>CM038146.1:491040307-492240307 GCA_021437245.1 Aegilops speltoides
ACATATAGATCAAAGCTTCGACAAAGGATATAATCAATGAATAATATCGTCGCTTTGAGAAGTATGTGATAAGCAAGAGCTCCCCTAAATTTGTGCATTATTTAAGATTTGCTTGAATGCAAATGCACAATCGATTAGGATCATGGGTCACTCTTCCATGTCACATACATCTTGGTGGAGCGCACAAAATGATAAGAATGAACAGATGCACCCAATCACCAAGACATGAGTAAATGGTCATACAAGATAGGAATAGCATATGATAAGCATTAAGCACACATTAAAGCATAGTACGACCAAGCACTCATTAAGGTAGAATCAAACGTAGTATCAAACACACTTTGAATGTCTCAAAACCAAAAGTATCTCAAAAAACCGCAAAAGAACGAAAGAGCAAAAGCGCAAAGACAACAGACACTCTCTCTCTCTCTCGAAGTCCTATGATCTATACATTTCTCCCCTTTGGCAAAAGTTACCAAAAGTTCGAAAAAGCATAGAGCTAAGCGTCCTTTGTGGACTCTCTGGCGGCTCCTGTCTGGGTTGATGTCGGAGTGGATATGACAGATCGCCAAGACTTCCGCTGATGTCTGGCTGGAGGAGTGGTCACCGAGCTGGAGTTGGAGTAATCGCTGAACTGTGGAGGTGCCAAGTTGTAGTCCCGTGTCACCATCGAATAGCAAATGATCGGGTCCTGTGGGAACCGGAGCATCTGCTGTGAAAATCTGGACTAAGTCATCCTGCATCTCATGCATAAGCTCTTCCTTCTCCCGCTTTGCTTCCTCAATGTCTGCCTCGAGCTTGTTGACGGTCACTTGTACTTCAGTCAGCTTCACGTCCAGAGCGTGGATCTTGTCCTCAGCAATCCTCTCTAAGCTCTCCTGAGACTATACAATGCTGGCCAGGCGTTGTTCAATCCTTTGGGTAGCTTCAAGAATTTGCTCTTCGAAGCTCTTTGGTTTAGCTGCTGCTGCTGCTGCTTTGTCAGCTTTGGCTTTCTTGGCAGCTTTGATCTTGGCTTGACCTTCAACAGATGTCGGATCCTCCTCATCCATCACAACAACATTGTCTTCATGCTCTGGCTGCAACGGTAAATGTTCTCTATCCAACAAGAATGTGCCCGTGCCAAACTTTGCATTGATAAGCATCTGAATCTGCGGGGCAAATCCACATGACCTTTTCTGGTCAGCTGCAGTCCTCTTAATGGTTTCTACCATCAAGTCCATCACCTTGAAAGGTGCCTTCTCATCAAGTGTGTGCAGCATGTTGATAGAGTATCCTCTGATCATGCGATGATCTCCAGATTTGGGCATCAAGGTATGCCTCAAAATAGTATTAGTGGTAGGTAAGCCTGCCTGGAGATAGTAGACTGAGCCGAGCTTCCATATTCCCAAATCCTTTGCTGGAATCTCTTTGTACATGTTCTTCATGGATTCATGATTCTTCTTTGGAATCTCATATACATCAATATCATCTTCTCGTTGCATTGGAGCATTCAGAAGTTCTGCCCATTCTTCAACAGATGAAGAAAATCTTTGGCCTTCAGTCATCCATATAATCTTTCCATCAGGGTAGAAGTGAGCTATGGCATAGAATTGCATTATCATCTCATCGTTCCAACTGGTCAATTTCTGACCTACAAAGTCTGCAACGCCACATGCAGTGAAACTTTCATGCACATGTGGAAAGAAATCTCTGTGCTCTTCGCTGTCAATGTACTTCCAGTCAACCTATCGGGTGTCTGCGACTATGGGCTTCTTGTCCATCAGTATGGTCTCATAGAAGTCCTGCTGCTCTCTGGTGTGAAATCTGGGATCTACAGCAGTTCTTCTCCTCACGGCATATGGGTCAGTTTGTCTCCATAGCCTGAGACCTTTATCTTTCCTTGCCTTCATATCCTCAGCTTGAGGATGAGCATCATTATGTAGTAGCAGTTTTGGACGAAGTTTCTGCAAAACTGGTGCTTCATCGTCTGACACAGCTGGTGGCACATCATCCTTGTTCTTTTCAGACGCTGGAATGTTTTTGACGGTCTTCTTGGGCTTGGCGGCAGGCTTTGCTGGAGCTGCCTTAGCTGGAGCAGATTTCTTGGGCTTTGATGTGGCTCCAGCCTTAATGGCATCACCCATGAGCTTCTGCTTCTGAGGAGTAGGCTGGGGTGCTTCCTCATCCTCATCCTCTGCTGCATCATCATGCACTATCCTCTTTCTCTTGGAAGTTTTCTTCACTTTGCTTGCAGCTGCCTCTCCCAAATTCAGCTTCTTAGCAACAGTTGACTGCTTGACTTTGCTGGTGCCCTTCTTAGTCTGTTGACCTTGTTGCTCTTTGGCAACAACCTTCCTTTTGGGCTTTGAGGTCACCTCTTCCTCAACAACAAAATCTGAGTCCTCATCATCTGAATTCCTCTTCTTTCTAGCTCGTGGCTGCAGGAGGCAAGCCACTTGATGTACTCCTCTCACCATCATCGATGAGCTGCTAGGATCGGGACTAGTGCTGCCTCCTCGAATGTCTGCAATGGGTGTCTCGACCTGTTCGATCACACCGCATCCGACATGGTGACAACCCGTGAATAGATAATGTGTAGGCAGAGAAGAAGAGTCATCACAAATGCGAAGTTTTTGCAAAAAATGAGTTCAAATTCTAGTATTAGGTTTTCACGAGAAGACATTTGGTCGACCGAGTTTAAGATTCGTGAATCCAAGTGTTAAACAGAGCTTGGCACACCACTTTCGGTTTGACGAAGTGGGTTTCGGTCCCGCCGAAAACACTAGGGTTTCACAGAATCCTCATTTCGTCACACCGATTTTGCACAACTTCGGTTGGACCGAAGGTGCGGTGCAATGGCCATAGGCCAAATCGGTCATACCGAAAATGTAAAATCGGTCTCACCGAGATGTGTTCGCGGAAACCTAACCCTAAAACTTTTACTCGAATCTAGTCCAAACGAACTAACTGTGTACAGGAGGATTTCAATCGTGGCAAGATAATAGGCAAACCAAACGTGCATTGAATCGGAGATGAGAGCACGAGTGGGATCAAAACTCACCCTAACTTGGTGGAGTTTTTCTACGGCGGCAACGGCTCGGAGGAGATGTCCATTGACGGCGACGGAGACTGCGGCGAGGGCGACAAAGCGATTTACGGCGACGATCCGGAGACCAAGGCGACGGCAGCAGAAGGGTGTGGGGCTAAACGTTTGAAGGAGGAATCAACGCGCGCCCTTGGGATATATACCCTTTGTTGTCGGTGGGACCGAGTTGTAAAACTCGGTGGCACCGAGATGGATAATCGCTAGGCGTTATGCACTTCGTCACGCCGAAAATCACAACTCGGTTTCACCGAGATGAAAACCTAGATCAGTCTAAATGCTTTTGGTTCGACCGAGTTTGAGTGAGTTGGTCTGACCGAAATCAATTAGAAGGTTTTGGAAATTATCCCTTGACGGATCGGTGGCTCGAGTGCTCCTCACCCGAGGGTCCGAAAATGACTTGTTCAAAATTTGTGATGTAAGCATGAATAGAATTTGAGACAAGAAAGCATAGATAGCTAGGGAGGTATTTAGGAATTCTTGTCCATCCATTTGGTCGAAAAATCAAACGACCAAAACAACAAATGGATGTCCTCGAATGGATAAAATCATGCATCCAACATGCTCACACAATAAGATAGCAAATGAAATATGTGTCAAACATGCACAACCAAAACTCTAGCAACTAACACACAATTTGTCGATGACTATGTCATCTTTATATGAGTATATTGACTTAGGAGCCAAATGAGAACATTTGATCATAGGTCATACTCATCGCTTAAGCACAAGTGGGGTTACCACTTTTACATAAAGCATTGATGTGTTCACATCATTTGAAGATGCTTTAGCTCAATTTTTAGAGCAAAGCTCCCCTAGATGTGAGAACCCTTTTAAAGGGTCAAACTAACCTTGGGTTGTCGAGAAGACTTCATGTAGATGTTGAAGATGTGGATGCTCAATGTTGATGGAGATCATCAAGAGTTGGGAGCTATCCTTTGGATTCGGGCACTTTCAATACCTACATGGGTTAGTCCCACAAGGAACAAACAAGGATATCCATGGACATAGATTGAAGTACACAATAGATGATGTCCATGAAAGCAATGATTACCTTGTCCCTTGACTTACCAACAAGAGGGTTTGTGACTCCATGAACTAGTGCACGATGTTGAAGTTGATTGCACAAGTTTTTGCCAAAAAGAATGTGAGTGAAGTATGTTGGCGGAGTCACCCTCAAGAACTTTCTAGTTCTTCTTCTTCGGGATCCACATCATCTTGATGGGAATCCTTGGGGTTGTAGTTGAGCTTGACGAAGTAGAACTTGACTTTTCCTTGGGAACCCACTTGACCATGGCTTGAGGTGCTTCAACAAATGCATCAATCTCCTCTTGACTCTTGTCCTTGCCTTTTAGCTTGTGGTCTTGTGGTGGAAGGTCATCTTGAGCTTGTTCCACATTGGAAGAAGTAGGATCATACTTCTCCTTTTGAGAAACAAATTGTAGAGTAGGATATTGACCTTCTTCCCATTCAACACCTTCGGCGTTGAACTTTCGCTCAAAACCAATTCCTTGATTCTTCCGGTGCCTTCCTTGCTTGCGAACAATTTCCTCAAAGTTCTTGCTTCCGCCAAGGCTCTTGTAGACACCTTTCTCTATAATCCCTTTCAATAAACTATTTTCTTGCTCAAGTGTAACTTGGCTTGAAACATTGTTAGTGGAATCAAGAGAACTACTAGAAGCAACAACATTGGATTTAGCATGGTTATTGTTACTACTAGAGAAAGAATTTTTCTTATGCTTGTCATGCTTAATCTTAATGGGTGGCAAGAAATTAGACAAGAGAAGTCGTTTGGCAAGATATGAAGAACTCTTCTTTCAAGATCGCCATTGATTGCTTTTAGAAACTCATGTTCTTGCTCTAGATTGAGCTTCTCGAGCGTAGCTTCTCATGAGATCTTAGGAGCTCTCTATGATCTTCTTGAGTTGTTTCATGAGCTAACTTAAGAGTGTTTAGTTCTTTAGTTAGACGCTCAATCTCCTTCATAGCATTGTCATTCGACTCTTCTCGACTATAAAGACTACTAGCATGTTCATCATTACTAGGCTCTTTGGATTTATCAAGCAAGAGCTCATCTTCACCAAGCAAGTCATCCTCATCACTATTGAAGTCAATGAATTCAGGTGTGATACCTTGGGGCCTTTAGCCATGAAGCATCTTCCAATTCCCTCATTTGGTGAATCAAATAAGTCGAGGAGTTGGAGTTGGAGGATACGAGAGCAAGACCGCAACACCTTCATCTTGATCAGAGTCGGAGTTGGAGTGATAGCTTCCTTCGATTGATTGTCTGAGTCGGAGCCGAGACCCATTCACCTACATGAGCTTGTTGTTTTCTTTCGTGTAGCTCCTCGATGACTTGTCTTTCCTCTCCGAATCCTTGCTTCTCCGAGAGGGTCTTCGCTCATAATGATCATCTCTGCTCCTTCTCTCTTTCCGAGGTGACTCATCTCTTGAGCTTCTTCTTCTTGGAGATTCTTCTCTTCTCTTGTGGGGAGCCAGACACTCATTTGAGTAGTGTCCGGTCTTCCACAATTGTAGCAGATTCGATCACGACTAGAAGATCTCTTTTCATCATATGATCTAGACTTTGAGCTTCTCTTTGCCTCTATTCTTGTAGAATTTGTTGAAGTTCTTGACCATTAGGCTTATCTCTTCATTGGAAACTAACTTGTCACTTGAGGTTATGGGAGCATCACTTGTAGCTTTGTAAGCACCACTTGACTTGTTAAGCTCTTCCTTATCCTTAAGTGTCATCTCATGAGCAACAATTCTTCCAATGACTTCGGTTGGCTTGAGATTCTTGTAGTTTGGCATCATTTGGATCAAAGTGCACACGGTGTCATACTTTCCATCCAAAGCTCTGAGAATCTTCTTGATGATGAATCGGTCGGTCATTTCTTCGCTTCCTAAGCCGGCAATCTCATTTGTGATGAGAGCAAGCCTAGAGTACATTTCAGCGACTCCTTCACCATCCTTCATCTTGAACTTGTCAAGTTGACCTTGAAGAATATCTAGCTTTGATTCCTTCACGGACTTGGTACCTTCGTGCATTTCAACCAAAGTATCCCAAATCTCTTTTGCATTCTCAAGACGGCTGATTTTGTTGAACTCCTCGGGACACAAGGCATTGAAGAGAATGTCACAAGCTTGAGCATTGTTTCGCAACATCCGCAATTCTTCCGCTAGAAGCTTCGCGATCCGAACTTTTCCTTCCTCAAGAATTCACCTTGCATACCAACACAAATAATGCCCCATGTGGCTGGGTTATGACCAAGAATATGCATTTTCATTTTATGCTTCCAACTAGCAAAATTTGTACCATCAAAGTAAGGACCTCTACTTAAAATTACCCTCACTAGACGCCATACTCTCCTAGGTTGTGAAACCAAGCTTATGGAGTCCAATGCAATGGAAACCAATACAATGGAGACCAAAGCTCGATACCACTTGTAGGATCGAAGTATGTCTAGAGGGGGGGTGATTAGACTACTTGACAATATAAAAATTCTGCCTTATGACAAAGAACAGTTTTTGGCAGATTCACGATTATGATCAAGTCAAGCATCACCCTACACATGCAATTCTAGAGTATAGGCAGCGGAAAGTAAATTGCACATGTAGTAAAGAGAGGTGGAGAAGAGCAAACGCAATTTTGGAGACGCGGTGATTTTTCTCGTGGTTCCGATAGGTGGTGCTATCGCACTTCCACGCTGATGGAGACTTCAACCCACGGAGGGTAACGGCTGCGAGAGTCCACGGAGGGCTCCACCCACGAAGGGTCCACGAAGAAGCAACCTTGTCTATTCCATCATGGCTCACGCCCACGGAGGGCTAGCCTTACACGGGTAGATCTTCACGAAGTAGGCGATCTCCTTGCCCTTACAAACTTCTTGGTTCAACTCCACATCTCGATGACGGAGGCTCCCAAGCGACACCTAACCAATCTAGGAGGCACCACCTCCAAAAGGTAATAGATGTTGTTGATGATGATGAACTCCTTGCTCTTGTGCTTCAAATGATAATCTCCCCAACACTCAACTCTCCTCACTAATTTGGCTGTGGTGGAAGAAAGGATTGAGTGGAAAGCAACTTGGGAAGGCTAGAGATCAAGCTTCATATGGTGGGAGTGGAGCAACTTGATCTCAACACAAGGGTAGGTAGTTCTCTTCTCAGAAATGTAAGGTAGGAGTGGTAGTTCTTTCTGATGGTTCTCTCCACGAATGAAGAGGGGGTGGAGGGGTATTTATAACCTCCACACAAAATACAACCGTTACACACATTTGAGCAATCTCGGTGGGACCGAAGTTGACAACTCGGTGAGACCGAAAGTTCAAAAAATGTGAACGTTGGGATTTTCGGTGGGACCAAAAATACAATCTCGGTTAGACCGATTCGTGAAATGACAAGAGCATGCCAATTTCGGTGGGACCGACTTTATCATCTCGGTGACACCGATTTGATGACAGAAGGTTACAGAAGCTTGGCAACTCAAGTTTCGGTGAGACCGAGTTCAGAATCGGAAAATCCGAGTTTGCTAGGGTTTGGCTTATGGCTGAGGTGGTTCATCTTGGTGTGACTGAGTTTGGAAAATCGGTGGGACCGAGATTACTTATGAGTGTATATGGCAGTGAAAGTTGCTGATAGTTTAGGAGATGTATCACTAAGCACTTGAGCAACCAGATCATCATCATAACCTCATCCCCTTTTAATAGTATTGGCTTTTCCTATGGACTCAATGTGATCTTGGATCACTAAACCAAAAATGGAGTCTTGAGCTTTTGCCAATGCTTGCCTTAGCATTTTGAGGGGTCCACTTCTTCAGTCCTTGCCATACCCATATCACTGAACTCTCTGAAATGATTCTCAAGTAACTATTAGTTCAATGATATATATGTTGTTATTAATTACCAAAACCACCCGGGGATTAGTTGCACTTTCAGGGGTGCTGCCCCCCCTCCTAGTCCAATTCGGACCAGAGGGAGAGGGGGCACGCGGCCCACCCTGGACGCCCCTCTCTCTTCCCACTAAGGCCCATGTGGCCCATTAACCCTCTCGGGGTTCGGTAACCTCCCAAGACTCCGATTTTCTTCGAAAACATCCGGAACACTTCCGCTGTCCAAATATAGTCGTCCAATATATCAATCTTTATGTCTCGACCATTTTGAGACTCCTCGTCATGTCCGTGATCACATCCGGGACTCCGAACAAACTTTGGTACATCAAAACTTATAAACTCATAATAAAACTGTCATCGTAACGTTAAGCGTGCGGACCCTACGGGTTCGAGAACTATGTAGACATGACCTAGAACTATTCTCCGTCAATAACCAATAGCGGAACCTGGATGCCCATATTGGTTCCTACATATTCTACGAAGATCTTTTATCGGTCAAACCGCATAACAACATACGTTGTTCCCTTTGTCATCGGTATGTTACTTGCCCGAGATTCGATCGTCGGTATCCAATACCTAGTTCAATCTTGTTACCGGCAAGTCTCTTTACTCGTTACGTAATGCATCATTCCGTAACTAACTCATTAGTTACATTGCTTGCAAGGCTTGTAGTGATGTGCATTACCGAGAGGGCCCAGAGATACCTCTCTGACAATCGGAGTGACAAAACCTAATCTTGAAATACGCCAACCCAACATCTACCTTTGGAGACACCTGTAGTACTCCTTTATAATCACCCAGTTACGTTGTTACGTTTGGCAGCACCCAAAGTGTTCCTCCGGTAAACGGGAGTTGCATAATCTCATAGTTTCAGGAACATGTATAAGTCATGAAGAAAGCCATAGCAATATACTAAACGATCAAGTGCTAGGCTAACGGAATGGGTCATGTAAATCACATCATTCTCCTAATGATGTGATCTCATTAATCAAATGACAACACATGTCTATGGTTAGGAAACATAACCATATTTGATTAATGAGCTAGTCAAGTAGAGGCATACTAGTGACTATATGTTTGTCTATGTATTCACACATGTATCATGTTTCCGGTTAATACAATTCTAGCATGAATAATAGATATTTATCATGATATGAGGAAATAAATAATAACTTTATTATTGCCTCTAGGGCACATTTCCTTCAGTCTCCCACTTGCACTAGAGTCAATAATCTAGATTACATAGTAATGATTCTAACACCCATGGAGTCTTGGTGTTGATCATGTTTTGCTCGTGAGAGAGGCTTAGTCAATGGATCTGCAACATTTAGATCCGTATGTATCTTGCAAATCTCTATGTCTCCCACTTGGACTTGGTCCCGGATGGAATTGAAGCGTCTCTTGATGTGCTTGGTCCTCTTGTGAAATCTGGATTCCTTTGCCAAGGCAATTGCACCAGTATTGTCATAGAATATCTTCATTGGTCCCGATGCACTAGGTATGACACCTAGATCGGAAATGAACTCCTTCATGCAGACTCCTTCATTCGCTGCTTTCGAAGCAGCTATGTACTCCGCTTCACATGTAGATCCCGCCACGACGCTTTGTTTAGAACTGCACCAACTTACAGCTCCACCGTTTAATAAAAACACGTATCCGGTTTGCGATTTAGAATTGTCCGGATCAGTGTCAAAGCTTGCATCGACGTAACCATTTATGACTAGCTCTTTGTCACCTCCATATAAGAGAAACATATCCTTAGTCCTTTTCGGTATTTCAGATGTTCTTGACCGCTGTCGATGATCCACTCTGGATTACTTTGGTACCTTCCTGCCAAGCTTATTGCTAAGCATACGTCAGTCTGGTACACAACATTGCATACATGATAGAGCCTATGGCTGAAGTATAGGAACATCTTTCATTTCTCTCTATCTTCTCGCTGTGGTGGGCATTGAGTTTGACTCAACTTCACACCTTGTAGCACGGGCAAGAACCCTTTCTTTACCTGATCCATTTTGAACTTCTTCAAAATTTTATCAAGGTATGTGCTTTGTGAAAGTCCTATTAAGCGTCTTGATCTATCTCTATAGATCTTGATGCCCAATATGTAAGCAGCTTCACCGAGGTCTTTCATTGAAAAACTTTTATTCAAGTATCCCTTTATGCTATCCAGAAATTTTGTATCATTTCCAATTAATAATATGTCATCTAATAATATCGAAATGCTACTGAGCTCCCACTCACTTTCTTGTAAATCTGAGGCTTCTCCAAAAGTCTCAGATAAAACCATATGCTTTGATCACACTATCAAAGCGCTTAATCCAACTCCGAGATGCTTGCACCAGTCCATAAATGGATCATTGGGGCTTGCACACTGTTAGCACCTTTTGGATCAACAAAACCTTACGCTGCATCATATACAACTCTTCTTCTAGAAATCCATTCAAGAATGCAGTCTTGACATCCATTTGCCAAATTTCATAATCATGAAATGCAACAATAGCTAACATGATTCGGACAGACTTAAGCATCGCCACTGGTGAGAAAGTCTCATTGTAGTCAACCCCTTGAACTTGTCGAAAACCTTTTGCAACAAGTCGAGCTTTATAGCCGTTACATTACCATCGCGTCAGTCTTCTTCTTAAAGATCCATTTATTCTCAATGGCTTGCCGATCATCGGGCAAGTCAACCAAAGTCCATACTTTGTTTTCATACATGGATCCCATCTCGATTTCATGGCCTCTAGCCATTTTATGAATCTGGGCTCATCATCGCTTCCTCATAGTTCATAGGTTCATCATGGTCAAGTAACATGACTTCCAGAATAGGATTACCATACCATTCTGGTGCGGATCTTACTCTGGTAGACCTACGAGGTTCAGTAGAAACTTGATCTGAAGTTTCCTGATCAATATCATTAGCTTCCTCACTAATTGGTGTAGGTGTCACAGGAACTGATTTCTGTGATGAACTATTTTCCAATAAGGGAGCAGGTATAGTTACCATCAAGTTCTACTTTCCTCCCACTCACTTCTTTCGAGAGAAACTCCTTCTCTAGAAAGGATCCATTCTTAGCAACGAATGTTTTGCCTTCGGATCTGTTATAGAAGGTGTACCCAACAGTCTCTTTTGGGTATCCTATGAAGACACATTTCTCCGATTTAGGTTCGAGCTTATCTGGTTGAAGTTTCTCACATAAGCATCGCAGCCCCAAACTTTAAGAAACGACAACTTTGGTTTCTTGCTAAACCACAGTTCATAAGGCGTCGTCTCAACGGATTTTGATGGTGCCCTATTTAACGTGAATGCGGCCGTCTCTAAAGCATAACCCCAGAACAATAGCGGTAAATCAGTAAGAGACATCATAGATCACACCATATCTAGTAAAGTACAATTACGACGTTCGGACACACCATTTCTTTGTGGTGTTCCAGGTGGCGTTAGTTGCGAAACTATTCCGCATTGTTTCAAATGTAAACCAAACTCGTAACTCAAATATTCTCCTCCACGATCAGATCGTAGAAACTTTATTTTCTTGTTACAATGATTTTCCACTTCACTCTGAAATTCCTTGAACTTTTCAGATGTTTCAAACTTGTGTTTCATTAAGTAGATATACCCATATCTGCTCAAATCATCTGTGAAGGTGAGAAAATAACGATATCCGCTACGAGCCTCAACATTCATCGGACCACATACATCTGTATGTATGATTTCCAACAAATCTGTTGCTCTGTCCATAGTACCGGAGAACAGTGTTTTAGTCATCTTGCCCATGAGGCACGGTTCGCAAGTACCAAGTGATTCATAATCAAGCGATTCCAAAGTCCATCAATATGGAGTTTCTTCATGCGCTTTAAATCGATATGACCTAAACGGCAGTGCCACAAATAAGGTGCACTCTCATTATCAACTATGCATCTTTTGGCTTTGACATTATGAATATGTGTATCACTACTTTCGAGATTCAATAAAAATAGACCACTCTTCAAGGGTGCATGACCATAAAAGATATTACTCATATAAATAGAACAACCGTTATTCTCTGATTTAAATGAATAACCGTCTCGCATCAAACAAGATCCAGATATAATGTTCATGCTCAACGCTGGCACCAAATAACAATTATTTAGGTCTAAAACTAATCCCAAAGGTAGATGTAGAGGTAGTGTGCCGACCGCGATCACATCGACTTTGGAACCATTTCCCACGCGCATCGTCACCTTGTCCTTCGCCAATGCTCGCTTATTCCGTAGTCCCTATTTCGAGTTGCAAATATTAGCAACAGAACTAGTATCAAATACCCAGGTGCTACTACGAGCTCTAGTAAGGTACACATCAATAACATGTATATCACATATACCTTTGTTCACCTTGCCATCCTTCTTATCCGCCAAATACTTGGGGCAGTTCCGCTTCCAGTGTCCAGTCTGCTTGCAGTAGAAGCACTCAGTTTCAGGCTTAGGTTTCTTCTCTTGAGCAGCAACTTGCTTGCCGTTCTTTTTGAAGTTCCCCTTCTTCTTTCCTTTGCCCTTTTTCTTGAAACTAGTGGTCTTGTTGACCATCAACACTTGATGCTCCTTCTTGATTTCTACCTCCGCAGCTTTTAGCATTGCGAAGAGCTCGGGAATTGTCTTGTTCATCCCTTGCATATTATAGTTCATCACGAAGCTCTTGTAGCTTGGTGGTAGTGATTGGAGAATTCTGTCAATGACGCTATCATCCGGAAGATTAACTCATATTTGAATCAAGTGATTATTATACCCAGACATTTTGAGTATATGCTCACTGACAGAACTATTCTCCTCCATCTTGCGGCTGTAGAACTTATTAGAGACTTCATATCTCTCAATCCGGGCATTTGCTTGAAATATTAACTTCAACTCCTGGAACATCTCATATGCTCCATGACGTTCAAAACGTCGTTGAAGACCCGGTTCTAAGCCGTAAAGCATGGCACATTGAACTATCGAGTAATCATCAGCTTTGCTCTGTCAGACGTTCTTAACATCGTCAGTTGCATCAGCAGCAGGCCTGGCACCCAGCGGTGCTTCCAGGACGTAATTCTTCTGTGCAGCAATGAGGATAATCCTCAAGTTACGGACCCAGTCCGTGTAATTGCTACCATCATCTTTCAACTTTGCTTTCTCAAGGAACGCATTAAAATTCAACGGAACAACAGCACGAGCCATCTATCTACAACAAACATAGACAAGCAAAATACTATCGGTACTAAGTTCATGATAAATTTAAGTTCAATTAATCATATTACTTAAGAACTCCCACTTAGACAGACATCTCTCTAGTCATCTAAGTGATCACGTGATCCAAATCAACTAAACCATAACCGATCATCACGTGAGATGGAGTAGTTTTCAATGGTGAACATCACTATGTTGATCATATCTACTATATGATTCACGCTCGACCTTTCGGTCTCCGTGTTCCGAGGCCATATCTGCATATGCTAGGCTTGTCAAGTTTAACCTGAGTATTCTGCGTGTGCAAAACAGGCTTGCACCCGTTGTAGATGGACGTAGAGCTTATCACACCCGATCATCACGTGGTGTCTGGGCACGACGAACTTTGGGAAAGGTGCATACTCATGGAGAACACTTCTTGATAATTTTTAGTGAGAGATCATCTTAAAATGCTACCATCAATCAAAGCAAGATAAGATGCATAAAGGATAAACATCACATGCAATCAATATAAGTGATATGATATGGCCATCATCATCTTGTGCTTGTGATCTCCATCTTCGAAGCACCGTCGTGATCACCATCGTCACCGGCGCGACACCTTCATCTCCATCATAGCATCGTTGTCGTTACGCCATCTATTGCTTCTACGACTATCGCTACCGCTTAGTGATAAAGTAAAGCAATTACAGGGCGTTTGCATTTCATACAATAAAGCGACAACCATATGGCTCCTGCCAGTTGCCGATAAATTCGGTTACAAAACATGATCATGTCATACAATAAAATATAGCATCACATCTTGACCATATCACATCACAACATGCCCTACAAAAACAAGTTAGACGTCCTCTACTTTGTTGTTGCAAGTTTTACGTGGCTGCGACGGGCTTAGCAAGAACCATTCTTACCTACGCATCAAAACCACAATGATAGTTCGTCAAGTTAGTGCTGTTTTAACCTTCGCAAGGAGCGGGCGTAGCCACACTCGATTCAGCTAAAGTGAGAGAGACAGACACCCGCCAGCCACCTTTAAGCACGAGTGCTCGTAACGGTGAAACTAGTCTCGCGTAAGCGTACGCGTAATGTCGGTCCGGCCGCTTCATCTCACAATACCGCCAACCAAAGTATGACATGCTGGTAAGCAAGTATGACTTGTATCGCCCACAACTCACTTGTGTTCTACTCGTGCATATAACATCAACGATAAAACCTTGGCTCGGATGCCATTGTTGGGGAACGAGTAATTTCAAAAAATTCCTACGCACACGCAAGATCATGGTGATGACATAGCAACAAGAGGGAGAGTGTTGTCCACGCACTCGTGAGACCGAAGTTTAAAGCGTTAGCACAACGCGGTTGATGTAGTCGTACGTCTTCACGATCCGACCGATCCAAGCACCAAATGTACGGCACCTTCGAGTTCAGCACACGTTTAGCTCGATGACGATCCCCGGCTCGATCCAGAAAGCTTGGGATGAGTTCCACAAGACGACGGCGTGGACGATGATGATGTTCTACGGTGCAGGGCTTCGCGTAAACTCTGCGACGATATGATCGAGGTGGAATATGGTGGGGGGGGGGGGCACCGCACACGGCTAAGGAACGATCCGTAGATCAACTTGTGTGTCTATGGGGTGCCCCCTACCCCCGTATATAAAGGAGCAAGGAGGGAGGCCGGCCGGCCCTTGTGGGCGCGCCAAGGAGGAGGAGTCCTCCTCCTAGTAGGAGTAGGAATCCTCCTTTCCTACTCCTACTAGGAGGGGGAAGGAAGGGGGAGAGGGGAAGGAAAGAGGGGGGCGCCGCCCCCCTCCTAGTCCAATTCGGACCAGAGGGAGAGGGGGCGCGCGGCCCACCCTGGCCGCCCCTCTCTCTTCCAACTAAGGCCCATGTGGCCCATTAACTCTCCCGGGGGGTTCCGGTAACCCTCCGGCACTCCGGTTTTCTCCGAAACATCCAGAACACTTCCGGTGTCCGAATATAGTCGTCCAATATATCAATCTTTATGTCTCGACCATTTCGAGACTCCTCATCATTTCCGTGATCACATCCGGGACTCCGAACAAACTTCGGTACATCAAAACTTATAAACTCATAATAAAACTATCATCGTAACGTTAAGCGTGCGGACCCTACGGGTTCGAGAACTATGTAGACATGACCTAGAACTATTCTCGGTCAATAACCAATAGCGGAACCTGGATGCCCATATTGGTTCCTACATATTCTACGAAGATCTTTTATCGGTCAAACCGCATAACAACATACGTTGTTCCCTTTGTCATCGGTATGTTACTTGCCCGAGATTCGATTGTCGGTATCCAATACCTAGTTCAATCTCGTTACCGGCAAGTCCTTTACTCGTTACGTAATGCATCATTCCGTAACTAACTCATTAGTTACATTGCTTGCAAGGCTTGTAGTGATGTGCATTACCGAGAGGGCCCAGAGATACCTCTCCGACAATCGGAGTGACAAAACCTAATCTCGAAATACGCCAACCCAACATCTACCTTTGGAGACACCTATAGTACTCCTTTATAATCACCCAGTTACGTTGTGATGTTTGGCAGCACCCAAAGTGTTCCTCTAGTAAACGGGAGTTGCATAATCTCATAGTTTCAGGAACATGTATAAGTCATGAAGAAAGCAATAGCAATATACTAAATGATCAAGTGCTAGGCTAACAAAATGGGTCATGTCAATCACATCATTCTCCTAATGATGTGATCTCATTAATCAAATGACAACACATGTCTATGGTTAGGAAACATAACCATCTTTGATTAACGAGCTAGTCAAGTAGAGGCATACTAGTGACTATATGTTTGTCTATGTATTCACACATGTATTGTTAGATAATAACGAGAATAAACGAGACAAAGAGAGACACAGATTTTTACGTGGAAACCCTTGCGGGAGAAAACCACGGACGCACGAAGGCGCAATCACTATGAGGAGGAGTATTACAAGCACGAGACGACAGACCGTCTGAGGTGCGACTACATGGAGTATATATGAGGGGCCACACATAGGAGTCCTTGTAGGACAAGTAAACGAGTTGTACTCCGACGCCGCGACGCCAAGCGCAAAGGCCCACACCGGTTGTACTACGTCTAGTCCAACATGGTATAATTTGGATCACAATTTAACAATCTCCACCTTGATCCAAATTCCCTCAAGTAGTCGAAGAAAGTGAATAACTCCATCCAAATCAGCATAAACACCTTGTGCGTCAAAGTCCATGGGACTAATGAGAAATACCAACTAAGCCTGAGCAAAGCTCAAACTTATTGGTCGGGCCGCTTTGTCATCATATCGGCAGGATTATCATGAGTGCTTATCTTGCATACCTTCAAATCACCTTCAGCAACAACATCTCGAATATAGTGATATCTCGACATCAATGTGCTTTGTCCTCTCATGATACATTGGATTCTTTGTAAGATATATGGCACTTTGACTGTCACTAAATACGGTAGGGCAAGATGAATCTCCACAAAGCTCAAGTATAAACCTCTCAACCAGATAGCTTCTTTGCATGCCTCGTAAATAGCCATATATTCGCATCGGTAGTGGAACAAGCCACAATAGACTGCAAAGTTGCTCTCCAACTCACAGCACAACCACCAATGGTGAAAACATAACCTGTGAGTGATCTTCTCTTATCCAAATCACCAGCAAAATCAGAATCAACAAAACCAACAAGTCCATCTCTAGTTTTCCCAAACTGTAAATAAGCATTAGAAGTACCACGCAGGTATCTGAAAATCCACTGAACTGCTCTCCAATGCTCTTTTCCAGGATTAGCCATGTATCTACTGACAACACTCAATGCATATGTTAAATCCGGACGAGAACAAACCATGGCATACATAAGTGAACCAACTGCACTTGAATAGGGAACTCTAGACATGTACTCAATATCTGCATCTGACTTAGGACATAAAGCTGATGACAATTTAAAGTGTGCAGCTAACGGTGTACTCATCGGCTTGGCATTATGCATATGAAAACGACGAAGAACTTTATCAATATATCCCTTCTGACTTAGATATACTTTTCCATACGGTCTATCTCTGGATATTTCCATGCCAAGAATTTTCTTTGCTGCACCCAAATCCTTCATCTCAAATTCATTACTCAATTGCTTCTTTAGTTCATCAATCTCTGACATACTCTTTGCAGCAATAAGCATATCATCAACATAAAGGAGCAAATAAATAGTTGAACCATTGACAGTTTTCAAATAAACACAACTATCATAATTAGACCTTCTGAAACCTTGAGAGAGCATAAAGGTGTCAAATCTCTTGTACCACTGTCTAGGGGATTGCTTCAATCCATAAAGAGATTTCTTTAACTTACAGACAAGCTTTTCTTTTCCAGGAATAACAAAACCTTCAGGTTGTTCCATATAAATATCCTCTTCTAATTCTCCATGTAAGAATGCAGTTTTAACATCCAATTGTTCAAGCTCAAGATCATGCATGGCAACAATACTGAGTAAAGTGCGAATAGAGCTATGTTTCACAACAGGAGAAAAGACTTCGTTATAGTCAATACCTGGAATTTGACTGTAACCTTTAGCAACTAACCTTGCTTTATATCTTGTCTCATCATTAGGAGAAACACCTTCTTTCCTCTTGAAAACCCACTTGCAACGAATAGGTTTCTTCTCTCTAGGCAATTTTACTAAATCCCAAGTGCCATTCTTTTCAAGTGATTCCATCTCATCATGCATAGCGGTCATCCACTTATTACTATCACCGAAATAATAGCCTCGGAATATGAAGAAGGCTCGAATTACCTTCAATTTCTTCGCAATGATAAAGCAAAAGAAACAATATTGCACTCTTCAATTAACCTATCAGGTTTATTAATACCCCACCTAACTCTGTCACGTGCAAGATTCCAACTGGGTGGAACAATAGGCTGATTTGGAGTGGGAGTGACATGATCATCATCAACGACGGGTTCATCATGTGCAACAATTTCATTACCGATGTATCACCTAAATCAATAACATGCTCCACGAACAAGAGGCTCTGAACAATAGGCTGCTGTTCACTCTCAACGGGAACATTAGTAGATGAAACATCATGTAACATAGCAGATTCATTAAAGATAACATTTCTGCTAATAACAACCTTCTGGGTTTCAGGATTCCACAATTTAAAACCTTTAACACCAGACTTATAACCAAGAAAGATGCACTTAACAGCCCTAGGCTCCAACTTTCCATTATCAACATGAGCATAAGCGAAGGCAACCAAAAACTCTCAACTGTGAATAATCAGCAGTGAACCGCACCATACCTCAATTGGAGTTTTCTTATTAAGAGCAATAGATGGTGAACGGTTAATGAGATAACAAGCGATGGAAGCGGCCTCAGCCCAAAAACGCCTATGCAAACCTGCATTGGACAACATGCAACGGCTCGAAATAATGGTCCTGTTCATACGCCAAGAACACCGTTTTGTTGAGGAGTATAAGGAACGTGTAATGTCTGACAATGCCTTCAGACTTGCAATAATTCTTAAATTGCTTAGAACAGAATTCCATACCATTATCAGTGCGAAGTATTTTTACCTTCCTTTCAGTTTGCCTCTCAATCATAATCTTCCACTCCTTCAAAGCTGAGAATGCTTCATATTTATGCTTCAAGAAATAAGGCCAAACTTTTCTTGAATAATCATCAATAATAGTCAGCATGTAACTTGCACCACCTAGTGACTTCTTGCGAGATGGTCCCCGTAAATCAGAATGCACATAATCAAGAATACCTTCAGTTGTATGGGTCGAAGTATTGAACTTCACCCTCTTGTGCTTGCCAAGATACAATGCTCACAATATTTCAATTTACCGTGTTCATATCCATCAAGAAGACCTCTCTTATTTAACTCGCTAAACCAAGTTCACTCATATGTCCAAGACGATATGCCAAAGGTTAGCAGATCACAATCAGAATTCTTTGAAATAACTGGAGTAGCATTACCTGAAACGGTAGAACCCCGAAGGTAATAAAGACCATTGGTCGAACTTAAATCACCTTTCATCACAATAAGGGAACCTTTGGTGACTTTCAAAACACTATCTCCACCTGAATACTTGTATCCCTTTGCATCAAGGGCACTCATAGAAATAAGATTTCTCTTCATCTTCGGAATATACCGAACATCTGTCAAAGTTCTGATTATACCATCAAACATCTTGATTCGAATAGAACCTATGCCTTCAATCTTGCATGGTGAATTATCAAAACCCAAAACGGAACCAGCAGCAGTAGTGGAATCAAAAGTATTAAACCAATCTCTATGTGGACACATATGAAAAGTGCATGCAGTATCAAGTACCCACTCATCATTGGTCTCAGCACATCCAGCAATAACGACAAGAGCATCATCGGAACTATCATCACGAGCAACATTAGCAGAATTGTCACCTTGTTTGTTACCTTTCCTCTTTTTTTTATTCTGCAACTTGAAACACTCGGAGATGTCATGCCCGTCTCTCTTGCAATACCTGCAATACTTCTTGTCTCTGGATTGCGACCGGCCCCTGTAGCCGTTTTTACTTTTGCCTCCGTTTCCATTATTGGAGTTCTTCTCCTTTGTCCTGCCACGAACAGATAATCCCTCGGCTTGGGATGAACTCGAACCATCATGAGGCACCATTAATTTCATCTTCTCTTTAGAGTTCAAAGCTTCATAAACTTCATTAAGCGTGAGAGTATCACGACTGTATAATATGGTGTATCTAAAATTGGTATAAGAACTTGGCAGTGAACAAAGTAACATTAAAGCAGTATCTTCCTCTTCATACTTAACCTCCATTGCAGCTAGATCGGATATGATCTCTTTAAATTCTGAAATATGATTCAAAACATTACCTCCCTCGGGTAATCTGTGCAGGAATAATTTTTGCTTCAGATGCATCTTGCTGGTGAGATCTTTAGTCATGCAAATCCCTTCCAGCTTTAACCATAGAGCGGCGGCAGTTTTCTCGCTCAAAACTTCCAGCAAAATATTATTATGCAAATGGAGTTGAATCTGTGACAAAGCCTTACAATCAATTCTTTTCTCCTCATCAGTCCAATCTTGAATTCTGTTCTTCCCAAAACTATCCAGTGCTACATCATAGTCGGCTGTGGTTAACAACGCCCCAGATCTTGACTTGCCATAGGGTAAACCTTGTGTCACGATCCAGCAGCGGAAAATCATACTTCATGGAAGCCATAAGTAGATAAATATGTGTGCACAAAGCAAGATAAGCCGGTAGAAAAATTCTTGATAGAATTTAATATGCGAGCAAATAGAACGGAGTAAATAGCACCCGTAGTATTAGGCGGTGGATGTAGCGTATTTAACAGAGAACAAAAACTAGCAAGATTAGTAATCGACGCCACATCGTAGCTTCTCGTGAGGAAGTAGTACTAGTAATCTTGATCGCTTTGATGGAATTTGGTCTTGGCACCAAAAATAGCAGCAGCAGATCACTGTTTATGTGGGGACTTGAAGCGGAGATTTGACGTGTAGTAGCAGTGTTCGCACACAGCAGCGGCAACCCGGCGACTTGGCGATTTGACGGCTCGGTGGATAGCGCACAGCAGCCGCAGAAGGAAAAAAACGTCGTAGATAGAATTCCTGTCGGACTCGGCTTCTACGTAGGGCGGCACAGCAAAATCGATCCGATGGATCGCCTGGTCGTGTGCAGCGGCGCCCACGAGGGAACCCTAATCTCTCGTCTCAAAAATCTCGTATACGAACCTCAGCTCTGTATACCACTTGTTAGATAATAACGAGAATAAACGAGACAAAGAGAGACACAGATTTTTACGTGGAAACCCTTGCGGGAGAAAACCACGGACGCACGAAGGCGCAATCACTATGAGGAGGAGTATTACAAGCACGAGACGACAGACCGTCTGAGGTGCGACTACATGGAGTATATATGAGGGGCAACACATAGGAGTCCTTGTAGGACAAGTAAACGAGTTGTACTCGTACGCGTCGACGCCAACGCAAAGGCCCACACCGGTTGTACTACGTCTAGTCCAACATGGTATAATTTGGATCACAATTTAACATGTATCATGTTTCCAGTTAACACAATTCTAGCATGAATAATAGATATTTATCATGATATGAGGAAATAAATAATAACTTTATTATTGCCACTAGGGCATATTTCCTTCAGGAATTACTCAAGCACGGCGGTGAGCATCATGAAATTGGTGATGGAGGATGGTTGATGATGACGACGGTGACGAATCCCCCTCTCTGGAGCCCCGAACGGACTCCAGATCAGCCCTTCGAGAGAGATTAGGGCTTCGCGGCGGCTCCGTATTGTAAAAAGCGATGAAACTTTCTCTCTGATTTTTTTCTCCGCGAAAGCAAATATATGGAGTTGGAGTCTAGGTCGGTGGACGTCTAGGGGCCCACGAGGCAGGGGGCGTGCCCTAGGGGAGGGGGTGTGCCCCCACCCTCCTAGACAGGGTGTGGCCCCCCTGATGTTGATTCTTTTGCCAGTATTTTTATTAATTTTGAAAAGTTGCTCCGTGGATTTTTAGGTCATTCCGAGAACTTTTATTTCTACACAAAAATAACACCATGGCAGTTTTGCTGAAAACAGCGTCAGTCCGGGTTAGTTCCATTCAAATCATGCAAGTTAGAGTCCAAAACAGAGGCAAAAGTGTTTGGAAAAGTAGATACGACAGAGATATATCACATACCCCCCGATACTAGCCATAGATTCATCCAAAAGAGCAAAACAACACACGAAAAATAGAACCTGTCAAACATAGAACAGTCTGTAGCAATTTGTAACTCTCGAATACTTATGGAACCCCAAAAATTCTACCAAGTTAGGAAATACTAGGTAATTTGTTTATTAATCTTTTGCAAAAAGAATCAACCAAAAATCACATTTCTGTGATTTATCAAAACTAATCTCGTGCGTGCAAAAGTTTCTGTTTTTCAGCCAGATCAATTTTACTATCACCATAGGCTATCCTAAAGGTTTTACTTGGCACAAACACTAATTAAAACTCAAAACCACATCTAACCAGAGGCTAGATGAATTATTTATTACTAAACAGGAACAAAAAGTAAAGAACAAAAATAAAATTGGGTTGCCTCCCAACAAGCGCTATCGTTTAACGCCCTTAGATAGGCATTTAGATTTCAATGATGCTCACATGAAAGACAAAAATTGAAGCACAAAGAGAGCATCAATAAACATGTGACAAACACACTTAAGTCTAACATACTTCCTATGCATAGGTATTTTAGAAGCAAACAAATTATCAAGGCAAGCAAAAACTAGCATATGCACGAAAGAAGAAAGAAACAATAGCAATCTCAACATAAGGAGAGGTAATTTTGTAACATGAAAATTTCTACCACCATATTTTCCTCTCTCATAATAATTACATGTAGGACCATAACCAAATTCAAAAATATAACTATCACATAAAATTTTCTCTTCATGATCCACGTGCATGCAAAGTTGACACTCTTCCGGAATAGTGGGATCATCATTAACTAAAGTCATGACCTCTCCAAACCCAGCTTTATCAAAAAAATCATAAGATTGAACATTCTCCAAATATGTGGGATCTAAAGTTGACACTCTTCCAAACCCACTTTCAATATTATTGCTAACATTATTATCAATCTCATATTCATGAAGGGGCTCAAATAAATTTTCAAGATCGTAAGAAGAATCACCCCAATCATGATCATTGCAACAAGTAGTAGACATAGCAAAACTAGCATCCCCAAGCTTAGGGTTTTGCATATTATTAGCACAATTGACATCAAGAGAATTTATAGTAAAATCATTGCAATCATGCTTTTTATTCAAGGATGTATCGTGAATATCTTCATAAATTTCTACATCACAATTTTCAGATTCACGAATTTCAAGCAAAACATCATAAAGATAATCTAGTGCACTCAAATCACTAGAAATTGGTTCATCATAATTGGTTCTCTTAAAAGGATTAGCAAGGGGATGAGTATCCATAAACTTTTAGCAAGCGAAGATGCAAGCAAAAAGAAGGCACATGGTAACACAAGATCGAACGGAAGGAGGGCGAAGAAAAGGCAAAGGTGAAGTGGGGAGAGGAAAACGAGAGGCAAATGGCAAATAATGTAATGCGAGGGATAAGAGTTTGTGATGGGTACTAGGTATGTCTTGACTTGTGCGTAGATCTTTCCGGCAACGATGCCAGAAATCGGCGAGTTGTCGAGAGATCAAATCTTGACTTGACTTGGCGTAAGCCTCCCCGGCAACGGCGCAAGAAATCTTTCTTGCCACCTCTTGAGCATGTGTTGGTTTTCCCTTGAAGAGGAAAGGGTGATGCAGAAAAGTAGTGTAAGTATTTCCCTCGGTTTTTGAGAACCAATGTATCAATCCAGTAGGAGGTTACACACAAGTCGCCTTGTACCTGTACAAACAAATAAGAACCTTGCAACCAACCTGATAAAGGAGTTGTCAATCCCTTGACGGTCACTTGCAAAAGTGAGATCTGATAGAGATAATAAGATAAATATTTTTGGTATTTTTGTTGTATAGATTGAAAAGTAAATATTGCAAAATAGTAAACGAGATGCAATGCAAATAAAATAGATGTAATACGACGGAAAAGAGACCCGGGGGCCATAGGTTTCACTAGTGGCTTCTCTCAAGATAGCATATCTTACGATGGGTGACCAAATTACTGTTGAGCAATTGATAGAAAAGCTTATAGTTATGAGAATATCTAGGCATGATGATGTATATAGGCATCACGTCCGTGACAAGTAGATCGAAACGATTCTGCATCTACTAATATTACTCCACACATCGACCACTATCCAGCATGCATCTAGAGTATTAAGTTCATAAGAACAGAGTAACGCATTAAGCAAGATGACATGATGTAGAGGGATAAACTCAAGCAATATGATATAAACCCCATCTTTTTATCCTCGATGGCAACAACACGATACATGCCTTGCTGCCCCTACTGTCACTGGGAAAGGACACCGCAAGATTGAACCCAAAGCTAAGCACTTCTCCTATTGCAAGAAAGATCAATCTAGTAGGCCAAACCAAACTGATAATTTGAAGAGACTTGCAAAGATATCAAATCATATATATAAGAATTCAAAGAAGAATCAATTATTGTTCATAGATAATCTTGATCATAAACCCACAATTCATCCGATCTTGACAAACACATCGCAAAAAGTATTACATCGAATAGATATCCAAGAAGATCGAGGAGAACTTTGTATTCAGAATCAAAGAGAGAGAAGAAGCCATCTAGCTAATAACTATGGACCCGAAGGTCTGTGGTAAACTACTCACACTACATCGGAGAGGCTATGGTGTTGATATAGAAGCCCTCCGTGATCGATTCCCCCTCCGGCGGAGTGCTGAAAAAGGCCCCAAGATGGGATCTCACGGGTACAGAAGGTTGCGGCGGTGGAAATAGGGTTTCGTGGTGCTCTTGGTTGTTTCGGGGTATATGAGTATATATAGGCAAAAGAAGTAGTTCGGTGGAGCCACGGGGGTGGGGGGCGCGCCTACCCCCCTGGGCGCGCCCTCCTACCTCGTGGCCGCCTCATTGCTTTCTTGACGTCCACTCCAAGTCTCCTGGATTGCGTTTGTTCCAAAAACGATTCTCCTGAAGGTTTCATTCCGTTTGGACTCCGTTTGATATTCCTTTTCTGTGAAACACTGAAATAGGCAAAAAAAACCAGCAATTTGCACTGGGCCTCCTGTTAATAGGTTAGTTCCAAAAATAATATAAAAGTGTGTAATAAAGCCCATTAAACATCCAAAATAGATAATATAATATCACGGAACAATCAAAAATATAGATACACTGGAGACGCATCAAGCATCCCTAAGCTTAAAACATCTACACATAGACCTGGCTCGGATGCCACTGTTGAGGAATGCGGTAATTTTAGGAAAAAATCCTACGATCACGCAAGATCTATGTAGGTGATGCATAGCAACAAGATGGGAGAGTGTGTCCATGTACCCTTGTAGACCGAAAGCAGAAGCGTTTCAATAACGCGGTTGATGTAGTCGAACTTCTTCGCGATCCAACCGATCAAGTACCGAACATACGACACCTCCATGTTCAGCACACGTTCAGCTTGATGACGTCTGCTACCTCTTGAGCATGTGTTGGTTTTCCCTTGAAGAGGAAAGGGTGATGCAGCAAAGTAGCCTAAGTATTTCCCTCAGTTTTTGAGAACCAAGGTATCAATCCAGTACGAGGTTACACGCAAGTCACCTTGTACCTCCACAAACAAATAAGAACCTTGCAACCAACGTGATAAAGGGGTTGTCAATCCCTTAACGGCCACTTGCAAAAGTGAGATCTGATAGAGATAATAAGATAAATATTATTGGTATTTTTGTTGTCTAGATTGAAAAGTAAAGATTGAAAAATAGTAAATGAGATGCAATGTAAATAAAAGAGATATAATACGATGGAAAAGAGACCGGGGGCCATAGGTTTCACTAGTGGCTTCTCTCAAGATAGCATATCTTACGGTGGGTGAACAAATTATTGTCGAGCAACTGATAGAAAAGCGCATAGTTATGAGAATATCTAGGCATGATCATGTATAGGCATCACGTCCGTGACAAGTAGGTCGAAACGATTCTGCATCTACTACTATTACTCCACATATCGACCGCTATCTAGCATGCATCTAGAGTATTAAGTTCATAAGAACAGAGTAACGCATTAAGCAAAATGACATGATGTAGATGGATAAACTCAAGCAATATGATACAAACCCCATCTTTTTATCCTCGATGGAAACAATACAATACGTGCCTTGCTGCCCGTGCTGTCACTGGGAAATGACATCGCAAGATTGAACCCAAAGCTTAGCACTTCTCCTATTGCAAGAAAGATCAATCTAGTAGGCCAAACCAAACTAATAATTCGAAGAGACTTGCAAAGATATAAAATCATACATATAAGAATTCAGAGAAGAATCAAATAATGTTCATAGATAATCATGATCATAAACCCACAATTCATCAGATCTCGACAAACACACCGCAAAAAGTATTACATCGAATAGATCTCCAAGAAGATCGAGGAGGACTTTGTATTGAGAATCAAAGAGAGAGAAGAATCCATCGAGCTAATAACTATGGACCCGAAGGTCTGTGGTAAACTACTCACACATCATCGGACAGGCTATGGAGTTGATGTAGAAGCACTCCGTGATTGATTCCCCCTCCGGCGGAGAGCCGAAAAAGGCCCCAAGATGGGATCTCACCGGTAAAGAAGGTTGCGGCGGTGGGAATAGGGCTTCGTGGTGCTCCTGGTTGTTTTCGGGGTATATGAGTATATATAGGCGAAAGAAGTAGGTCGGTGGAGCCACGAGGGGCCCATGAGGGTGGGGGCGCGCCTACCCCCCTGGGGGCGCCCACCTACCTCGTGGCCGCCTCGTTTCTTCCTTGACGTCCACTCCAAGTCTCCTGGATTGCGTTCGTTCCAAAAACGATTCTCCCGAAGGTTTCATTCCGTTTGGACTCCGTTTGATATTCCTTTTCTGCGAAACACTGAAATAGGCAAAAAAAACATCAATTTGCACTGGGCCTCTGGTCAATAGGATTGTCCCAAAAATAATAAAAGTGCATAATAAAGTCCATTAAACATCCAAAACAGATAATATAATAGCATGCAACAATCAAAAATTATAGATACATTGGAGATGTATCAACGTTCCTCGTGCTCTTGATCCAATTGAGGACGAGGATGAGTTCCATCAGCACGACGGCGTGGCGATGATGATGATGATGTTATCGGCACAGGGCTTCACCTAAGCTCTATGATGGTATGATCGAGGTGTGTAACTATGGAGGGGGGCACCGCACACGGTAAAGAGAAACTCGTGTGTTCTAGGGTGCTCCCCTGCCCCCGTATATAAAGGAGGGAGGGGGTCGGCTGGCCCTAAGTGCGCACCCAAAGAGGAGGAGTCCTACTAGGACTTCCTAGTCCTAGTAGGATTCCTCCCCAAGGAAGAGAGGGGGAAGGAAAGGAGATGGAGAGGTTGTAGGAAAGGGGCGCGCCACCCCCCTTCCCTTGTATAATTCGGACTCCAAGTGGGGTGCGGCTTGCCCTGGCTTCCCTCCTCTCTCTACTAAGGCCCATGGTGGTCCATTAGTTCCCCCGGGGGATTCCGGTAACCCCTCAGGCACTCCGGTTTATCCGAATCTTCCCGGAACACTTCCGATCTCCGAATAACATGGTCCAATATATCAATCTTTATGACTCGACCATTTCGAGACTCCTCATCACGTCCGTGATCTCATCTGGGATTTTGAACATACTTCGGTCATCTAAACACATAACTCAAAATACATATCATCATCAAACGTTAAGCGTGCGGACCCTACGGGTTCCAGAACTATGTAGACATGATCGAGACACACCTCTGATCAATAACCAATAGCGGAACCTGGATGCTCATATTGGTTCCTACATATTCTACGAAGATCTTTATCGGTCAAACCGCATAACAACATACGTTGTTCCCTTTGTCATCGGTATGTTACTTGCCCAAGATTCGATCGTCGGTATCATCATACCTAGTTCAATCTTTTTTACCGGCATGTCTCTTTACTCGTTCCGTAATGCTTCATCCTGCAACCAACTCATTATTCCCATTGCTTGCAAGGCTTATAGTGAAGAGCATTACCAAGAGGGCCCAGAGATACCTCTCCGAAACATGGAGTGACAAATCCTAATCTCGATCTATGCCAACACAAAAAACAACTTTGGAGACACCTGTAGTGCATCTTTATAATCACCCACTTATGTTGTGACGTTTGAGAGCACACAAGGTGTCGGTGTACTAAGGTAGGGGTACCCCAGTACCCCAACTTGTGCACGGGCAGCCGCAGCCCCCTGTAGCTGGGTCCACCAAATACTTGCCGGAGACCGTTCACGCTCCATACCAAGCCATTCGAGAACAAAGTGTACAAGACAGAAACTTAAGACCCCGGCAAGAGGAGCTTGCCGGGAAGGCCGTTCTAGGCTCAAGACAACATCACTCATGCAAGTCCCTGGCGAGAGGAGTTCGTCGGGAAGACCAGAAGATCACATCACAAGAGACACGCCTCGGCGCTAGGCACGCCCCGGCGAGGGCCCGGGGAGCGGCAAGTTGTAGAGCCCGACAAGCTCCCGGGCCCGGCAAGGCCAAGGCCCCGGCAAGGTACTTGCCGGGGAAAGCTGTGCTGCGCACCCACACCCCAGGTCATCTGCCCACGCGTCGCCTTCAGCCCTCTCCAGAGACGCGTGGCGGATGGCTGCGCTGCATGAAGGGTGCGGTGGCACTCCACGGTGGTGGCCTCATCGCCGTGGCAAACGGAGACGCACGGGCGGGAACTTTTGGGGCGACGGCGACGGGCATTTAATGCTCTTGTCCCCCTCTGTCAAAAGTAGGTAGAATCCACTGTTCAACAATGTGAGCAGACCTTGCTCCCGCGACTGCTCCAGCTACCACCTCTTTTACGTTTTTACCCCTCAACCCTACGTTGACACCTGTCGGTGACCCCTTGCCCTATAAAAGGAGGCCCATGCACAACGTAGAGGAGGTTCCGATCATTCTTCACCCTCGCGGGTTCTGATCATTAGCTACTCTCGCGGGTGCCGATCATTCGCAGCTCTCGCCCTCGGTGTAGCTACTCTCCAGGCTCCCGAGCACAATACAACACTAAGCAGCAGTAGGGTTTTACGCGACCATCGCGGCCCGAAGCTGGGTAAAAATCGCCCCGCGCGCCTCGCCTCGATCCGCTCTCCGCGCATCCTCCGCCCTCGTACCGAACACACGAAGGGGCCGTCCCCGGCGGCCCCATAGGTGTCGTCGCCCATCCCGACCGACACAAGGTGTTCCTCCGGTATTCAAGAGTTTCATAATCTCATAGTCTAAGGAACATGTATAAGTCATGAAGAAAGCGGTAACAATGAAACTGTAACAATCATAATGCTAAGATAATGGATTGGTCTTGTCCATCACATCATTCCCCTAATGATGTGATCTAGTTCATCAAATGACAACACATGTCTATTGTCGTGGAATTAACATGTCAGATGTCCTAGCAAATGGACTTAGTCGTGGAGCCATCATAATGAGATTAGCTTAAAGGGGTTAAACCGGACAAAGGACACGGGGTGTTTATACTGGTTCGGCCCCTTGCAGTGAAGGTAAAAGCCTACGATCCAATTATGGTGGAATTTATGGGGTCTTGATGAGCAGGGAGCAAATTCGCTTTACCTATCTCTCGCGTTGTTGTTTTCTGCCCCTGAACCGCCGCCGGGTCGTTCCTTTATATACACAGGTTGATGCCCGGTGGTTTACAGAATACCGAGGCCGGCTCATACACGTATCCGGCTCGGTTTCTACCTTTCCCTATCTTACAACACAAGTTACATATCTCATGGCGGTTTATGTCTATGGGCCCTAATCTTCCCTTGGGCTTTGGGCCTCTAAGTCTTCTGTAGTAAAGCGCCATATTCCTTGTCTTCATGGGCTTCAATACGAATGAGCACAACCCAGCCCCTCCTGGGCGGTTTATACTCAGTAGTTATATCCCCAACATTAGGCCCCAGATTGATTTGAACCTGTTCATGTCAATCTTCAACACTTAGAAAAACTCCTTCTTGAACTTCTTCGTATGAACCTTGTAAACCACCATGATGTCTCTTCCACACGAACTTGATAAACCACCGTGACGTCATCTTCAAAGATTGTAATAAATCACCGTGACGTCATCTCTATATAAAAAACCTGTAAATATTTTCTTTTTATTAATGACCCTCCCAAAACCGAGGCGACAGCTGTGTCAGATATCCATTTTTTGGGTCCCTCGATTCTCGCGCCTGTCACTTATCCTTTCACCTTATAAATAGGACCAAGGGTCATTCCTTCCTTTCCCCTTGGTGCCCCTTCACTTCATCATCTTCCTTGCGTCACCTCAGAGCTCGAGCGCAGCCGCCGCCATCGACCTTCGCTTCTGCACCACCAATGGTTGCTGCATTAACCTGATCTGACCAGAGAAACGCGGCGCCTCTCCACACCACTCCTTCAACCTCTGTAAGTTTTCTTCTTATTCTCCTCAGATCCACCGTTAGGGTTTCATTGTTCTTCGGTGTTCTTCAGTGTTCATCCATACTCATTGCTGCCATACGGATCCTTTAATAAAAACACAACCTTTGTTTCTGTGTGGTCATAACTAGATCTCATTTCTCTTCATCATAGCATCTCTGTTATTAGTAAATAGATCCCATCTGGCCTTTAGCTGTTCCACTGATACCGCCTAGGGTTTTGAATTTTTTTCCTCCTTTTTAAGACTGCGGTAGATCCAAAATTATATTCACAACTTGCAAAACCTGTTTATGCAATACTTTAGAGATTTTTCAGATCTGTAGCTTCTGCACCATTGTAGGTGTTTTAACTTCTTCGAAAATGATAACCCATGGGGTACCATTAGCCCACACTTTAAACCGCCAACTCAACCTCAATGTAAAATTCCGGTTTATCATGTGCATAGGCTTCAATTTGTTCTCCCTCTATCTTTAAACCGGATTATCTGCATCAATCAAAAACCTTAAACCGGCCTTGATCCTCTTTTTCAGCTTTCTGTTGAAATGGCCAAATCGTTTTATGCTTGCAATTGGGTCCCTTCCCGGGTTACCGAAAAACAACTGACTGGGTACGTTTTGACTGGCGCTTTAGTGAGCCAAGAAACCATCCACTGGAGGGTCCCTGGTTCAGAAAATCCTCCGATAATTTTTTTTACTGATCATCTGAATCGAGGGTTTAGTCCGCCTGGATCAAAATTCTTTCGTGATGTGCTTGCCAGCTTCCAGATCCACCCTCAAGATATTGGACCGAACTCTGTGTCCAATATATGCAATTTTCAAGTATTTTGCGAAGTCTATCTGCAAGAAGAACCCACTGTGGAACTATTTTGGGACTTCTTTTACTTAAACCGCCATACTGAATTTACGGATGGGCCCAATACTGAACTCGGGGGCATTTCAATCCAGAAGAGAAAGGATGTTGACTTCCCTCACGCCAAACATCATAGCCACCCCAAGGACTGGAATCAGACTTGGTTTTACTGTCACAATATAGCTGCAGACAATGAAAATCCTCTACCGGGCTACCATGCATACCGGCTTACCAAAACTCATCTGGTTCCTCAGCGACTTACTGCCAAGGAAAGATCAAAATATGCTCCTCAGCTAGCAAAACTCAGAGCTTTTGTTGCCAATGGCCTGACGGGCATTGATTTTGTTCGATGCTGGGTGTCTTGGAGTATTTTGCCTTTAAGCCGGCGCCCCGGTTTAATGTGTGAATATACAGGGGATCTAAAAGACCGTCAGCGTCATGTTGATATCCAGCTCACAGAGGATGAAATCACCGAAGCTGTCAAGAAAATGCTTGATGAACCAGTGGCTGCCTGTAGCAGAGTAGGGCTTAGTACCTGATACGTCTCCAACGTATCTATAATTTTTGATTGCTCCATGCTACTTTAACTACTGTTTTCGACTATATTGGGCTTTATTTTCCACTTTTATATTACTTTTGGGACTAACCTATTAACCGGAGGCCCAGCCCAGAATTGTTGTTTTTTGCCTATTTCAGTGTTTCGAAGAAACGGAATATCAAACGGAGTCCAAACGGAATGAAACCTTCGGGAACGTGATTTTCCAACCGAACGTGATCCAGGAGACTTGGACCCTACTCCAAGCAGTGCCAGAGGTGGTCACGAGGGTGGAGGCCCCCCTGGGCGCGCCCCCTACCTCGTGGGCCCCCTGATGCTCCACCGACGTACTCCTTCCTCCTATATATACCTATGTATCCCCGAACGATTAGAACAGGAGCCAAAAACCTTATTCCACCGCCGCAACCTTCTGTATCAACGAGATCCCATCTTGGGGCCTGTTCCGGAGCTCCGCTGAAGGGGGCATCCACCACGGAGGGCTTCTACATCATCACCATAGCCCCTCCGATGAAGTGTGAGTAGTTTACTTCAGACCTTTGGGTCCATAGCTAGTAGCTAGATGGCTTATTCTCTCTGTTTGGATCTCAATACAATGTTCTCCCCCTCTCTCGTGGAGCTCTATTCGATGTAATCTTCTTTTTGCGGAGTGTTTGTTGAGACCGATGAATTGTGGGTTTATGATCCAATATTACCTATGGAAAATATTTGATTCTTCTCTGAATTCTTTTATGTATGATTGAGTTATCTTTGCAAGTCTCTTCAAATTATCTTTTTTGGTTTTGCCAACTAGATTGGTAGTTCTAGCAATGGGAAAAGTGCTTAGCTTTGGGTTCAATCTTGCGGTGTCCTTACCTAGTGACAGAAAGGGTTGCAAGGCACGTATTGTATTGTTGCCATTGAGGATAACAAGATGGGGTTTTTATCATATTGCATGAATTTATCCCTCTACATCATGTCATCTTGCTTAAGGCGTTACTCTGTTTTTAACTTAATACTCTAGATGCATGCTGGATAGCGGTCGATGAGTGGAGTAATAGGAGTAGATGCAGAATCGTTTCGATCTACTTGTTTTGGACGTGATGCCTATATACATGATCATTGCCTAGATATACTCATAACTATGCTCAATTCTGTCAATTGCTTAACAGTAATTTGTTCACCCACCATAGAATATCTAGGCTCTTGAGAGAAGCCACTAGTGAAACCTATGGTCCCCGGGTCTATTCTCATCATATCAATCTCTATCACTTTATTTACTTGCCTAGTTTTTACTTTGCCTTTTACTTTTTACTTTGCATCTATCTATCAAAAATACCAAAAATATTTTTTATCATCTCTATCAGATCTCACTATCGTAAGTGACCATGAAGGGATTGACAACCCCTAATTGCGTTGGTTGCGAGTTCCTATCGTTTTGTGTAGGTACGAGGGTCTTGTGTGTGGTCTCCTACTGGATTGATACCTTGGTTCTCAAAAACTGAGGGAAATACTTACGCTCCTTTGCTGCATCATCCTCTCCTATTCGGGGAAATCCAATGCAGTGCTCAAGAGGTAGCAAGAAGAATTTCTGGTGCCATTGCCGGGGAGGCTCATGCAAGCAAGTAAACTATATACCAAGTACCCATCGCAATCCCTATCTCTCGCATTACATTATTTGCCATTTGCCTCTCGTTTTCCTCTCCCCCACTTCACCCTTGCCGTTTTATTTGCCCCTCTTCCATTTGATCTTGTGTCTCCATGTACCTTTTCTTTTTTGATTGCATCTTCGCTTGCTAAAAGTTTATGGATCCTCATCCACTTGCTAATCTCTTTAAGAGATCCAATTATGTTGAACCTATTGCTAGTGAGTTGAGTGCACTAGATTATCTTTATGAGGTTTTGCTTGAAATTCGTGAATCTAAAAAAATGATGAAGAAATTTATGAAGAGATTCACGATAACTCCATGAATAAAAAGCATGATTGCAATGATTTTCCTATAAATTCTCTTGATGTCAATTGTGCTAATAATATGCAAAACCCTAAGCTTGGGGATGCTAGTTTTGCTATGACTATTACTTGTTGCAATGATCATGATTGGGGTGATTCTTCTTATCTTGAAAATATATTTAAGCCCCATGATGAATATGAGATTGATAACAGTTTTTGCAATAATTTTGAAAGTGGGTTTGGAAGAGTGTCAACTTTAGATCCCACGTATTTGGAGAATGTTCAGTCTTATGGTATTTTCGATAAAAGTGGGTTTGGAGAGGTCATGACTTTAGTTAATGTTAATCCCACTATTTTGGAAGAGTGTCAACTTCGCATGCATGTGGATAGTGTTGGAAATATTTTATGTGATAGCTATTTTGTTGAATTTGCTTATGATCCCACATGTAATTATTATGAGAGAGGAAAATATGGTTGTAGAAATTTTCATATTACTAAATAACCTCTCGTTATGTTGAGATTGCTATTGTTTCTCTCTTCTTCCTTGCATATGCTAGTTTTTGCTTGCCTTGATAATTTGTTTGCCTATAAGATGCCTATGCATAGGAAGTATGTTAGACTTAGATGTGTTTGTCATGCATTTTAGGATGCTCTCTTTGTGCTTCAATTCTTGTCTTTCATGTGAGCATCATCGAAATCTCAATGCCTAGCTAGGGGCGTTAAACGATAGCGCTTGTTGGGAGGCAACCCAATTTTATTTTGTGGTTTTTGTTTTTGCTTCTGTTTAGGAATAAATAATCCATCTAGCCTCTGTTTGGATGTGGTTTTGTCTTTTAATTAGTTTTTGTGCCAAGTAGAACCTATAGGATAACCTACGATGATAGTTGATTTGATTCTGCTGAAAAACAGAAACTTTGAGCGCACGAATATAATTTTGTTAAATCGCAGGAACGTGATTTTGCGTTGATTCTTTTTGATGATGTTCAATAAACAAATTTTCCAGGACTTCCTATTTTGGTAAAAAAAATTAGAGTTCCAGAAGTTTGCGTTAGTTACATATTGCTACAGACTGTTTTGTTTTTGACAGATTCTGTTTTTCGTGTGTTCTTCGCTTATTTTGATGAATCTATGGCTAGTAAAATAGTTTATAAACCATAGAGAAGTTGGAATACAGTAGTTTTAACACCACTATAAATAAAGAATGTGTTCATTACAGTACCTTGAAGTAGTCTTTTGTTTTCTTTCTCTAACGGAGCTCACGAGATTTCTGTTGAGTTTTGTGTTGTGAAGTTTTCAAGTTTTGGGTGAATTCTTTTGATGGATTATGGAACAAGGAGTGGCAAGAGCCTAAGCTTGGGGATGCCCATGGCACCCCCAATATAATCCAAGAACACCAAAAATTCAAAGCTTGGGGATGCCTCGGAAGGCATCCCCTCTTTCGTCCACTTCCATCGGCAATTTACTTGGAGCTATATTTTTATTCACCACATGATATGTGTTTTGCTTGGAGCGTCTTGTATTATTTGCGTCTTTGCCTGTTAGTTTACCACAATCATCCTTGCTGTACACATCTTTTTAGAGAGCCATACATGATTTGGAATTTGTTAGAATACTCTATGTGCTTCACTTATATCTTTTGAGCTTGATAGTTTTGCTCATAGTGATTCACTTATATCTTTTGAGCATGATAATTTTTGCTCTAGTGCTTCACTCATATCTTCTAGAGCATGGTGGTGGATTTGTTTTAAAGAAACTATTGATCTCTCATGCTTCATTTAGATTATTTTGAGAACCGTTAATAGCATGGTAATTTGCTTAATGTTAATATACTTAGTGTTCAAGATATGTGAAACTTTCTTTTGAGTGAATTGAATACTAAGATAAGTTTGATGCTTGATAATTGTTTTGAGATATGGAGGTGATAATATCAAAGTCATGCTAGCTGATAATTGTGAATTTCATAAATACTTGTGTTGAAGTTTGCAAGTCCCGTAGCATGCACGTATGGTTTAAGTTGTGTAACAAATTTGAAACATGAAGTGTACCTGGCTTGTGCATCCTTATGAGTGGCGGTCGGGGATGAGCGATGGTCTTTTCCTACCAATCTATCCCCCTAGGAGCATGCGCGTAGTACTTGATTTTTGATGGCTTCTAAATTTTTGCAATAAGTATATGAGTTCTTTTGACTAATGTTGAGTCCATGGATTATACGCGCTCTCACCTTTCCACCTTTGCTAGCCTCTTCGGTACCGTGCATTGCCCTTTCTCACCTTGAGAGTTGGTGCAAACTTCGGCGGTGCATCCAAACCCCGTGATACGATACACTCTATCACACATAAACCTCCTTATATCTTCCTCAAAACAGCCACCATACCTACCTATCATGGCATTTCCATAGCCATTCCGAGATATATTGCCATGCAACTTCCATCATCATTATTATGACATACATTACTTTTGTCATAGTGCCATTGCATGATCATGTAGTTGACATCGTATTTGTGGCAAAGCCACCATGCATTATTTTCCATACATGTCACTCTTGATTCATTGCACCATCCGGTACATCGCCGGAGGCATTCATATAGAGTCATATTTTGTTCTAAGTTTCGAGTTGTAATTGTTGAGTTGTAAGAAAAATAAAAGTGTGATGATCATCATTATTAGAGCATTGTCCCAAGTGAGGAAAGGATGATGGAGACTATGATTCCCCCATAAGTCGGGATGAGACTCGAGACGAAAAAAATAATAAAAAAAAGAAGGAAAAAAAATCAAGGCCAAAAAAAAGGGAAGGCCCAAAAAAATGAGAGAAAAAGAGAGAAGGGACAATGCTAATATCCTTTTACCACAATTGTGCTTCGAAGTAGCACCTTGTCCTTCATGTAGTAAGTCTCATATATTGTGCTTCAAAGTAGCACCAAGATCTTCATGATAGTGAGTATCATAAGTTGTCTTTTTATATTAGTGGGAATTTTTTATTATAGAACTTTGCTTGTATATTCCAATAATGGGCTTCCTCAAAATGCCCTAGGTCTTCGTGAGCAAGAGAGTTGGATGCACACCCACTAGTTTTCTTTTGTTGAGCATTCTTAGCTCTAAGTGCATCCGTTGCATGGCAATCCCTACTCCTCATGTTGACATCAATTGATGGGCATCTCCATAGCCCGTTGATTAGCCTCGTCAATGTAAGACTTTCTCCTTTTTTGTCTTCTCCACACAATCCCCATCATCATATTCTATTCCACCCATAGTGCTATATCCATGGCTCGCGCTCATGTATTTTGTCAAGGTTGAAAAAGTTTGAGATTATTTGAGTATGAAACAATTGCTTGGCTTGTCATCGGGGGTATAGAAGTTGGGAACATCTTTGTGTGACAAAAATGAAGCATAGCCTAACTATATGATTTTGTAGGGATGAACTTTCTTTTGCCATGTTATTTTGAGAAGACATGATTGCTTTGATTAGTATGCTTGAAGTATTATTATTTTTGTGTCAATATGAAGTTTTGTCTTGAATCTTTTGGATCTGAATATTCATATCACAAGTAAGAAGATTTATATTGAAATTACGCCAAAGTATCACTCCGTATCAAAAATTCTTTTTTATCATTTACCTACTTGAGGACGAGCAGGAATTAAGCTTGGGGATGCCTGATACGTCTCCAATGTATCTATAATTTTTGATTGCTCCATGCTACTTTATCTACTGTTTTGGACTATATTGGGATTTATTTTCCACTTTTATATTACTTTTGGGACTAACCTATTAACCGGAGGCCCATCCCAGAATTGCTGATTTTTGCCTATTTCAGTGTTTCGAAGAAACGGAATATCAAACGGAGTCCAAACAGAATGAAACCTTCGGGAACGTGATTTTCCAACCGAACGTGATCCAGGAGACTTGGACCCTACTCCAAGTAGTGCCAAAGGCGGTCATGAGGGTGGAGGGCGCCCCCCCTGGGCGCGCCCCCTACTTTCTTGGGTCCCCTGACGCTCCACCGACGTACTTCTTCCTCCTATATATACCTACGTATCCCCGAACGATCAGAACAGGAGCCAAAAACCTAATTCCACTACCGCAACCTTCTGTATCCACAAGATCCCATCTTGGGGCCTGTTCCGGAGCTCCGCCGGAGGGGGCATCCACCATGGAGGACTTCTACATCATCACCATAGCCCCTCCAATGAAGTGTGACTAGTTTACTTCAAACCTTCAGGTCCATAGCTAGTAGCTAGAAGGCTTCTTCTCTCTTTTTGGATCTCAATACAATGTTCTCCCCCTCTCTCGTGGAGATCTATTCGATGTAATCTTCTTTTTGCGGTGTGTTTGTTGAGACTGATGAATTGTGGGTTTATGATCCAGTATTGTCTATGGAAAATATTTGATTCTTCTCTGAATTCTTTTATGTATGATTGAGTTATCTTTGCAAGTCTCTTCGAATTATATTTTTTTGTTTGGCCAACTAGATTGGTAGTTCTTGCAATGGGAGAAGTGCTTAGCTTTGGGTTCAATCTTGCGGTGTCCTTACCAAGTGACAGAAAGGGTTGCAAGGCACGTATTGTATTGTTGCCATCGAGGATAACAATATGGGGTTTTTTATCATATTGCATGAATTTATCCCTCCACATCATGTCATCTTGCTTAAGGCGTTACTCTGTTTTTAACTTAATACTCTAGATGCATGTTGGATAGTGAACGATGAGTGGAGTAATAGTAGTAGATGCAGAATCGTTTCGATCTACTTGTTTTGGACGTGATGCCTGTATACATGATCATTTCCTAGATATACTCATAACTATGCTCAATTCTGTCAATTGCTCAATAGTAATTTTTTCACCCACCGTAGAATATCTATGCTCTTGAGAGAAGCCACTAGTGAAACCTATGGCCCCCGGGTCTATTCTCATCATATCAATCTCTATCACTTTATTTACTTGCCTTGTTTTTACTTTGCCTTTTACTTTTTACTTTGCATCTATCTATCAAAAATACCAAAAATATTATTTATCATCTCTATCAGATCTCACTATCGTAAGTGACCGTGAAGGGATTGACAACCCCTAATCGCGTTGGTTGCGAGTTGCTATCGTTTTGTGTAGGTTCAAGGGACTTGTGCGTGGTCTCCTACTGGATTGATACCTTGGTTCTAAAAAACTGAGGGAAATACTTACGCTACTTTGCTACATCATCCTCTCCTCTTCAGGGAAATCCAACGCAGTGCTGAAGAGGTAGAAGTACCTTCTATGCGTCCAAGAAACGGCCAGCTGTAAGAATTGTCTTATTTTTGCTTTAATCCATCCCTCCTTAATCATTTCTTTATAACTTGTTGTCCATCTGCGCAGGGTGATGATCCATTCTAGAAAGGGAAACCACACGATAAACCGGCGAGGGCACCCCGTAACAAGACCAAGGTTGCAAAGAGGCCAGCAAAGAAGAAAACCTCCAATGCTTCTAATCTGCCCAATGATGAAGAGCTTGATGACCTGGAGTCAGAGGTAGAACTTGACTCTCTTGGTTCTTTTTTCATACACCTCATTGACAAAGATTGTTATCAGGATGATGTGGAAGCTAGCCACGTTGGTGATGTAGACATAATTGTTCTATCCTATGACTCAAATCCTGTGCCAGTACAAAAACTCTGTCGAGCAGTCCGGAAAGTAAAACGTTCACACCCTCTTGCTTATTTGGATCCGCACTTTTCTTTGAAGACACTGTAGCTTGAAACTCACCGCACCACTCGTCATAGCGGTCAACAAGTTACCTCCTCCGGTTTACCATATTATCCGGTTCGCAAGCGTCGTCAAGAGGTCTCTTGTTCTTTTAATACACTTTATCCCAAGGCGGGTTACTTTCGATATCCTCTTAATCCGTCTGATTCAAATTATCAGGGAACCTCCCATTCATCCTCCGGCAATTCATCAACCACACAGATGCCTCCACTCAAGACTGTTCCTGGGTAAGTATAATATACTTAATTTTTATGCCTTGCACCGGTTTATTGTACTAACCTCTGTGTTTTGTTATTTTTAGTTCCAAAGCCAGACTTAGCAAGAAAGCCAAGGTGACTACACCAACTGATGATAATCCGGCAACTGAACCGGAAAAGACCTCAGAGGCTCTTGATCAACATGTTGATATTGCTCTGGATGATCTGGTACCTCAGGGTTAGGATACTTTTGTTGAACCGCCAGAAATGAATCCAACTGGCCAGTCTGCTGATCCACCGAGCCCAGCTGCCGATCTGCCAAGCCCAGCAAGAACATGTGCTAAACCGCAAAGCCCAAATAAGACTGTTGAAGGCACGACAGATGATGTTGTGATTACTGGCTTTGGCCATAATGCTCCTGGCAATCCTGTCGCTTTATCAAAGCATAGTGCAAAAGAAGAATTTTCCGTTGTGGACAAGGGCAAATGGAAAACAGATTTGTCAAGCTATGCCCACCTCTCTGCTCAGGACATCCACTCTGGATATCTAAACCGTCTGTATACCAGACGCGATTATTGTTGGGGAACGTAGCAGAAATTCAAAATTTTCCTACGTGTCACCAAGATCTATCTATGGAGAAACCAGCAACGAGGGGAAGGAGAGTGCATCTACATACCCTTGTAGATCGCTAAGCGGAAGCGTTCAAGAGAACAGGGTTGAAGGAGTCGTACTCATCGTGATCCAAATCACCGGAGATCCTAGTGCCGAACGGACGGCACCTCCGCGTTCAACACACGTACAGCCCGGTGACGTCTCCCACGCCCTGATCCAGCAAGGAGAGAGGGAGAGGTTGAGGAAGACTCCATCCAGCAGCAGCACAATGGCGTGGTGGTGATGGAGGAGTGTGGTAGTCCTGCGGGGCTTCGCCAAGCACCGCGAGATATGAGGAGAAAGAGAGGTATGGCTGCGCCAACAGGAGAAGAAACTCATGTCTTGGGCTGCTCCTATGCCTCCAATATATATAGGGGGAGAGGGGGCTGCGCCCCCACCTAGGTTTCCACCCTAGGGGGCGGCGGCCAGCCCTAGATCCCATCTAGGGGGGAGGCCAAGGGGTGGAGAGGGAAACTTGCCCCCAAGCAAGGTGGGCGCCTCCCCAAACCCTAGGCGCTTGGGCCTTGGTGGGGCGCACCAGCCCACACGGGCTGGTTCCTCCCACACTTGGCCCATGCAGCCCTCTGGGGCGGGTGGCCCCACTTGGTGGACCCCGACCTCCCGGTGGTCCCAGACGCTACCGATAAAACCAGAAACTTTTCCGGTGACCAAAACATGACTTCCCATATATAAATCTTTACCTCCGTTCCATTCCGGAACTCCTCGTGACGTCCGGGATCTCATCCGAGACTCCAAACAACATTCGGTAACCACATATAAACTTCCTTTATAACCCTAGCGTCATCGAACCTTAAGTGTGTAGACCCTACGGGTTCGGGAGACATGTAGACATGACCGAGATGTTTTCCGGTCAATAACCCACAGCGGGATCTGGATACCCATGTTGGCTCCCACATGTACCACAATGATCTCATCGAATGAACCACGATGTCAAGGACTCAGTCGATCCCGTATACAATTCCCTTTGTCTAGCGGTATTATACTTGCCCGAGATTCGATCGTCGGTATACCGATACCTTGTTCAATCTCGTTACCGGCAAGTCTCTTTACTAGTTCCGTAACACATCATCCCGTGATCAACCCCTTGGTCACATTGTGCACATTATGATGATGTCCTACCGAGTGGGCCCAGAGATACCTCTTCGTTTACACGGAGTGACAAATCCTCGCCTCGATCCGTGTCAACCCAAAAGACACTTTCGAGATACCGTAATGCACCTTTATAGTCACCCGATTCGTTGTGACGTTTGATACACCCAAAGCACTCCTACGGTATCCGGAGTTACACGATCTCATGGTCTAAGGAAGAGATACTTGACATTGGAAAAGCTCTAGCAAACGAACTACACGATCTTTGTGCTATGCTTAGGATTGGGTCTTGTCCATCACATCATTCTCCTAATGATGTGATCCCATTATCAACGACATCCAATGTCCATAGCCAGGAAACCATGACTATCTGTTGATCACAACGAGCTAGTCAACTAGAGGCTCACTAGGGACATATTGTGGTCTATGTATTCACACGTGTATTACGATTTCTGGATAATACAGTTATAGCATGAATAAAAGACAACTATCATGAACAAGGAAATATAATAATACTTTTATTATTGCCTCTAGGGCATATTTCCAACAGTCTCCCACTTGCACTAGAGTCAATAATCTAGTTCACATCACCATGTGATTTAACACTCATAGGTCACATCGCCATGTGACCAACATCCAAAGAGTTTACTAGTGTCACTAAACTAGTTCACATCATCATGTGATTAAGACTCAATGAGTTCTGGGGTTTGATCATGTTTTGCTTGCAAGAGAGATTTTAGTCAACGGGTCTGCAACTTTCAGATCCGTATGTACTTCGCAAATCTCTGGGTCATATTGTAAATGTTGCTTCCACGCTCCACTTGGATATATTCCAAATGGTTGCTCCACTATACGTATCCGGTTTGCTACTCAGAGTCACACGGATAGGTGTTAAAGCTTGCATCGACGTAACCCTTTACGCCGAACTCTTTATCACCTCCATAATCGAGAAACATGTCCTTATTTACTCCAAGGACAATTTTGACCGCTGTCCAATGATTAATTCCTGGATCATTCTTGTACCCCTTGACTGACTCATGGCAAGGCACACTTCCGGTGCGGTACACAGCATAGCATACTATAGAGCCTACGTCTGAAACATAGGGGACGACCTTCGTCCTTTCTCTCTTTTCTGCTGTGGTCGAGCTTTAAGTCTTAACTTCATACCCTTCAACTCAGGCAATAACTCCTTCTTGACTGATCCATCTTGAACACCTTCAAGATCATGTCAAGGTACATGCTCATTTGAAAGTACTATTAAGCATTTTTTATCTACTCATAGATCTTGATGCTCAATGTTCAAGTAGCTTAATCCAGGTTTTCTATTGAAAAACACTTTTCAAATAACCCTATATGCTTTCCAGAAATTCTACATCATTTCTGATCAACAATATGTCAATAACATATACTCATCAGAAATTCTATAGTGCTCCCACTCACTTCTTTGGAAATACAAGTTTCTCATAAACTTTGTATAAACAAAAATCTTTGATTATCTTATCAAAGTGCATATTCCAACTCCGAGATGCTTACTCCAGTCCATGGAAGGATCGCTGGAGCTAGCATACCTTTTAGCATCCTTAGGATCGACAAAACTTTTTTGATTGTATCACATACAACCTTTCCTTACGAAAACTGGTAAGGAAACTCGTTTTGACATCCATCTGCCAGATTTCATAAATGCAGCTAATGCTAACATGATTCCGACGGACTTAAGCATCGTTACGGATGCGAAAATCTCATCGTAGTCAACTCCTTGAACTTGTGAAAAAACTCTTCGCCACAAGTCGAGCTTCATAGACGGTGACATCACCGTCCACGTCTGTCTTCTTCTTAAAGATCCATTTATCTCAATGGCTTGCCGATCATCGGGCAAGTCCACCAAAGTCCATGCTTTGTTCTGATACATGGATCCTCTCTCGGATTTCATGGCTTCTAACCATTTCTCGGAATTTGGGCCCACCATCGCTTCTCCATAGCTCGTAGGTTCATTGTTGTCTAGCAACATGACCTTCACGACATGATTATCGCACCACTCAAGCAAAGACGCATCCTTGTCACCCCACGAGGTACGGTAGTGACTTGATCCAAGTATCATGATCACTATCATAAGCTTCTACTTCAATTGGTGTAGGTGCCACAGGAACAACTTCCTGTGCCCTGCTACACACTAGTTGTAGTGATGGTTCAATAACCATATCAAGTCTCCACCATCCTCCCACTCAACTTTTCGAGACAAACTTTTCCTCGAGAAAGGACCCGATTCAAGAAACAATCCCTATTGCTTTCGGATCTGAATTAGGAGGTATACCCAACTGTTTTGGGTGTCCTATGAAGATGCATTTTATCCGCTTTGGGTTCGAGCTTATCAACCTGAAACTTTTCACATAAGCGTCGCAACCCCAAACCTTTAAGAAATGACAGCTTAGGTTTCTCTAAACCATAGTTCATACGATGTCATCTCAACGGAATTACGTGGTGCCCTATTTAAAGTGAATGTCGTTGTCTCTAATGCCTAACCCATAAACGATAGTGGTAATTCGATAAGAGACATCATGGTACGCACCATATCCAATAGGGTGCAACTATGATGTTCGGACACACCATCAAACTATGGTGTTCCAGGCGGTATTAATTGTGAAACAATTTCCACAATGTCTTAATTTGCGTGCCAAAGCTCAGAACTCAGATACTCATCTCTATGATCATATCATAGACATTTCATCCTCTTGTCACGATGATCTTCAACTTCACTCTGAAATTACTTGAACCATTCAATAATTCAGACTTGTGTTTAATCAAGTAAATATACTCTACATGTACTCGAATCATCTGTGAAGTAAGAACATAACGATATTCATCTGATGCCTCAAAGACTCATTGGACTGCACACATCAAAATGTGTTACTTCCAACAAGTTCCTATCTTGTTCCATTTCTTGAAAAATGAGGCTTTTAGTCATCTTGCCCATGTGGTATGATTTCCATATCTCAAGTGATTCAAAATCAAGTGAGTCCAAACGATCCATCTGCATGGAGTTTCTTCATGCGTATACACCAATAGACATGGTTCGCATGTCTCAAACTTTTCAAAATGAGTGAGTCCAAAGATCCATCAACATGGAGCTTCTTCATGCGTTTTACACCAATATGACTTACATGGCAGTGCCACAAGTAAGTGGTACTATCATTACTATCTTATATCTTTTGGCATGAAAATGTGTATCACTACGATCGAGATTCAATAAACCATTCCTTTAGGTGCAAGACCATTGAAGGTATTATTCAAATAAATAGAGTAACCATTATTCTCCTTAAATGAATAAGGGTATTGCGATAGACATAATCCAATCATGTCTATGCTCAACGCAAACACCAAATCTCGATGGTAGAGGGAGCGTGCGATGCTTGATCACATCAACCTTGGAAACACTTCCAACACATATCGTCAGCTCACCTTTAGCTAGTCTCCGTTTATTCCGTAGCTTTTATTTCGAGTTACTAACACTTAGCAACCGAACCGGTATCTAATACCCTGGTGCTACTAGGAGTACTAGTAAAGTACACATTAACATAATGTATATCCAATATACTTCTATCGACCTTGCCAGCCTTCTCATCTACCAAGTATCTAGGGTAATTCCGCTCCAGTGGTTGTTCCCCTTATTATAGAAGCACTTAGTCTCGGGTTTGGGTTCAACCTTGGGTTTCTTCACTAGAACAGCAGCTGATTTGCCGTTTCATGAAGTATCCCTTCTTTCCCTTGCCCTTCTTGAAACTAGTGGTTTCACCAACCATCAACAATTGATGCTCCTTCTTGATTTCTACTTTCGTGGTGTCAAACATCGTGAATACCTCAAGGATCACCATATCTATCCCTGATATGTTATAGTTCATCACGAATCTCTAGCAGCTTGGTGGCAATGACTTTGGAGAAACATCACTATTTCTGGAAGATCAACTCCCACTCGATTCAAGTGATTGTCGCACTCAGACAATCTGAGCACAAGCTCAACGATTGAGCTTTTCTCCCTTAGTTTGCAGGCTCAAAAAATCGTCGAAGGTCTCATACCTCTTGACGTGGGCACGAGCCTGAAATCCCAATTTCGGCCCTCGAAACATCTCATATGTTCCACGACGTTTCAAAAACGTCTTTGGTGCCTCAACTCTAAACCATTTAACTGAACTATCACGTAGTTATCAAAATGTGTATGTCCGATGTTCGCAACATCCACAGACGACGTTTGGGGTTCAGCACACTGAGCGGTGCATTGAGGACATAAGCTTTCTACTGTCCGCATAATCGCTACTGTCAACTTTCAACTATATTTTCTCTAGGCACATATCTAAATAGTGGAACTAAAGCGCGAGCTTACGACATAATTTGCAAAGATCTTTTGACTATGTTTAGGATAATTAAGTTCATCTTATGAATCCACTCAGATAGACATCCCTCTAGTCATCTAAGTGATTACATGATCCGAGTCAACTAGGCCGTGTCCGATCATCACGTGAGACGGACTAGTCATCATCGGTGAACATCTTCATGTTGATCGTATCCTCCATATGACTCATGCTCGACCTTTCGGTCTCTGTGTTCCGAGGCCATGTCTGTACATGCTAGGCTCGTCAAGTTAACCCTAAGTGTTTTGCATGTGTAAAACTGTCTTACACCCGTTGTATGTGAACGTAAGGATCTATCACACCCGATCATCACGTGGTGCTTCAAACCATTTAACTTTAGCAACGGTGCACGTTAGGGAGAACACTTCTTGAAATTGTTGTAAGGATCATCTTATTTACTACCGTCGTTCTAAGTAAACAAGATGCATAAACATAATAAACATCACATGCAATTATATAGTAGTGACATGATATGGCCAATATCATATAGCTCCATTGATCTCCATCTTCGGGGCTCCATGATCATCATCGTCACCGGCATGACACCATGATCTCCATCATCATGATCTCCATCATCGTGTGTTCATGAAGTTGTCTCGCCAACTATTACTTCTACTACTATGGCTACCGGTTAGCAATAAAGTAAAGTAATTACATGGCGTTGTTTAATAACACGCAGGTCATACAATAAATTAAGACAACTCCTATGGCTCCTGCCGGTTGTCATACTCATCGACATGCAAGTCGTGATTCCTACTACAAGAACATGATCCTCATACATCACATATCATTCATCACATTCTTCTTGGCCATATCACATCACATAGAATACCCTGCAAAAACAAGTTAGACGTCCTCTAATTGTTGTTTGCATGTTTTACGTGGCTGCTATGGGTTTCTAGCAAGAACGTTTCTTACCTACGCAAAAACCACAACGTGATATGTCAATTGCTATTTACCCTTCATAAGGACCCTTCCCATCGAATCCGTTCCGACTAAAGTGGGAGAGACTGGCACCCGCTAGCCACCTTATGCACCAAGTGCATGTCAATCGGTGGAACCTGTGTCACGTAAGTATACGTGTAAGGTCGGTCCGGGCCGCTTCATCCCACAATACCGCCGAATCAAGATTGGACTAGTAACGTTAAGCATATTGAACAAAATCAACGCCCACAACTACTTTGTGTTCTACTCGTGCAAAGAATCTACGCAATAGACCTAGCTCATGATGCCACTGTTGGGGAACGTAGCAGAAATTCAAAAATTTCCTACGTGTCACCAAGATCTATCTATGGAGAAACCAGCAACGAGGGGAAGGAGAGTGCATCTACATACCATTGTAGATCGCTAAGCGGAAGCGTTCAAGAGAACAGGGTTGAAGGAGTCGTACTCGTCGTGATTGAAATCACCGGAGATCCTAGTGCCGAACGGACGGCACCTCCGCGTTCAACACACGTATAGCCCGGTGACGTCTCCCACGCCTTGATCCAGCAAGGAGAGAGGGAGAGGTTGAGGAAGACTCCATCCAGCAGCAGCACAACAGCGTGGTGGTGATGGAGGAGTGTGGTAGTCCTGCAGGGCTTCGCCAAGCACCGCGAGATATGAGGAGAAAGAGAGGTATGGCTGCGCCAACAGGAGAAGAAACTCATGTCTTGGGCTGCTCCTATGCCTCCAATATATATAGGGGGAGAGGGGGCTGCGCCCCCACCCAGGTTTCCACCCTAGGGGGGCGGCCAGCCCTAGATCCCATCTAGGGGCGGCCAAGGGGTGGAGAGGGAAACTTGCCCCCAAGCAAGGTGGGCGCCTCCCCAAACCCTAGGCGCCTTGGGCCTTGGTGGGCGCACCAGCCCACCCGGGCTGGTTCCTCCCACACTTGGCCCATGCAGCCCTCTGGGGCGGTGGCCCCACTTGGTGGACCCAGGACCCTCCGGTGGTCCCAGACGTTACCGATAAAACCCGAAACTTTTCCGGTGACCAAAACAGGACTTCCCATATATAAATCTTTACCTCCGTTCCATTCCGAAACTCCTCGTGACGTCCGGGATCTCATCCGAGACTCCAAACAACATTCGGTAACCACATATAAACTTCCTTTATAACCCTAGCGTCATCGAACCTTAAGTGTGTAGACCCTACGGGTTCGGGAGACATGTAGACATGACCGAGACGTTCTCCGGTCAATAACCAACAGCGGGATCTGGATACCCATGTTGGCTCCCACATGTTCCATGATGATCTCATCGAATGAACCACGATGTCAAGGACTCAGTCGATCCTGTATACAATTCCCTTTGTCTAGCGGTATTATACTTGCCCGAGATTCGATCGTCGGTATACCGATACCTTGTTCAATCTCGTTACCGGCAAGTCTCTTTACTCGTTCCGTAACACATCATCCCGTGATCAACCCCTTGGTCACATTGTGCACATTATGATGATGTCCTACCGAGTGGGCCCAGAGATACCTCTCCGTTTACATGGAGTGACAAATCCCAGTCTCGATCCGTGTCAACCCAAAAGACACTTTCGGAGATACCTATAATGCACCTTTATAGTCACCCAGTTACGTTGAGATGTTTGATACACCCAAAGCACTCCTACGGTATTCGGGAGTTACACGATCTCATGGTCTAAGGAAGAGATACTTGACATTGGAAAAGCTCTAGCAAACGAACTACACGATGTTTGTGCTATGCTTAGGATTGGGTCTTGTCCATCACATCATTCTCCTAATGATGTGATCCCGTTATCAACGACATCCAATGTCCATAGCCAGGAAACCATGACTATCTGTTGATCACAACGAGCTAGTCAACTAGAGGCTCACTAGGGACATATTGTGGTCTATGTATTCACACGTGTATTACGATTTCCGGATAATACAGTTATAGCATGAATAAAAGACAATTATCATGAACAAGGAAATATAATAATACATTTATTATTGCCTCTAGGGCATATTTCCAACAATTATGAAGCCGGTTTAGTAAGCCTGATGAAAGAGCGATATGAGGTAAATATCTGTTCCTCTGAATAACTTCTTTTCCCTTATAACCTGCTTCAATTATCAACTCTAGTATCCCCCAAGGGCCGGTTCATCAATGTGAATGTGAACCGGGACTTGTAGTAGGAGAAGATTGGATTTTGCTTGTGTAGCCCCTATAGACCGGTTTATACCTTTAGGATAGTCCGGTTTATACATCAGATTTCCTTTTAGTCATTATGATCCGGTTTATGCAGAAAAACTTGATAACCTTGAATTGATCTGATATGCATTAGCCCCCAAGTGCCAAGTATATAACATGTTGTATGCTTGGGACCTAAAATATCAGTTGAGAAAAAGCAACCCGCATTAGCCCCCAAGTGCCAAGTGTATAACTTGTTATGTGCTTGGGACTTTGAAAAAAGTATTACCAACTTATTGTCTATCTTTTGCAGGCTGACTTGACCAACAAAGATTCTCAAATCACCGATCTCCATGAAAACATCAATTCCCAGCAAGCAGAAACATCAAAGGCCAAAGAAGAGCTGAAGGGCGCTCTAACAGCCATGGAGCAGTTGAAGGATGGCTTCAAAGGCAAGCGAGCAGATTGGGAGGCTGAAAAAGCCACTTTGCTAAAGCGGGCAGAGGATGCTGAAGTGGCCCTTAAACCGGTGGTAGAAGAGTTGACTGGCCTAAAGCGGCAAATCAACGCTATGACTTCTGCCATCTTTGGTAAATATCCTTGTAATGAACCATACTTAATCATCCTTGAAACCGCCAGTTTAACAATAATATTTTAACCATTGCAGGTAGCCGTGTTGCCCATCTTGGCTCAGATATGCGCAAGAAACTAAAGGCTGCCTATACCTTGATAGAGTAGTTATATACCGGCGCTCAACGGGTCATTTGCACTGCTTCGTACAATAAACCGCCGCCAACTTTAATCAAGGACACATTGGCCAAGCTATCCTTGACACTTGCCCGGCTAGAGAAAGTGAGGAGATCTGCTGCAAGGGCCGGTGCCTTGTCTGCACTAACTCGGGCTAAGGCTTGGATAGCTGATCTTGATCCGAAAGACATTGGGAATGGCTATCCTAGCCAAAAAGAATATGGGTCAGAATTTGACAAGGATGCCCTTAGAGCTTTGACAAAGGAGATGCGCCCGCTTGCAAGTAAACTGGCCAAAGAGACTGTTTTGTCTTTCCACCGGTCCATCTATGATGCAGAGAACAAACGGATTGATGCGTCGGTTTATGAAGCACAAAATCAAATCCTGCCAATCCGTAAGTATACTTATGCCCCTAACGTTGAACCGTCGGATCTTATAAGCGATGAAGCTGTCTTCCGAGCTTTGTGTAGAATTGACTGAGCAACCATTGACTTCCAGCCACTGGGTGGGGAGGCGGAGGGTGACCAGGCACAGGATGATCCGCAACCTTCACATCAAGCTGAAGAAGAATCATAATCCGGAAGCCGGTTTATCGTATGCGCACTGTCCTCTTTATGAGAAACAATTATCCTTTTGGGCAGTTAAAACGCCTTGTAATAGGCTAGCTTAAACACTTGGTCTGCTATGCCATCGTGCATAGCCACTTTGCCTGATACTGTCAATCTGTCATGATATAGAATGTCTGCTTATGATTTTTAACAGTTTTATGCAATCCTGTTTTCTGCATGTGATAAACTTAAAACTACCCTGGCGGTTTACCGCTAAACGGGTTATGATACCCAATATAAAGCCAGAGATTATAACCAAGGTTGTAAAACAATGAAACATGAAATATATCATACATGTGATACTGAATCACATCGTTGGTTTACCAACTTTTTGTAGTAAGGGTGATAACCCAAATCTTTAGTGTTGATAACTCCCACCATGTTGTGCTGGTTTATAATAAGCAATGTCGGGTTATGATAAACACCGGATGATCATCCTGGCGACTTATAGTTAATGCCAGGCCAAGTTAACAAACACTGGTTTATAATTGGTTGTGTACTAACAACTTATAGTTGAAAATCGCGCTGGGTTAACAAAGATCGGGTTATATTAATGACTTATAGTCAGGCCGGGTCAATAGACGCCGGTTTACCTCAAAACATTATCAAAGGAGAAAAACTTTGACAAATAAAAGCAAATGAAAACTTGTAGTCGAGGCTTTTCAAGGGCTGTCAGGCCTAAATTCGAGGCTTTTCATGGGCTGCCAGGCCACTGAGTTAAACCAATTTACAAAGCCTTTTAAGATGGGCCTCACATTAACCAATCGTCATTTTAACTTTGACAAGTTCAGGGTCTGTATAAGATTGACTTGTCAAACGTTCGGCGGGTCATACCAGGATTACCTGGATGGGGTGGCTTACTTGATGAAGGCGGGTTAACCCGGGGTTTTAGGTGGATACACCTAGCTTCCAAGCCTGGCTTGATAGCCTATTACAAGCGTCCTTTAAAACTCTTTGTTGCTGTGCACAAAGAGCCCCCAGGTAACATTGTAAACTGTGCTCAGTGGGTACCTATGTTTGAGCTGTGCATGGCAACAGACTCTCTTTGGTCCCTTGGGTGTGAAGCCCCCAAGCTTTGTTGTGGCTTTATAAGACGGTTTTAATGGAAAACTCCGCTTTATAAGCATAAGACCCCATATAACCAAGATGATTATAAGACAAAACGGTAGAGGCCCCGCTTTAGCAAGGATGTCGGTTTATTTATTGATCATGATATGTACATTGTCAATAATATATACATGATAGGAGCCTATGGCTCAGGTATAGTAAGACCGAAGATGAGCTATATTCCACTGCCGGCGGGTCTCCTCCTCCGATTTGCGTGAGTCTTTGTGCTCTCGAACATCGATAAGGTAGTATGACCCATTGTTCAGATTCTTACTGATCACAAAGGGCCCTTCCCAAGGTGGGGATAACATGTGCATGTCAGTCTGATCTTGGATAAGCTGGAGCACTAAGTCGCCTTCTTGAAACGCCCTGGTTTTAACCTGGCGATTGTGATAACGCCGCAGGTCTTGCTGATAAATCACCGAACGAGCTTCCGCAATATCCCGTTTTTCGTCAGGTCCAATGCATCTTAGTGTGCTCTTTCATTGTCCGCTTCAACATAAGCTGCCACTCGGGGCGTGTCATGGCAAATATCACTTGGGAGAACTACTTCCGCTCCATAAACCATGAAGAAGGGTGTGCAACCCGTAGATCTATTGGTGTTGGTGTTAATGCTCCATAAAACGGAAGGAAATTCTTCCACCCAACAACCCGGTGTCCTCTGCAAAGGGACCATAAGCCGGGGCTTGATACCCTTCAGGATTTCTTGATTAGCTCTCTCCGCTTGGCCATTAGACTGGGGGTGAGCTACCGACGACACATCAAGTCGGATGTGCTCACATTGACAGAATTCTTCCATCGCACCCTTGGAGGGATTCGTGCCATTATCTGTTATAATGTTGTGTGGAAAACCAAAGCGGAAGATCACCTTTTTCATGAATTGAACCGCCGTGGCCGCATCACACTTGCTCACTGACTTTGCCTCTACCCACTTGGTGAATTTATCAACTGCCACTAGAAGGTGGGTCTTCTTATCCTTGGACCTCTTAAAAGGCCCAACCTTATCCAGCACCCAAGTTGCAAACGGCCAGGTGATTGGAATCATCCTCAATTCCTGGGCCGGAACATGAGCTCAGCATGAAAACTTTTTACAGCCATCACACTTTCTGACCAGATCCTCCACATCAGCATGAGCTGTTAACTAGCAAAAACCATGCCGAAAAGCCTTAGCCACCAAGGATTTTGAACCGGCATGATGACCACAATCTCCTTCATGGATTTCACGCAAGATCTCACAGCCTTCTTTGGGAGAAACACAACGCTGAAACGCCCCTGAAACACTGCAATGATGTAACTCGCCATTGACAATAGTCATGGACTTGGACCGCCGGATTATCTGCCTGGCCAGAACTTCGTCCTCCGGTAACTCGTCCCGAATCATATACTTCAGTTATGGCACTCTCCAATCAGGGATAACATGAAGAACCGCCACCAATTGAGCCTCCGGGTCAGGAATAGCCAGATCCTCCTCCGTTGTTATCTTGATTGTCGTGGTTTTGTCACGACAGATGTCCTCATGAAAGGACTTAGTCGTGGAGCCATCGCTACGGGTTAACTTAAAGGGGTTAAAGCAGACACAAGGACGCAAGAGAGTTTATACTAGTTCAGCCCCTTCGATGAAGGTAAAAGCCTATGTCTAGTTGTGATGGAATTGATGGGGTTTCGATGACTAGGGAGCAAACAAGCTTCGCCTAGGCCTCGAGTTGTTGTCTGTCCTCAAACCGCCGCTGGGTCGTCCCCTTATATACACAGGTGACGCATGTCGGTTTACAGAGTCCCGACGCCGGTTCATAGACGTATCCGGCTCGGTCTCTACTATTCCTAACTTACAATACAAGTTACATGCTGACGCCGGTTTACAGCTACAGGCCTTGAACCGGCTATGGGCCATAAGCCCTCTGCTGCCTACTTGGGCTTTAATATGTTCAACTACTAAGGAAGTTAACCCGGCCTGTCCTGGCCGGTTTACTCCCAGTGGTAATATCCCCAACATTAGGCCCCAGATTGATTTGAACAGGTTCATGTCAATCCTTAGCAAATAAAAAACATCATCTTCTGCATCTTTGTATAATCTGGTGAACCGCTGTGATGTCATCTTCTCTGATAGCCATGAACGGGCATGACGTCACCTGTCATAAAGCTATCCACGATATCTTCTTGTTTAATAGATCCGCGACAATCTAGGCGACAGCTCCGTTTCCAAGCCCACGGCCCCTCGATTTTCGCGCCTGACACATGTATTTTTCCTTATAAATAGGCCCGAAGGGTCATTTTATTTTCCCCTTCGTTCCCTTCTTCTTCATCTTCCTTGCGCCACCCTGCTTCAAAGGTCCGCCGCCGGCGTCGACTTCAGCACCGTCCTTGGCTGATGCATCAACCTGAGCGTATCAGAACACAGCGGTGACCTTCCGTTTCTTCCTCGGCTCCGGTAAGTCTTCTTTCCTTCCCCCCATAGATCTGTTCTAGGGTTCTTGTGTTCTTCAGCGTTCGTCGGTTGCTTCCTGTTCATATGGCAATTTTTAGATAATCCTGCGAATTTTTGTTCCATGTAGCGGTAATTTTTGCCATCCGTTTGTCCTCACGCCTTCTCATCACTGTAGATCTATCTGTATCTTTGCTCATGGATTCAGCATCTGCTCCCTTTTAAATCTTAAATATTTACTTCTTTTCTGAACATGCTCCAGATCCAAAACTATTAAATAACACTGTGAAACCTGTTTTCACCGCAGTTCTGACTCTGCATCATTTTTTAGACTGGGCGGTTTAGCTTTGTAGAAAAATTGATAACTCAGCATATACCATTAGTCCCCTTACTGAACCGCCAAGATCCTAGCTAAGTACTTCCGCTTTGCAGAACTCCGGTTTATAAATAACTTCTTCCGGTTTAAAAATGAATGCATCAGTATATATCCTTCCAACATATTCTTGAACCGGTATTAATATTTTGCAGATTGCACCATGGCCAAGCAAGTATACGAGTGCAACTGGGTCCCTTCTCGAGTGACCGAGACACAGCTGGAGAACTTAGTCAAAATTGGCACTTTGGGCAAAAAAGATGTCATTCACTGGAGTGTTCCTGGCCCGAAAAGTCTTCCAGAACCCAAAGATGGAGAAATTGTTGTTTTGCTGACCATCTAGCCCGGGGCTTCAGTCCGCCCGGTTCAAAGTTTTATCGGGATGTCTTGGCCAACTTCCAACTGCATCCACAAGACATCGGCCCCAACTCCGTAACCAACATCTGTCACTTCCAACTGCTCTGTGAGGTGTTCTTTCAAGAGCAGCCCACAGTTGAATTATTCAGAGATTGTTTCCATCTAAACCATAGCACCAAATTTTCGGACGGCCCCAACACCGAGCTAGGCGGCATGGCGATTCAAAAGAGGAAAGAAGTAACTTACCCTCACGCCAAACTGCACAGCCATCCCAAAGAATGGAATGCAACATGGTTTTATTGCAAACATACTTCACCTGATGGAGAGAATCCCTTGTGGGGTTACCGTCCGGAACGGCTAAGCAACACACACCCCTTCCCTCAAAGACTGACTGCGAGGGAGAGAAGCAAGTATGCTCCTCAGTTATCCAAGCTCCAGGCCTTCATGGCTAACGGGTTGACCAGAATTGACCTTGACCGCTGCTGGATATCTTGGAGCATATTACCCTTAAGCCGGCGCTCCGGCTTGATGTGCGAATATACAGAGGATGTAAAAGACCCTCTTCGGCATATTGAAATCCAGCTGTCAGACGACGAAATTACTGAGGCTGTTAAGAAGATATTGAATGAACCTGAGACTGCTTGCGCTCAAACCGGCCTGCTTCCTTTTTCTGCCAAGAACAAACCGCCAGCTATAAGTCTCATATCCTATACCTTTATGAAATCTGGCTACCCTTTAAATACCCTCTGTTAACTTTAACATCATTCAAACAGGGTGATGATCCATTTTGGAGCAAAAAGACTCCTCAAGAGAAACCGGAGAAGACAATCCGGCCCAAGACCAAAGTTGTGAAGAAACCGGCCCATCGGAAGAGAACCACTGCCTCCTCTGATCCACCAGCTGATGATGATGTGGGTAATCCGGACCTTGAGGTAGAACTTGACTCACTTGGTTTACTTTTCACATGCCTTATTGACAATGATTATTGCAGGATGAAGCTGAGGTCAGTCATGCTGATGCTATAGAGGTAATCACTCTTTCTTGCGATTCAAGTCCTTTACCTTCACTAAAAATCCGTCGGGCAAATCGGGAAGTTAAATTTTCTCATCCTCTTGCTTACTTGGACTGAAAATTTCTTATGAAGACACAACAGCACGAAGCTCGCCGCACAACCCGGCACAGCGGTCAAGTAATTACCTCCACCGGTTTACCGAATAGTCCGGTTCGGAAACGCTGTTCAGAGGTCTCTAACTGTTTCGTCAATGCTTATCCTAAAGCGGGTTGTATTCGTCATCCTCTTAATCCCTCTGACTCCAATTATCAGGGCACTTCTCAGTCATCTTCCGGCGAATCTTCAGCTACCCAGCTCCCACCGCTCAAGATTGTGCTTGGGTGAGCCATATTACTGATAATATTGCTTGATATATATTACTTTCCATATTCACTGGATTCATCCGTCTTTTTCCCTTTCAGGACCAAGCCTAGGCCCAGCAAAAAAGCTCGTCTGGACAAAGCGGCAGAAGAAGATGACGCTCCTAAACCGGCCCAAACAACAGATCCCGAAGAACCTATCCATGATGATGTGCTGAACGACCCACCATCGCAAGACCATGATATTGCTGCTGAAGAGGCGCATGTTGATGCCTCAGTCCCTGTTAATCAGCCCATGGGCCCTGTTCAAACTGACAAGATAGCGAGCCCCTCCAAGCGCACTGACAATCCGGCGACCCCAGTGCGAACCGGCGAAGCCAAGGATGATGATGTCATTATTACTGGCTTTGGTCATTCTGACCCGGGCAATCCTATCGCTTTGTCCAAGCACACCGCAAAAGATGAGTTTGCAGCCTTTGGTAAAGGCAAATGGAACACTGATTTGGCCACTTTTGCCACTCTGGATCCCCAAGAACTTTATTCCGGCTACCTGAACCGGCTATATACCAGTCGTGATTGCGACGCCAGTTTGATAAAAATGATGAAGGATAAATATGAGGTAAATTTCATGTGATTCTCCTTGTGTATTTTAATCTGTCAACTCCAATAGCCCCCAAGTGACGGTTTTAAGATAGTAACTTAAACCGGGACTTTTCAACTTGAACCTTTTTAATACAGCTTTGCTTTGAGACTGTAGCCCCCAAGGGCCGGTTTAACTTAAGTAAGCTAAACCGGGACTTTGTACAGTAAGAATGTCAGTGTCACCAGAGGATAGAGCAAATACGCATTAGCCCCCAAGTGCCAAGTTGAATACTTGTATTGAGCTTGGGACTTATATGGAATTTTTAGGATAAAAAGCAATTGTGCATTAGCCCCCAAGTACCAAGGGCATAACTTGTTATGTGGTTGGTGCTTCAATTCTGCATCATAATCTGTAACCAAGTGATGAACTTTACGCAGGGTGATCTGAGCAGGAAAGAAAGCCAAATTGCTGATCTTCAAGAAAACCTGAAATCCCAGCAAGCTGAAACCTCGAAAGCAAAAGATGAATTAACCAGCGCTTTAAGTGTCATGGAAAAGCTTAAAGAGGATTTCAGCAAGGAACGGGCGGATTGGGCCACTGAAAAAGCCGCTTTACTTCAAAGGGCAGAGAAAGTTGAGGCTGCCCTCAAACGGGTGATAGATGAGCTGACCAGCATAAAGCGGCAAGTGCATGCTATGACCGCTGCCGTCTTTGGTAAGCATTTTTATTTTCTGAAGTAACGATGTCTTCTCATATTGTAGCCGGTTTACCAACCCTTTGAATGATTCAGGGACACGTATTGGCCACTTGGGATCAGACGTGCGGAAGAAACTGAAGGCCGCCTATACATCTATTTATATATAAAAAGTGATTGATGGGTTAATTAGAAGCAAGAGAATTAGTCTAGAAAATTCTACGTTAATTAGAAAATACAGACCCTCGATTTGGTGGGTCTTCTAACATTATAATTATCTAACCGTTAGATATGCGTAACATATTCCATCATTCTACGTTAATTAGAAAATACAGACCCTCGATTTGGTGGGTCTTCTAAAATTATAATTATCTAACCGTTATATGCGTAACATATTCCATCAAAAAAGATGTGCAATATATATATATAGCATTGTCATAATGGACCATGAATCGTGTCAGACCTCAATTTTTTTACATGCTAACATGGCATGCCTGGTTTCTCTCATACCCGTTGGATCAATCAAAATTAATAACATCTGGCCATCTATTAACTAGCTCCTCATTGTTAAAATTTCAATCAATGGATTAGATCTAACTCGGGAAAAAAAGGATTGCACTCGTGTGGGATTTCACACGATCCTGGGTGCAGATCCGTTCTGTTCCATGCTCCCAAAAGATCGTTGCCTGCTTGGTCTCTAGAGTCATAATCCTCCCTCAAAAAAAAAAAGAGTCATAATCCCCAAGATCCTCTTTTTGGCGATACACACCTTGGCCATCGTCTCCTCCTGTTTCCATAGCGAGCACTTGCATCGTTGTTACAGATCAAAATCCCCAAAGCCATCTCACTCCCTTCCCTTAATCCCTTCTTATAGTTGGATGTTCTTTCGTCCATAGTCACATAGATCAGACCGTGCCACCCCTAGGACCCGATTCGTGTGGTAATTCTTGGTCTTCTTCTCGATGATGAAGAGTAGTAGCGCCGGTCTAAGGTTTCCCATCCGCATCAGCTGTGATTCCTCCTTATCATCATTGTCCCTTCCAGAAGGCTTTTGGGTGCAGGTCCACAGGAGTACTGATGGTTTCCTGCAGGAGAAGATCTAGAGCTGTTGACTAGAGGATTGCGACAATAAGGAGGCTGCCTGGGAGACAGCAGGATGACTCTGAAGTCTGAACATGTTCGATGTGTTCTCCAGGAATAAAATTTCCCACCCGTGACACTTTTAAATTCTGTTACTAGCAACACCTGCATGGGAGGTTACGATCGTGGCGAGCACATCAATGAGCTGGGTTTGTATATGCTGCTGAAGGAAGTGCAGATATTAGCATCTTGAGGCAACACATCGAGAAGCTGATTCTAGGAAAGAAACAGATGGAAGTAAAACATTAATGACTCCCAGTGGTCAATGGTGAAAGAAGCTTTACTTTGAGCAACAGGTGGGTTCAGAAGATAAAATTGAAAAGGATATATGAATATATGATACGGTCCATGAAGTGGTCGCTGGGAGATATATGCAGGCTCGCATGTAGCTGGCAGTTAATATAAGTTTGAACAAACACTTAATATAAAAAGTTTGACTCAGTTCTATCCGGTGGCAGAAAGTAGAAAAAGGCAAAAGATTTTTGTTTTTTAGACAGCAGGCCAATAGATCAAGCAATCACGTATGCTTGCAGATAATGGCATCCACCTAATAATGTCAGATCTGAATAAATTTTGTGTTGTGCATTAAGATTTCAGGTCTTCATGTGATATGTTTCACTTAGTCCTGAAGCACCACATTCATCTTAGTTCTCGGACATTTGGAGAAGAATCAGAAAGATGAGTATGACCTTTCTTGATTTTGCACCACCCTCAAGGTACATACGGTGAGCAAAATTAGCATCTGATGGCCTTAATTCGACACTACCCTCAATGTAAGCATCATGAGATAAATTGTCTGAAAACCTTTACAGTATCATTCACACACATACATACTTAAAATACACACATCCATACTTAAATTAAGCACCAAATGCTTTTGACATTAATTTTGGGATAAAATCTACCCTTGCAATGCTCCAGCTCTTGGCGTTCTCACAGTTCTAGGTTTTTATTCTTGAGCACTTGGAGGATCTGAACCTTCTAGATCACCATCTGTGTTTCCATGAACTTCTCCATCAGGATTCATGTGCTTCAAGGACGTCCGGGGGTACTCCATGCAGCCCCTGAAATCCCAGTTGAATTGGTTGTTCGTGGAGTCGGTGAGGTCCAATCGGCAAAACATTGCTGCCAGGTACTTCACCTGGCGTGCTTTTGATGATTTTTGGAGCAGACATGAGATGCAAGTTTAATTCAGAGTCACATGCTCAGTTTCTTCCACACTTCTCTACATATGTAGTACTAAACTGTTGTGTTTCTCACATTGCCCTGAATTAGTTCTGGTACTGATTGAAAAAAAACATTTGTAGGTATCTATGCAGTTTGTTGATTTTAAACAAGACAATCGTAAGTTGTTGAACATATTCTTCATAGAGCCATGCCCATAGATTTGATGCACGAATACTACAAGCTACTCATTTAAGTCTATTTCCAATACAATGTGACATCGTGTTTATCTACTAAAATTATATTTGATCATGCTTGAATCTATGTTGATAATTAACCTATATTGTGTTGCATTTACTCCTTTTAAGGAAGCAGGAAATGTATAAGAGATCATAATGAATATTCCTGCTTCATCTTTCTAAACATTATTATGCTTGCTCCTCTTTCATGAAGAATTATATTGAGTTTATGATTACCCCTTTGGCGACACAATGGGTTGCCCTAATTCATATCTTGGTACCGTCATGCTAGATTACATGCAGGCACATGTGCTGTCAGGAAACTGTGCAGGCAGTATGGGGCACCATGTCCATGTCCATGTTCATTACCTAGATCCTGGTGCACCAACGCTTTGTTGACACGGACGTCGAGTACTTTCCGCGACGTACAAGCTACAGCAGAATACTTTCCGGACATAGACCTGTAACGCCGGGACTGGCAGGACGTACACGGCGAGGTGCACGTATACTCAAACAGCTAGCCAAGCTGATGGATCGATTCCCAGATGGATGGATCACGCACGTACAGAAAGCTAGCTTTAGCTAAGCTAGCGATCAACTTGAACGATGCCACAAGTCGACGGAACAAACACACGCGAACACACGAGACGCCGAGTTTATGGCAAAACAGGGCCGTTTCGGTCCTGTTGTTTTTCCTTGATTTGTTGATCTGGGTTACAAATTACAAGGGGTATAGCTAGCAATATATAAGACAAGGTAACCTACACGGGTTAGGAGTTCTAATCCTACTACTATTACGTGACTGAACGTGTACAATCCGGACACGGACCACTACATCGTGGTTAATTCTAACATGCTTCTGGTCGTAGTTGATGATGACCTCCAGAATAAATAGTTATGTTCATGTTACAGCAGAAGAAGGTTGAGTTCTGCAAGAGAGACTGGACATGTGCGGATCAATTGGTGAGTGCAGGTCGATTAGGATTCATGAGGGACTTCCAGCGTGGATGGAATGAGACGCTCATGTCCCTGACTTCCTTTCCAAATGACGATGTAAGTATGTGAGAATGCGCTTACCTTAAATAGTTGTTGCATCACGTTCTTTTGAGAGTCTCATCTTTCATGCTATATATATGTTGGGTTTTTGTTCACCTATTTTATTGAACCCTTCTACTGGACTTGGGGAATCTGCATCCTTTAGGTACGCATCACCATTCTGAAACTACCCATCTACACCCTATAATGTCAACAGAAGTTCCAAGCTAATTATTAGTTTTACCTTCAAGCTAAAGAGGAGGTGGCTTCGATAACTATTCAAGAGAAATTATTATTAGTCAAGAGAGCTAGATATTAGCCTGCCACAAATTTGCCCATGTTAACATTTAATTAACTAAACACACACCACATGGCATAGGCATATAGGTTTCATACGTTTATCCAAAATACAGAATAATACAGTTTAGAAAGTAAGAATACGACACAAAAAGTAACTAACATCGCTACAGACGCATATGGTACACAAAATCGCTGCGAGTGGCAAACATGAAAGGTATTTAGATGTTTAATCGTATGTGTATCGCGTTGCATTTGTTCTATCTACTTCTTGAAGAAAGAAGAACGCAACCACTTGAAAACATTCTATTCAAAAGCAGAAAAAGGAGACACATTTTTAAATTAAAGATCAAATAAAAGTATGGATCTCCTTTTGATGTTATACGGACAAAGCAATATATTTGATGGAATATTAAAATAAATTTTCCATGTCACAATAGAGGTCAAGAGAAGAGTCAAGTAATGCAAATTATTTCGATAAAAAATGCAAGGTGTGATGAATTTGTAGGATTTCTATAAATGTGTAGGCCTTTCAAATTGAAAGATAATCATACACATGGTCAAGTGGCGCATGTCAGGATATCAAAGGTTTCACACTTGGTAAAGAACAAAGGTTATGTTGGTTTCATCTATTGTAGTTCTGAGTTAATGCTCAACACAGGGACATATTGAATGTTACTTGGTGCCTCATTAATTACTTCATAGCTAAATTTCGTTCATTGTGATATGGGAAATGGACTACTATATTAGCTGATTACAGTAAATATGTATACTGTCATCTTTTACATCAAAATTATTGAGCCGTGATGTTAAAAACCTCACCAAGGAAGAGGTTTATGGTGATGTTTCACAAATTAAATATACCTATAGACGTATCGCTGGTCAAAATCATGGACAAATAGGCTGGCAATAGACCAGTGAAATAGAGGCGAGAGAAAATGAGAGGAGGTGTGCACACTAGAGGGACAACGATAAAGCGACAGAAAACAACTAGATGAAGACCAGAAAATTATGTTGGTCTAATTTTTGAACACATGCAAATAAAAAGACACAGCTTGGATACGAACTACCATTAAAACTTTTTACATACAAATGTGTTTCCAACTTTATCTATCTATATTTTTTTGTTATGCCTTAGTTTGCTTGTAAAAATGGGAAAATGAACAAACGGAATTTGTATACTGTAAATATTAGAAAAAACATATCATAATATATATCATGTACAGCACAAAAGCTTACACAACATTTATTCATTGCAAAATAATATGAAATACCTAATTGGCAAAATTATTATAAAACTCTCTAAGAACAAATACATATATTGCAAAAACTATGTTTGCAAAAGGATCATATTTGTGAATGTAATCACATTTGCTATAAAAATTTCTGTATACAAATCAAATGATGTGTTCCCATAAAATAAATTTATGAAATTCTAGCCCGCACATCGGGCGGGCCACTGTGCTAGTTGATAGAACAACTGTATACAGGTGCGCAACGGATCATTAGCACTGCTTCTCACAACAACCCGGACCCGACCTTGATTCAGGACACCATCAAAAGGTTGTCAATGCTTCCTGCCCGGATTGAAGAATTGAAGAAATCTGCTGCTAGGACCGGTGCTATAAACGCCTTAATCCAGGCAAAGGCATGGGTTCCAGAATTTGATCCTGTTGAAGCGGCCCATGGCTTCCCAAGCGTGAAGGAGGACGGGACAAAATTCAGTGAAGATGATCTCCGGGCTATAAACCGGGAAGTGCGCCCTCTGGCTTGTCAATTGGCTGAAGAAGCAAATTTGTCTCACTATCAAGCTCAATATGATAGTCAAAACAAACGAGTGGCTGCACCAGTTCCTGAAGCGGAGAACCTTTATTCCTCCAATCTGTAAGCATACTTACGCTCCTGACATTGAACCGTCATTGCTGATCAACAATGAAGCTGTATTTCAAGCATTAATGGGAATCGACTGGACAACTGTTGATTTCCAGCCACTGGGTAGGGGGGCAGAAGCTGAAGCGGCGCAGGATGACCCGCAACCATCAGGGCAAGCTGGCGCCCAAGCCTAAACCGGAAGCCGGTTTACATTGCTGTTCCGTTATGTTATGATGAAAAAACAATTATCTTATCTGGGCACCATGTTGCCTTGTAATAGACTAGCTGCCACCCTTGGTGTTGATATGCCTTTGTGCACACTTATTGCAACTTATGCTTTCTTTGAATCATCAATGGTAAACTGTTATCTGCAGAAAAAAAGTCTTAAAACGCCGTTGTGGTCGTACCACCAGGCGGGTCATAATATCGATGTATATGAAATCAAAGATAACCTCTTAAATTTAAATACATGATCAAATATAACAATATGTATGATACCTGTCATCATAGGCCATGAAGTTGGCTGTGCCAATCTTGAACCGGAGTGTTTAAGAAAAACACTCTGCTGGAGGAGAACAGCTCCTGTGAATATAAGGTCGGGTTACCAAGTAATTGTTCCGGTTTACAGAGAACACCGGTGTTACTCCAAAATAGGATGTTAACAGAAAATCAAACCGGGCAAAGTGTCTCTGGATTAAAAATAGACCGTGTTCCGTCTGCTGACAGTCAAACCGGTTTAACAACTGTTGGTATAAAAACACAACGACAGAAATATGCAAACAAGAGAAATATGTCTCAAGTAAAAAACAAATAGAATTATTTGCAAAAAGAGGCTTGTTTAAACCGATCAAGTGGCATAACCATGGTCAGACACGGCCAAGCCCCCAATAGGTGAGCTATGGTTCAAGTCAGCCAAGTCCCCAAATGATGCAGTGGAATTATGCCGATCAAGAGGTGTAGCGATGGTTCGGGTTCGACCAAAGCCCCCAAGTGATTATGTGGCCTTAGGCCGATCAAGAGGCATGACTGGTTCAGACGTGACCAAGTCCCCAAGTGATTCTGTGGCTTGCGCCTATCAAAAGGTGTTGCATTGGTTCGGATACGACCAAGCCCCCTAGTGACATGATACAAAGCTTGTTTGAAAAAGCTAACTCAAGGAGTAAACCGGAGACCGCTTTAAGGTAAAAACTCCGTGTAACCACGCATGATGAAAAAATAACAGAGACCCGCTTTAGCTAAGGCTCCGATTTATTGTATTGATCATAATATATACATTGTCATAATATGTACATGAATAGAGCCTATGGCTCAAGTATAGTAAGGCCAAAGATGAGCTATATTCCAGGGCCTGTTGGTCTCCTCCTCTGACGTGCGTGAGTCTTTATGCTCTCGAATGTCGATCAGATAGTACGACCCGTTATGCAGATTCTTGCTGACCACGAAAGGTCCCTCCCAAGGTGGGGATAACTTGTGCATATTAGTCTGGTCTTGGATGAGTCGAAGCACCAAATCTCTTTCTTGAAAGGTTCTGCTTCTAACTCGGCGACTGTGATAGCGACGAAGATCCTGCTGGTAAATCGCCGAACGGGCAGCTGTGATGTCACGCTCTTCGTCCAACAGGTCCAAAGCGTCTTGCCGTGCTTCCTCGTTGTCCGCTTCAACATACGCCGCTACGCGAGGTGAATCATGACGGATATCACTGGGGAGGACCGCCTCCGCTCCGTAGACCATGAAGAACGGTGTGTATCCTGTCGACCTGTTGGGCGTGGTGTTGATGCTCCATAACACAGATGGTAACTCCTCAACCCAACATCCCGTTGTAAAGGAACCATAAGCCGGGGCTTGATGCCTCGTAAGATCTCTTGGTTAGTCCTCTCTGCTTGGCCATTGGACTGTGGGTGAGCTACTGAGGATACGTCAAGCCGGATGTGCTCACGCTCAGAAAACTCCTTCATAGCGCCCTTGGACAAGTTAGTACCATTATCAGTAATGATACTGTGTGGAAAGCCGAACCAGAAAATCACCTTTCTAATGAATTGAACCGCCATGGCTGCATCACACTTGCTAACGGGCTCCGCTTCAACCCACTTTGTAAACTTGTCCACTGCCACCAAAAGGTGGGTCTTCTTGTCCTTGGACCTTTTGAAAGGTCCGGCCATATCCAGCCCCCAAGTCGCAAACGGCCAAGTAATTGGAATCATCCTCAATTCTTGAGCCGGCACATGAGCGCGCCTTGAGAATTTCTGACAGCCATCACATCGTCTAACTAGGTCGTCCGCATCAGCATGAGCGGTCAACCAATAGAAACCGTGACGAAACGCCTTAGCCACCAGAGACTTTGAACCGGTGTGGTGACCACAATCCCCTTCATGGATTTCACGCAAAATTTCACAGCCTTCCTCAGGGGACACACAGTGTTGAAACGCTCCTGAAACGCTGCAATGATGCAACTCGCCATTGATAATGGTCATGGACTTGGATCGTCGGACTATCTGCCTAGCCAGAGTATCATCCTCTGGTAACTCGCCCCGGTTCATGTACGCAAGATAAGGAATTGTCCAATCCGGTATGACATGCCGGGCTGCCACCAACTGAGCCTCCGGATCAGGAATAGCCAAATCCTCTTCACCAGGGAGCTTGACAGACGGGTTATGCAGAACATCTAAAAAGATGTTAGGCGGGACCGGTTTATGCTGAGAGCCCAGCCGGCTTAAAGCGTCCGCTACTTTGTTCTTCCGTCTGTCCACATGATCCACCTGATAACCCTTAAAGTGACCTGCAACAATATCCACCTCACGACGATAGGCTTCCATGAGCGGATCCTTGGAATCCCATGTGCCAGATACTTGTTGAGCCACCAGGTCCGAGTCACCGAAGCATTTAACCTGGCTGAGATTCATCTCCTTCGCCATCCGAAGACCATGGAGTAAAGCTTCATACTCAGCTGCATTGTTAGTACAAGGGAACATTAAGCGGAGAACATAACAGAACTTATCACCTTGTGGGGAAGTTCATACGACTCCAGCCCCCGAGCCCTCCAATTGCCTGGACCCATCAAAATGAATAGTCCAATAAGTGTGATCCAGTTTGTCTTCAGGTGCTTGTAATTCCGTCCAATCATTGATGAAATCTACAAGTGCTTGAGATTTGACCGTCGTCCGAGGCACATATTTTAATCCGTGCGGCCCAAGCTCTATAGCCCACTTGGCAATCCGGCCAGTCTGTCAGGACCCCGACTCAATGTCACATCGATCTAGCCTGGAACACCTCATATCACTTTGCGGCCTCACGCACGGTATTCCCACGGGTGTCGCCTTACCTTTGCCCGGGACCGTTTGCGCCTTTTGGCACACGTATATGATAGTGTCGCTAGCATCTATATGATAAGGAGCCCGGCTGACATGGCTAGTCGTAAACCCAAAGTGGCACAAACTTACAGGACAGCATCCATGACCCAAAGATCAAACGTGTCGGTCATCAACGAGTAAGTTCCGGCTGTAGCATCGAGCTAGCAGACTCCGTGAACCGGGCTGTAGCGGGCTAACAGACTCCAGTACTAACGCGTGACATTTCCCAAGGGATGCATACACAGAACGAAGAAGGACACATGCCGCCAGCCTAAGTGTTAGGAGCAGTAGCAAGCTACCATGGCTCAGTGGAATCACTAGGAGACATTTCCCGGTAAGAGAGGCTACTAAAGATAAACAACTAGATAGTCAGATCCCACACATACCAAGCATTTCAATAACATACACACAATATGCTCGATATGTGCAAATACAACATGGCATCACAACATGACTCTACGACTCAAGTATTTATTCAATAGGCTCCGAGGAGCGAGATATTACAAACATGGGTCTCATGACCCAACATTCAGAGCATACAAGTCAAGCACAAGCGAAGCTAACATGTCCGAGTACGTACATCTACAAATGAAAAGGGTGAGAAGCCCGACTGCTACTACCGAGATCCGCCGAGGGCACAAGATCGTAGCTGAGGTATCAAGCTAAACGTCAAGTCCACGTGGAACTACTAGTGAGACCAAGTCTCTCTGCAAAAAACATAAAATAGGCAAACGTGAGTACAAATGTACCCAAAGAAGACTTACATCGAACTATCTACATATGCATCATTAACAACAAAGGGATGGTGGAGTTTAACAGCAGACAAGCCAGCTTTGACTCGGTGGCTATCCTAAACTACGATCGCAAGTATCTCTTTGAGGTATGCACACGAGTCCACATATTCACCATATCAATACACCACTATGGATCCGCCCCGCCTCCCTCACGAGAACGCCATCCATAGCACTCACGCTTATCTTGCGATTTTAGAGTATCCACTTTCACTTGTCTATGAACTGTTATAGGCAAACCGAAGTCCTTTACCATGACATGGCTATTCGAATAGATCATATTAACCCCTGCAGGGTGTACTTCTTCATACATGTTTCACCACTTAGCCTGCACACGACATGTGCTCGGCAGACTTCAGCTTAAAGCCGACGTGGGTGTAGACCACGACCTACCTGAGACACTCGAGTCTCTAGTCCAGGTTTATCGCCTATTTGGGTTCCATCTATGAGGAGTTCCGCCAAGTTTCGCTCACAGCCCCAAACGATGTGAACAGGTTCCGTGACACCAATCGGGCGCCGGTTTACCCGCCACGCGTGCCACCGTGATCACAGCCCACCCCTACGGTCAAGATCAAGCACGGCCTCCAAAGATACTACAAACACGAAACTACTTGCAACTCCCGGACAGAGGACAAGGGTGAATAAGAAGTCGAAAGGGTCATATTTCAGGCCCAATGCATGGTAGTAGCTGAATCATGGATCACAAACACAGAACTCAGTTCCTAAGGACGGCTTCAATGAGACAACCCACCATGTACTCCTACATGGCCTCTCACCGATACCTTTACCAAATCGTGTTCACACACTTAGCGCACACACAGTAGGACATGTTCACACACCTCTGATTCATCCTCGATGGATCAGACCGACTCAACTCTAAGTAGTAGCAGGCATGACAAACAAGCATGTATGAGTAGGCACAACAGGGCTCAAACAATTCCTACTCATGCTAGTGGGTTTCATCTATTTACTGTGGAATGACAGGTCATGCAAAGGATAAAGGGGTTCAGCTACCGCAGCAAGTAACAAATGATTCGTTGTTGTCCTAATGCAGTAAAAGAGAGTAGGAGCGAGAGAGTGGGATTTTATCGGAATGAACAAGGGGGTTTTGCTTGCCTGGCACTTCTGAAGATATTATACTTCTTCATCGGTGTCATCGAACTCGTCGTCGAAACCATGTCTATCGAGAGGGAACAATTTCCGGCAAATAAAGAGGAACACAGTCAATGCAATGCAACAAATATGATGCATGATAATGTCATGGCAATATGCTGTTGATTGAGCTAATGCAACTAGCAGCAAGTTAAATGAAGTTGGTTTGAATACATGATTCAAATTCAAACTCCATATATGATTATTTAAATGCCCTTTATTTGTTTTGTCCAAAACAGAGGACAAACATTGTTCAAACATGCATGAAAATGGTACAGATGGATTCCTTGAATTTTTCTGATAATTTTTCATATATAATTTGTTTGATTTGGAGCTACGGTTGATTTTATATGAATTTTAGAAGTTTAGGCAATTTTCTGGATTTTCCTGATTTATTTTAAAACCGAAAATGATTTATTGTCGACAAGATTAGGTCATACTGACCTCAGCAGGTCAACAGGCGCCATCCAGGTCAAACCTGACCAGTGGGGCCCATACGTCAGTGTCTCAGTGCCAGTTAGGGTCACTGACATGTGGACCCAGTCAATGGCCACGTCAGCATGGTCAACGCTGACGCGTGGGGCCACTAGGATTAGTTTAAAACTAAACAGAAATTAATCTATGTTTAATTAGCAGGTGGGGCCCTACTGTCAGTGTCACTAGGTGTTGACTAAGTGCGTCATTAGCCCTAATTGATTCGCCACGTCACCCTCGCCGGAGTTACGCCGGCGGCGACCAAAACGACGGCGGAGCGTTTCGGAAAAACGCTACGGGGCTCCATTTTGAGCGCGGTTTGTTGCTACGGCTTGCTGGCGTTCTTGCGCATCTAGTGGTAGCAGCGGCAGCAGCTAGGACGGCCTGAGTCGACGGCGACGAGCACTTCGCGGCGCGTCGAGTTCGGCACCTGGTTTGACGTTGCGGTGCGCGGGAGGGGGAGCTGGTTAGTGTGTTGGGCTCCTGGGGGCTTTATGAGCACGGTGAAACACTCCGTTGCGGGCATGCGCGGCTATGGCCACGGCTGCGCCATGGCCGGCGGCGAGAAGCTCTCGGCCGTGACGGCATCGGTGTTAGAGGAAGAAAACGGGCCAGGGAAGAGGGGGAAACGGCACAGGGGCTCACAGCGGGTGCAGCGGTGGCCTCGGCGAGCTCGGGGAGGCGGAGACGGCGGCAAATCGACGGCGGCGGTCGTCGGTGGCCGAGGAAGGGGAAAACGTCAGAGGCGGCGCTCCGGGGCTCTTCTGGTCGCGTGAGACGACGAGGAGGACGAGGGAGGACCGGCGGAGCTCGAGGACGTGCTTGGGATGGCTGCGGCTGCGGCGGTGACGAACGGCGGCGACGATGGCGTTCGGCCGTTCGCGGGAGAGAGGAAACAGAGAAGGGGAGAGGCACGGGAGAGAGTGAGAGAGCGTCGAGGGGGCCGCGTGGCGTCTCCAGAAGCTCCACGGCGCAAGATGAGGTGAAGGAGGCGTCGACAGGCTGGCAGGAGGTGGCCTCGCGTCGCTCGGCGGCGGTAAGGCTGTCCTCTCCTCCGCCCTCGGGCAAAGGTAGGTGGTGACTGCATGGGCAGTGGGCCGCCAGTCCTGTAAGTGGCCTGGGGCCTCTTCTCTCTCTCTCTTTTTCTATTTTCTTTTCTGCCATTTGTTTTGGGTTTAATTTTAACACCAAACCATTTTATAAAATCCTGAAAATAATTATGTGGCTAGAAATAGAATATACCAAACCACATAAAATGTTCCAGAATTATTGGACATATATTAATTATATATAAAAAATATATCCAATGCAAATAGTTATTGGATTAATTCAAAGGCCCAAAATAAATGTTTCTGAGATACCAAAAATATTGGTTTGAATTTTACCTTATGCCAATATTTTATAGAATAGCAGGAACATTTTCTTGGATTCATTTGAGAAGATTTAAATGTTGGTTATTTTTAAAGGTTTTCTGAGGCTTTGAAAATTCCTCAATTCAAATTTCATTTGAATTTAAACATGATGCACACATGGAAGCTAGCATAGATCAGGCCAGAACTAGGGATGTGACAACTCACCCCCACTAAACAAGAATCTCGCCCCGAGATTCAAGTGTAGGGTAAGATGAAGGGGAAGCGCAAAACTAATATAATCTTCACAATCCAGGTTGCACTTCAAGTGAACGTTGATTCGATCACCATCATTGTCTCGAAGTCTTGCTCTGAGAACTCCAACTAACATGACAATGAGAGGAAAGGGAATGCTCCAGAAGGATCGATCTTCTCGAAGATCGAACAACCGATGATCAACTCGCGGAATGAGACATAGCAACATCTCTCGAGCTGAGACACGAAGCACACATCTAGAGGAAGGTTCACTAGGTAGACAACAATTCCACACTTAAGAGGGTGGTGAATGGTTGTCAACGTAGCGAGTAGTTGAATTGCCATGATACCATAATGAGACATCTTGGAGGAGGGTGATTCGTGGATCTATCCCCTTAAGTGGCAAAAGAATTACCTTTGATTTAGAGATCATTGAGATTCTTTATACCAGCCTAAGGCAATTCACAATCGATCATTTGAAGGAATCCGAAAGAATAACATTCTCGGGCCAGAATGGATGATGTGGATTACCTTGTTGAAGACAACACAAGGGATGATTTTTAGTAACTGGGGAGAAGCTCAACAGTAGAGAGTGATTCCACTATTGGAGTGGTTATAGCATAACCGAAAAGACTAGGAACAATTCCAGTTAGTGCCGGTGATAATACATAGTGCTTGTGCGTGCTCTCAAGAACTTGAGCATTTCCATATTCATCAAGGTTTTACCAACATCCCTGTCAAGGGTGCTGACAACACAACATACTACCATGATGAACAACGATGGACGATGCAGATGCAAAGAAAGATAATACTTTCTCAGATTTCACCTTAGCGAAACCAAGGGGACAAAATCTGGATGATTGACCGAGAGACACTTAGCACTCCGCTTCTAATGTTCTCCTTGATGTACTAGCGTATCCCATTCATTGAGATGGTCTGGCATCTAGAACATCAAGTAAAGGTCGGACTTCGGAAACACAAAAATCATAAGGCACAACTAGGGAGTAAATCCTACGAAGTCCTTATGGGGAGGTGGCCAACTTTCTCAATCAAGATATTACAATAACAGGTCTTCCGGCTGGTTGTGTTGGCCACGACATTCACTTTACCGGTTACAGAGAGACCAATATTATAATTCTTGGGAAACGTTCCAACCATCATATCTGCTTGAGATTCAGATCTGGTTGGTGTCAGAATAATCTAGACTCATCGAGGCTAGAAAGAAAAATGAAAGTTTGCAACACAAATCGACGAGATGATGTCGCGAGATTCTCGGGAAATGAGCTACGATAGCAAGCTCCAAAACATGAGCTGGTTCTGCTACAAACCTGTGAACACGCTGTCCAAGACAAGCATGACCACATAGTAGTCTTATAATAAAACACTAGTAAGTTCAGAGAGGAAGCCATCATCGAGGATATCAAGTCCTCGCATAAGTCTCGAGCCCACGAAGGAACTTCTTCTCCTTGAACAAATCAATCGGTGGCTTGGTGTGCTAGGAACACATATGGAGTGGAGGTAATTAATCTACCAAACCATAGAATACTTCGTACGTATGCATGACTGATTTGGGATGATTCCAAAGGAAGCAACATTGACTTTCTCGAATTCACGGCGGCAACTTGCATCAAATGTACATGAACTAGAGGAAGTCACTTCTTTCATCCGAACATATACTTCATGAGTTAGCACGAAGAAATGCTTTCAAAAGTTTCCAATACTAGCTTAATGTTCAACAAAGCTATGGTGAAGACAAGGATGTTGTCGATGGGCTCAACAGCAATTTATCCAGATTCCCATGGAGTTGGAATTCCATAATTATGTGAACAAGGTGATAGTATTGGTCAGACCCAAAAGATATAATGGTGTATGCTCGAGGAAACTCCACGAGTAAGACAACATTACTTAACATCGTTATTCCGATTTGATTTGAGAATAGCCCACACTCAAATCAAAGTTTTGGCAAGACAATAGCTCCAACAACTGGCCTTGAGGATCAATTGACGAAGATATCATCTATCTTCAACACACGCACACAAAAAGATATCCCTTAACATGAGCTAAGTCGGACAAGCTTTTATCTTCCAACTCTCCAAGTTGTTGTTTAGCTTAACCAACTAGCTCAGGGGTATCCAACATGGGTTCTTGGAGAAAGGGTGGTTTACAAGAATAAACCAACTTGATCACGAACTCAACATAGCGGTCCGGTGACATCCTGGTGATACCTCCGAGAAGATATTCGGAAAATCACGAACCACCGATATGTTACTAAGCTCGAGAACAATCTTGCTTTTCAGGGCAAGACGATATGATCAATAGAGCAAGGGTTTGACAAAATCCTAACTCATTGATCGAGGAGTGCACCAGAAATAAGGACTAGGTAGCACAATCAACCTTAGGGTGACGATTCAATAATCAACATGCTAAGAATGAGGTTATTGTCCATTTAACTACCAAGCAACAGAGTTGCTAGCAGTATTGATTTCACACACCACGATTCACTTGTCGGCATTCCGGTTACAATAACACGGAAACCGAGGAATGAACAACGATGGCGAGAAGTATCACTACGTCACGGATTCATGAGAGATGCTGCGATTCCTATGACAATCCTGACATAAAGATGGTAACACTCCAAGGTAGAACAGAACAAAAGCTTGATTAGCAATTTGATCTGCGGAGTACAACTGCTTTGACCCAATCCTAGAAATGGATGAGGTACTGGAGTTTGTTTCTCCTAGTCATCCTGAATAGAATGGCTTGACGGACCACAAGAATAATAGGCACCGATGAACGAATGCACACATACTCTTGACTATCAATTGATAGACGGGGGTCAGAATATAACTAAGAGAACCACTCAAAGGAACGTATAACTTTCTAAGTTGTGGATGCATAGATTAGTATGTCGAGCGAAGCTCAACTTTTCTTCCGGATAACCCATGCAGAACGGTGGAACTGGCAGAGTCGCAATATAAAATGGAGAACTCATCAAGAGCACTCTGTTGTGATCTTTTGATCCAACAAACTTCTGCCATAAGCGGTTCATAGTATTTGGAAGAAGGAAATACCACGGACCTCGAGGACTATCGCAAAGGTTACTAATATCCTAAAGGAACTAGCAAACACTATCAACACGAGGTAAGTAGGGTGAATCTCGGGTTCAAAACCCAGAAGTGGAATACCTACATACTATGTGGCATCACGGGATGCTTTCGAGAATGTTGGCCAGAATCATCACACTGGGACACAAATCATGGCTAAATTACTAGATGATCCCCTAGGACACCTACGGCCATAATAATAATTCCAACATATATGTCGAGGCAATAGAATACCTCAACTCAGCAATTAGCGTGATTAACCTGGCCCAAAGGAACATCAAAACTAGAGGGAAAGAATTTGCAAATGCATCAGACTATTTAGAAACCTCGATGACTCGGACAAAGATAACGGCTGTAAATGCTCAAAATATTGGAGACATGTTACGTAAATGGTGGCATAGCCACTCCGAAGCACAATATCAAGGTTTCAAGATCAACAGTTATGAACATACGGAAGTAGTAAACTGGACTGAGATATTGAAACTAACAATTCTATAAGTCTATGGATTAGTAACACGTCATCCTAATAGATAGATGAGAAGGCCTAGTTCTTAATCCCCGTAGAAGAGAAGAGGATGACTCAGATCAGAAGGCCATGAGGTATAAGGAGTAAAAAGAGCCTTACGTTCCAACCCACAATCAATTCCCCTACATATAACTAAAGCATTTCTAGACACAACTCCGACCAGTTTGGCTTGGTAATCCTACAGGCAGTCAGGCTCTGATACCAAAGCTGTCAGGACCCCGACTCAATGTCACATCGATCTAGCCTGGAACACCTCATATCACTTTGCGGCCTCACGCACGGTATTCCCACGGGTGTCGCCTTACCTTTGCCGGGACCGCTTATGCCTTTTGGCACACGATATGATAGTGTCGCTAGCATCTATATGATAAGGAGCCCGGCTGACATGGCTAGTCGAAACCCAAAGTGGCACAAACTTACAGGACAGCATCCATGACCCAAAGATCGAACGTGTCGGTCATCACGAGTAAGTTCCGGCTGTAGCACTGGCTAGCAGACTCGTGAACCGGGCTGTAGCGGCTAACAGACTCCGGTACTCAACGCGTGACATTTCCGGGATGCATACAGAACGAAGAAGGACACATGCCGCCAGCCTAAGTGTTCCGGAGCAAAGAGCAAGCTACCATGGCTCAAAGGAATCACTAGGAGACATTTCCGTAAGAGAGGCTACTAAAGATAAACAACTAGATAGTCGATCCCACACATACCAAGCATTTCAATAACATACACACAATATGCTCGATATGTGCAAATACAACATGGCATCACAACATGACTCTACGACTCAAGTATTTATTCAATAGGCCCGAGGAGCGAGATATTACAAACATGGGTCTCATGACCCAACATTCAGAGCATACAAGTCAAGCACAAGTTGAAGCTAACATGTCCGAGTACGTACATCTACAAATGAAAAAGGCCGAGAAGCCCGACTGTCTACCAGATCTCTGCCGAGGGCACAAGATCGTAGCTGAGGTATCAAGCTAAACGTCAAGTCCACGTGGAACTACTAGTGAGACTGAAGTCTCTCGCAAAAACATAAAATAGGCAAACGTGAGTACAAATGTACCCAGAAGACTTACATCGTAACTATCTACATATGCATCATTAACAACAAAGGGATGGTGGAGTTTAACAGCAACAAGCCAGCTTTGACTCGGTGGCTATCCTAAACTACGATCGCAAGTATCTCTTTTGAGGTGGCACACGAGTCCACATATTCACCATATCAATACACCACTATGGATCCGCCTCCGCCTCCCCACGAGAACGCCATCCATAGCACTCACGCTTATCTTGCGATTTTAGAGTATCCACTTTCACTTGTCTATGAACTGTTATAGGCAAACCAGAAGTCCTTTACGCGGACACGGCTATTCAATAGATCATATTAACCCCTGCAGGGTGTACTTCTTCATACATGTTTCACCACTTAGCGCCCCAGACACGACATGTGCTCGGCAGACTTCAAGCTTAAAGCCGACGTGGGTGTAGACCACGACCTACCTAGACACTCGAGTCTCTAGTCCAGTTTATCGCCTATTTGGGTTCCATCTATGAGGAGTTCCGCCAAGTTTCGCTCACAGCCCCAAACGATGTGAACAGGTTCCGTGACACTAATCGGGCGCCTGGTTTACCCGCCACGTGCCTACCGTGATCACAGCCCACCCCTACGGTCAAGATCAAGACGGCCTCCAAAGATACTACAAACACCAGAAACTACTTGCAACTCCTGGACAGAGGACAAGGGTGAATAAGAAGTCGAGCGGGGTCATATTTCAGGGCCCAATGCATGGTAGTAGCTGAATCATGGATCACAAAAACAGAACTCAGTTCCTAAGGACGGCTTCAATGAGATAACCCACCATGTACTCCTACATGGCCTCTCACCGATACCTTTACCAAATCGTGTTCACACACTTAGCGCACACACAGTAGGACATGTTCACACACCTCTGATTCATCCTCGATGGATCAGACCGACTCAACTCTAAGCAGTAGCAGGCATGACAAACAAGCATGTATGAGTAGGCACAACAGGCTCAAACAATTCCTACTCATGCTAGTGGGTTTCATCTATTTATCGTGGAATGACAGTCATGCAAAGGATAAAGGGGTTCAGCTACCGCAGCAAGTAACAAATGATTCGTTGTTGTCCTAATGCAGTAAAAGAGAGCAGGAGCGAGAGAGTGGGATTTTATCGGAATGAACAAGGGGGTTTTGCTTGCCTGGCACTTTTGAAGATATTATACTTCTTCATCGGTGTCATCGAACTCGTCGTCGAAACCATGTCTATCGAGAGGGAACAATTTCCGGCAAATAAAGAGGAACACAGTCAATGCAATGCAACAAATATGATGCATGATAATGTCATGGCAATATGCTGTTGATTGAGCTAATGCAACTAGCAGCAAGTTAAATGAAGTTGGTTTGAATACATGATTCAAATTCAAACTCCATATATGATTATTTAAATGCCCTTTATTTGTTTTGTCCAAAACAGAGGACAAACATTGTTCAAACATGCATGAAAATGGTACAGATGGATTCCTTGAATTTTTCTGATAATTTTTCATATATAATTTGTTGATTTGGAGCTACGGTTGATTTTATATGAATTTTAGAAGTTTAGGCAATTTTCTGGATTTTCCTGATTTATTTTAAAACCAGAAAATGATTTATTGCGTCAGCATTAGGTCATGCTGACCTCAGCAGGTCAACAGGCGCCATCCAGGTCAAACCTGACCAGTGGGGCCCATACGTCAGTGTCTCAGTGCCAGTTAGGGTCATTGACATGTGGACCCAGTCAATGGCCACGTCAGCATGGTCAACGCTGACGCGTGGGGCCACTAGGATTAGTTTAAAACTAAACAGAAATTAATCTATGTTTAATTAGCAGGTGGGGCCCTAATGTCAGTGTAACTAGGTGTTGACTAAGTGCGTCATTAGCCCTAATTGATTCGCCACGTCACCCTCGCCGGAGTTACGCCGGCGGCGACCAAAACGACGGCGAGCTGCTTCGAAAAACGCCACGGGCTCCATTTTGAGCGCGGTTTGTTGCTACGCTTGTCGGGCGTTTTGCGATCTAGTGGTAGCAGCGGCAGCAGCTAGGACGGCTCGAGTCGACGGCGACGAGCACTTCCGCTGGCGGCCGGAGTTCGGGCACCCGCTGGTTTGACGCTATGCGGCGCGGAGGGGAGCTGGTTAGTGTGTTGGGCCTCGGGGCTTTATGAGCACGGTGAAACACTGCGTGGGCATGCGGGTTATGGCCATAGCCGCAGCTGCGCCATGGCCGGGCGGCGAGAAGCTCTTCGCCGTGACGGCATCGGTGTTAGAGGAAGAAAACGGGCCAGGAAGAGGGGAACGCACAGGGGCTCTGGCTGGTGCAGCGGTGGCCTCGGGCGAGCTCGGGAGGCGGAGACGGCGGCAAATCGACGGCGGCGGTCCTCGGTGGCCGAGGAAGGGGAAAACGTCGGAGGCGGCGCTCCGGGGCTCTTCTGGTCGCGTGAGACGACGAGGAGGACGAGGGAGGACCGGCGGAGCTCGAGGACGTGTCGGAGAGGCCTCGGGATGGCTGCGGCTGCGGCGGTGACGAACGGCGGCGACGATGGCGTTCGGCCGTTCACGGGAGAGAGGAAACAGAGAAGGGGAGAGGCATGGGAGAGAGTGAGAGAGCGTCGAGGGGGCCGCGTGGCGTCTCCAGAAGCTCCACGGCGCAAGATGAGGCGAAGGAGGCGCCGACAGCCGCTGGCAGAGGTGGCTCACTGGCGTGCTTTCGGCGGCGGTGCGCTGTCCCTCCTCCTCGCCATCGGGCAAAGGTAGGTGGTGATCGGCATGGGCCAGTGGGCTGCCCGTCCTGTAAGTGGCTGGGGCCTCTTCTCTCTCTCTGGTTTTCTATTTTCTTTCTCGCCATTTGTTTTGGGTTTAATTTTAACACTAAACCATTTTATAAAATCCTGAAAATAATTATGTGGCTAGAAATAGAATATACCAAACCACATAAAATGTTCCGTAATTATTGGACATATATTAATTATATATAAAAAATATATCCAATGCAAATAGTTATTGGATTAATTCAAAGGCCCAAAATAAATGTTTCTGAGATACCAAAAATATTGGTTTGAATTTTACCTTATGCCAATATTTTATAGAATAGCAGGAACATTTTCTTGGATTCATTTGAGAAGATTTAAATGTTGGTTATTTTTAAAGGTTTTCTGAGGCTTTGAAAATTCCTCAATTCAAATTTCATTTGAATTTAAACATGATGCACACATGGAAGCTAGCATAGATCAGGCCAGAACTAGGGATGTGACACAGTCGCCTCCCTGTTCTGAATTATATCTCCCAAAGGAGCGGAGCTGACCACTGTGATGGGATGTCCCTGGAAGTATTATTGAAGCTTCCGGCCTGCCGTGAAAACTTCATACACCAGCTTCTGCCAATGCGGGTACCTTTGCTTGGACTCAATAAGCACCTCGCTAATATAGTAAACTGGACGCTGAACCGGATACTCCTTGCCTGCCTCTTTGCGCTCCAGCACAATAGCCACGCTGACTGTGCGAGCATTAGCTGCTACATATAGTAGTAATGGTTCCTTGTCAATCGGAGCTGCAAGAACAGGCGGATTGGCTAACTGTCGCTTTAAATCCTCAAACGCTTTATCAAGAAATTAACCTGCATTTAATTGATCCGTCTTCTTCAAAGATTCGGTATAAAGGGATCGCCTTCTCACCAAGGCGGCTGATAAACCGGCTCAGCGCGGCAATCCGTCCTGCCAAGCGCTGAACATCGTTGATACACTTCGGTTTAGCCAGGGAGGTAATAGCTGTAATCTTCTCCGGATTAGCTTCAATTCCCCTGTTGGACACAAGAAACCCCAATAACTTGCCTGCCGGTACACCAAAAACACATTTGGCCGGGTTGAGCATCATCTTGTAAGTTCGTAGGTTATCAAAGGTTTCCTTCAAATCGTCAATCAGCGTCTCCTTCTCCCTTGACTTGACCACAATATCATCCACATAGCCGTGCACATTACGGCTGATCTCCTTATGAAGGCAATTCTGTACACACCGTTGATAAGTTACCTGGGCGCTCTTGAGCCCAAAAGGCATAGATACATAGCAGAAGGCTCCAAAGGGAGTTATGAACGTTGTCTTCTCTTGGTCCTTAACTGCCATCTTGATCTGATGATAACCAGAATATGCATCCAGAAAACTCAAACGCTCACATCCCGCGGTAGCATCGATAATCTGGTCAACGCGGGGGAGGGCAAAAGGATCTGCTGGACAAGCTTTGTTAAGGTCTGTGTAATCCACACACATGCGCCAAGTGTCGTTTTTCTTAAGAACCAGCACCGAATTAGCAAGCCATTCTGGATGGAAGACTTCAACGATAAACCAGCCGCTAAAAGCCTGGCCACCTCCTCTCCAATAGCTTTGCGCCTTTCTTCGTTAAACCGGCGGAGAAACTGCTTCACCGGTTTGTACTTAGGATCAACATTAAGAGTGTGCTCAGCTAGTTCCCTCGGTACACCTGGCATGTCAGAAGGCTTCCATGCAAAAATGTCCCGATTCTCACGGATGAACTCGATGAGCGCGCTTTCCTATTCCGGGTCCAAGTTGGCACTAATAGTGAACTGCTTGGACGAATCGCCAGGCACGAAGTCAACAAGCTTAGTCTCAGCCGCCGATTTGAACTTTAAATCCGGATCATGCTCTGTAGTTGGCTTCTTCAGTGGGGTCATATCCGCTGGATCAACATTGTCTTTGTAGTATTTCAACTCCTCCGTGGCACAAACCGACTCTGCATAGGCCGCGTCACCTTCCTCACATTCCAAAGCAATCTTGCGGCTTCCATGAACCGTTATTGTTCCCTTGTGACCCGGCACCTTGAGCTGTAAATAGATATAACAAGGTCGTGCCATGAATTTGGCATAAGCCGGCCACCCAAATAGGGCGTGATACGGGCTCCGGATCTTCACCACCTCAAAAGTCAGTGTCTCTGATCTAGAATCATGATCATCTCCAAAAGCCACCTCCAGAGCTATCTTGCCAACATGGTATGCTGATTTGCCAGGTACCACACCATGGAACACCGTATTAGACGGTTTTAGATTTTTATCTGTTAGCCCCATACGGCGGAAGGTCTCATAGTACAGGATGTTAATACCGCTCCCTCCATCCATGAGCACCTTGGTGAATTTATAACCTCCCACCTGAGGGACCACCACCAATGCTAGCTGACCCGGATTGTCAACCCAGGGAGGGTGATCCTCTCTGCTCCATACGATTGGTTGTTCCGACCAGCGTAAATAACACGGTACGGCCGGTTCAACAGAATTCACCACTCGCTTGTGAAGTTTCCGGTCTCGCTTATCCAAGCTATTCGTGAAAACATGATATTGCCCACTATTCAACTGCTTTGGATGGCTCTGATAACCCGACTGCTGCTGCTGGTTGTACCCATCTTGGTTATTCTGATTATTCTGATTGTTATGTCCACCCTGATTACCATTGAAGCCTGAACCGGAAGCTCCTCCATCGTGACCCGGCCCATGGAAACCGGATCCTGCACCACCACCTGATCCATGATCATAACGGAAAGCATTAGAATTCTTGAACTCCTGCATAATGTAACAATCCTTCCAAAGGTGGTGGGCTGGCATCTCCTTCGTCCCATGCTTTGGACAGGGCTGGTTCAACAGATAGTTTAGGCGATCCGGGTTAGGATTCGGAGCTCCACCGCGATTCACCACTTTACCCTTGCGTCGCTGACCCTTGTCCTGTGCGCTAGTATTAGCCACAAAGTCTACGCTACCATCCGCTTTACGTTTGCCTCCGTTCCCATGACCTGCCGTGCTGTGTTGCTGCCCCTTGGAGTTGCTGTTCCTTTTTCCCTTCCCTGCCTTGTCATCCTCAGACTCGGGATCCTTGGTATTATCAGAATCAACATACATCACTAAAGCACCCATGAGGGTTCCCATGTCGTTACAATGGCGCTTCATTCGCCCCAATTTTAACTTCAGAGGCTTAAACTGGCAATTGCCTTCCAGGGTTATAATCGAAGAATCAACGTTGATACGGTCTGACGAGTGCAAAATTTCTGAGACACGGCGTACCCAATGGGTTGTTGACTCCCCTTCCTCCTGGACACAGGTCGCTAAGTCCACTATCAACATGGGTTGCTTACAGGTATCCTTGAAATTCTGGACAAACCGGGCTCGCAACTGGGCCCATGAGCTGATAGAATTGGCTGGCAAGCTTTTTAACCAAGTACGGGCCGTCCCTTCAAGCATCATGGTGAAGTACTTTGCACACGCGGCCTCATCCACATCTAGCATCTCCATGGCCATCTCATAACTCTCTGCCCATGCTTCTGGAGACAAATTGGCAGTGTAATTTGGCACCTTGCGTGGACCCTTGAAGTCTTTGGGTAAGCGCACATTGCGTAGAGCGGGGATTAAACAGGGCACCCCCAAAGAACTAGAAGTGACCCCTGGCTCGACTAAGGTGGTGGGATGAACCGGCGTAAGCTGACGTGCCTCGTTTTGTGTTGCTAACTCGGCCTCCCTGCGTGCCCGGGCCCGGTCTACCACTTCTTGAGCATCACGAATACCGCCCGCCAGGTTATTGCCACGGGCCGCTTCACGTTTTCGTGCATTGCTTGATACGGCCGCATCATCCATACGCCTGCTGTAGCTCCGGCTTGGACGAGGGGTGGAATGAATCCGGTCACGGCTGTATGAATATGCTTCCTGTTGGATGAAAGCGGTCCGAAGGAGCTCCTTGACCCTGCGCATCTCCACCGCCTGTGGAGAATCACCTTCGATCGGGATGGCCTCTAATCGTGAAGCGGCAGCGACAAGATTGTCCATAGGATTGGAATAATGACCCGGAGGTGTCTGGACCGGCTGAGGTACGATATTGTTCTGCCGAGGAGGTTCCATTAGGCGAGGGTGGACCGGCGCACTTGGCCCAGGCGCCTCCGCCCAGTTTACCTCTGGCAGATTACTGGTTCCTGCCCCTGGAGTGTGAAAGAGATTTCTGGCATCGAAAACCGAAGGCAAACGGGACCGGTGCTTCCGCTTCAAGACGTCATGCGACGCGTTCTGATCCAGCGTAAGCTTATAGGCCTGGGCATCTAAGGCGGCCTGCTTTGCGCCATCCTGTCGTTCTCGGCCGCTAGGTCGGCCTTGGCCTGAGTGATCTGCTCTCTCACCTTTCCAATTTCCGTGTTGTGAGCGTCATCTGCCAGGTTAGCTTCCGCCATGAGCACAACTAGCGCATCAAACAGATCAGATAAGACTTGAGCCGGCGGGCGCACAAGACCTCCTGTCCCGGTCGTCGACGCCGCTGAAGATTCGGAGAACATTGCCGCTGCGGTAGAAGAGTGGATTGCCGCCTGTGTACCGGCCATGAATATTCCAACCCGGTTGGGCAGATCGGAAGGGTCCGGAATACTGTCGCCATCGGAGCAGCCCCCAATCCAGTCGTCTTGCAACTGATACAACGATTCGGTTTCTCCGGTTGAGTACTCGTCACCGGAATAGACGACGGTCTCGCTATCAAATCCTGATCCATCCTCGTATTCTCCTCCGTGGATGACCCCCACGAAGGCACGCTTCACGGCCGGTTTAACCTGGGCAGATCTCGCACGCTGAGCCGTCTCGACGAGGTCGGCGTAGATGTCCGGCTCAGGACCCGGTTCACCGATCTTGCCGATGAAGACGTGTATGCCACCAAAGGGAACCCGGTACCCGTACTCAATTGAGCCAGTGTCGGGGCCCCATCCCGCGTCGTCGATGTAGCGCTTGCCGCGACGGCGCTTGGTCATCCGGCCCACAGCATAGCCCTTGAGTCCTTCGAAGTTGCCCTCCAAGAACTTCAAACCATCATGCATGTCGGTGTACTAGAGTAGGGGTACCCTAGTATCCCGAACTTGTGCACGGGCAGTCGCAGCACCCCGCGGCAAGGCTTGCCGGGTGACCGCTAAGGTCCTCCGTGGTTCCTTTGGAGACATTCAAGAACAAAGTATTCAAGCCAAGGAGACAAGGCCCCGGCAAGAGGAGCTTGCCGGGAAGGCCAACCAAGGCATCTCAAGGAACTTGGCGCGACGCGCCACGCGTCCCTGCGAGGCCCGGTGAGCGACAAGCTTCCGGACGCGACAAGACAACGACGCAGAAGGCGCCGCCGTGCAAGTTACAACTCAGACCGCTTCCAAAGACATCCACCAACGTGTCGCCTCGACCTTTCAGCGCTGGTGGCAAGAGGTTGTGCAGCCAGCGGCGGTGGCAAGCGGCGCCGACAAGATTGCCATCGTGGCAAGCGGTGGCGCCCGACGGTCCTTTTTCACACTGTTTGGGCGATGCGCACGGCATTTAATGCCTTTGTCCGCCGCCGTGGTTAGGTATGATACATCGCATGTAGTTTTACCAACCGCAACACTTTTCCATTTTTACCGTTGTTCATGCAGTTACCTGTCTGCGACCCTTGAGCATATAAAAGGAGGCCCATGCGCAACGAGAGGGGGTTCGGGTTTAAAACACTCGCGCCGGTCTCAAGCGGCTAGTGTGTATCAGAAGCACTCAACGCCTCCCGAGCAAGAACTCAATACACTCAGACATGCAGCAGAGAGTATTATCTCTCCGAGAGCTCCTGCTGGGTAAACTGCTCGTGTTTCGGCCGATCCGCTTTTCGGCGATCTCCGCCCCGCCGAACCGAAGGCCCGTCCGCCGCCCCATAGGTGTTCGTGGATCAGTCTCCCCGACATCAATGGCGCGCCAGGTAGGGGCGTCGAGGTTGTGTGAACCTGATCCGGCGTTCACACGGGCTAGATCTTCATCCTTTTCATCGACATGCCACCGAAGAAGAAGGCTTCGGAGGTGTCGTGGCGGGACGAGCACCTATGGGGAAAGGGGGCCCCTTCTGGTTCTGCAGGGGGGCGAGGGTCGGGCGAAGAGCAGATCGAGGTCACGCACGCGGGGGATTTTACCCAGCTTCGGAGCTCTCCGGGGAGATAAAACTCCTACTGCTGCTTTGTGTTCTTATTTTGTTCTCGCTCGAGAGCATGAGCGTGTAGTGGTGTTAGATGTGTCCAGTGGACCGAACCCCCTCTACGTGCGCATGGGCCTCCCTTTTATGGTCTAAGGGGATCACCGACAGGTGGCAGCGTAGAAAGAGGGGCAGAAAGGTAAAAACGCAGGTTGGTACAAGTGTTCAACAAGTGTCCCCTACCTAACTCGACGGCAGGGACAAGGGCATTTAATGCCCGCCCGGTCGCCCCAACAGAGCAAGGAAACGACCGCTAGGTGCGCCACCGACGCCATGATGGCTTCCTTGTCGCTCCGCTACACCAAGACCAAGATGGCTGCGCAGCACCGCCACGCGCTCCTGGATGGCCCCCCGTGACACGCCGTTAGATGCGCCGAGCTTGGGTGCAGAGAGCCTTGCCGCTGCAAGCACCTTGCCGCGCTTCTTCTTGACGTGCCGCAAGCTTGTCGGTGGTCGGGCCTTGCCGACGCTGGGCGCCGCGACAAGTCTTCTCGAAGTGCCCTGTTACCTTCCCGCAAGCCCTCTTGCCGGGTTTGTTCTTCCCGGCAAGATCCTCTTGCCAGGCCTTGTCTACTTGGTCGATTACACTTTGTTCTTGAATGGCAATAGAGTAAGAGTGACGTAAGGGTTTTGGCGGTGGATCTTGGTCGGCACCTAGAAGCCTTGCCGCTGGTGTCAGAATCGCCTGCAGACAAGTTCGGGTACTAAGGTACCCCTACTTTAGTACACGACAGAGCCCCGGCCCGGGCCATACACGATGCCAAGCGCTGTTGGGCCAGGCCCAAAACAAAGGCACGCACGCTGGCTGGGTCCAAGCCAACTGCCCGATCCATCCGCACCTCCCTTAACGGCACGCGCCAATCGCAAGGCCGTGGGAGGCGGTGGTGTGCGATTTTTGAGGTGCCCACCCCCGTGATCACGGGGCAGGGTGGGGTCACTTCATCTGTCGTCTCGGCTTCGCCTCCCCGCCACGTGGCTCCCATGCGCGTGGGGTCGTGGGCGGTGAAGGTGGGAAACCGAGCCATCACGGGCGGAGGTGGTGGGTCGGCCCCGTTCCTCTGCTCTCCCCGTGCTCTAATTGGCTGAGCGGGGCGGCCGAGTCCCCACCTCGCTCCTTAAAAAGGGCGGCAGGGAGCGAAAATCCCAGACTTCCCATTTTCTCCTTTCTTCAACTTCGCCACCCTTCCTCTCGCCCCGCCATGGAGGGAGGGAACCCTGGTCCTGATCGGTGGCGGCGAGGGTCGCCACTGCAGCAGCGCGCCTCCCTTATCTCACTCGTGGTGGCGGAGCCAGCCACGAGGGGAAGAAGGAGGGGCGAGGTCGTGGACGAGGTCGAGGACGGGCCGAGCGCCGGGAAGGGGCGGCCGGGCGAGGCGCCACCTCGCCTCCGCCAAGCAGCCTCTCCTTGAGGCGGTCCACACCGGGACGATCCTGGTAGTTTTTCGGCTGCTGTGCCGGTGCTCGCTGCCGCCTCCCGCCTCCGCCCGCTTATGCAGCTGGATGGAGCAGGACCAGCCCGAGATGCCGGAGTTGCGCATGAGGGGTCAGGATCAAGGGCATGCGAGTCAGCCATATCCCCAGCCCCCGCGTGATGTACTTTGACCGAGGGTGGAAGCCGTCGCCAAGATCCACAGCTTGACGGCGGGGTTCACCTCCATTTTAAGTTAATGGAGGGCGACCTTCTCTGGCCGAGGTCTTCGGGACTCCGCACCGGGCGAGATGCTGCGTGGACAGCTCCTCCATAAGACTCTCGAGCGAGAGGACGAGGAGGAGAGCAACAGCGATAACGAGGACGGCGGTGGGCTCGACTAGGCGCTTGCCGCCGCCAGGCCACCGGCGACCCCATCATCCGGTCGCTGCCTCAACTCCCCGGGTCGCCTCTTGGGCGGCGGGCGAGGGAGGCTATGGAAGAGGAAGAGGGTGGCGGCAAGGCCGCTGTCAGAGTACGAGGCGTGGTGCCTCGGCTGCTGGCCGACGCCCGCCGCCTGCCTCGAGCTCGCTTCCGCGCCTCCGCCCGCCAAGCCCCCGGCCGGCCCCCGAAGTTCTTCTGGTGTCTTCGCACCAGTAGCTCACCTAGGGCGCCTTTTTGCCCTTCCCCGCAAACTTCTGTGCCGGGCCTCCTTGACCTACCTCCTTAAGAGAGAAACAGAGAGGGATTACGGCATCTTATCTTTTCAATTTGTAAGCCCTCGGGCCTTAGCTGCATTTAAAACTTGTAATCCTCTCTTTCATGTTTTTCATCCTCTATGGACTTGTACTGGAATGGGATGTTTTTTTAATGAGAAAGGGAAATGCTTTGCCAGGTTATTTCCTTTACTTGAGTCTGTGCCTTGTATGTTTTTACCCTACGCTTTGAGGGAACTTGCCGGCGCAAGCACACTTGCTCGAAAAGGAACATCGCAGACTACGCGGCGTTGTTGCTTCCGCAAGAAACCTTGTCGGCGCTACCGCAGCAAGACTTGCATTGTTGAGCGGACTCGAAAACAAATCAAGGGCGCAACTTAGCCGCGATTCGGCTCCTCTACGCACGGGTTTTTCATACAAGGCACGCTCGTTCAAGGACGCGGCCTCGCATCCCCCAGCCCATGAGAGGATGCATGAAGAGGGACAGAAAACTTATCTGATATCGCAGCCCCCGGCAATTCTGGCTTGTCGGGGATGAAATCTTGGTATTCGCAGCCCCAAGAACACCGCTCGCTGACCTGTGTGCCGTGCCCCTTCGCTCCTTCCTTGTAGCTATTATTTTAGTCATGAGAACAACTTAGACAGTGGCGTGATAAGTTACTTTGTAATATAACTTCGTACTGGGCAATGCTTGCTATGTTACATCCTTTGTGTGTTTTTACCCTCACGCATCCAGGGAACTTGCTGGCGAACACGCTTGCTGAGTGCGGAACATCAGCAGTTCTGGCGTGTTGTTCTGCAAGAAACCTTGTCGCTAGTTGTAGCAAGACTTTCATTGTCGAGCGGACTCAAACAAAGTAAGGGCTTAACTTAGCCACAAGCCGCCTTTCAAGACGCAGGTTTTCCACACAAAGCACGTCCCACGGCAAGGCTTGCTATGTTGCATCTTTTACTCCGCCACATCTCTTATATGATGTTACCCTACGCTTTTAGGGACTTGCTATGCGTAACACACTTGCCGAGTGCGAACGTCAAAGAGTTCGGGCGGTGTTGCTCCCGGCAAGAAACCTTGTCGGGGCTAGTTGCAGCGCACTTGTGTTGTTGAGCGGACTCGAAACAAAGTCAAGGGCGCAACGTAGCCGTGAGCCGGTTCCTCCGCGCACGGGTTTTTCATACAAGACATGGGTGTTCGAGGAGTACAACATAAAAATCTAAAGCTGACTGCGCTCTGCGCACAAATCTTAGCAACTTAGCTTTTCTATCTCCTTAGTTCCGGCAAGGCTGCACTTCTTCCTTGACTCCCTTCCTTGTATGTTTCGCCCTTACGCTTTTAGGGAACTTGCCGGCGCAAACACGCTTGCTGAGTGCGGAACATCAGCACTACCGGGCTGGCGTGTTGTTGCAGCAAGAAACCTTGTCGGGCTAGTTGCAGCGCGCTTTCATTGTCGAGCGGACTCGGAAACAAATCAAGGGCGCAACTTAGCCACGAGCCGGCTCCTTCGCGCGCAGGTTTCCCATACAAGGCACGGACGCTCAAGGATCATAACTCAAAAAGTTTCTGAAACTGACTGCTTCCTGCGCTCTATTTGTCGGCGTGGCTCGATGGCACGTCCTCGACGGCAGGGCGGCACTCTGGAGAGGCGCGTTTGCCGGAGTGGGTGCCAGAGCTATTCTTGTCGGGCTCAATCTTAGGTGAAGCTGTCTTTGCCTTCTTGCACTTGCCGGTGGAGCTCGATGGTGCGTCCTCGACGGCAGCGCAGCGCTCCGGAGAGGTGCGCTGTCGGAGGGCATCGTGAGCTACTTTACCGACTTGGTTTTTCTTCCGGGAGCTTCAATGTAAGTGGCTTGTGCTCACCGGGCTGCCGCTTCCGCAGAGATCTTGTTTGTGCAGATAAGTGCATCCTTCTTGTCGCTTTGGACAGAAATAACACTTATCGACCGTGCATCTTGAGCACATTGTAGGCATAGTGAGAGGCTGCCATGAACTTGGCGAAGCGCCGACGGCCAAGTATCCCATTGTATGGCAATGGGAAATCAGCAACATCAAACGTGACTCTCTCGTCTCTGAAATTCAGCTCGCGCCAAAAGTTACCGGCAAGGTGATCTTCCCTTGGGCTTGCTCCTTCCCAGATTTATCCCTTGAAAGGTACCACCTCTTCGAGCTCATTGTCGGGATCCGAGCTTTGAGCATCGCGGAGGAGATGAGATTCAGGCCGCCCCGCCAACCAACATCTTTGTGACCTTGAGGTTGCGGATGGTTGGTGAAACCAACATCGCAAGCACCGACCGCAGTTGATGCAATCGGGTGATCCTCAACGCCAAAGACGGGGTGTGCTTGACCACTTCAGGCTTTGCGCGCTGATCGATGGTTCAGATTCACCTCCCGCACTCCATCGCTTGAGTTGGCGGTGCGAGGTGTGTAGAGAAGCACCGCCGCCGACGACAAAACCTCCGCCTTTCTCAAACTCTTGGTCATCGGTCTCATCCTCATCCATCTCATCATCCTCATCTTCTTCTTCATCCTTATCGCTACCGAGGTCTGTCACCTTGCCATCGCTTGGGCTTGTCAAGGCCCTCCCCGGGCGGAAGCTTTTTTCCGGATCCTCCGCCACCTTTCGGCCTCTCCTTATCACGGCGCCATATTCAGCTTCGCAGCTCGCCATATGCTCAACCTTTCTTGCACGCTTGGAGGTCATGGCCCTTGGTGCGATGGATCTTGCAATACCGCTTGCCGGAGCCGCCTCGCTTGTCGGCGTCGCCACGGCCTCGCCGGTCAAGGCTGCCTTGCCGAACCGCCCCTGCCGGACTACTCAACAACTAGCACATCCTTAGCCTTTCTTTTTCCTGTTGTTCCGCCCTGCCTTCTTGCCGAGTGGTGTCCTCACCGCCGATCCTCGCTCCAACATTCTCTCCGGGAGTTTCTCCTTCAAAGACGGGCGACTTGTCGCCAGATCAGATAGCTCGCCGACATCTTCGATCTTGCACATCGCCATCTCTCCCACATCTCGCGACACGACGTTTCGTGGAACGCTGATAACCGCGCGGGTGGACGCCCGGGATGTTGCGCCGCACCGCTGAATCTCAGATGTACTTGCGCAGGGTTCTCTTCCTTCGGCAAGCAAATGAAGATCACTTTCCTAGCCATGAGGCTTGTGGTCACTCGTGAAGGCGCCGACAAACCGATGGCACAGTCCGCCCACGAAGAGATGGAGCTATCCAATAAGTGCATGAGCCAAGACCGACGCGGCTTGAGTACCAGGGGAAGTAGTTGGCGAGGATCTTTCATTGCGCCCCCCAGCAGCCTGCACCGCGAATGGTGTAGACGCCGAGGAACTCCGACGGTGTATCCTGCCATCGCATTTCGCACGCCTAGCTTGAAGTTTTGGTGTGGCCATCGATTTGCCGCAGCTCACGAGTGAACGCAGGGCAACCTATCACAGACGCAAATCGCCTGCTCCTCGCACAGCATATCGACAGGCCCAGCGCTGGTCGATTGACGCCGCTTTCTGCGCCGATGCGGTTCGAGCGCTTTTGTGTCGCCGTTTGAAGAACTTGGCGCTGATCGCGGGCGGGTTCGCGGGTCCGACGACGCGAAGGAGTCGGCGCCGAGGTTGGCCCGACGAGTTGGCTATCTCGCCTTCGGGCGGGAGTGCATGGTGGTGGCACCCCAGCGTCTTGTCGGCGCTGCTTGCACCCGGGCGCTTTGCCGGGCTTCGGCGCGCCGTTGCCGGGCTTGTCGCCGCTGGCGGCCGATGAGGCTATAAATGGTCATCCTCCGCCGCCAATCTTGTGTGGCGCCGAGGGTAATCTAGAGCAGCCGGCTCGGGCCGCTTCCTTCGCGTCTTGGGTGGCGGTGGCGACGGGCGGCGCGAGGAACGGATGTGCTCGACCCAACCGGATTGGGAGGAGCAACACCTCGCCCGGCGCATCAGAGCCACTCAAGGCCAAAGATGTCAGGGCGGCACGCTGGTCTTGGACGCCCTGCACCCACCAGCTTGGCTCGTTCTAACGCGAGCACGGCGGTTAGGGGCACTGTGGCGTTGTTGATCTTGCACCTCCCGGGAGGGGCGCAAGCGGTATCCAGACGCCGAAGCTTATGGGCCTTGTCTGGACCCGTGACGACATGAGTGCCGCCACCGGGCGCCCGCCCTCCACGGCCCGCCTCTTCGCCTGCTTGTTCGTGGTGACAGATAGTCGCAGACGGAGCGGCTACCTCCGGCTTCTTCTTCGTGGCATGTCGACGAAGATGTTGACTTAGCGCGAGATCGATCAGGTTCAAGACGAACTCGACGCCCTACCTGGCGCGCCAAAGATGTCGGGCGGACGAGCACCTATGGGGCAAGGGGGCCCTTCGTTCGGGCAGGGGGGAGGGTCGCGCCAAGAGCAGATCGAGGTCACGACGCTGGGATTTTACCCAGCTCGAGCTCTCCGGGAGATAAAACTCTCATGCTGCTTTGTGTTCTTATTTTGTTCTCGCCGAGAGCATGAGCGTGTAGTGGTGTAAATGTGTCCAAGGACCGAACCCTCTATGTGTGCATGGGCCTCCCTTTATAGTCTAAGGATCACCGATGTGGCAGCGAGAAAGAGGGGCAGAAAGGTAAAACGCAGGTTGGTACAACACAGCCCAAACAGGTCCCCTACCTAACTCTCGACGGCAGGGACAAGGGCATTTAATGCCCGTCCGTAGCCCCAACAAAGGTAAGGAACGACCGTTAGGTGCGCCACCGACGCCACGATGGCTTCCTTTGTCAGCCCGCTTACACTCGCACCGCATGGCTGCACACGCCGCCACGCGTTTCGCGATGGCCCCGGTGACACGCCATTGATGCGCTGGAGCTTGGGTGCAGCAGACAGCCTTGCCGCTGCAAGCACCTTGTCGCGCCCTTCTCTTGACGTGCCGGAAGCTTGTCGGCGGTCGGGCCTTGCCGGACGCGCGCGCCGCGCAAGTCTCGAAGTGCCCTCGTTACCTTTCCCAAGAAGCTCCTCTTGCCGGGCCTTGTCTACTTGGTCGACACTTTGTTCTTGAATGGCAATAGAGTAAGAGGACGGCGGTTTTGGCGGATCTTGGCGGCACCGCAAGCCTTGCCGCTGGAGAAGCCAAGAATCGCCTGCAGACAAGTTCGGGTACTAAGGTACTTCTACTTTAGTACAACCGACAGAGGCGTTGATCCGTCTGCTGTTAATCCCACCACCACCGGAGCAAACGGGTGGTGGGAGGACGCCGCGAAGAATGGGCGCCGACGAGGGAGCTCACGCTGCTGCCAGTCCAAGGACAAGGCTGCAGACTCGGCCTCAGACATGCATCGCGCCCATCCCAGAGGCGCGATCGACAACGCCATGGTATCATGGTACTATATGTTTGGATTATGGACCGTGGGGTAAAACCCCACAGCAATTCAAAACTTTATTAAAGGCTGGCAACAAGCATAACAACACGATTACAAGAGGTAACCGAAAAGAAGAAGAAAAAACAATAAAAATAAAGTGCAAAATTAAGGGGGCAAGAAGGAAATCCACTTGAGTAACTCATCCTTGTACCCAGACTTGATTCTATGCTGCATCAGAGAAATGTCATGCCTGAAAGCTCCTCTCCATTTGTTAAAACTTGCCCTTTCACCTCTGAACACTTTTGCATTCCTGATGATCCCAATATTCCAGCAGGCAATAAACACAACTTCGGTAAAGAAGGGTTTATCAAAACTTCTCTTTGCCTGGATGACAAGGTCAGACATTGAGGTTCCAGACGACCAATCCATCTGCAAATAATTCCAAACTCGACATCAAATTGCAATGAAGAAGAGATGGTCTTCGTTTTCAGACTTGCAAGTAAGCAAAGCCGCAAGAAACACCATCATCCATGTGCCAGTGTCTTCTATCAACCATATCCTTGGTGTTAAGTCTGTCCATGGTGAGCATCCATGCAAAAACCAGCATGCCGGAGGATCTCGGGGCACTCAAGACCAGCATGCACGCCAACATGCTGGCACGAGCAAGACACGCCGCTCGACGGATATCGCCTCCTTCCAACCCAGCTGGAAGTCCGAGCATATCCCACCTCGCACTGCTCGCCATCGCCACCCACCAATCCACCATGAAGCTTTGGCGCGAGCTCAATCGCTTCCCCGGATTACCCTCCAACGGCAGAGACAAGATCGACGTAATGGAGGGCCACCATTCGTAGTCTCATCGCTTTCGCCAACGGCGACACTCCACGGCAGCCGAGTACATCGCAGCCGCGGCAAGACTGCCAGGCACGAGCCGATGGCGACAAAACTAGTGGGGGTGCAACCACTGTGCACTCTCCGCCCCGAAGGCCCAGATCGCCGACTCGCCGGATCTACCTCGACAGCGACTCCACCGCACCAAGGGCTATGACCTCCAGAGCTGCAAGAAGGTCGAGCAGCTTGTCGAGCAGCAGAAGGCTGAATACGAGCGAGGCGACAAGGAGAAGGCCCAAGAAGGTGCTGGAGGATCCAGCAAGAAACGCCCCGGCCGAGGAGGACGCCGCGGCAAGGCCAAGCAGCGACAAGGAGACAGACCTCCCCGCGGCCGCGACAAGGACGAAGATGACGACGACGATGAAGATATGGATGATGACGACACCGTGAGCAGGAGTTCCAGAAATCCACAGAGGTCCCGCAGGCGACGACGCGGTGCTTCAGATACTTCACACCGCCACCAAGCAAGGTGCGGAAGTCAATGCGCGTAACCACCCGCTGAGTCACGCAAGCCTCTCGAATTGTCCAAAGACGCCTATCATCTTTGATATTGAGGACCACCCCGATCGCATAATCGCGCGTCGGTGCTTGCCAATGTTGGTTTCACCAAATATCCGCAACCTCAAGGTCACTAAGATGCTATTTGACGGCGGGCCGCTTGAACCTGATCTCTCCGCGGTACTCGTAAAACCTGCATCCTCGACAACGAAGCTCAAGAGACCGCACATTACAAGGAATCAATCCGGAAGGAGCAAGTCAAGGGGAAGATCACGCTGCGGTGACATTTGGCAGCGAAGTTAAACTTCAGGATCGAGAGGGTCACTTTTGATGTTGCCGACTTTCCATTGCCCTACAATGGGATACTCAGCCGCCCGCGCCGCCAAATTCATGGCAGCCTCTCACTATGCATACAACGGCTGAAGATGCCAGCCCGATAAGTGTCATCTCTCGTTCTCGGCGATAAGAAGGATGCTCTTATCTCGCGCCAACAAGATCTACCGAAGCAGCAGCCGAACAGACCGCAAGTCACTTCCCGCTGAAGCTCCCGGGGAAGAAGAAGACGAAGTCCGCAAGAGTTCTCGATGCCCACTCCGCAAGCGCACTCTTCGGAGTGCTGCGCTACCATCGAGGACGCACCATCGAGCTCCACCGCAAGTGTAAGAAGACAATGGCAGCTCCACCAGAGACCAAGAAGGTGTCCGCCATGAGGACGGACTGGTGGTACCTTCACCATCGCCACTCTCGACCCTAAATAGGAAAGCGCATTGTTGTTTTCCTGCGGGCTAACGCCGACGTGTTTGCATGGCAACCGCCCCGACATCCCCGTGTTCCTGTGAAAGTAATCGAGCACCATCTTGCCGCCTGTCCTCATGCACGCCCGCCAAGGAAAGTCGAAGCAAGCAATGAGTGCCAAGAATTCATCGCAGAAGAAATCAAGAAGTTGGAAGCAGCAGGCCTTGTCGAGGAGTGCTCCATCCTACGTGGTTGGCCAATCTCAGTAGTCGCAGCGCAAGGCAAACGGAAATGGAGACTTTGTATCGACTTTACCGATCTTAATAAAGCATGTCCCAAAGACCCATTTCCTTGCCGCAAGCATTGACCAGATTGTTGACTCGACGGCCGGATGTGACTTGCTTTCATTTCTTGACGATACTGTGGATACCATCGATCTTCATGGCGTAACAGGATGAGGAGAAGACCGCATTCATCACTCCATGTGGCACATAATCGCTTCACACGGATGCCTTTCGTTTAAAGAATGCTGGTTCAACATTTGCAAGGGTAGTCCATGACGCTTTTGAGCCACAAATACACGTAAATGTGGAAGCCTACATGGATGACATAGTGGTCAAGAGCAAGGACAAGGCAACTCGATTCAAGATTTAGACTTAAACCTTTGCAAATCTGCGCAAGATCAACCTCAAGCTTAACCCCGAGAAGTGTGTGTTTGGAGTCCCCTCCGGCAAGCTTCTTGGGTTCTTCGTGTCTCAGCGGGGAATCAAAGCCAATCCCGACAAGATCAAGGCCATTGAGCAGATTGAAGCACCAAAGCGCATCAAGGATGTACGAAGACTTGCCGGTTGCGTGGCTGCTCTCAAAGAGGTTTATCTCTAGGTTCCGCTGAAGGCCTCGCCGCTTTTTCAAAATATTGAAAAAGGCAAGTCCAATGAAATGGACTCCGGAAGCGGAGGCTGCGCTGAAGGACTTAAAGAGATACTTGTCCTACACTCCAACACTTGTCGCACCTAAGGCACAAGACAAATTGCTGTTGTATATAGCGGCAACCAATCAAGTGGTTAGTGATGCGTTAGTAGCGGAGAGGAGGCGGATGATGAGCCAGCAACCATGGCAGATGCATCCAGCGACAAGCAGGGGCTTCACCGACAAGCTCGTCCCGCTAAAGATGAATCAAGCAGCGCGTGAGGAAATGCAGAAGAGAATGGTGCAGCGCCCAGTTTACTTTTTGTTCCCCTTCGCAGGGCGCTAGGTCGAGGTACTCTAGTGTGCAGAAATTGCTTTTCGGCCTTCTCATGGCCTCGAGAAAGCTGCGCCATTACTTCCAAGCACATGAGATCACAGTTGTCACTTGTTTTCCGCTAAAGAGGATACTGCAAAATCCAGAAGCAACAGGAAGGATTGTCGAGTGGGCACTGGAACTGTCAAGCTTTGGCCTCAAGTTTGAGAGCACTTCAACTATCCAGAGCAGAGCATTGGCAGAATTCATAGCAGAGTGGACGCCAACACCAGATGAAGAAATTCTAGAAACGAGCATCCCCGTCAAGGAAGCAAGCAAAGAGTGGCTGATGTACTTTGATGGTGCCTTTTCGCTGCAAGGCGCCGGTGCGGGCGTGCTACTTGTTGCACCCACCGGATAGCACCTCAAGTACGTAGTCCAGATGCACTTTTCCAGGGAGCAAGCAACAAATAATACCGCAGAGTATGAAGGTTTGCTTGCCGGTTTCAGGATCGCGGCAGACCTTCGGATCAAGAAGCTCATCGTCAGGGGTGACTCACAACTTGTCGTCCACCAAGTGAACAATAATTATCAGAGTCCGTTGATGGAAGCTTACGTTGATGAAGTGAGAAAGCTAGAAGAGCACTTTGACGGCCTACAGATGCAGCATGTTCCAAGAGCTGATAACGACATTGCCGATGGCCTGTCGAAGTGCGCCGCACTTAAGTTACCTGTGGAACCAGGGATCTTTGTGCTCAAACTGACTCAACCGTCTGTAACGCCATCAACTAGACAGAGCAAGAAGAGGAAGTTGATTTCGGTGACTATTTTCCGCAGAGCTCCCCGGCCGCCGCCAAGAAGGTCCCCAAGATCAACACCAAGAGTGCCGAGGAGCAGAGCTGCTCCGCAAGCCCTAGGGTTTGTTCCGTTGAAGCGACGCTCCCGACAAGTTTTGTTCGCAAGCTTGCCGGGAACATCAAGCTCCGCTGAGCCGCAGTTCTCGCAGAGAAGCGGATGTTCCCAAGCAGCGGATGTGCCTTTAGTCCTTGTTGTCGAGCCGCTAGCTCCAGCATGGGCACAACAGATTGTTCGTTTCCTTCAGACAGGAGAACTTCCCGAAGAGCAAGAAGAAGCGGGAAGAGTAGCCCGGCGATCAAGTATGTACTAGTTTGTCGACAACACACTGCATGTAAGAAGACTCAACGGTGTGAAATTGAAGTGTATTCGCCGAAGACGGACAAAAGCTGTTGGCGAGATACATGGAGGCATATGTGGTCACCACATTGGCAAGAAGAGCACTTGCCGGCAAAGCATTCCGGCAAGGTTTCTTTTGGCCGACAGCCTCCCGGATGCAACTGCACAAGTAACCAAATGTGAAGCGCAAGGCCCATTCCAGCAGATACACCAGCTAGCTCAAGCTCTCCAGACGATCCCTTTATCCTCGCCATTTTCGGTCTGGGGGCTCGACATCCTCGGCCCCTTTCCCCGAGCTGTCGGGGGCTTTGAGTACTTGTACGTTGCAATCGACAAGTTCACAAAGTGGCCGGAAGTGGAACCAGTGAGGAAGGTGACAGACAACAAGATCAAGTTCTTCAGTCGATTGTTTGTTACTTCGATCCCTAGCAGGATCATCACAGATAACAGCACGCAATTCACGAGCCGCACCTTCATGCAGTACGTCCAAGATCTTGGCGCCAAGGTCTGCTTCGCTTCTATTGCTCATCCGAGAAGCAACGGTCAAGCGGAGAGGGCAATCTTGAAGCGTTGCGGGCTCAAGACCAGACTTTCGGCAAAGCTGCGCAAGTGCGGAAAGAACTGGATTGAGGAGCTGCCGGTGGTTCTTTGGTCGATCGAACGACACCAAATCGAGCCATCGCCGCACACCTTCGCCTAGTCTATGGAGCAGAGGCAGTTCTCCCCACGGAACTCAGATACGGGTCACCTCGAAAGTGCTCGCTTATGATGAGTTAGAGCAAGAGCAGCTGCGACAAGATGACGCTACGCTCCTTGAGGAGGACCGTCTTCAGCCAGATCGCCGATACCAGCAAAGTCGCTACCATAGCCGCAGTTAATGCCGAAGTCTCGAGGAAGGCGACCTTGTTCTTCGCGCGCTCAGTCCGCCAAGAATTCCAACAAGTTGACACCGGTGGGAAGGCCCTTACCAGTGAAACGAGTCACTAGGCTCCGGCGCTGTCTGGGCTTTGAGACCGAAGATGGCATTCGGTGAGCAACTCCCGAACATTGAGCATCTTCGTAAGTTTTACTCAGAGAAGCGCGGTTGCGGAACCTGTTCCGGCAACCACCTTTTGTACAAGTCTTGCCGCTGTTGCATGTAATCCATTGTACAAAGCCGGGCGCAGACCCCGTGCATAAGTGAAGCTCATGTGCTCCGCACATCTTGTCAATTTCATGCTTTCTATTTTTTGCATATGTTATCTGACACCTTGTGCAGCACCTACCCCCGGTAAACAATAACGAGCCGTAAGGCTCCATATCTTTATTTTCTCTTCTTTCTTTTTCTCAAAGAAAGGAAGGTTCCCTCGCCCACAAATTTGTCGGGGGGGGGGGAGAAGAAGATAATGGTGTGGACCAGGCGTCGTTCAAGAAAGTTTCGCCTTACCGGGAAGCAAACGAGAGAAAAGCTAAGTTGCCAAAGTTTGAGCAATCAGTTTTAAAAATTTTAAGCTATCTTCCTCGAACGACCGTGCTTTGTATGGAAAAACCTGCAGCAGAGGAACCAACTCAGTAGCTAGTTGCGCCCTTACTTTGTTTCAAGTCCGCCAACAACTTAAGTGAGCTGCGATTAGTTGCGATAAGGTTTTTGTCGGCGGCACCGCCAAATAGGTTGCCGACGTCTCCGCACTCAGCGCTCGCGGCTGAGGTGCCTGCACCGGCAAGTTCCCTAAAAGCGTAGGGCAAAAACATACAAAGGAAGGAATCAAGTAAAGGAAATAACATAGCAATCGCTACCCAAAATAGAGTTATATTACAAGATAGCTTGTCGCAGCTCTAACAGATTGTTCTCATAACATGACCAACAGCGACAAGAAAAGGAGAAAACGGGCTGCCTAATCTACGCGATCGCCCTCAACCCTCTTGATCCCGCTCACTTTGTCCACAATGGGTGCGACAAGGCCCTTGAGCGCTTCCAGATCAGCATCCGGCGGCAGGGTCTTGAGGACGTTGGTGAGGTTGACGCCCGGGTTGCGGAAGGCCACCTTCACCAACACCTTTTGAAGAGCTCCCGCGCAGATCTTGCGCGACTCGTCGGCCAGCTGCTTTGGGATCTTCTCCCGGAGTCGCTGGAGGGCCGTCGCCACGCCTTTGAAGAACAAGCTGAGCTTGGCGCTGGGTTGGAGGTTCTCATCGGAGGAATACCCGAGATCCTCCATCCCCAGCTGCGCCAGCTCCCTGTCGATGGATGCGGCAACATCCACGAGACCCTCCGTCCAGTGCTCCACATTCTCCCTAAAAGTGTTCTGGGTGGCGGCAGCACTCGCCAGCAGTGCCTCATCGGCCTTGATCTGCTTCTTCAAGGCCACCTCCTCCCCGGGCGCTGTCCAAATGCCTTGGTCAAAGTAGTCATCTTCAACTCCAGATCTGCTGGAGTCCTTGGCGGCGCTTAAGCTCCTTGCCCTTCTCGGCGAGACAACCCCGCAGCTTCGCCCAAGGTGTGGCGTCCTTCTCGCGCTCACGCTTGAGCGCGGCAAGCTCTTCACCACTCGCCTTGAGATCGACCTCCAGCTGCACCACTTTCGTCTCCAGCTCCTTCTTGGCAGCCTCGGCAGCTGCGGCAACATCTTCTGCTTCCTTGAGGGCCTCGCCGAATGTTTGCTCGCGCGCAGCAAGCTCCTCCTCGTGGCTGTCAAGGTTGACCTTCCGCTGCGCCAACTCGCCCTCTCGCGCAGATAGCTCCTCGGGGGAAAGCCGCTGTTGCTCTTCAACTTTAGCCTTCTCGAGGGGGAAGGCTTTCCGCTCCTCGGCGAGTTGTGCCCGCGCCTCTGCCAGGGACCGGAGAGCTTCCTGGTTGCGACCCCGGAGCTCCTCCGCCCGCTTCTCGATGTCCACTCCCGCCTTTGCGACAAGCGCTTCTCGGGATTCCACCTTGGCCTGCCGAGCGCGGTAAAGCGACACCAGCTTCCGTAGCAGTTGCTCCTCCTCAGACTCGCCGCTGCTGCTGCTCGGCGATCAACCAGCGTCGGCCGGTGGAGGCGAGCACCTCTCCATCCAAGATTTCTCCTTCGACCGGCGCCCTGGAGCTTGACGCCCAGGGGAGCTTGATGAAGACGCCATCGCCGGCCTTCAAATAGGCACCGGGCTGGGGCTCTTCAGAGTCTGACGCTGCGGCAGCGACGGAGGGATTGGCGGTCGGCATAGCGCCTGGCGCTCCTGAGGCCTCGGGGCCGTCAGTACGATCGCCAGACCCCTCACCAGCTTTGGCGGCCTCTTCGCCGGCGGGATCATCAGCGTCAGCTGCTTCTTCAGTGGCAGCGGCGTCATCGGTATTGCCGCGCGCGTTCTCCTCGCCGGCAACCTTGGTCTCCATCGGCTCCGTGACAGGTGGATCTGAAGGCCGAAAGAGGGAGAAAAGTCAAGCAAATATCCAAAAAGAAAATCAGAACAAGAACCCAAGGGAAGTTTTCAAGCAAGAGGATTACCTGTGCTGGGTTCTACAGTCGTGGTCTCCGTCGCCGGGGGGTCGCTGGTGCTGTCCCTTACCGAAGACTTCTCCCTTGCCGGAGAACGCTCCCTTGCCGGGGAATCCTCCCTTGGCGGTGTAGTCGAAGCAGATGGCACATCGGGGGCGGCTTCCGGGCACTCCTGGTGAGGCTTATCGGCTCCTACACAAACCAATAATCAGATGTCAGCAAAGAAAGAGCACCCACGCGCCCCTAACAGCGGAAAGTAAACCATATACTTACGCTGGGGGCTGCTTTGGGGAATAGTTGCTGGGTCCGGCAAGGTGGTCTCGAACGCACCCCCTGCTGTCGCGACGGGTTCGTCCTCGATGACAATCACCGGGACCTTGGCTCTCTTCGCCGCTCTCTGAGCCAGAGTCCTGAAAGGGAATGAGTTCAGAGTAAAACAAATCAGATACAAGACCAAACAGCAAGAATTGAAGAAATACAAGTACAGCAGAGAATCTTACTCTTCTTCTTCCTCGTCGGAGCTGAGCGCGGAGAGGTCGAAGTCCGGCTCACCCCGCCCGCGATTTAGGCGGAGGAGTAGGTTCCCTTGCCGCTTAGCGGGGCAAAGGGCGGTGTCTGAGATGACCCAGCTCCGGCCGCCGCCGCGGCGTGAGAAGCAGCAGGAACAGAAGCGGCGCGGCGGCTGTTGACTCGTCTGCCGCCCCGCTACGTCCACGGCCTTGCGGAGACGCCTTCTTGGTGGAGCTGGGGGCTCTGCTTGCGGCGAGCTGTCTGTAGATGAGGAGGAAGAGGAGTTGGTCTTCGACGAGCCGCTCGCACCCTCGGCGGGCTCGCTCGACTCGCCTTCATGCCCGGCAAGCTCTCCCTCGCCGGGAAGCTCCTCGCTCTCGGCAAGGCTTGCCGCCTCTGCTGCCTCTGCCTCCTCCACTGTGAATCCAAACTCGCCCGCGGCAGCGGCTGCCGCCGCCTCTTCCAGCCTAGTGGCGATGCACTGCATCTCCGCATCGGTGGTGTCGCGAGTAAGGCTCTTCTGTTCATCGGAGCGGACCGCCACTTCTACCAAGCCGTCGAAGAACTCCTGCACGACGTCGTCTGCAGGCTCTTGCCAAGTTGGGACAATTCCATGCGAATCGCACAGCGGCATCATTGCACGGATGCGGTCGAGGGAGGAGTTGTTGCACAGTGGAACGACACCCTTCGGCAACCTGAACACTTCAGGATGTTGAGGGTTGTGCTTGAATAGTTCCTGGAGCATCGCTTCCAGTTCCAGGACAGTGAAGTTGAAGTTGAGGCCCGGGCGCAGCCTCATGATGTCCGCCGCATTCTGGAACTCCCAGGCGGGTCTCCTCCTCTCCGCAGAGGCGGCGGCGGCGAAGAAAATCTGCGCCAACGGGCGCTTACAAATGAGCCCAAAGAAGCTCGAGGCGAGGATTCGGTGACGGCAATCTTCAGCCTATCATCTTCCGAGGCCACGCTGCTCCAATCGTTGCCGCGCGCTACTGGGGCTTGGCGCAGGGCGGTAAATGGCTGCGGGTTTTCCTCGACGATCCAGCACCAGTTTGCTCTCCATTCCTCCCACTTGCCGCGGAGCTCTCCCTCCAGATAAGCTTCCTTCTTGCCGGCTCTCGAGATCCAGGCAATTCCGCCGGATAAAGGCTCCCCTCTCTCAACTCGGGCATAAAGAAGTGGCGGAAAAGAGCTACATTTGGATGGACTCCGACAAAGTTTTCGCAGAGATGTGCGAAACTGCCATGGTCGAACGGCATTGGGGTGAAGTCAAGGAGGTGGAACCCGTAGGTGTTCATAATGTCGCAGAAAAAATTCAGAAAGGCGGGCAGAGCCCGCAGGAGAAGAACAACGCGAAGAAGGGATATCCATTCGGAGCCCGCTCTGAAGCGGAGCTGAGAGTACCTTCGTGCACGGATGCGCTCGCGTCTCCGTCGACCAGAAGAGGTAGTAATACTCCCTCAGCTCCTTCGCGGCGAGCTTGGGGGGAAGGTTGACCGCTCCTTTCACAGCGCCGCGAGCCGCTGCGCCTCGGTCGACTTCACGCCCTTCCCCTTGTCGGCTTTCGGAGCCATGGCGGAGGTGGTGGGGGAGATCGACGGCGTTGGTGGTGCTGGCGGCGATGGGGGGCGGAGCGCTGCTTTCTTTCAGAGGGAGGGGGCGGACGTTTCGTTCGGGGAGAGCGCGGTGGATACGGAGTGAGATACGGCGTAACCCAGGCCGCGCGTGCCCGTGCCCTGTTTTGGGCCTGGCCCAACAGCGCTCGGCACCGTGTGTGGCCCAGGCCCGGGGGATCCTGTCGGTGTACTAGAGTAGGGGTTCCCTAGTATCCCGAACTTGTGTACGGGCAGTCGCAGCACCCTGCGGCAAGGCTTGCCGGGTGACCGCCAAGGTCCTCCGTGGTTCCTTTGGAGCCATTCAAGAACAAAGTATTCAAGCCAAGGAGACAAGGCCCTGGCAAGAGGAGCTTGCCGGGAAGGCCAAGCAAGGCATCTCAAGGAACTTGCCGCGACGCGCCACGCGTCCCGGCGAGGCCCGATGAGAGACAAGCTTCCGGACGCGACAAGACAACGACCGCGGCAAGGCGCCGCCACGGCAAGCTACCACTCTGACCAGCGCTCCAGACATCCACCAACGTGTCGCCATACAGGACCTTTCAGCGCGCGTGGCAAGAGGTGTAGCGGTGGTGCTTGCGGCAAGCGGCGGCGACAAGATTGCCATCGTGGTAAGCGGTGGCGCCCGACGGTCCTTTTTCAAGCCTTTGTTTGGGCGACGCAGACGGCACTTAATGCCTTTGTCCCTTGCCGTCGGGTTAGGTATGATACATCGCATGGTAGTTGTACCAACCGCAACACTTTTCCATTTTTACCCTTGTCTGCGTTGCCACCTGTCGGTGACCCCTTGAGCATATAAAAGGAGGCCCATGCGCAATGTAGAGGGGGGTTCGAAGCCAGAAAACACTCGCGCTCGGTCTCGTTAGTGGCTAGTGTGTACTGTAGCACTCAGCGGTCCCGAGCAAGAACTCAATACACTCAGACATGCAGCAGTAGGAGTATTATCTCTCCAGAGAGCTCCGAAGCTGGGTAAACTGCTCGTGTGCTTCGCCTCGATCCGCTCTTCATGCGATCTCCGCCCCCCGCCGAACCAAAAGGGGCCCGGTCCGCCGGCCCCATAGGTGTTCGTGGATCAGTCTCCTAGCCGGTTTACAGCTATAGGCCTTGAACCGGCTATGGGCCATAAGCCCTCTGCTGCCTACTTGGGCTTTAATATGTTCAACTACTAAGGAAGTTAACCCGGCCTGTCCTGGCCGGTTTACTCCTAGTGGTAATATCCCCAACATTGAGCGACGGATTATGCAGAACATCAAGAAAAACATTAGGCGGCACCGGTTTACACTAAGATCCGAGGCGGCTTAGAGCGTTCGCCGCTTCATTCTTGCGTCGATCAATATGCTCAACCTGGTAACCCTTGAAGTGACCAGCAATGATATCCACCTCACGCCGATAAGCCACCATAAGTGGATCCTTGGAATCCCATGTACCAGACACTTGTTGAGCCACTAAATCGGAGTCGCCAAAGCAACGTACCCGGATTAAGTTCATCTCCTTAGCAATCCGAGGACCATGGAGCAAGGCCTCATACTCAGCTGCATTGTTAGTACAAGGAAACATTAAGCGGAGAACATAACAAAATTTGTCACCTCGAGGGTAAGTAAGAAACACTCCAGCCCCCGAGCCCTCCAATTGTCTAGATCCATCGAAGTGAATAGTCCAGTATGTGTTATCCAGTTTATCCTCCGGCGCTTGCAACTCTGTCCAATCGTTGATGAAATCCACAAGCACTTGGGACTTGGTAGCAGTGCGAGGCATATATTTTAACCCGTGAGGTCCAAGCTCAATAGCCCACTTAGCAACCCGCCCAGTTGCCTCCCTGTTCTGAATGATATCTCCCAATGGAGCGGAACTGACCACAGTAATGGGATGGCCCTGAAAGTATTGCTTAAGCTTCCGGCTCGCCATAAATACTCCATACAGTAGCTTCTGCGAATGCGTATATCTCTGTTTGGACTCGATAAGTACCTCACTGATATAATAAACTGGACATTGAACCGGATACTCCTTGCCAGCCTCTTTGCGCTCCACCACAATAGCTACGCTGACAGCCCGGGCGTTAGAAGCCACATATAACAACAATGGTTCTTTATCAATGGGGGCAGCAAGAACAGGTGGTTCGGCTAACTGGTTCTTCAGAGACTCAAATGCCGCGTTAGCAGCATCACTCCAAAAAAAGTTGTTTGTCTTCTTCATCATCTGATATAGAGGGATCGCTTTCTCCCCCAACCGGCTGATAAACCAGCTTAGGGCTGCAATATGACCTGCCAGTCGTTGAACATCATTGATAGACGCCGGTTTAGCTAGGGACGTAATAGCCTAGATCTTTTCCGGATTAGCCTCAATGCCCCTGTTGGACACCAGAAAACCCAGGAGCTTGCCTGCTGGTACACCAAAAACGCACTTGGCTGGATTAAGCGTCATCTTATAAACCTGGAGGTTATCAAAGTTCTCCTTCAAATCAGATATTAGCGTCTCCGCCTTCCTGGATTTTACCACGATATCATCCATGTAAGCATGAACATTGCGCCCAATCTGATTATGAAGGCAATTCTGCACACACACTGCTGATAAGTTGCCCGGGCACTCTTGGGCCCAAAAGGCATAGATGCATAGCAGAAGGCTCCAAAGGGAGTTATAAAAGCCGTCTTCTCCTGGTCCTTAACTGCCATTTTGATCTGAAGATAACCCGAATAAGCATCCAGAAAACTCAACCGCACACAACCCACCGTAGCATCGATGATTTGATCAATACGAGGGAGGACAAAGGGATCAGCTAGACAAGCCTTGTTCAAATCTGTGTAGTCAACCACTCAGGGTGACAAGCCTTGAGTACCAGCACCAGGTTAGCCAACCACTCAGGGTGAAAAACCTCTACAATAAACCCTGCTGCCAAGAGTCGGGCTACCTCCTCACCAATGGCCCTGCGTCTTTCTTCATTGAAGCGGCGAAGAAACTGCTTGACCCGTTTAAACTTGGGATCAGTATTGAGAGTGTGCTCAGTGAGTTCCCTCGGTACACCTGGCATGTCAGAAGGTTCCCATGCAAAGATGTCCTGGTTCTCATGGATGAAATCGATGAGCGTGCTTTCCTATTTCGTATCCAAGTTCGCGCTGATGCTAAATTGCCTGGATGAATCGCCAGGAGCAAAATCAACCAACTTAGTCTCATCGGACGATTTAAATTTCAAAGCCGGATCATGCACTGTAGCGGGTTTCTTCAATGAAGTCATATCTGCCGGATCAACATTGTCTTTATAGAATTTTAACTCCTCTATTGCACAAACCGACTCAGCATAAGCCACATCACCTTCCTCACACTCTAAAGCGACCTTGCCGCTGCCATGAACCGTGATGGTCCCCTTATGACATGGCATCTTGAGCTGCAAATAAACATAACACGGCCTTCCCATGAACTTAGCATAAACCGGCCGGCCAAACAGGGCATGGTACAGGCTCCTGATTTTCACCACTTCAAAAGTCAATGTCTCTGACCTTGAATCATGATCATCTCCGAAAGCAAACTCCAGAGCTATTTTACTGACCGGGTAATCCGATTTACCAGGCACCAGACCGTGAAAAACTGTGTTTGACGGTTTAAGATTCTTATCCGTCAACCCCATATGCCGGAAGGTTTCATAATACAAGATGTTTATATTGGTCCCTCCATCCATGAGCACCTTGGTGAACTTATAGCCTCTAACCTGCGGTGCTACCACTAACGCCAGATGACCCAGATTATCAACCCTGGGCGGATGATCTTCTCGACTCCACACAATGGGCTGCTCAGACCAGCACAAATAACAGGGCACCGGCGGTTCAACAGAATTCACTGCCCTTTTATGAAGCTTCTGATCGCGCTTGCATAGGCTAGTAGTGAAGACATCATATTGTCCACCATTCAATTGCTTCGGGTGACTCTGATAACCCGACTATTGCTATTGCTGATTCCCCTATTGATTGTAACCACCTTGGTTGCCCTGATTGCCTTGATTGCCCTGTCCGCCTAGATTAGCTTGAAACCCTCAACCGGAGTTACCTCCACCATAACCCGGCCCGTGAAACCCGGGTCCTGAACCGCCGGACGATCCATGATCATACCGGAAGAGATCTGAGTTTTTTGAACTCTCGCATAATAAAGCAATCCTTCCAGAGATGCGTGGCTGGCTTCTCTTGCGTCTTGTGCTTTGGGCAAGGCTGATTTAACAGACGCTCCAGGTTCATACATGATCCTCCATTCCGTGGGGGCGGTTTACCCTTACGACGCTGATTATTACCCTGTATGTTGGTGTTAGCCACAAAATCGAAATTATTGTCCGCTTTACGCTTACCGTTATTCTCATGGCTCGTCTCGTTATGTTGCTATCCTTTCGCACCGACGTTCTTCTTTCCCTCCTCCGGCTTCTCATCGTCAGACTCGGGATCCTTGGTACTATCAGAATCGGCATACTTAACCAAAGCTGCCATGAGCGTTCCCATGTCATTGCAGTGATGCTTGAGTCGTCCCAACATCAACTTCAGCAGCTTAAACCGGCAATTGCCCTCCAATGTTATGATTGCCGAATCAGCATTGATGCGGTCCGATGAATGCAGAATTTCCGAAACTCGGCGCACCCAATGAGTTATTGATTCACCTTTTCCTTGGACAGAAGCGGCCAGATCCACAATTGACATGGGTTGCTTGCACGTGTCCTTGAAGTTTGCTATAAATCGGGCCTTCAACTCGTCCGATGAACCGACGGAATTGACGGGCAGACTTTTTAAGCAAGTGCGAGCCATTCCATCCAACATTATGGTGAAGTACTTCGCACACGCCGCTTCATCCACATCCAGCATCTCCATTGTCATCTCATAACTCTCAACCCAGGACTCGGGGGTAAATCGGCGGTGTAATTAGGCACCTTACGTGGGCCCTTGAAATCCTTGGGCAACCGCACATTACGTAGAGCCGGGCTGAGACACGGCACTCCCCAAGAGCTGAATGCAAGTCCTCGTTCCACTGACGTCGTCGGTCGAATCGGAGTAGGCTGATGATTCGCGTACTGTGCCGCTAATTGCGCCGCTAACTCTGCCTCCCGACGCGCTCTACCATTATCCACCACATCCTGAGCATTTGCACCACCGCGCGCCGGATTAGGCCCTTGAGGGGCGTCACAGTTCCGCGCACTGCTTGACACAGCCGGTTCATCAATGTGCCTGCTGTAACTCTTGCTCAGGCGAGGGGTTGAATGGATTCTGTCTCAGCTATATGATTAGGCCTGCTGTTGTACCATAGCGGTTTGAAGGAGATCCCTGGCCTGCCGCATCTCGACCGCCGCTGGAGACTCGCCCTTCATTGGAATAGCTGCCAATCGGGACGTTGCAGCAATCATATTATCCAAAGGGGTGGAGAAGTGACCTGGCGGGGTCGGCATGTATTGCGGCAGGTTATGTGTTCGTCGAGGCGGGTCCGCCACCCGTGGCTGATCCGGCGCTCCTGTCCCAGGTGCTTCGGTCCAGTTTACTACTACCGGATTACTGGGTCTTGCGCCTGGCGTGTTGATGAGATTCATCGCTTCATAAACCGGCGGCAGACGAGACCGGTGCCTCCTCCTCAATACCTCTTCGAGCGCTCGATCCAAAGATGAGCGATAATTCTCGCTGAATCCTTTGTGGATCGGGCATCTAAAGCGGCCCATTCATCAGCCATCCTAGTTTCCTCAGCCGCCAAGTCCTCCTTAGCCTGAGATATCTGATCCCGCAGCTTTGTGACCTCCGCATTATGCCGATCTTGAGTCTCCGAGGTAACTGCTGTCGTCAACAATGTCGTCCAAGCGTTTAATAAGCCGGACAGAACTTGAGCCGGCCGGCGGCGGGGCCTCCTGCCCTGGCTGCCGATCCAGAAGTCATCGTTGCTGCAGTTGAACATTGCAATGTGGGCTGTGTACCAGCCATGAAGATCGCAACCCAGTTCGGCGGTTCAAGGGCGTCTGAAATACTGTCACCCTCGGAACAGCCCCCGAACTGGCCATCTTGTATCTGGTACAGCGACTCGGTCTCTTCGGTGGATGATTCACCATCAGAGTAAATGACCGCCTCACCATCGGACACCCGTTCAGAATCCGCACCATGGATGAATCCCACAAACGCACGCTTCATGGCAGGCTAGACCCGGGCAGGGCTTGCACACTGAGCCGTCTCGACGAGGTCGGTGCAGATGTCCGGTTCAGGGCCCGGTTCGCTGATCTTGCCGATGAAGACGTGAATTCCTCCAAAGGGGACCCGGTACCCGTACTCGATTGAGCCGGCCTCGGGGCCCCAGCCTGCGTCGTCGATGTAGAGCTTGCCGCGACGACTCTTGGTCATCCGGCCAACCGCGTATCCCTTGAGTCCTTCAAAGTTGCCCTTCAAGAACTCGAAACCATCGTGTGATAGCCCCACGGTGGGTGCCAACTATCGTGGAACTAACACGTCAGATGTCCTAGCGAAAGGACTTAGTCGTGGAGCCATCGCAACGAGATTAACTTAAAGGGGTTAAACCGGACAAAGGACACGAGGAGTTTACACTAGTTCGGCCCCTTGTGGTGAAGGTAAAAGCCTACGATCGAGTTGTGGTGGAATTGATGGGGTCTCGATGAGCAGGGAGCGAATTCGCTTTACCTATCTCTCGAGTTGTTGTTTTCTGTCCCTGAACTGCCACCGGGTTGTCCCTTTATATACACAGGTTGACGCCCGGCGGTTTACAGAATATCGAGGCCGGCTCATACACGTATCCGGCTCGGTTTCTACCTTTCCCTATCTTACAACACAAGTTACATATCTCATGGCAGTTTATGTCTGTGGGCCCTAATCCGCCCTTTGGCTCTGGGCCTCTAAGTCTTCTGTAGTAAAGCGCCATATTCCTTGTCTTCATGGGCTTCAATACGGATGAGCACAACCCGGCCCCTCCTGGGCGGTTTATACTCAGTTATATGCCCAACACCTATGGTTAGGAAATATAACCATCTTTGATTAACGATCTAGTCAAGTAGAGGCATACTAGGGACACTATGTTTTGTCTATGTATTCACACATGTACTAAATTCCTGGTTAATAAAATTCTAGCATGAATAATAAATATTTATCATGATATAAGGAAATATAAATAACAACTTTATTATTGCCTCTAGGGCATATTTCCTTCAACTATAATGTTTGGACCAAGCACAGAGAAACAGGGGTTATGATGGAAGACAGCAAAGAAGAAGAGGATGATGACAACTATGTGCCCCCTGAATACGGTGATGCTGCAGCAGGGGAAGCTGAAGATCAAGAGGAGCCAGACAATGTGCCCGATGATGATCTTCGTCTGATCATTGTTGATGCAAAGAGACAGTGCAAAAGTGTAAAGGAGAAGCTGAAGTTCGATTGCATGTTAGAGGATCACAAAAAAGGGTTGTACCCCAATTGCGAAAATGGCAACACAAAGCTCGGTGCCACACTGGAATTGCTACAATGGAAGGCAGAGAATGATGTACATGACAAAGAATTTGAGAAGGTATTGAAAATAATGCAGAAGAAGCTTCCAAAGGATAACGAATTGCCCGACAGTACGTACGCAGCAAAGAAGGTTATATTCCCTTTAGGATTGGAGGTGCAGAAGATACATGCATGACCTAATGATTGCATCCTCTACTACGGTGCGTACGAGGATTTGAACGCACGCCTGGTATGTGGTGCATTGCGGTATAAGATCAGATGAGATGACCCTGGTGATGTTGACGGCGAGCGCCCCAGGAAGAGGGTTCCTACCAAGGTGATGTGGTATGATCCTATAATACCACGGTTGAAAAGTCTTTTCAGAAACAAAGAGCATGCCAAGTTGATGCGATGGCACAGAGTGGACCGTAAGAAAGACGGGAAGTTGGGAGCACCCGCTGATGGGTCGCAATGGAGAAACATCGAGAGAAAATACTGGGAGGACTTTGCAGGTGACGCAAGGAACGTATGTTTTGGTTTAAGCGTGGATTGCATTAATCCTTTTCGGAGCAGAGCGCAATTGCAGCACCTGGCCTGTGACTCTATGTATCTATAATGTTCCCCCTTGGTTGTGCATGAAGCGGAAGTTCATTATGACGCCAGTTCTCATACAAGGCCCTAAGCAACCCGGCAACGACATTGATGTGTACCCAAGGCATTAGTTCAAGAACTTTTACAGTTGTGGAATGGAAACGGTGTACGTGTGTGGGATGATCACAAACAACAGAAATTTTACCTACATGTGTTGCTGTTTGTAACCATCAACGATTGGCCTGCTCTCGGTAACCTTTCAGGACAGACAAACAAGGGATACCACGCATGCACACACCGTTTAAATGACACCGAAAGTATATACTTGGACAAATGCAGGAAGAATGTGTACCTAGGGCATCATCGATTTCTTTCGACCAACCATCAATGTCGAAAGAAAGGTAAGCATTTCATAGGCGAGTTAGATCACCGGAAGAAGCCTGTCGTCCGTACCGGTGATCACATACTTGCTATGGTCAATGATTTACAGGTAATCTTTGGAAAGGGTCCCGGCGGACTATCTCTTCTGAATGACGCTGAGGGACGCGCACCCATGTGGAAGAAGAAATCTATATTTTGGGACCTACCCTAATGGAAAGACCTAGAGGTCTGCTCTTCAAAAGACGTGATGTACGTGACAAAGAATCTTTGCGTGAACCTGCTAGGCTCCTTGGGTGTTTATGCGAAGACAAAAGATACACCGGAGGCATGGGAGGACCTGCAACGTGTGCACGAAAAAGACAGCATGCCTCCAAAGCAGTATGAAGGTCCTGCCAGCTAAGCTTTTAACAAAGAAGAGAAGGAAATCTTCTTTGAATGCCTTCTCAGTATGAAGGTCACGTCTGGCTACTCGTCGAATATAAAGGGAATAATAAATATGGCAGAGAAAAAGTTCCAGAACCTAAAGTCTCATGACTGCCATGTGATTATGATGCAACTGCTTCCGGTTGCATTGAGGGGGCTTCTACCGGAAAATGTTCCATTAGCCATTGTAAAGCTATGTTCATTCCTCAATGCAATCTCTCAGAATGTGATCTATCCAGAAATCCTACCGAGGTTCAGGAGTGATGTGGCACAATGTCTTGTTAGTGTTGAGCTGGTGTTCCCACCATCCTTCTTCAATATCATGACACACGTCCTAGTTTATCCAGTCGACGAGATTGTCATTCTGGGCCCTGTATTTCTACACAATATTTTCCCCTTTGAGAGGTTCATGGGAGTCCTAAAGAAATATGTTCGTAACCGTGCTAGGCCAAAAAGAAGCATCTCCATGGGCCATCAAATAGAGGATGTCATTGGGTTTTGTGTTGACTTCATTCCTGACCTTAAGAAGATAGGTCTCCCTCAATCGCGGTATGAGGGGAGACTGAGTGGAAAAGGCACGCTAGGTGGGGACTCAATAATATGTAGGGAGGGGCATTCTTGGTCTCAATCACAGTACACAGTTCTACAGAATTCTACCTTGGTGACCCCGTATGTCGATGAACACAAGAACGTTCTGCGCTCCAAACACCCGGACTAGTGTCATGAATAGATAACATGTGAACGCATCAGGACTTTCGGTAGTTGGTTGCAAACACGTCTCAGTGGTGACAATACTGTTTCTGATGAGTTGTACTTGTTGGCGAGGGAACCATCTTCGACTGTAATGACTTACAAAGGTTACGAGATAAATTGGAATACATTTTACACAATCGCCCAAGATCAAAAGAGCACCAACCAAAACAGTGGTGTCCGCTTTGATGCAGCAACCAAGAGGGGAAAGGACGCATATTATGGTTACATAGTGGACATATGGGAACTTGACTATTGACATGATTTTTGTTGGGGAACGTAGTAATTTCAAAAAAATTCCTACGCACATGCAAGATCATGGTGATGGCATAGCAACGAGAGGGGAGAGTGTTGTCCACGTACCCTCGTGAGCCGTAAGTTTGCGCTATGACAACGCTGTTGATGTAGTCGACGCCTTCACGATCCGACCGATCCAAGTACCGAACGTACGGCACCTCTGAGTTCAGCACACGTTCAGCTCGATGACGATCCCCGGACTCCGATCCAGCAAAGTGTCGGGGATGAGTTCCGTCAGCACGACGGCGTGGTGGCGATGATGATGCTCTACCGGCGTAGGACTTCGCCTAAACTCTGCGACGATATGGCCGAGGTGGAATATGGTGGAGGGGGGCACCGCACACGGCTAAGGAACGATCCGTAGATCCACTTGTGTGTCTATGGGGTGCCCCCTGCCCCCGTATATAAAGGAGTGGAGAAGTGGAAGGCCGACCTCTCTATGGCGCGCCCTAGGGGAGTCCTACTCCCACCGGGAGTAGGATTCCCTTTTTCCTAGTCCAACTAGGAGTCCTTCCAAGTAGTAGGAGTAGGAGACAAGGAAGGGGAAGAGGGAAGAGAAGGAAGGAGGGGGCGCCGTCCCTCCCCCTAGTCCAATTCGGACTAGTCAATGGGGGGGCGCGCGGCCTGCCTCTCCCTCTCCCCTAAAGCCCAAAAAGGCCCATATACTTCTTCCCCCGTATTCCCGTAACTCCACGGTACTCCGAAAAATACCCGAATCAATCGTAACCTTTCCGAACTCCGAATATAGTCGTCCAATATATCGATCTTTATGTCTAGACCATTTCGAGACTCCTCGTCATGTCCCCGATCTCATCCGGGACTCCGAACTCCTTCGGTATATCAAAACTCATAAACTCATAATATAACTATCATCGAAACCTTAAGCATGCGGACCCTACAGGTTCGAGAACTATGTAGACATGACCTAGAACTATTCTCGGTCAATAACCAATTGCGAAACCTGGATGCTCATATTGGCTCCTACATATTCTACGAAGATCTTTATCGGTCAAACCGCATAACAACATACGTTGTTCCCTTTGTCATCGGTATGTTACTTGCCTGAGATTCGATCGTCGGTATCCAATACCTAGTTCATTCTCGTTACCGGCAAGCCTCTTTACTCGTTACGTAATGCATCATTCCGTAACTAACTCATTAGCTACATTGCTTGCAAGGCTTATAGTGATGTGCGTTACCGAGAGGGCCCAGAGATACCTCTCCGACAATCGGAGTGACAAAACCTAATCTCGAAATACGCCAACCCAACATGTACCTTTGGGGACACCTGTAGTACTCCTTTATAATCACGCAGTTACGTTGTGACGTTTGGTAGCACCCAAAGTGTTCCTCCGGTAAACGGGAGTTGCATAATCTCATAGTTACAGGAACATGTATAAGTCATGAAGAAAGCAATAGCAACATACTAAACGATCAAGTGTTAGGCTAACGGAATGGGTCATGTCAATCACATCATTCTCCTAATGATGTGATCTCATTAATCAAATGACAACACATGTCTATGGTTAGGAAGCATAACCATCTTTGATTAACGAGCTAGTCAAGTAGAGGCATACTAGTGACATATGTTTGTCTATGTATTCACACATGTATCATGTTTCCGGTTAATACAATTCTAGCATGAATAATAGATATTTATCATGATATGAGGAAATAAATAATAACTTTATTATTGCCTCTAGGGCATATTTCCTTCAATTTTAAGGTCCCTTTGTTTCGGTGCAAATGGGTCAATCTGTCAAGAGGCGGGGTACAGGTAGACCCGTGGTACGGAATGACAACAGAGGATCTGAACAATCTTGGGTACACAGATGAACAATTTGTCCTAGCTAATGATGTGGCACAGGTTTTCTATGTGAAGGACATGTCGACCAAAGCGAGAAAAAGAAAAGATAAGGAAGCGAATTCAAATACATCATACGATGAGCCAAAGCGCCACATATTTCATTCAGGGAAAAGAGACATCGTGTTAGTGGAGGGCAAGATAGACATGTCTGAAGGTTATGAAAAGTTTCATTAAATTCCTCCCTTCAAAGTCAAGGCTGACCCAAGCACCCTGTTAAGTGAGAAAGATTATCCATGGTTATGGCGCAATAAGTAAGGGACAAACGCGAAGAAAAAGTGAAGACTTTCTCTCCACAACTATTCTAAGGATGACTTTGATCTAGAATATCACTGCAGTTACATGTCAAGAAATGAAATGCCTTTCGTAAAAGATGAGTTTTTGTCCGAAACCCTGATACTTTGAAACAGATTGTCCATTTTGTACACGAAGTGCATCTAGTTTTTGTCGTAACCCTCTCAACTTTTTAGCACATGCTATGTAGGTGAAATGATGATACCATGCCAAATTTCAACCTTTTCATAGTTCATTTGTAGTATTTTTCAATTTTAGGGTCATTTAATTAAAAAATCAGTAAATGCATGAAAAATACCAAATGAAGTCAGAAATAGTTGAAAATTGATGATGTGGCTTTGAATGGTGCATGTTGAACGCACAAAAGTCTGAAGTTGAAATAAGTTCAAAAAATGAAATCCCTTTGTAACAGATGAGTGTTCATCCGAAACCCTGATACTTCGAAAGAGATTGTCCATTTTATACACGAAGTGCATCCAGTTTTTGCCGTAACCCTCCCAACTTTTCACTACAAGAAATATGTCAACTAGTGACCTTTTGTCAGTGACCCTGGAAGATTTGGTCATAGATCTATGACCATTTTAGACCAATTGGTCAAAAGTTGTTTGGGGGGCTCCAAACCCTAAACTATAACGACCATTTTGGTTAGAAAGGTCATAATTTCCTTACATGAAATGGTCATAAAGCAGATAGCACTGGTCCATTGCCTTATTTCTAGCTGATCATGACCAATATAGATGGTCATAACCTTGTAAATTGTGGTGGGTTGCTATGACTTGGCGCCACCTCATCAGTTTTCCTATGTGTCATGTCCATGTGGCAGTTTTTGCCCTAGGTTGTGAAGCAACCTATATTTTTGTCATTCCCAAAATTCGCAAAAAAATCTCATAAATTCTTTGGGTCATATCTTCATCAAATATTTAAAAAACCTTCCTTGCCTAGTTCAAAAATAATTCAAAAATATTAATTTACCTATTCTGTTCAGAAAAACACTTTGTGAAGGAAGTACCACTTTGGCATGTCCAAATGGTATCCATTTTCTACAGTGCTTTCCTATGCCCAAATACCATCCTCCACCAAATACCAGCTCAACCCACTCATTATTTTGAGCCCAGCTTCAATATTCATATTTATGTCTATGTGGTACTTTGTAAAGAAAGTACCACCTAGGGTCCTCCTTTTGAGCTGAAAATTTGTGAAGACGGTCTTCTTAGTAACTGATCATCCTCAGCCAAAGCTCACGCACATTAGCCATGTGAATTTCCCGTACCGCTAATCAAACACTTGGCTGCTTATTCATGTTTGAGCATCGATCGGTCTCCTCGTGAGAATCTTATGTTGTGATTTTCTTCCTAGCACCTACCTGGGGAGTGACCGACTCACTAGACATGCCTAGGCCACCCAGAACACATGGCAACACCATGGTCACGCGGTGACCTCGCGGCGGGCATGCGAGTTTACGCGCTCTAGAGTTGGGGCCCTCGGCCACCGTCCAAACCTCAACGTATCACCACCAAACCATGTATTTCTGATTAAATAGGTATTTATGTAACTAGAAATAATTTTTGGCAAAAATAAATAGCAAACTATGAGGCAGCTGCCGTTCAAATTTGACCCGCTTCCCCCTGAATCAGCGGGAATTTGTCTTTTTCACCAGAGATGGATTAAAACTTTTGACACCCAACCATTTTGTCAATTGTGCATTGAATATGTCCTAGTATTTTAGAAAATTGATTTGGTCCAATTTTGCAACAAATATATGGTAGGTCCTTCACAAAAAAAACTCATTGCAAGCACTCAGAAAATGGAAAATTAATTTTCCGTGCAAAGAAAATGAAAACTCCCTTAGGCAACATTGTTTGGAATTCCAAGATGCACCCTTGTGCACAATATGATATCATTTGAACAAACTATGCCATGAATGTGGCCATAAGATTGATCATTTGGCTTGAAAGCCATGAATCTTCACGCATGATAGCTCATTTCTGAGAACACTTTTTTAAAATAATTTCCGTAATACATGTTTATTATTTTTTCCTGGAAACTTGGTCACATATAATGACACAATGCGAAGGTTTCCCTATTTTTTGATTTTTTTTCGAAATTTTTATGCCCGTTTCAAAATGCGGTCAAAACGGCGGGAATGACCGTTCCTAGCTAGTGGTTGAATCTTGAAATTTTTTTGGTGTTTCTCTGATTATAGATACTTATTTACCTAGAAATGATTTTTGGAAAAAATAAAGAGCCAACTATGAGGCAACTACAGTTCAAATTTGACCCGCTTCCTCCTGAATCGGCGGGAATTTGTCTTTTTCACGAGAGGTTGATCAAAACTTTTGACACCCAACCATTTGGTCAATTGTGCATTAAATATGTCCTAGTATTTTAGAAAATTGATTTGGTCCAATTTTGCAACAAATATATGGTAGGTCCTTCACAAAAAAACCTCATTTCGGGCACTCAGAAAATGGAAAATGTATTTTCCGTGAAAAGAAAATGATAACTCCCTTAGGCAACATTGTTTGGAATTCTAAGATGCACCCTTGTGCACAATATGAGATCATTTGAACAAACTATGCCATGAATGTGGCCATAAGATTGATCATTTGGCTTGAATGCCATGAATCTTCACGCATGATAACTCGTTTCTGAGAACACTTTTTTAAAATAATTTCCGTATTACAAGTTTATTATTTTTCCTATAAACTTGGCCACATATAATGACACAATGCGAAGGTTTTCCAATTTTTTGTTTTTTTTGAATTTTTATGCCCGTTTCAAAATGCGGTCAAAATGGCAGGAATGATCGTTCCTAGCTAGTGGTTGAATCTGGAATTTTTTTGATGTTTCTCTGATTAAATAGATACTTACGTACCTAGGAATGATTTTTGGAAAAAATAAAGAGCAAACTACGAGGCAGCTACAGTTCAAATTTGACCCGCTTTCAACTGAATCGGCAGGAATTTGTCTTTTCCACGAGAGGTGGATCAAAACTTTTTACACCTAACCATTTGGTCAATTGTGCATTAAATATGGCCTAGTATTTTATAAAATTGATTTTGTCCAATTTTACAACAATTATTTGGTAGGTCCTTCACAAAAAATCTCATTTTGGGCACCCGAAAAATGATTAAAAATAGGTAGAAATTCAGAAATGCGGACAAATTGGTCCTTATCCATAAAATTTAGTATAACTCTAGTAAAAATTTGTGTGGTGCCCTTTTGCAAAATATTTTTGATAGCTACTTTACAAAATCTCTCTATTTTTTGTGTACTTCAAAACTATTTTAAATCACTGATTTTCCGAACAAATGAGAACTCTTCCCACGGATCGATGACATGGCGTCCATCCATCCATCCATCCATATCTCCATCCCACATCCATTTATCCATCCATCTATCTACAGAAAAAAAGAAAAAAAGAAAAGAAAAAGAGATACCCCATACCCGCAGCCCAAACCCTAGCTCAGACAGATCCCCCCGTCGCACCCTTCCCCCCATCTCCTCGCTGCCGCCGCCCCCCTCTCGATCCACTCCTCCCTGCCCACCGCCCCCTTCCTCCTCACCCACCGCCCCGACCTCCGCTCCACTCCGCTTTGGGATCCATCCACCAACCCAGGTCGTCCTCATCCTAGGGTTCCGGCGCCCGCACCTCGCCCCTGCCTCTCCACCCACACGGCCACGCCCTACCTCACCTTTGTCGCAGACCTAGACCTCGACAACTTCGCCGCATCCCTGCCGCAGCCCCACGGCTCCTCGTCGTCCTCATCTCCCATGGATCCCCTGCCAGATCCCGCGTCGGCGGCCATGGAGAACCTGATCTCGCTCGTCAACAAGCTGCAGAGCGCCTGCACGACGCTCGGCGACCACGGCAAGGATAGCGCCCTCTCGAGCAGCAGCAGCAGCAGCACACGATGAGCGGCGCGAGGTGCACGGCGGCGGCGCAGTACGAGGAGCTGGAGCAGCAGGCGCTCATCTACAAGTACCTCGTCATCGGCGTCCCCGTCCTGCCGGATCTCCGCCTCTCCATCCGCTGCGGCTTCGACTCCCTCACCTCGCGCTTCTACCACCACCACGCCCGTACGTTCTCCTACCTCGACAGAGTATTTCTTCTATAATCCACACGCACGCTTTCTCATTCGCCCGTGCGATTTGCTTGGCTTGATTACTGGGATCGAGAGATTCAGGTGTAGTCGACCCCTCTAGGTCGTCTCTTTGTTAATTGCTCCTAGTCATTTGTTAACCCTCCCCGGATTTGGTCGCGCAAAGGTCTCATTATTCTAATTCAAGAAGCCCGTGATCTGTTCCAAATTTTCTCCTACCACCTACTACTACCATCTAGCATCCCTGTCTTGGTGGGTCTTTTTATTTATTTGTTTCGATTCAAGAAGCCTCATGTGGTTTGATTTGATTAGATGGCATGCGTTAGTTGAGTTTGAGTCTTTGCTTGGCCCAGGCTAAAAAAGTAGAGGAGGTGGGTTGGGTTAGTTTATTGGTCCTTCCTTGTCATGGGGGTTATTCCTGTGCTAGTTGATCTGATGATATTATGATGTGCATCTCATTCAGACTAGATTGCTTTTTCCCTTTATTTAATGTTCTGTGCAAAACTTGCTGTCACCAACATTGTACATACATCTATCGCAACTGACGACTACATTACATAGAGCACAAGTATAGTGCAGAACAAAGATGTCATCTATGGTTTAGTTCAAACTTGATCATATTACACGATGAGTGCTTTGTTTATAATGATTGGGAAATGACAGTTGGCTCTGAATTTTTTCATCTGAACCGTGAGCTTTATAGCAATGATTGGGAAATGACAGTAAGATGAGTGCTTTGTTTGTAATATTTTATATGGTCATCTTGTAAACACGGAGATTTTGTATGCACTTCTACCTGATGATCTATACATTTCACATATGTGTCCTATCTTTGAAGCTCTACAATGCTTTACAGATATCAACAGGACCTCCTGGTTGGTACCCGCGTCCGACCGCAACCACGACCAAGGTATGGAAACATGGACATCTCCCCAACTTGCTGAACCTCGACAGCAGCCTTCCCCGATCGAGGCCATATACGGTCATCGCCGACGTGGGCGTGGAGCCGGCGTGGGAGTGCTTGGTCAAGGACTCGCCCGACCTCCGCGCCGCCGTCGAGGACGTCCAGGTAGTCTCTTCTTCTGCCACACCGCCCGTGATCTGGATGGACGAAGCAGCTGATTTGTTAGCGCATCATCAGATGCTGTCTTTGTATTTCTTCTTGCTCCATGAATTATCCAGCAATATGGTGCATAGATAGAAATTTCTCATAGATCCTGGTTTCCACTAGTGGAAAAACAGGCTTTCCGTCCAGCCCATAAGTCGCGAAGCTGTAGGAACCGCGACCAATGGGACCTTTAGTCGCGGTTCTGGAGGTGAACCGTGACCAAAGGCTCGGGCCCAGGCGCTCGGTGGCCACCTGGTGCGTGAGGGCTTTAGTCGCGGTTGGCCAGGCCAACCGCGACTAAAGTCTTCGGCACCTTTAGTCACGGTTTGCTGTGCCAACCGCGACTAAAGCCCTCCCTATATATACCCATCCAGCAGCCAACACTTAGCCATTTGGAGCCATTCTCTTCACAAGTGGGTGTAGGTTTGCTTTTGGTTCCTCTTATGCACATAAGGTGTTTGATGAAATGCCCAGAGCATGAAACAAACATGACATGAAGTGTTGGAGCCACACTCTTCGATCGCGGTTAGCAACTTGATGAACCTTTGATGTGTCAATATGCATGTGTGTAGTTCATAACAAATGCATGATGGTTAATTATATATTTTATATTATAATAATGCAGATGAATCGGCAATGGATGTACGGTAACCGACTCTCCGGCGAGTTCACTACGGGTTTGAAAGATTTCCTCGTAGTGGCTAATGCGAACAAGCGGGGGGGTTTTGTTATCTGTCCATGTGTTATCTGTAAGAATGAGAAGGGTTACTCTTCCTCAAGAGTTGTTCACATGCATCCGCTTGAAGGGTTTCATGCCAAGCTATAATTGTTGGACCAAGCATGGAGAAAGAGGGTTATAATGGAAGAAGATGAAGAAGGGATGATTTCATCGATGAAAGCTATCTTGCTCATTTCGGTGATACTTTCATGGAGGATTTGAAGGTGAAGGGAAGGTGAAGAAGAGGCACGTGATGATCCCGCTGATGATCTTGGTCGGACCATTGCCGATGCACGGAGACGCCGCTAAACCGAAAAGGAGAGGAGAATTTGGATCGCATGTTAGAGGATCACGTAAAGGCGCTGTACCCCGGATGCGATGATGGTCGAAAAAGCTGGGCTGCATAATCGGATTTGCTGAAATGGAAGGCGAGGCAGGTGTAGCTGACTCGGCATTTGAAAACTTGCTGAAAATGTTGAAGAATATGTTTCCAAAGGATAACGAGTTGCCCTTGAAGACGCAAGCAAAGAAGGTTGTCTCGCCCTCTAGGTTTAGAGGTTCGAAGATACATGCATGCATCAACGATCGCATCCTCTACCGCGTGAATACGAGAATTTGAATGAATGCCGGTATGCCTGCATTGCGTTATAAGATCGAGGCGATGACCCGGTGACGATGTTGAGGGCCGAAACCGTGAAGAGGGTTCCGCCAAGGTGATGTGGTATGCTCCTATAATACCACGGTTGAAACGTCTGCTCATGAACAAAGAGCATGCCAAGTTGTTGCAATGGCACAAAGAGAAACGTAAGTCGGACGGGAGTTGAGACACACCGCAGATGGAACGCAATGGAGAAAGATCGATGATGGTTCAAGATTTTGCGGTGACGAAGGAACATAAGATTTGCTCTAAGCACGGATGGCATGAATCCTTTTGGCGAGCGAGCTCCAGCCATAGCACTGCCCGTGACTCTATGCATCTACAACCTTCCTCCTTGGTTGTGCATGAAGCGGAAGTTCATTATGATGCCAGTGCTCATCCAAGGTCCGAAGCAACCCGGCAACGACATCGATGTGTACCTAAGGCCATTAGTTGATGAACTTTTACAGCTGTGGGGTGGTGTCCGTGTGTGGGATGAGCACAAACAAGAGGAATTTGACCTACGAGCGTTGCTTTTCGTAACCATCAACGATTGGCCTGCTCTTAGTAACCTTTCGGGACTGTCAAATAAGGGATACAATGCATGCACGCACTGCTACATGAGACCGAAAGTGTACATTTGCCAAATTGTAAGAAGAACGTGTACCTTGGGCATCGTCGATTTCTTCCAAAATTCATCCAAGAAGAAAGAAAGGCAAGCATTACAACGGCAAGGCAGATCACCGGCGAAGCTGCGAACGCACCGGTGCCGAGGTATTTGATATGGTCAAGGATTTGAAAGTCATCTTTGGAAAGGGTCTGGCGGACAATCAGTTCGAAGGGAGCCGACGGCACGCAGCCATGTGGAAGAAGAAATCTATATTCGGGAGCTAGAATATTGGAAAGTCCTAGAAGTCCGCTCTCGCAATCGACGTGATGCACGTTACGAAGAATATTTGCGTGAACCTCCTAAGCTTCTTGGGCGTGTATGGGAAGACAAATGATACAAAGGAAGCACGACAGACCAGAACGTTTGAAAGACCACGATGACCGCATCCGGAATGGTTTCAAGGTTGTGCCGACTACGCTCGACCAAAGAAGAGAAGGTCATCTTTTTGAATGCCCGAGCAGTATGAAGGTCCCGTCTGGATTCTCGCCCAATATAAAGGGAATAATAAACATGGCGGAGAAAAGTTCCAAAACCTGAAGTCTCACGATCGCCACGTGATTATGACGCAATTGCTTCCGATTGCTTTGAGGGGCTCTGCCGGAAAATGTTCGAGTAGCCATTGTGAAGCTATGTGCATTCCTCAATGCAATCTCTCGAAGGTAATCAATCCGAAGTTCTACCACGGTTACAGAACGATGTGATCCAATGTCTTGTCGGTTTGAGTTGGTGTTCCGCCATCCTTCTTCAATATTATGACGCACCTCCTGGTTCACCTAGTCGAAGAGATTTCCGTTCTCGGTCCTGTATTTCTACACAATATGTTCCCTTCGAGAGGTTCATGGGAGTATTAAAGAAATATGTTCAGAACCGTGCATAGGCCGAAGGAAGCATCGCCAAGGGCTATGGAAATGAGGAGGTAATTGAGTTTTGTGTTGACTTTGTTCCGACCTTAAGCCGATTGGTCTTCCTCGATCGCGCACGAGGGGAGACTAAGTGGAAAAGGCACGATCGGAAGGAAATCAACGATATGTATGGACGGCCATTCTCTCGATCAAGCACACCACACTTTGTCTCGACCAATTCCAGCTTGGTGGCTCCGCACTTTGAGAAACACAAGAATATTTTACGCTTCGGACAACCCGGGAAGCTGAATCTGGATTAGGAAGGCCCACATGGAGACTTTCGGCAGTTGGTTGAGAAAACATTTAATGAATGACAATGATGTTGTAGATCAGCTGTACATGTTGGCCAAGACACCATCTTCGACTATAACGACTTTCCAAGGGTACGAGATAAATGGGAATACATTTTACACGATCGCCCAAGATAAAAGAGCACCAACCAAAACAGTGGTGTCCGCTTTGATGCAAAGCAACCGAGAATGGGCAAAAGGTCACATATTATGGTTACATAGAGGAGATATGGGAACTTGATTATGGACCCTCCTTTAAGGTCCCTTTGTTCGGTGCAAATGGTTCAAGCTAACAGGAGGTGGGGTAAAGGTGGACCAGCAATACGGAATGACAATGGTGGATTTCAACAATCTTGGTTACCTTGACGAACCATTCGTCCTAGCGAAAGATGTCGCTCAGGTTTTCTATGTGAAGGACATGAGTAGCAAACCGAGGAAACGGAAAGATAAGAAAACGATCAAGACATCATGCGATGATTCAAAGCGCCACATTGTTCTTTCAGGGAAAAGAAACATCGTGGGAGTGGAGGACAAGACAGACAAGTCAGAAGATTATAATATGTTTGCTGAAATTCCGCCCTTCAAAGTGAACACCGACCCAAGCATTAAGTTAAATGATGAGGATGCTCCATGGATACGCACAATCGTAAGCAAGGTGGACACAAGGGAAGAATTGATGTGTAATAATTTATTGTACCAAACTTTGTATTTGGTCGATGAACTGAATGATGTATCAAACCTTTTGTCAAACCTTCAAGGGATTAGTTTTATTTTTCTGATTTTTTTGATATATAATTGTATTTTTAAGATTTTAAAATGAATTAGTTTTATTTTTCTGATTTTAAAAGGAAAAAGGAAGAAGAAGAAAGAAGGGAAAAGGAAAAAAAACAGAAGAAAAAAACAGAAGAAAAAAGGAAAAACAGAAGAAAAAAACAAACAGAAGAAAAAAGGAAAAACAGAAGAAAAAAACAAGTAATTAGAAACTTTAATAGCAAAAATAATTATCATAAAGTAAAATAAATAAGTAATTAGAAACAAAATAAAATAAAATAAATAAGTTTTTTGTTGTAAGTAGAAACAAAACAAAATAAATAAAGCAAAAATGAAAACAATACAAATTAAACAGAAAACAATACAAATTAAAAAGAAAACAATACAAATTAAGCAGAAAACAGGTTTGGGGGGCTAAAACCCTAAACTCAGGAAGTGCCTTTAGTCGCGGTTGGCATTTAGAGCCGCGACTAAAGTACCCTTTAGTCGCTGGGTCAAGGCACTCAACCGCGACTAAAGGTGGGGCGCGGAACGCATAAAAAACCGCCAAAAACCCTTTAGTCGGTGGGCGGGCAACCCGCGACTAAAGGGTACCTTTAGTCGGGTCTCGCCGCCAATCGCGACTAAAGTGGGGGCTATAAATACAAGGTCCGATTTCGTCTTCTCGATTCCGCCGCCGTCGCCGCTCGCCCTCGACGCTTGGCGCTGCTTCGACGCCGATCGACGCCGACGCCGACGCCGAAGCCTCGCCCGACGCCGAAGCCCCGCCCGACGCCTGAAGCCTGCGCGCCGCCCGTCCCGAGTGGCGCCGCCCCGCCCATGCCGCTTCGCCTGACCGGCTGAAGCCTGCGCGCCGCCGCCCGATCGATGGCGCCGCCGCCTCGCCTGCCTGCCCTTGCCGCCGCCCGTGCCTCCGCTTGCCGCCGCCGCCTGACGCCCCACGCCCGCTGCCCGCCTGGCCCCCTGCCTGCCGTCCTCCGCGCGCCGGCAGAGAAGAAGAAGAAAGAACAAGAAAAAGGAAGAAGAAGAAGAAAGAAAAAGGAAAAAGGAAAAAGAAGAAAGAAGGAAGAAGAAAACAAAAGAAAAACAGATGAAAAAAAAAAAAGGAAGAAAAAGGCCACCGGAATTTTTTCTTTTTTTTCTTTTTATTTGTTCTTTTTAATTTTAACTAGTTAATTAGTTTAACAAAAACGGTAAATAACTTAAAACTTGATAATTAACAAAAAAAACCGTAAAATTTGATAATTAACAAAAAAACGATATATCGGAGAGGGGCGGCGAGGGGGCGGCGGCGCGCGGTGTTTTTTAGGGATCGAGAGGGACGGTGAGGGTTATAAATGTGTTGTCCTCGCCTCCCTCTCCGTGACGCCGTCGTCGCCGCCCGTCTCGCGCTTCACCGCGACACCCTCTCCCCCCCTTCCTCGCCCCTCCTTTTGCCACCGCCCTTTCGCCACCGCCACCGCCACCCCCTTCTTCACTTAATTAATTTGTTTTACTACATGTTTTCAGGATGACATAATGGCGGACGATAGAGCTGACCCGATTATGGACAACTATGATCCGGACGGTGAAGCACATATGTTCGGCATCATAAACGGCGATATTCAATATGTGCCGACCGGAGAAGAAGAAGATGATATCTCTTCTTATCTCGAACCTTGACGGTGAAGATGAAGGGCGCCGTCAAGAAGATGATGTCAAGAAACGCCGATAAAGCACGATCTTCAAATGGAAGTAGCAACCACCTCCGCGCCGAGGTATATATATACATTGAGCCTCGGTGATACAAACTAACCGATTTGAATAAATATGTGTACTAACGCGACTCTCTTTCTTATTTTAGCCCTCGGCGGATCGTCAAACAATCGAGTACGTCGTCAAAGCGTGGCGCAACCAGGACGATGAAACAAGGAGAAACATGCACCATCGCGGTTGTCGACAAGGCAACCGCAAGCAGCCGGAGCCCCGCAAGAACGCCACCAAGTTTGTCACCAATGCGGAGCCATTGTTAGAGACAACGTCTCGATCACCGCCCAGAGTGGAATGAGCCAAAGAAGGCACGAATTGATGGTTTCACTTTTGTCGATAAGAGAACAAAAAAGATTGCTTCAAGAAGCTTATGGAACATTTCGTTCTACCTCCGAATACAACAAATTCGATGAGGAGGGTAACAAGATTGAGGAAAACAAGGAGAGGAGGAGGCTAGTCAAACAGTTCGCTCTTCATAAGATGGCCGACGATTCCGGAAATTCAAGCAAAATCTAGCCCGTGACTTTGTCAAGCGAACAAGACTCCGGATTTCACAGACAATATGAGAAACTGAAACATGATTGGCCAGAATTTGTGAAGCAAAAGAAATCGGAGCAGTTCATTGAAATATCGAAAAAATAAGGAAAATGCGGCTAAGAAGGAGTACAATCATGTTATGGGCCAGAGGGTATCGCATTTGGGTGCCTAGGTTGGAGAAGATGGAGAACGAGCTGAGGGCGCGAGGAATCCGTCCAGCACGGAGGATGGGACCCAAGGGCCAAAAGCTGGTGGTACGGGCATGGGGAACGCTGAACCCGAGACAGGGGAGTGTGTTTACCAGGCAAATTAATTAAACCCACCCAAGCCCTTATTGACGCAATGAAGGATGCTCAACAGGGAAGATCAAGTTCAACAGAGAGAACGACGCTACGACAAAAGCCCTCGAATCCCGAACACGGAGGACGTGTACGAGGCATGGGGCACATTCCGTGGAAAATAGGGTTCCCCGAGCGATGACCCGTCTGATTCTGAAGCCGTAAGAGAAAGATGGATCGGGAAGCGATGTTGTGGCGCGGTTGGCATCGGAAATGGAAGTGATGAAGAAAACCATGAGTGTACTAGTAGCGAAAGAGATTCAGCTCGGTGCAGCATGAAGATCATCCGGCGGATCTCGAAGCCAGCAGCGGAGAAGCAGCGTGGCTTCCACGGAGGCCCCACCGGCTGGTGCAGATGCACCGACGATCGAAATTACTGCACCGAAGCCTCTGGTGATCGAAATTACTGCACCGGAGCCTCGGTGGTCGAAATTACTGCACCGGAGCCTCCTCGCTACCCGTGGGCGATATAAAGGAGATGAAAGAATGTCATCTGTATTATCCTATCGGGAACATGTCCATGAAGGTAGCCATCGGCAGTGCTTTACCATGTTTACTCGAGCACTCCACCACAACAACCCCATTAAAGATGGCTATGCTCGTGTCACGGTGGAGGACATAGTCCAAGGGTTTGAGGACCTGAGATTGAAATTGCTACACGAAGGGAGAAAAGACTTGAGATGTCAAGCGCCATTACATTCTATGGCAAAAGAAGTTTATCAAGTTTCGAGCGAGGCGCCAAGGACAACAAGTCCACCCCCTACGGTGGTGGTGGTGGCGGTGGCGGTGGTGGTGGTGGTGGTGGTGGTGGCGGTTCACCTACACCTCCATCACATCAGCCACGCCGCCCCGCCCACAACGTCCGGCGGGTGATCATCCGCCGCCCCAGATCCTCGTCCGTGGTGATCGAGCGCCGCCCCATCCACAACGTCCGTGGTGATCATCCGCTGCCCCAGTCCTCGTCCGGCGGGTGATCGACGCCGCCCCAATCCACCTATGGCAAAGAAGGTATAGCCTGGATTATTAACCCGGACCCTTATGTACCTAAGACCACAAAGGTACGGAGCCATCATCAAGCCTCTCCCCACAAGGCCTTGGGAACGAGTGCCGAGGAAGTCGGCGCGCTGCTGCTGATTTGGAGAAATGGAAGGCGGACTGCAAGAAGAAAAGAGAGCCCGAGCCCAAGCCAGATTTTCGATGAGCAAAAGAAGTGGGCTAAGTCATTTTTGAGCACACCGTCCCAAGCCGCAAGAATCGCCTAACGACTATGCACGTGAACTTCGCAGCAGGCACTCAAATTCAAGGAGAACAAAGAGCGGAGAAGGCCGAAGTAAAAAAGCGGAAACAAGTTGCCCAGCTCGGGAACAAAGTAAACAATCGATTGCCCGCTTATAGTGGAAGCCTTTCGTCCGGATGCCCCGAGATCATACAAGCTGCGGCAAAGACAGGATTGATCAGAACGAAGTGCCGAGAACAAGCGGCCAACTTAGGTATTACTCTTCGTGAACTATTAGACCTTGATGAGTTGCCGTGAAGGAGGTAGTAATTACATATGTCAAGAATGGGCCTCTCGTCGAGCCTGCGCAGAAAAGGATCTACGACCAAATGAAACGTCTGCTGAATTGGTACAAGGGTTACATAAAAATAAAAACGCCAAAGAATATATTTATGCGGAAGTTAGACATGAGCATCACTTCAAACATTACTATGTACAAATTGAACTGAGTGAATTGTTCCAGCTTTTCAATCTGCGAGCTCGACAAATCTATCATCGGTTGCTACGCTCGTAAGTGATTTATTAATTTCTACCCCATCTCGTTCATATTGCCTGCACTATATATATGTCCTAACTATATTGTTGTGTCCTCTATTATACATGCGAATGAAGATTAAGGAATGCGAGTAAGGAACATCCATGATGTTGGGTTCATTGACCCACACATCGTTAATGATATTGTGTTGAAGCATTACCCGCCGACGTGGAGGCAGACTGTGGCGTTTCTTACAAAGCAGGAACTCAAAAGTGATATTCTATTTCCTTACCATTTTGGGTGAGTGTTTCGTCTTGAGCACATTCTCTTTTGTTTACTCCATGCATGGTATGTGGCGGCTAATCGATGAGTTATGCATGACGATCTTGTGCATGTATCGTGTCCGCAGGTTCCTTTGGATTCTGCTAGTAATTAAAGTTAACACCTCGAATGTCTCGCCCACGACTCTCTCGAATAAGGATCCAAAGCTTTGGGGCGACATGAGAAAAATGCTGCAGAAGTAATTATTTTCATTCATTTGCGCCTATATCGATCGGCCTATTTCGTTCATTTCCTAATATCAAGTAACTAATAACTCTCTTGTTCATTTAATTTTCTTTGCCTCGTAGGGTTTGGAGACGGTTCGTAGATACAAAGGTCGGTGAATTCAAAAAAGAGCTAGAATTCAAATTGTTAAAGCCTAAGAATGCTGGGGATATTCAGCCACCGTTGACCAATCTATGTGCATACTATGTCTGTGAGAGGATCCGGAGATACACCTCTGAGCGGGTTGATCCGAGTGATACCAATGCTCAGAGAAATAACCTCCGGTGGATGCTTAGTCCAGAAGCTCGCTTCCGACCACTTCAAGAGGAACTAGCTGGATGGTTCAGCAGGGAAGTCCTCCATCCTAAAGGAGAACACTATCACGAGGACGTAGAACTTTATATGGATTAAATCATGTATGGAAACTTGTTCAAAATTGTATATGGTCATCCGATGATATTGAATATATATTGTATATTCCTCTTGAATTCTTTTTGGTTCTAATTTCAAATTTATTTGAAATTGTACATTCATATGCATGTATGTAGTACCGTAGAATATATGAAACTCCTTCAAAATTAAAAAAAAGCACAAAAGAAATAAAACAATACAAATTAAACAGAAAACAGGTTTAGAGGGGCTAAAACCCTAAACTGCGGCGCCTTTAGTCGCGGTTGGCGAAGAACCGCGACTAAAGGTCCTCCGCTCGACGGTCGCCTGGCGCCCACGTGGACGGGCCTTTAGTCGCGGTTCTTAAGCAGCCGCGACTAAAGGTTGGGGGCTTTAGTCGCGCTTAGTTGGTCGCGGTTGCGCAGCCGCGACTAATGGCAGTTGCGAACCGCGACCAAAGGCTTTTTTTCCACCAGTGTTCGTGCTTGCACCTTTGGTCCAGATGGTTTTTGTGGGGATATGGTACCGGACTAGAGCGTAGAGGCTGATGATTTCTGGATGCATACAGATTGTGGATGCCATATGAATCTCTGAAACTGTTCAATTTTGGATGACTCAAACCGGCTCTAGCTAGCAATCTCTCTCTCCATCTCTTTGTATGTGCGCACCTGTGCATCCATTGCATGTAAAATCACGTTTTCAAACTCTTCTACTGTCGGATAGACTGACCTTGAATGCACCAACACATTGTGTCAGTTTTCCATGCTCTGTCTAGTACTAGTTCCTAACTTCCTATACATATAGGAGTATTCTGCTTGCTTTGGGCATAGAACCTTCTTTGCATCGTACGTACTGTCGGGCAATTCGTTATCCTTTGGAAGCTTCTTCTTCAATATTTTTAGTAGCTTCCCAAATCCGTTGTCAGATACACCATTGTCTGCCTTCCATTGCAACAATTTCGGTGTGATACCGAGCTTTGTGTTGTCATCTTCACAATTTGGGTACAACCTTTTTTTGTGATCCATTAACATGCGATCGAACTTTAACTTCTCCCTTTCACTTTGGCATTGTCTCTTTGCATCAACAATGACCCGGCGAAGATCATCATCGGGAACATCGTGTGGTTCCTCTTGATCTCCAGCTTCCCCCGTTGCAGTATAACCGTATTAAGGGGGAGGATAGTTTTCATCACCCTCTTCTTCTTCGTTGTCTTCCATCACAACCCTTCTTTCTATGTGCTTCGTCCAAACATTATAGTGTGGCATGAAACCCTTCTCAAGCAGGTGGACGTGAAGGATTTTCAAGTTAGAGTAATCATTCGTATTCTCACAGACAGGTCATGGACAATACATAAAACCATTCTGCTTGTTTGCCTCAGCCACTTCGAGAAAATTATGCAGGGCCTCAATGTACTCGGAGGTGCGTCTGTCACCGTACAACCATTGTCGGTTCATCTGCGTGCATTATATAATTAAGTGTATCAAAAACCATTACAGAACATCATGAATAGAGAAGTGACCAAATTAATACAAGTTCATCATCACATTAAAACCAAAGTACAGTAGTGATCAAATGTCATTATTGAAACAATAAATACATAAAGTTCATACATAGTTCTCATAGAGCAACATATAGCTCTCTAGAGCATCTAATTAAAACATGCATTGAAACTATGTAAAACATTTAAATGAAACAACAAATGCAATCAAGATCGCAACTAAGGTAACAATTGATTCAACGGCATAGTGATATCAAGCCTCTTTAACGGCATATTTTTTTATCTTTCTAATCTTCAACCGCATTGCATCCATCTTGATCTTGTGATCATCGACGACATCCGCAACATGCAACTCCGATTCCACCCTCTCCTCCTCAGTTCTTTTCAATTTTTTCTTCAAGTAATTGTTTTTTTAACTAAATTTAACCTCTCGACAAGAGGGCCGGTTGGAATTTCTGGTTCACATACCTCCTAGATAAAAACATCTATGTCACATTGGTCGTCATAATTGTCATAAACACTAAATGAAACAAATAATTATAAAAGATAATATACCACATCTGAATCATAGACAGGATGAGGGCCGACTAGGGCGGATACCAAAACCATGGCACTATATAATAACAAACAATAATAAAAGTAAGAAAATCATACAAGTATATATCTAAATCATACAAGTATGATTTTTTTTCTTTTAGAAAGAAGATAAGAATAAGAGGCTCGCCACGGTGGTGCCGGCGACGAGATCGGCATGGGCGATCGCCGACGGTGAGGACAGGGACGGGACGGCACCCTACACATGTGCTTAATTTGAGCTCAAATTATGCAACTAAATCAAAAGAATTCCCACATACACTCCTACACTAAAACCCACAAACCACTCTACTTATAGAGTATTTGAAATGAGATAAACTAGCTGTGAGACATGAAAGGATGAAGTAGCTAACCTTTTAAAACACTTGTGTAGTTGGTGCACCGCCAAACCTAGACAAATCTTGGGAAAATGGAGTTGGAGGTCGAGCTTGAAGAGTAGAAAGCTTAAGTGTTGCTCCGGCATTTCATCGAACACCTCATGTGCATAGGAGGTGAAATAGAGAGCAGCACACCTCCCACCATTTCCACCGTCAAAATGCAGAGGAGATGGGGGGCATGGATATATATAGGCAAAACTTTGGTCCCGGTTTGTGTCTAAAAATGGGACTAAAGGACAACCTTTGGTCCCGGTTCGAGACACCAACCGGGACTAAAGGGGCTGCGCCAGGAGTGAGGCCCTTTAGTCCCAGTTCGTGTCTGGAACCGGGACCAAAGGGGTCAGACAAACCGGGACCCTGGCTCGGCCGGCACCCTGGCCTCACGAACCGGGACTGATGCACCCATTGGTCCCGGTTCGTAGGAGAACCGGGATTAATGCCCTTTTCTGGCCTGAACCAAAGCCATGTTTTCTACTAGTGAGTGACGCCATTTTGCCGAGGCCTACTCTCGGCAATATCGTGTGTTTGCCGAGATGCGCCTGTTGCCGAGAGTCCCTCTCGGCGTCTGTTACTTTGCAGAGTGCCCGTGATTTGGCTCTCGGCGAAGAGCTTGGCACCCAGCCTATAGGAAAATTCCAGCAGTGGCTGGCCCTACGATGACGGCAATGAGGAGGAGAGGGAAATGGAGGAAAGTAATTGAGGAATGGGCATATCTAGCGGCAACAAATACCGGGGGTTGATCAACAACTTGACTTCGGATGTTTATAATAATTCTGCTTCGTTCGAAAGTATCAGTATGGTGTTGCGATATGGTCATGCCCTTTTTAGAGGATACACCAAATAATATCTACTTCCCCAAAACTGAAAGATCACAAGAATTGACAGGATAACATGTGTACCAAATTCTTGAGAAGGACAACATATCTTATGCTCCACGACATGGATGGGAACAACAGCATAATCACAGCCTTTTCCTTTATTAACTACTCCCTCCGTCCATAGTGTAAGACGTTTTTTGACACTAGTGTAGTGTCAAAAAACGTCCTACGTTATGCGACAGAGGGGGTACCTAGGATGTTGAAGATGATAGATCATCAAACGCCATCTACGCTTGATGATTCGGCGGTACCTGTGGATTTTGATTCGGCGGTTCCGATGTCATTTTGGGGGGTCGTGGCATTATGCTCGTTCAGTATCTGACGAGCTAGATGTGGCTGCATGAGCATGTGTAGTGTGAGAAGCCACACGACGGTAATGAACTCGCCACCACTGTTGAGCCGCCTAGCATGGGAATCCCGGCTGCAGTGATGAGCAGCATAGCACAGTATTTGCACCCACACTTCGAAGATCAGTTGCAACATGTCCACCTCAGGCTTGTCCGACTCCATGCGCAACAGCTCCTCGGCAAGTGTAAGTCCGTATATACAAGCAGCTCCATCAATAGGTGCGCTGAGGGACTTCGCTTCAGCGGCGAGGCTCTTCGAAATAGACAAAGGGCGAATAAGTATATGTATTAAGTTTCCTCAAAAGAAAAGTATATGCATTTATGCTTTCTGGTAAATGATCATCAGTTAACATTGCTTTCGTACTAAACTTTGATATTAGGAGTTGGAATTGGAAACTCAAACTTTCGGGTTGAAAGTTTGGATCTTTGACTTGAAAGAGATATGGATTACTGAACAAACAATTCAAATTGCTAGGCTACATTATCATAAACATTAATTTTACTATAAGGAAATTCCATGTTTCCAGATGTACTTGTATTTCAATTAGAAAATCCCATGCTACTATTTGTTCCTATTTAAAAGCGTTAGCTAGAGAAGATACACCTTGGGACATGGGTGCACATGTACCCGAGGGCAAAAAAAGGAAGTAAAAACGACTCCTGTGGTATTCCAAATGAATAAAAACACAATACTATATTAAGTTTACTATATATTCACACAGTTTGTACTTCCAGTTGTCTTTATTATCAACTATACCGCATAAGTCATTTTGTCGCAAAACTTTAACGTGCTTGTTCCAAAGAAGCGTCACTTTTTTTATTACTATTTTTCAATTTGTTTTGCCTAATGGGGTGCCCTAGAGCCAGGTTATAAAAATCGGCAGTCCATTCAAAAATATTAGAAGTTTCTAGGGTTGTCCTAAGTCAAACTTCATCAAGTTTGACCAACTTTATATAAAAAATGCTAATATCTACAACATCAAATATATTTGGTATGAAAATATATGTTATGAGAATCTAATAAAGCTAATTTGGTGCTTTAGATGTTGGTATATTTTTTATACAGACCATACTTAAAGAAGTTAGGATGAACCTAGAGCCTCAAGTGTTTGGAATGGGGGGTGTACTTTGCAGATTTGTTTAATCTCTTAATACGATATTGAAAGCAGGGCTGTTATTTCCTTCATAAATATCCCAGGCTCCCAACATATCACTTAAACTTTGCACTGGTTCCAAATATACTGGTACCATAAGTCGTGACTGGCATGAAATATGTGTTGATATCACTACTTAGTAGCCATAAAGAGACAAGATGTGTGTGGCTTGTTAGTCAAAATTTGCCCATATCACATCAACTGATTTTGATCATAGCCCTACTCATAAATCATCTTGGTATGTTATTAATAGTTTGGTGGAGGTTGGCTTCAAACGAGTTGGAGCATGCAAGAAACGAGTAGAACTATCTTGCACATTTAGCTAGTTTAATTAATTTTGGGTGGGGCTTAAACTGAAATTGCCGTTCACTATGGACCACTTCTGGTTCAAATTAATCAAAGAAAGATGAAGTGATCAAGTATGAGAATAAAAGTCAGTTTAATATTTGATTTTGAATGTTCATATACAGCAAAATGGGTTGTAATTAAAATTACCATGGAACGGAAATATTAGTTTATTACCCACGAAATGTAAACCAGAACAAATATATATGAATTTTATTTGAACTAATTAGCTAGGTTCATGCCCATACCTCTGAATTGGCGATACCGCTGAAAGTGGTGAACATCTTCCGAGCAAGTACCTCTCTTTGTGTGACCCTTGAGTCATCGGGGCCATCGTGGTGGAATACTCTCTTTGGTGCAGCCACTGGATTGTTCTGATCTTGACCAGCAGATTCTGTCTCCCTCTGATTAGCTCGGTGCCGACGCCAAAGATTGTCCAATATGATGCAGGTCTGTGCATACTGACTTTGGCGAGTAGGGCCAGGCAGCATGTCGGATTTTGTGACAAGCAGGTACATCATGTAATTGGATAGCACCTGGATTGGCTCAACAAGGTTTCTAGGTTGGACATCTCCAGCATGTTTGTCCTTGGATTTACAGAGGTAGACCTCTGTTGCAATGTGCCAGACAATGATGCTCTCATCAAAGCTAGTGTTAAGAGCCCAGTGGCTCCATTCAGCCTTCTCCTTGACAAATCCTCTGACCTCCAGTATCTTGGTGCCTCTTGAGTTCCTGGCGTCTATTTTCGGCAGCGTACTCAACAGCAGGACCTTGACATATGGAGTCAAGCTGATGGTCCCTGAGAAATGGATTTTGTTCCACTTGTCCTCGAGCCGTATCTTGGACGCCACTATGCTGGCTAACTCGGTAGTGTCGCGGGTGCACAGGTGGAACATATTGTACTGCCCGATAGAGTCAGACCACAACCTCTTGCTTGTTGCCTTGATAAAGCCGCGTTCGCGGATGTATTTGAGTACATTTAGAAGCCGCTCACAGTTCTTGCAGTAGAGCACAGCACACATCCAGGTGGACCCTAGAGTCTTGAATACCGATATGATCTCTAGGGCCAAGGCCCCAGCCAACAGAACGTAAGTGATGGCAACATCAACCACACTGTAGCTAGACCTGTTGCTGAACTGGAACAGCAGGAGCGCCATGATGGTTCCTACCAGGGAAACCGCGCGGATGCAGTATCCGTGCCATGTGTGGATCACCGTCGCCTTGGTGTAGAGGATGTCATACATCAGGGACAGCTCCAGCTCCACCAGTTTGAACAGGTCTTCCGCCTTGTGAACACCGATAGAACACAGCTTATATGTGCAGAGCATAGGTGACAGATCAGCAAACAGACTCTTGCACATGTGGAACAGGGAGTGAGCTGAAAGCAGAAGCTGATCATCACTCCTTTCCATGTATCTTTCACCAGGAAATGGGAACTTCAGTTCTTGCGAGAAAATAAACATGTAAGTATCCGCCTTGGAGCTTTCAACCGTGCTCCGGATGCTGTTCATGTTACCACACTTGAGCGCCCAGGTCCTCTCACCGTACTTGAGGGCACCGACGACGAACATTATGGTGGCTGACAGGAGGAGCAATGGCATGGTACCGTAAACATACTTGTAGATCACAAAGGCAGCTCCCGCTACCTGCACCAAGAGAGTGAAGAGGTGCCGAAGCCACAGCCTGTTGTCCTCGAGGGAGTAGGCGGTGATGCTGTCCGGACCACCCAGGTGTACCAGCAGGAATGGCGCCCAGAATGCCACCAGCCGGTGTTCCGGAGCTTTGCTGTTGAAGGACAGGTGGCCGAGGGCATATATCGCCGTCGAGTCGGCCAGGAGATACACTAACCAGAGGAGGAGCCTCAGCAAAACATGGGCTCGACGCCGGCGAATCCCAGCAGTGAAAAGGAGCACCACTTGGCACACGAAGCTGAAGACGACCAGGATTTGGATCCCCCATGCATTCCATATTTGCGGAATCCCTTGAGCCATCGCTCCACTGAAAGCCCAAGATTAATTATACAATTGACAAGACAAACGAAACTTATTTGTATGTACAACTAGATCCAGATATATGCACTTGATATCAAGTTAAACAGCACTCACTCGCATCAACCAGATCTAGATATATACAGTCCAAATAATTGCATGCAATATATGGAAGGAAAAGAAGGTACTTGTGTCGATTTACATGCATAATATGAAAGGAAAACATTGTGTTTGCATGACTTGAAAATAAACAGGATATGTCTCTTACGTTAGTCCGAGAAGCTTGTAGTGCTGTGCCTGTGCGCCGATAGCAGCAGAGAGCTCGACAAGAAGCTTGTTAAGAGAAGAGATTAGTTGGGATGATTAGGCTCTAACTGGAACTTTACATATAACTACATGCGAATAAAATAATATACAGCTGCATGATGCCTCACGTGTATGCAAACATGCGACCAACGGCTCCTAGGTCTGATAAGTTACTCCCTCCGTTCCTAAATGTATAAAAAAAATTAAAGATTTTAATATGGATTACATACGGAGCAAAATGAGTGAATCTACACTCTAAACTACGTCTATATACATCCACATGTAGTTTATGGTGAAATCTCTAGAAAAACTTATATTTAGGAATGAAGGAAGTATCTGACATTTGAAAACAAGCGGGTAAAAAGGACTGGATTAATTGCCAACCCCATGTGAACGCACGAACTAACAAAAAGACTACCCTCCCATGGGCTGCTCAGGGCCCCAAATCACCCATCGCTCTCACACGGTCTCACCTGCACCGTGCGCCGCCCTGTAAAGCAAAAGCATACGCACGCGACGAAGCACTTTGGGTTGCATTAATTGATGTGCTAAGTTGTTTCTTTTTATTCCCCCTGTTCACGGCATAAACATATGTATCGTGGTCTGCGCTTCTTTTTGTATTCGTGTGTATTCTGTAGCTGTCAGCCTTTTCAGCATGTGGTTTGTATTACCTGTTGTGTCTCACCTACCCCTTTAATTATGGAATCTATTAGGGAATGTTCAGTCCAAACACAAAAAAGTTGGCCCCGATGTGTGCCCACGTGAAGCAGCCTTACTAAACAGCTGACGACGTACGATCGAAAACTATATCGTACAATAAGGTGCGCGTACACTAATTCTTAGTCGACCGACAGCTGGACTGTATGCAAATATATTACTCCCCTATGTGATATGTGTCTTCTTCTTTTTTTTGTACAAAATGCAATTTTACCTGCTGCGCTTACTCCTCGCTTTTCTTTACACTGCCGCCTGTGCAGCCATGATTGTGAGCTGTGCAAATGAGACATGCCCAATGTGCAATTCGCCTGGAAAACTAGCAGTTACACGTGGCTGGGAGCTGTGAAAACCGAGACATATGCACAAATGTGCAACTTTGTACACCTGAAACAAAGAAATAATGGAAAGATTAAAAACTGCAGTTACGTAAAGGTTGCTTCTGATTGGATTTAATAAGAGACATCTGATTATCTCTCTTGGTTTGAATCGTTAGACCCAATTGGAAAAGGGTTTCTACATATTATGTCAGCCTTTATATAATTCCATTAAAACAAAATCAAAGTAACGTAAAAGATCTCAAAAACAAAATAGTGGAATGAGAAAGCCCGATGTATGCAGAAAAAAAAGATAATGAAATGAAACCCCCAAAAGTTATTTATTCACAGTTGGGCGTTGATTGTACTTTGTTTGGCTAGATTCCTGATTGTGCTCGTCACAAAAATCATCACAACTATCTGTGAATAAGACCAGCTAGTGTAAAATCTTCTGAAGTACAATGAAGAAATCTTGTTTACATACAGATCAAGATAACTCCCCGCGCTCGCGCACGAATAGAAAACAACTTACGGAATCAAAATCAATAATCTATGTTCTTGGTTTAATAACAGGTATTCTGCTCGGAGATTGCAGACCCCTTTTTAATACTATAACTCTGGTGCCTTCGTGCACACTCGGTAGTAAGCTTGTAGTCCTGGTCATCATGGTTGTAGTCAGAAAGAAACTAGTTAGCTTCTTCAAAAACTGACGCACAATGAAGAAATAACAAAATAAGAAATGGATGGGGAAAAAGAAGTATATACCTTGAACTTGGCGGCGGATCTTGGCGGCGTGGCGCTGTGGAGATTCGGAGTCCGATGCGCGGAGATGAACTCGCGCAGGAAGGTGGCACTGTCTGGCGTCGTGGTGGCGTCGACGGCAGTTAGACCGGACAAGGTTGATGCAGCAGTACAGCACTGAAGATGGATTGGTGGCAGGTGGCTGCGGCGGCCTCATACCCGGCAGGCGTCCTGGTTGAGGAGTGCGCCGGACTGGTAGGTGCCCCATACCCGGCAGACGTCCTGGTTGGGACCTCAGGTCTTAGATGTTTAGGTTTGGCTGCGATGTTTGTTTGGTATTAGGTCCAGACTATCTGCGCCCCTTTATCAATTGGATAGGTGTAGCGACAGTTGTTGCTAGACGATGACTTTAGTCTTGCTGTTGTATGGCTTTATAAGGTCTTGTGAGAATAATTAATAAAGTGGCCGTATGCATTGCCCAGATGCAGAGGCCGGGGGTCATCCTCCTTTTCTAAAAAAATATACCTTGAACTTCCTTAGCGGTTAGGAGAAACATCATTATACTGAGCTTTCCTATTGTTGCACAGTGTTTTGTTTGGGGAAGTGATTAGCAAGACACATATGTTTCTTACATGGTTTTAGTTTCCAAACTAGAAGAAAATAAACAAGCTTGGATAATCACAAAGTTGGATAACTCGATTGCACTGATCATAGCAGGCATTGCTTTGTTGAGTTTTGACTGATTCAGTTTATTCATCATTCTATTATGTCCCAATCACACCACACCGGTGGCCCCTCTTGTAAGGCACCAATCATATCTATTGGTAAAAGCATGAAAAGGAAAAAAAAGGTGTGAACTAACTAACCAACTTCCATTGACACATAAGTAGAAGTTAAAGTTAGTTTGCGTCAACTTCACCAAAAAAAAATAAAAATAACCATATGCTCTGAAACTCAATAACACATGCTACTACATATGTGAAATGTAACCTTTTTTTGCGGGGTGGGGTATGTGAAATGTAACCTAATGAACTAATACCCGAGTTAGAAATATGAGAGTACCGATCGCATAGTGAAAAACATGGCCTAGTACAGAATAGTTACAGCAAACAAGCAATGATCAATATACGCATTCGGATCAATGTGTGTGCAAACGCGATGCGCGTATACACACATACAAAAAAAAATGGCCGCATATGCACAATGCATTCCAAATAGAAATCAGATGACAACTCCCTCCGTCCTCAACTCCATTCTGCTTGTTGTGGTAATTACAGGCACAATACACATAAATAAGGTAATATTCTTCTCTGGTCTTTCACTGGATTTTGGGGGATCGGCTCACTCACGTAAACCCGCCACGCGCACTCACTCTAAACCTGCTCATTGACGTAAACTATGAAACTCAGTTCCATATACTACAGAGGGCAACAGATTTCGTCCCCAAAAAATCGGAAGCCGTCTTGTAGGATGTGACGACTGTAGCGACAACCGCAACAGATCCAGGCTCCGGGATGCTACATAACCACGCAACCAACGAACGAATCGGCAGCCCCAAAATCAAACACGACCCGCTAACAGAGGGCAATTCGTGCGGAAAATCAGCCATGGATTTTGGGGGACCAGTAGAAGCGAGGAAGAAGGTGGAGGTGGGGGTGCCGCAGTTTACCGGATGGGAGCGCCGGGTCGGCGGCGACCTGGCTGAGCTCGCAGCAGTCGGCCCCCGACGCCGCCGCCGGGATTAGGGCTGCAAGAAAAGCTTGAGGCTTGTGAGTCGCTCGAGATCGACTCGTATTTTTGCTCGACTCAAGATCGACTCGAAAAGAAATGAGCTGAGTATGAAAACTCTATGTAGCTTGATTGAGAAATGAGCTGATCTTGAGCCAACACTGGCTCGCTTCATTTTAGCTCGATAGCCCAAGATCATATAATTATATTACATAATTTTGATCTATATTAAAGATAAATGGGACAATTTATCACCATATTGATAGTGAAAAATAATTTATTACCATATACGTTGTGTTTGATTTTCCTCAATTTTACCTACTACTACCAAACATGGAAAGTAAATTAACCCTAGAGAAAATTTAGCCCCACTATGGTATGGGATCACCATGTGTTAAATGGAAAAAAAATTATATGAGAGCAGGTCTCACGGTTAGCATGTGAGACCCGCCCTAATGGATGACACGTGGCATTCACAAATCATAAAGCATCTAATCTCTTCCCCCCTGATTTCAGGTGGGGGGTGGGGTAGATGCTTTGTGATTTGTGAATGCCACATTGTCATCCATCAGGATGGGTCTCACCTGCTAACCCGTGAGACCTGATCTCATAGAATTCTTTTCCGTGTTAAATATCCTGTTATTTTGTCAAGAGTTTGAAAGAAGACGCATCTACATTTTTTAATCTTGCTACTAGTTCTTCCACGATCTCTTTTATTGAGTCCGCGGTTTAGAAATAATAAGTTGAATTATATAACATTTTTTATAGTGTTGTGATCTATCTTATTTTCAAATTACCTTAAATAATTAAAACATCATATTATTTAGCTCGAAACTAGCTCGAGATCGACTCGAGATCGTTACAAGCTGAGCACGAGCCACTTTCTACAGCTCGACCTTGAGCTTCACTTGGTTTGAGCCTGATCCAACTCGCTAGAATTTTTATAGAAGTTGAGTTGAGCCTGATCCAACTCGCTCAAACTCGACTCGTTTGCAGCCCTAGCCGGGATCGCTGGCCTATCGCTTCTCACTCAGCCTCTGTTTTTCTCTCTGTTTCTACGTGGCACCCGGACTCAATAGTTGTCGTCATTGAACTATTTTTCTTTTATGGAAATTGTCATTGAACTCTTGAATTCATCTGAAAAGTATGGCACCAAAGCTTGCCATAGCATGACACACTGACCTCGTCAGCGAACAAAATGGCAAAATCCGTTCCAATGGACAAAATCAAGCAGGGTCAAAACTAGAAAGTTTAGCTGGAAGATGAAGCATCACCATCTGCCGAGTGCCGCTCCGATGAGAAAAATAATAATACCCTAACCTAAACTACTAGCAAAAGTTGCAGCACAAGGATCTCCTCCTCGCCACTGGCCGCCTAAGCATCATGCAGAGGAGAGACGGATCCAGGAACTCGCCGACAACCTTGGCGGACATGTACCAACAAAAGAGCTCAGGTAATGACATGTATTGTTCTTTTTTTTTCAAAATTTTAATTTCAGTGAGTTTTGTTTTAGTTTGAGCTCCTTTCAAAAAGGGTGCAACCTTATATCGCTTTATGCGACTCTATCATCTCACTTCCCAACAACTCCTGATAGATGGCCCGGTCCTAGCGCCGTCCACGGCTTACACATGCGGCAAGGACATCAAATATCAATATGGTGAGTGGAGGCATTTTTTTTAGCATTTTTACAGTGTATGTACGATTGCTTGTTTCGCTAAAAATGCATTTCTTTGTTTTTTCGAAGACACGTTGAACTTTTCTTCTACATTTTTGAAAGTGTTCATATTTTTTAAAAAGGTTTATTGTGTGATTTTCAAAATGCTAATCATGTATTTTCAAAAATGTTCACATATTGATTAAAAAATGTCAATCATGTATTTAAAAAATCTCAATCATGTTTTGGAAAATGTTACCTTTATATTTAATTTTTTTTCATGTGTTTACAACATGATCATCGTTTATTTAAAAATGTTCACTATGTCTTTATAAATTGATCAAAATATTTTTTATATAACCATTTATTTATTAGAATGTTTGACGTGAAATAGAAAGTTGTTCAACATATGTTTAAAACTGTTCGCCAGTCATTTTAAAAATATTCAACTTGTATTTGGAAAATGCTAAAGATATATATATAATTTTTTCTAATGTGTATTAAAAAATTCAGTGTGCATTTGTAAAATGTGAAGAAAAAACAAAATTAAAGAAAAAGGATTACCAAAACCAAACTGGGCCAAATTACTTGATATGAGATATAGGTAGGTCTCGCGTTTCAGAAACCTAGACCAAACGTATCGTTTTTCCAAAAAAAAAACTATCCAGATCCAAACATTTTTTTTACAATTCAGGCCCAGATCAATTTCCTTTTTTTAATAGAAGCCCAGATCAATTTATTTTTCCGAATAGAAGCCCATATCAACACCCGGCCTGTGCAGACTTCTTCCTGGACCGTGCCAGCCCAACTCCCCTCTCCCCCTGATCCCTGTTTCTCCCCAGCCAGCTCCGCCATGGCTCCCTGTGTTGTTCCTTTCTGTGCGAGGTCACTCTGTTGGTTCTCACCTGCGGCCTGCGGCTGCGGAGATCCCCTGTTTCTGGCCGCCATGGGAGCAGCAGGGCTCTGTCGATACCCCCCAAACTGTGTGGAAGCACAAGCTAACAACAGCTTGACTTTCCTTTTACCTGTTTGATTGATTTCCTAGCTTTTGATTCGACTGTCACAACAGGACCTGATGGCCCATCCTTATATATGTGTTCGCTAGGTCCATTCACTCTCACTTACTTTTGTAGGTTGTGTTTAAAATCAATCATCTTTCTTTTTTTGGGGGTGGAGGAAGCGACCCTTTTTAATTTCATCTTCCCTGTATTAATTCCTGAATCCTAAAAGCAAGAGCTCTTGTAACCATCTGCCTACCAAGCTAAAAGTTGGTCCTGCAACTGTGCGAGCATGAACCAAATAGATATAACATCAAACATCATGCTGGAATTCTAAAGCGGACTGAAACTCTGAATTTCGTCCGAAACCTCATCTGTTCACGGCAAGTTCAATAGTTGAGCTATGTTGGCCATGAAAATTGCATAGGGACATCTTTGAAAGGCCATAAAATTTGCATGGAAACTACCTCGGACTGATGTTCAGGAACTCATTCAATGGAAAACATTGGGGTGTCCCTCCTGAATTCTAGAGCAGACTGCAACTCAGAAATTGGTCTGAAACCTTTTTGAAAACAATTGTTCTGAAACCTCATCTGTCCACGGAAGTTCAGTGGCGCGGCCCCTGTTGAGCAGGCCATAGAAAGTGCATGTAAACTACTACTACTAGTTAGGATTGGTGTTGAGCATCTCCCGGTAGCACATCTCGACATGTACAGCAACTCGTTCAGTAGCATTTCATCGATACATAAGCTTGGGTTCTCCCCGGCCATGATCCATCGGATACCAAGCCCTGTACGTCCACCCCCTGCATCTCGACTCGGAACGTTGAACACGTACCCTATGCGTGCACCCTGAACTCCTGACCAAACCCTGCATCTTCTTCTGTACCTCTGCAGTCGGCACCCTCAACTTTGTACTAGCTACTGTATAATCAAACTGCAATGAACTTGATAATAGATTGTCAGTTTCCTCGTTGATTGTGTCACACCTTGCGATGGTGGTTATTCAACATAATCAGCCCACCCTCTAGGTACTTAATTTGAGTAAGGAGATCCATGGAGGTGGTCGATCGATTCCTCTAGGCACTCAGACAGGCAGCAGAGGAAGGAAACAGCAGCAGAGCACTCGAATGGCAGGCAGCAGAGGAAGTTCAATGCTGGATACTTCCTGCTGAATCAATTTTCTACTTTACATTCCAAATCTCTCACGCCCCGCTTTACATCTCTGAGACTGAATTCAGGTGAAGCAGTTTAGAGTACAGCAGTTCAAGCTACAGTAGAATAGTTCAGAGTACTGGAGTGACAAAACAACGTTTCAACTCTGAAACATGAGATCAAACTTGTAGCCAGCTGTTTCAAGTTAACTCAACTTAATGAATGGTCCATCAAATTAAGTTACACAAAAATACACACACCGTAGGGAAACTTCACCTAGATTCTAGAGGTGAACTTAATAGTGATTCATTCTTAACAATAGTAATCAATGCAACAAATTCTGATAATACAAGATTCCCTGAAAGCCAAATAGTACCATGTAGCAGAGCAACTAACACCACTTCTTCTTGGACGTCTTCCAGGTTCAGGCATCACCACGAGATTCCAACCAAGCCAACATCACACCATCACGCACTTGCGTTTAACAAAAGATCCCCTCAATAGATAAAGGGAGAACATGTCACATCTAAGCATGAGAAAGGTTGCGTACAGAATGTGTTGTACGAAATTGTTGATTATGATTAATACCTCTTGCGTTGGCAGTGAAATGTCGTGATGTAACAATTATCTGACAGCTAGCTCTCTTCATTGTCGCCCCCAGATAGTTAACCTGGGATTATTGGGATGGCTATTTGCCTCCTTCGTTATAGCAGCAGCTGCAGCAGAGTTGCTTTCATAAGATGAGCCGGCCTCATTGCAAAGAGTAAATTCGGCATCTCTCAGACATGGGAGGTGGCCAAGACCCAATTGGAACCCATTGGCTTCTGCCACTGAAACAAACAACGGCAGCTCAAGCTTCTCCAGCTTTGGCAGTGCCCCTTCTTCAAACGTCAAGTAAACTGCACTCGCACAACAGAATTCCTTCAAACATGGGAATGCAACGCCTTGTACTGTAAGCCTTTCCTTTTGGATAGTTTCGAATGCTAACTTCAGACAAAGCAAGGCAGGCATCTCTCCAAGCATCCGCAAATTATCCTGTGTTGCTTCATTCAAATTAATGTTCAGGTATGCAAGACTGCTGAGTGCTAGTACAATCCACTTTGGCATCTTTGGTAAACAATAGTCAGTGGTCATCCGAAACATTTGGAGGTTATATGGCAGAGGGGACCAGGAATCTAAGAACTGGAAGGGTGTGGAATCATCAGAGACTATCCATAAAGACTGAAGTTTGCAGGTGCCGAGCTTGCATAGTGAGGAGAGTAACATCTCTTCATGCCTCTGGTATTCCTGAGATCCTCCACCGTCCAACTGTACATGGAGTTCTTTCAAAGCGGTCAGATTCCCCAGTTCCTCTACTGCACATAATGAACTCTTGATAATATTAAAGCCTGAGATCACCTGTAAATTCCTCATATTTCCAATACCGTCTGGTATCTTCGTTTCACCAGAATATGAATATCTTCCTACGAGTAGATGTTGTAGCTTAACAAGCTTAATAATTCCAGTGGGCAACTCTTCTATATGTGTATTTCTAATATCTAGTGTCTCTAGACCGTATAGCTTCACAATTCCTGATGGTAGCTTTGACATGTTAGTGCCCCTAAAGCTCAAGTACTTAAGCTGGAACAGTTTATCGATACCATTCATATCATACTCATGCAGACTCCGACAGCCTTCAAAATCTAGTACACGCAAAGCTTCAAACCCAATAAACCTAGGCAAGTGTTTCATGCAAGTTGATGCTATGACCGTTAGACATCGTATATGGCTTAGATCTTCATTTGCCAATATAGATGCAACCTCTTGGTCAATATGCTGGACTGATAGTCGCCGAATAAGACTATGTCGATTAGCCAAATCAGTTTCACCGTGGCCTGCCAAAGTGATGAAATTATCTTCAATCGATTTTGAAATAATGAGCTCGAGCATCATGTCATGGACTTGACAAGCACGAGCCTTTCCATCATAGCCAATTTTAACCGGCTGGACCATACTTTTGTTTATTAGCTCATAGAAGTGGTTCTCGGCAACCTCTTGCTTGCTTTGTCCGCGCTCTTCAGAGATGAAGCCTTCTGCTATCCATCGCCTTACTAAAATATCTCTCTCAATAACATAATCCTCAGGATATATACATAAATATAATAAGCAGGTCTTGAGATTGGGTGAAAGATCATTGTAACTAAGGGATAATATGTTATTCATTCCATCTAAGCTTCGGTTTTTGTCCAGTGCAGAACCAATAGACCTTCTGACCCTCTCCCACTCATCTTTGACCACCGGTTTGCTTGCCAATAAACTTGATATACTGATAATTGCCAGTGGGAGGCCTCCACATTTCTTCAGTATTTTGTTTGAAACTTGTTTTAGCACATCAGGGCAACGGTCCTCGGAACCAAATATTCTTTTGAAAAACAATGTTTTGGACTGCAAATCACTTAGGGCTTCCATTTCATACATGCGGCCATTGCCATCTAGAGAACACGATCTTGCTACATCAACAATGCGTGTAGTAGCTATAATTCTGCTAGAAAAATCATTCTCCGGAAAAGCATACTTGATAGCGTTCCATGCTGGTATCGACCATATATCATCAATAACAATGAGATACCTAATAGATATAAGCAGGTACTGTTGATCAACTACGAAAAAGAGTTCAAGTACAAAACATGAAGATACCAGTGTCATGTCAAAAGAATTTAACCATATGCAAAAAAAATACCACAGCTTCTAAGAGGATGGCAATAAAAATACTCAAAAAGAAACAGTAAGTTTACCTTTATAACCCATGCATCATATAAGGTGCAAGTACTCAACAAGTTAAGGTCTACCATGTGCCTATTGCTTATGTTGCCATCTATAGTTTGCTTACTTAACGAAGATTTTAGCCATATTTGGAACTCAAAATCAAAACTAACCAACTTAAGTTCAAAAAAGATGTCGGTTTGAAATGTTTCCCAAATGATCATACAAGCATCATTTTACTATACTTGTGTGAGTAAAAAAATGCATAGAACACTTGTTTGCACACTTAGAAGTCTTCTTTAATATAGTATACTTATGTTCGACAACATATGCGAATGTTATTCGTGCGTTAAAGGATCACGAGAAATATTTCGAGTCCTTGAGTACAACACTGATCTTTAACCTCTATACATATTTGTTTATAGTTTGGTTCGTTTTCACTGCAGTATAATCAGGCTTGTTAAGGAATTATCCTAAATATATTTGTTAAAAAGGGGGTTTGAGATTACCTCCTATGTTGTAGGAGTTCTTTTAGCTTCCCAATGCATATCGTTTCGTCCCAAGTGTCGATGCCTTCTTTAAAATCTTGCTTGCAAGGTAGCTGGAAGATTAAATCCTTCATAATTTTTTTTACATTTGGCTTTTGCGAGATTGAGACAAAAGCATGACAATGAAAATCTCCCCGGATCTTACGATATACCTCCTTCGCCAGTGTTGTTTTTCCCAACCCACCGAAGCCAACAATGGACAACACCTTGCGATCCTTGGTCGAGCCATTTTTATCTTCCAGCATCCAATTGGCAAGATCATCCCTTGGACCATCAATGCCCACAAGGTGTGCTTCATCCACAAAAAGAGCAGACAAGCGAGGATCCACAGCTGAATGTTCAAAGGTAATATCATCCAGCTTGTAACTACTTTTCAACTCTTTTACCTGCTCGAGACGAATCTTCAGATCATTGATTTGGTTGGCGATTCCACGGCGAGAGCCCAGAGTCTTGAGCCGGCGAGCAGTCTTGCGGAAGAACTCCTTAAAGCCACCCTGGTGCTGGTGGCCCTCATTAGTGAGCTGGTGGATGAACTTGTCGATGACATCCTCAATGTCATAGGTCAGCTCCCTCACCAGTGACATCCACTTCTTAACCTGAACATCGGGATCTTGCATCATTGTGTACTTCTCGACCGCACCATGCATGCAGGTCAGCTCGGATTTGAGAGAGCGGATCTCGCGGCGGACGCCTTTGAGGCGGGCACACTCACCAGCGAGCAAACCGGTGAGCTTCCCCAGCAGGGGACCCAAGACGCCATGGGAAGCACTCACCACCTCCATTGATCTCTCTTCTTTTTTCTTTTGAAGGGATCTCTCTATTCCTCTCATGAACCCATCTCTCCTTGGGTTCGTGCTTGGTGTGCTCACAGTGGAGAGGAGAGCAGGAAGAGGACTCAATAATGGGGTTCGTACTAGCTGCAAGATTCCTTGAGATTTGCTTTAGTTCGGCCTAACCATGGCTGTAGCTGTGGACAGTGCGCCTTGTCGGACGAACAGGGAATGCAGCGTGCGGAGCCCGCATCGCATTGACTGGCAGTCTCCTATGGCAGCAGATGGGTGCACAGAATTAAGCACAATGGCCCATATGCAAGTGACTCTTGAAGAAAATGAGGCTACATCTCAAAGATAAGTATGCTTCTCACACACATTATCTCACCTCTTGTCATATCACAACTTTATGAGAAAGCAGAGAAACGCAGTGGAGTAATTGAGCGTGCTGTCCTACTGCCAGTGATTTATCACTGGAGGCCAAGATCTGAACGATCATTGAGCAAGGGAGTATCCAATGCTAGACTTAGTTGGTATAGTTGTAAAAGTTGTTACTCTGAAAGTCTGAATATTAGGATGCACACAACCAAGTGTTAGCATGAAAAATCATTAGCATCAATTTAGTTACTCGTTATGTTGTGGATAAGCACGTGCTTAATCTAGCCACACTAGCACCACTTTTTTTTTACTCGCTACATCAGTATATGACGAGGTAGGTACGTCCGCAAAAGGAAGACCGCGAAATGCGGATCGTCACTACTAGGGAAAACCCTACCAGTAGCGCTGGTTTTGTGCTCACTGGTAGCGAGGAGGGGGGCTACTAATAAGGCGCTACAGCTATTGCTTAGCAGTAACGCGTGCCCGCACGCGCTACTGTTAGGACAAATAGTTGCAGCGTTTGTTCACTTCCACGCTACTGCTAATGTAACTAGTGGCAGCGTGTTTTCTCTCCATCGCTACTAGTATTCTTTTTTTATTTTTTTTATTTTTAGTGTATTTATGCGCCACCGTACAAATATTGGTACAATACCAGTTACGAGGTTTACATCATTATGTCCATAACAGTGTGTTAAATTAAGGTGGATTAGGTTCAAAGTATACTACTAATCCAAACTTGATATAGTTTGGACTAGTAGTACTTTCGATGTGCACCACATGTTGCCTTCACTTGAATCTAATCCGCCAGCACAAGCTATTTAATCATCATCATAGTCATTACCACCAACAGTATTTATTTAATCATCATTAACACTAGCTAATAATAATCATCATAGTCATTACCACCAACACTAGCTATTTTATCATCATAGTAATAGTGTAGCACATCATCATCTTCAAACTCATTTCTAGCTAGGTGTAGTCGTCTGAATTGTATAATTTTACGTTAAAAATATAACCATGCTCGGTCTTTAAGTAAACTTTCTTTACCTCCATAGTACGACTGAAACCTATCTTATCCAATACAAAAACTCTTGCATGGCAGGGGATACGCTAGTAGAATATTAAAAAAAATTATAAGTTGAAGCAAATGAAGCAAATGTCATGCTTAATTACGAAAAAAGACTTGTCGTTATGACTTACTGTATCCACTTCGAAGTTCTCGTCCAGCTTGATGCTGAAGCGCCTATCATCATCTAGGAAGATTTCGTCGCACAGGCCGCACTCGTCTTCGCAGTATTTGCAAATACCGAAATCCTTTTCGTCGTCAGACATTTCCTATGTTCATAGTTAAAACATTAATTGAAAATCGATCGAAGAAAACTACCAGGATACTCAACACGCAAATCCGGGCACTCGATATTTCCTACATATTCTGGCACAAGTCATGCCAAAATTCACGGAAAAATCCGGCATGACCTTTGCTAAAATAGGACATATCGAGCGCCTGGAATTTGCCGGAACGAAAATGAATCAACACTCCAGCAAAACATAGGCCACTCGGAGGTAGCCTATCGGCTACGCCGTGGGAATTTTAGTAGTAACGTGTTTAGGACAAGGCGCGCTACTGCTAGAACTTTGTCTGCAGCGCGGTTTGCACAGGGGCGCTACTACTACTTAGCACTAGCGTGCTTTTTTGACCCACGCTACTGCTAAAGTTCTGTGAATAAAGTTTTCCCTAGTAGTGAGCCTCTCGGCAACGACTGACTCTGGCGCCTTGTTGGTCGCCGTCGCCGCCGGACACCTCAGGCTCCCGTTTCTCCTGCCTAGGTTCTTCCGACACGGAGGAGCCGACGCATGCGGGCGACGAACCCTCCCTCGACAACTCTTCTCTTCTGGTTCCTGCAGGTCGCCGGAGAAAAACTGATGAGGAGTTGGCAGACGAGTTCTGGGCGGACATCGGCTACCCTACTCTGGCGTCTAGGGTTTGGGAGAGGCCTTCAGCTCGTAGGGCAGGTGAGGTTTCCTCATTTTGTAGGTTGGACAAGGTCGGAGATTCTTCGCCGGTCTCGGTGGAGGGCGGGCTGGCCTCCTCCTCAAATGTGGCGGCGATGGCTGCAGCTTCGCACGTTGTCACCGTGGAGGAGACGGTTGCAGCCCCGCGCGGTGTCTCCGGGCTTCCCGGTCGGTCGAGGCCACTGATCAGGCCTTGGATCGGTCCAGTTCCGCCACCGAGGCTGTCGCCGCCAAGAACTTTGGGTGATCTGCTGCCGCATGCACGTCTCGGCGATGGAGGGATCTCGTCGAAGCTCCATGGGCCTCCGCTGTTCTCGGGCCTACCTGGATGGGACGTGGCGGCTACACCAGGTCTGCAGGTGTATCCCGATCGTCCACTTCGGATGGTTCATCTCGGCCGTTGGCTTGGGCATATGTGGAAAAGGAAAGGGCAGGGGGTGAACCCTAATTTCAATTGCACCTACGCTGCCGTCGTCGCCTCTCCTACGATGACGTGCGGCGACCCGTCCGCGCCGCCGGGCATATCTACCGGCCACCTGCCCATGTAGCCTCCAACTCAGCCGGTCTCTTCCCAGCCGGTTTCTTCTCCGACGGGTGGCGCGCCTGGCTTCGCTCCGGACGTCCATCAACCGGTGCAGGCGGCGCAGCCGTATGTGGCGCCGGGTGGCATCGTGCCGGCGCAACAGCCTCAGGCACAACATCCGCCTCTGCAGCAGTCTCCGGCGTATCAGCCGCACGTGCAGCAGCCGCTCTTCAATGCCCAGGGTCAGTACGTGCAGCCTCAACCATTCTTTCTTCAACCGACGGGTGCCTATGTGCAGCAGCAACAATTCCAGCCTATGCAACAATCTGTTACTGCTGGGGTGCAGGTGCCGGCCGGCTTCAACGCCCGCATGCCTCATAATCCAGCCGGTGTTCATGCGGCCACACGCCCTCGGAAGCCAAAGGGCAGCAAGGGTGGTCGTAACAAAATTCATCAGGCAACTGTTCCACCTAATGCTATTCCACCGGCGGCCGTTATGATGCCGCCATTGGTGTAGGTGCCCGCTTCTTCGTCTACGATGGCAGTGGGTAATGGGTAGAACACCCTTTTGCAGTCCGGCTCGTTGCAACAGCAGCCTATGATTCAAACTTCAGGAGTAACCAAGGGGACAACTCATCCTAAGAAGGTATGGTGCTTGAAGTGCCAATCTGTAGGGCACACATATGATGACTGCGAGACACAACAATACTGCTTCATTTGTAACAAGTTTAATCACCCTATGACCATGCGGCGTTGTCCTGCCACCAAGATGCCGAAGCTGGTGGCGATGGTATGTGGTTATGGAACTGAAATTATGGCTTTCTTCCAGATGCCTGACAATGTCTGCAGGGAGGATCTTGCACCACAGGATTCATTGACGGTGTTGGTATCTATTTCTGGTGGCTCTATCACTCAGAGTATTGTGGAGGCAGAGGTTGCTAAGATAGCTCAGTACCAGTAGCAGTGGGTGTGGGAGGCCATACCGCATGGCAAAGACGCTTTTCTCATGTCCTTTCCAAGTGAGGAGGTGTTACAGAGGGTGACGGGCTTCGCAGTTTTCATCAAATCCCACAATGTCACTATCGAGTTCAAGCCTTGGAATACAGAGAAGATACCACACTGTTTCAAGCTAATTCCTATCTGGGTTCATGTGCATGGGGTGCCTCACGCTCTCTGACACTTTTTGGAGCTTTGGGCAGTCGGCTCGGTGATTGGTGCTACTCTCGATGTTGATCTTCTCTGTCTGCGCGGGAGAGGAATTGTTCGTATCCAGGTAGCGGTTTTGAACCTTGATGCTTTCAAAAGCAGCACAATTGATTCTCTTACCTCAGATGTGGTGGTTCAAAGGAAAGGTTATGAGTTCCGGTACAGTCTTGAAGAACCAGACTTCCGCATTGACAGTGACTTTGTACCTCGAGTCTAGGAGCATGGCGATGATTCAGGTGGTGACAAGGGGCATGATAGGGAGGACACGGCCAGGAACAATGATCCAAGCAAGAGGTCCATACCCACTTCATCATCCAACAACTCTTCAGAACCTTCTTCATCGAGTGGCGTGGTGCCCATGCAGATGGCCATTGCCGTAAAACCTCTGAACCCTCACCGAGGCTTATCCGTCACGGATGCTCCATCGCCACTAAGGGGGTCTTCGTCGTCGGGGTCGGATTCTTCGTCTAGGGCTGCTTCTCCTACAACATCGCCCCGGTTCTCGACGTCGCCATCTTCGGCTCGTCGGTCGCCATCGCCTAACCCCCAAGTGGGGAGTCGCAGGCGCCCTATACCGGAGGGGGCCTCCCTTTTTCCCTCGTCATCCTCGCCCACTCCGGCGGCGCCCTGGTGCTCGACGCCACCATCTTCGGCGCTCCGGTGCTTGACGCTGCCATCTTCAGCTCCCTGGTCACCACCACATAACCCCCACGAGGGGAGTTGCGGGCGACCTGCACCGGAGGGGTCTCCCTCGTTGACGTCGGCATCACCGCCCACTCTGGCTTCTCCGACTCGACGAGGTGTCATCTTCTCTCCCTCCGTTCGAGATAGCCAGGAGTCTGCTATGGCGGTGCTTCACGCGTTATCTTCCACTACTCCGACACTAGGGGGGCGCCGGCTTCCGGACTTGAGGAGGCCGAAGAGCCGCCCCCACTTTCTTCTTCTCCGTCACGGCAGCAACCATCGCCTTGTGGAGTCAATGGGATGGGTGAGGGAGTCCTGGACTAGGGGGTGTCCGGACAGCCAGACTATAATTATCCGCCGGACTCCAAGACTACGAAGATACAAGATTGAAGACTCCGTCTCGTGTCCGGATGGGACTTTCCTTGGCGTGGAAGGCAAGCTTGGTAATACGGATATGTAGATCTCCTACCATTGTAACCGACTCTGTGTAACCCTAGCCTCCTCCGGTGTCTATATAAACCGGAGGGCTTTAGTCCGTAGGACAACATACGTTACAACAATCATACCATAGGCTAGCTTCTAGGGTTTAGCCTCCTTGATCTCGTGGTAGATCCACTCTTGTACTACCCATATCATCAATATTAATCAAGCAGGACGTAGGGGTTTACCTCCATCAAGAGGGCCCGAACTTGGGTAAAAATATCGTGTCCCTCGTTTCCTGTTACCATCCGCCTAGACGCACAGTTCGGGACACCCTACCCGAGATCCGCCGGTTTTGACACCGACACTGGTGCTTTCATTGAGAGTTCCTCTGTGTCGTCACCGATAGGCTTGATGGCGTCTTCAACCAACAACGCTGTCGTGGTGAGACTTTTCTCCCGGACAGATCTTCAGATTCGGCGGCTTTTGCTGCGGGCAATTCGCAGCCATCTGGAGCAGATCGAAGCTACGCCTGGCCGTCAGTCGACTTGAAGCTTAAACTTCACGGCCGATGTCCGCAGAGACTTGATCTTCGACGGACTCGAGCCACAGCCAAGCGCGCCGCACTCTGACGACGGGCATGATCTAGCTCTGCCACCGAACAGTGCCTTGGTGGCCGCACACGGATCCGCTCCGGCCATTAGCCCGGAGCCGATCGCCCAGATCGAGGGCCGGTGGATAGACGCCGCCCTAGGGGCTTTAACGTCCACGGCGATGGAGCCGAACACTAATCTTGTCCCCTGCGAAACTCGTGATTCCGAGGCGCCAGACTCCTTGCCGGACTCCGAACCTCCCGCGCCCCTACCAATCGATCCGGATTGGGCGCCGGTTATGGAATTCACCGCCGCGGACATCTTCCAATACTCGCCTTTTGGCGATATCTTGAATTCACTAAAGCATCTCTCGTTATCAGGAGAGTCCTGGCCGGACTATGGCCAGGATGGTTGGGGTCGACGATCTAACCAACATGCTAGACTACGACTCCGAAGACATCGACGCTATGGACGACGATGCCGGAGACGAACAGGAACCAACGCCTACAGGGCACTGGAAGACCACCTCGTCATACAACATATACATGGTGGACACCCCAAAAGACGGGGACGGCGAAGAAACAGCGGAGGCAGACTCTTTAAAGAAGCAGCCCAAACGCCGGCGTCAGCGGCGCCGCTCTAAATCCCGCCACAACAAGAATGGAGATTCCGGCACAGGAGATAATAATACTCCAGAGAGTGCCGAAGACAATCCCCTCCAGCAAGATTCAGCGCAGGAGGATGCAGATGCAAGTCCTCACGAGAGGGCGGCAGACGAAGAGGTTGAGGATCATAACTATATGCCTCCCTCCGAAGACGAAGAAAGCCTCAACGATGATGAATTCGTCGTACCTGAGGATCCCGCCGAACAAGAGCGCTTCAAGCGCAGGCTTATCGCCATAGCAAACAGCCTAAAGAAAAAGCAGCAACAGCTTCAAGCTGATCAGGACCTGCTGGCCGATCGATGGACCGAGGTCCTCGCGGCCGAAGAGTATAAACTCGAACGCCCCTCCAAAAGTTACCCAAGACGCAAGCTGCTCCCCCGATTTGAGGAGGAAGCATACACACCTCCATCACCAGCGCACGATATGGATGACCGACCACCCCGTGGTCGTGACAGAGAGGCATCTAGGCCCCCAGCCAAGACCATACCCCGGCATCGCTCCAAAAGTACGAAGCCAAGAGGGAACACGCCGGACTTGCGAGACATATTGGAGGACAAAGCAAGGCAATCCAGATCCATCTATGGATCACGTGGGCGCCCTACGACCCACGACGAATACCGTCGCGCAGAGTACAATAACTCTGGCCGGGCCGAACACAGCAGACAGCGCTCTCTCGAGCTGCGTCGCGATATTGCTCAATACAGAGGCGCCGCGCACCCGCTATGCTTCACTGACGAAGTAATGGATCATCAGATCCCCGAAGGGTTTAAACCCGTAAACATCGAATCTTACGATGGCACAACAAACCCCGCGGTTTGGATCGAAGACTATCTTCTCCACATCCATATGGCCCGCGGCGACGATCTCCACGCCATCAAGTACCTCCCACTCAAGCTTAAAGGACCAGCTCGGCATTGACTTAACAGCTTGCCCGCATAGTCAATTGGGTGTTGGGAAGACCTGGAGGCCGCATTCCTTGATAACTTCCAAGGCACATATGTGCGACCACCAGACGCTGATGACCTAAGCCACATCATTCAGCAGCCAGACGAATCGGCCAAACAATTCTGGACACGGTTCTTGAAGAAGAAAAATCAAATCGTCGATTGTCCGGATGCAGAGGCCCTTGCAGCCTTCAAACACAACATCCGGGACGAATGGCTAGCCCGGCACCTGGGGCAGGAAAAGCCGAAATCCATGGCAGCCCTCACATCGTTAATGACCCGCTTTTGCGCGGGAGAGGACAGCTGGCTAGCCCGCAGCAACAATCTCCGTAAAAATTCTGGCAGTCCGGATACTAAGGACAACAACGGCAGGTCTTGTCGAAACAAAAACAAGGGCCACATTAACGGCGACGATAAGGAGGATACGGCAGTCAACGCCGGATTCCGAGGCTCTAAACCCGGTCAGCGGAAGAAGCCATTCAAAAGAACCACTCCAGGTCCGTCCAATCTGGACCGAATACTCGACCGCTTATTCCAGATACATGGGACCTCTGAAAAGCCAGCTAACCACACTAACAGAGATTGCTGGGTGTTCAAGCAGGCCGGCAAGTTAATTGCCGAAAACAATGACAAGGGGCTAAACAACAACGACGAGGAGGAGACCCGACCGCCGAACAACAGAGGACAGAAGGGTTTTCCCCCACAAGTACGGACGGTGAATATGATATACGCGACCCACATACCCAAGAGGGAGAGGAAACGCGCACTAAGGGACGTCTATGCGATGGAGCCAGTCGCCCCAAAGTTCAACCCATGGTCCTCTTGTCCGATCACTTTCGATCGAAGAGACCATCCGACCAGCATACGCCATGGCGGATTCGCCGCATTGGTTTTAGACCCAATCGTCGATGGGTTCCACCTCACGAGAGTCCTGATGGACGGCGGCAGCAGCCTGAACCTGCTTTATCAGGATAAAGTGCGCAAAATGGGCATAGACCCATCAAGGATTAAACCTATAAAGACAACCTTTAAAGGTGTCATACCAGGAGTGGAAGCCAACTATGCAGCTCACCACACCGAAGTGGTCTTGGATCCCGGATAATTTCGGAGCGAAGAGTTAATCTTCGACATAGTCCCGTTCGCAGCGGCTATCATGCTCTGCTCGGACGAACCGCGTTTGCAAAATTCAACGCGGTGCCGCATTATGCATACCTAAAGCTCAAGATGCCAGGCCCTCGAGGAGTTATCACGGTCAATGGGAATACGGAACGCTCCCTCCGAACGGATTAACATACAGCGGCTCTCGCGGCAGAAGTACAGAGCAGCCTTCTAAGGCAATTCTCGAATCCGGCCGTTAAAAGGCCGGATACAGCAAAACGCGCCCGGAGCAATGCCAACCAAGACCACTTGGCGCGATTAGAGCACGCGTAGAAATGCGGCCCCAACCCTCGCTCGCGCATGATCGCAAGAATAACACTCCGCGTACATCATTACGCTTTGGAGATACCATGGGCACAGGGAAGGGGGCACGATCGCAACGGACCCAGAGTGCGTTCGACCACACCGGGGGCTCGCAAGTGTGCCCCCCTTTTTTTATTTATTTTTCTTCTTTTATGTACACAGGACTCTGCTAACCAGAAGCCTTGTCCGGCGGCGAACCTGCCGAACTCATGATGCTGTGATCGGGGACTAAAGAAGGCGCGGACGAACACTCAGGTGGTCTCAATTACGAGCATTAAATTCGATTATATACACCAAGTCCGCAGCTCATCCCTGGAGGGGACATGTTTACTTAGTCCAAATCCCTTGCTTACCGCACTATTTGTATCAGTCCGCTCCACTAGCAGACTTTCTTTCATAAATAATGCAGCACCTTCTTGATCGCAATTGCATTACCTTATATATATATATATATGCTCATTATATGACATCTTGCAGCGCATATTTTGGTACGGCCTAATACACCGGGGGCTTATGTTCCCCACTCTATGGTGTGATAAGTCCGAACACTTTCACAAGTGCGGCACCCCGAACTTATAGCATTATATGAATCGGCTCTGAATCATGTCTTGGGTCAATAGTTGGGTTTGCCCGGCTCCCACGTTTTGGTGCCTTACGTTCTGTTCCGTCGGCTCAGGTGGCACTGGGAGAACCACTGCGATTGCGCCCCGGTTGAGCCGGGCGAGCGCCTCAGTGGAGAAAGCTAAAACTGACTGGCATGATAAGGCGAGAGACTGGTCGCTGTTCGAGAGGTTTTTTCAGGTCCTTAAAGACTCACGCCGATTCGAGCGAAGTTCGGACAGTGTCCGATGAAGGCGTGGATAGCACCCGGATTCGGTCTTCCGAATACCGGGGCTTCACCGAAATTTAAAATTATAGAATTCTATGGCTAAGTGAGAGTGTTCAAGCATTATAAGTCCGGTTGCCTTGTTCGTTGTGTTGAGTGCCTCCTCGATGGACCCAACAATGGGAACAAGAGTGCTCAAGTTTATCCCGAACACCCCAAAGACTGTGGCTTGGGGCTGAAGCCAATGACTTGCCATCTCTCGATTTTATAAACGGCCGCATGAAGGTAATATTTTAAATTAAACAAGCGTTGTTTAATGCGCACATGAACAAAGTTTCAGCGCAGGATAATACATAGCAAATTCACTCAAAGATTACATTTGGGGCACTCATCCGCAATATTGCGGGCTCCCTTCAGACAGTTTTATAATACATCTCGGCGTGCGATACTCCTTGCCCGTGCGGCGGGGTCTGTGAGAAGCTTCTCGCATCCAACCTGCCCCATTGCACCTTTGTGCGGGCAAGAGCCCGGCGAAGCGCCTTCAATACTGGCGGGCGCTTGATGACATCCACCTGGGCATGCATCCACCAGCCGCCAGACGAGGCCAAAGTAGCTCCTGTGCATGGCTCGTCGAGCCCATACGGACTATAAGGCCCTTCATGGCCTCCTCGGCTACCTTAGGAGTTCGACCAGCTGCTTCACTGGTCGCTTAAAGCACCGGTGTCCGCCAAAGCATACTGAGACCAGAAGACCTTTTCCGTCGAGCTCCCCTCCTCGCCACGATAGAATGCAGCGGCATCGGACGCACTACGCGGCAGATCTGCAAACGCCCCTGGAGAACTCCGAATGCGGGTAAGTGTCAGGTATTTTACATTAACATGCTTGCTTTGCATGAAAAATGCCTTATCCGCCGCTATTTTCTTTATATCTTCTCCTGAAGGGCCTTATGGGCCTCGGCCTTGGCGGACTTGGCACTTTCGAGAGCCAAGGCAAGCTCAGACTCTCGAGTCTTGGAGTCACGCTCCAAACTCTCATGCTTTTCCATGAGAGCCTGGAGCTCTTGCCGAACTTCCGCCACCCGTGCCTCCTGCTTTTCTCGCTCTGCCCGTTCCGCGGCCAGACCGTGTTCGCCACGGACCAAACATCCTTCGTGGCTGCCACCTCGTTAGTGGCCCTGAATACACATATTATCCTGTTAATTTTGTTGCAACCAAAATCCTTTTACGAAGGTACCTATTCAAAGTGGTGTTACTCACCTTCTTTGTCCTCGAGCTGCTTCTTCGCATGGCGAGCTCTCGCCGGACCGCCGAGATCCTGCTTCAAGACATCGACCTCCGCCGTTAACGCGGCAGAGGCCAGCAGCGCAGCCTGCAAACCCATATTGACATATTTTTAGCAACCTGCGCATATCTTGTTAGATCCTCATCCGCTTTTCTTTCCGAACACCGAACCGAGCATCGGGGCTACTTGTCTATGCGGATTACATTACATAATTTTAACTTCTTACCTCAAAGCCTGTTAAAAGGCTGCTGCAGGCTTCGGTCAGCCCACTTTTGGCGAGCTGAGCCTTTTGAATCACCGCACTCATGATAGTGCGGTGTTCTTCCTCGATGGAAGCGCCTTTAAGCGCCTCCAACAAGTTATCCGGCGGCTCCGGCTGGACGGAGGCCACCGGGGTCACGGTCTTGCCCTTCTTTCGAAGGGGCTGCTTGCCGGACTCTGGAACCACTGCGGGTTCCGAGGTAGAGTCCGGCGCAAAGTCCGGGAGGTTGCCTGACGGCGCCTCTGGAGCCTCCTCCTGATGGGTCCCTCTCTGGGATCCCACCTCGGCGTCCTCGTCGGCGCGTGGGGTAGAGGCAGTCGGAAGTGAATTCACATCCGACGAGGCCAACGACTCGCTCGATGAGTCGGGGAGATCGTCATCGGCCGGACTACGGACAGAATGCGGCGTTAGAAGGACGCTACGTGACATAAAAGATATTGCATATAAAGGATCCGGATACTTACGATCTCGCCGGACGCCTGGCCCTTGGAGGCCACTCATCCTCGCCAACGCTGGTGTTGGCGAAACTGTCCGAGGGGATAGTTGTCCCCCTCTTGGACCCTTCGGCCTCCCCTATCGGGGAAGCCTTCCTCTTCTTCTCTCCGCCCTCCGGGAGAGAGTACTCCTCCTCCTCCTCGTCTTCGGGGGAGGAGTCCGCGTCGTTGTCAGACGCCTGATTGCGGGAACTCTTTCGAGTCCCTGCGGCCACCTTCTTGGCCTTCTTCTCCGGCACCACGTGCGGTGCCCGGACCAGCAGCCCTGCTAAGCGGGCGTCCACTGGATCTTCTGGCATGGGAGCCGGGCTGATAAGCTGCCTGGCCTTCTCCATCCATTCCTGTCAAAGGAAAGGAAGGGATGAAACCCTCTTACAATCATTTCGATTACTACAAAGTGTCCCGTAATGGGGTTGAATCACTTACCTCGTCAGTTGGATACTGCGACCTGAATCCGCGATCTTCCGTCGCGGATGCGGGGGCTTCGGCGCCCTTAAACGGCACCCTCCAGGCGCCTTCGTATGTCGTATCGAAGAGCCCACTCAGCGCCTGGTGCTGTTCCGGATTGAACTCCCACAGATTGAATGCCCGTTCTTGGCATGGGAGAATCCATCGGATGAGCATGACTTGGACCACATCGACGAGCCTGAGCTTATTGCTCACCAGCTTCTGGATGCAGGTTCGGAGTCCAGTCACCTCCTTCGGATCGCCCCACAGCAAGCCCTTCTCTTTCCAGGAGGTGAGCTGCGTGGGGACGCCAGATCTAAACTCGGGGGCCGCCGCCCATGTGGGCTTGCGTGGCTCGGTGATGTAGAACCACCCCGATTGCCATCCCTTGACGGAGTCCACAAAGGCCCCTTCGAGCCAAAGGACGTTGGGTAATTTACCCAACATGGCGCCTCCGCATTCCACTTGCGTGCCCTTCACAACCTTCGGCTTGACGTTGAAGGTCTTGAGCCACAGGCCGAAGTGGGGCCGGATGCAGAGGAAGGCCTCACACACGATGATGAACGCCGAGATGTTGAGGATGAAGTTCGGTGCCAGATCGTGGAAATCCAGGCCATAATAGAACATGAGCCCCCGGACGAATGGATGGAGCGGAAAGCCCAGTCCGCGGAGGAAGTGGGGAAGGAAGACGACCCTCTCGTGAGGCCCAGGGGTAGGGACGAGCTGCCCCTCGTCGGGCAGCCGATGCGCGATATCGCCGGAGAGGCATCCGACGTTGCGCAACTTGGTGATGTGCTCCTCCTTAACGGTGGAGGCCAACCACTTGCCTCCCCCTACGGACATATTCGGAGAAGGTCGAGGTGAGATGCGCGAGCTTGGGCGTTGGAGCTTGAGTGCGCGGAGATGTGTAAAGCGAAGGAGGAAGAAGGCGTAGGTGAGAAGGTAAATCCTTATCCCTTATATATAGGTGGACGAAACTGTGTGTCCTCCACCGGCCTGGTAAAACTCGCTTATCTCCCAAGCGCCACCATCAATGGCGCGGTTGGGTTACCCACGTCCGTATTGATGAGAATCCCGGAATAAGGGGAACACGATCTCTGCTTCGACAAGACGTGCCAAGGAAACCGCTTCACTAAACGTGCTGAGGTGGTATAGTAAAAAACGATTCAAACAAAGGCTTGGTAGCGGTGTGATGTCACGCCGCGTAATACGTCAGCAGATTGAACTAGGTGTACATCTTATTCTCTCTATGGTGGAATGTGGAATTTATTTTGCAGAGCCGGACACTATCCTAGTGTTCATGATCTTCTCTGGATTATTCAAGGGAGGAACCCGCCTTGCAATGCCGAACATTATGCGCGCCGGACTAATCGTCATTGAAGCCTGGTTCAGGGGCTACTGAGGGAGTCCTGGACTAGGGGGTGTCCGGACAGCCGGACTATAATTATCCGCCGGACTCCAAGACTACGAAGATACAAGATTGAAGACTCCGTCCCGTGTCCGGATGGGACTTTCCTTGGCGTGGAAGGCAAGCTTGGCAGTACGGATATGTAGATCTCCTACCATTGTAACCGACTCTGTGTAACCCTAGCCTCCTCCGGTGTCTATATAAACCGGAGGGCTTTAGTCCGTAGGACAACATACATTACAACAATCATACCATAGGCTAGCTTCTAGGGTTTAGCCTCCTTGATCTCGTGGTAGATCCACTCTTGTACTACCCATATCATCAATATTAATCAAGCAGGACGTAGGGTTTTACCTCCATCAAGAGGGCTCGAACCTGGGTAAAAACATCGTGTCCCTCGTTTCCTGTTACCATCCGCCTAGACGCACAGTTCGGGACCCCCTACCCGAGATCCGCCGGTTTTGACACCGACAATGGGCTTCTAGGCCGATGTTACTCCTTCACCGCTGAGGCGCAGCGGGCGTCATCATGTTGGGGCTGATGGATCTGGAGCCATCGACGAGGATTCTACGGTGAAGGCCATGCGTAGGACTGCTGCTCGTAACCTCGACTTCAAAGGTACACCCTCTCGCAAATCTTTTATGTCTTTTGATAATTCCGAAGTATCTTCAAATATTACTAGACTTGGGGTGTCACTAGGACGTAATGAGAATGAGATAGATTTTTCAGTCAAGGCTTTAAAACAAGTGGAGTTCGATCGGCTTACGGTTGCTCCGAAGCTGTCAAGCTTTGTCGACCCTCTCGTGTTAGATGAGGATATGGAGGATGCTAATGCCAATCATGAAGGCAAGCTTCTCTCTCATTTGGTTAAAGACACGACTGAAGTAGACCTTGATGATACTGTACGTGACACTACGCTTTTTAAGCTTGTCGTGTCGGTGCGCAAGAACAAGTCTAACTCAGCAAAGAAAAGAGGGCGCTCTTCCAAAAAAGTAAAGGTCTCTAAACATAAAGTTGGTTCATCATGAGAGGCATGTTCTGGAATAGCAGAGGTCTTGGCGACTTGGCTAAACACAAACACATTGCCGATTGTGTAAAGGATCATACGTTGGACTTTGTGGCTATCACTGAGTCGGGCAAACGTGATTTTCCAACACGTGATCTAGACCACTTTTCATGTGGTTTTGATTATGAATGGCACGTATTACCACCGACTGGGAGGTCCGGGGGAATTTTGCTAGGTATTAACTCTACATACTTACAACTATTGTCCACGTCAAAGGGGGAGTATCATGTCAAATACCACCTTCGAAATAAGTCCGACAACTTCATCTGGAGTCTGGTGGCTGTATATGGCACCGCTTAAGAGGAGTTTAAATCTGCATTTCTAAAAGAATTAGTCAACACATGTCGAGACAATCCCCATCCAATGTTAATCGGGGGGGGGGGGCTTTTAATATCCTTCGACATCAGTAGGAAAAAAACAATGATCGGTTTGACACTAGGTGGCCTTTCCTCTTTAATGCTGTTATTGATAGCCTCGATCTGAGGGAGATCACGATGTCTGGTCGTCAGTATACTAGTGCCAATAATCGATCGGTGCCAACCTTTGAAAAACTGGATCGGGTGCTAGTTACCACTGACTGGGAATATAAATATCCCCTAGCCTCGGTTCGGGCTCTAGAAAGAATTGAGGCCTGATCGGATCATGCCCCGTTGCTAACCGATTTTGGACAACCAATCCCAAGTTCTAACCGCCACTAGTTTAAATTTGAACTGGGGTGGCTCACTAGAGAGGGTTTTCATGAGCTGGTTAAGAAGGTGTGGGCGCGCCAGCCTCGCGGCAACACACCCATTCGACGATGGAATAATCGAATTCGCGCCTTGCCTCGATTCCGTCGAGGATGGGCCAAACATACTGCGGGCATTTACAAAAAGGGAAAATTGTGTTTGTCTACCTTAATCGATTCCCTTGATAAAATAGCGGAGGTGAGGCCACTATCTGCTATTGAGATTGAGCAAAAAAGTAATCTTAACGAGCAGATTGCCCGCCTACTACGTGAGGAAGAGATTAAATGGTATCAACGTAGCAAAGCGCATTCGCTAGTGCAAGGTGATGATAATACGAAATACTTTCAAATGCTAGCCAATGGCAAGTACAGAAAGAAGCGTATATTCGCCATTGACCAGGAGGAAGGCCGAATAGAGGGGGACATACCACTTAATTAGAAATTATATCACTAAGTTCTACAAAGACCTTTTCGGGCCTTCAGCTGAAACTAATTTCCAGCTGGATGAATCCGTCACTCATGACATTACTCAAGTTACAGAAGCGGAAAATGAATTCCTAACCTCTCCGTTTTCTGAGGAGGAAATTCGAACTGCGGTTTTTCAGATGGAACACAACAAGGCGCCGGGACCGGATGGCTTTCCCAAAGAGTTCTGTCAATGCTTTTGGGACGTGATTAAGGCTGACTTGGTTCAGTTGTTTAACCAACTGCATTCCGAGGACCTTGACATTTCTTGTTTATACTTTGGGGAAATTATCCTATTGCCTAAGATTAAGGAGGCTAGTCGTATTCAGCAATATAGACCGATTTGCCTTCCGAATGTAAGTTTTAAAGTTTTTACGAAGGTAGCGACCAACCGGTTGAACAGTGTAGCTGACCATGTCGTAAAACCTACTCAAATTGCATTTATGCAAGGACACAACATATTAGATGGAGTGGTCGTCCTGCACGAAACTGTTCATGAACTGCACCAAAAAAAGTTGAACGGTGTCATTCTTAAAATTGATTTTGAGAAAGCCTACGACAAAGTTAAGTGGCCCTTCCTGTTGCAAACCTTGCGCATGAAGGGGTTTTCGCAAAAATGGTGTCGCTGGATTGAGAGCTTTGTCTCTGGAGGTAGTGTGGCCATAAAAGTTAACGGTGACGTTGGCAACTATTTTCAGACAAGGAAGGGGCTGCGTCAAGGCGACCCCGCATCTTCTATTCTGTTTAACATTGTGGCTGACATGCTAGCTACACTTGTAGAGAGGGCTAAGCTGGATGGTCAAATTAGCAGGGTCATTCCACACTTGGTAGAAGATGGTCTATCCTTTTTACAATATGCGGATGACACCATTTTATTCATGGATCATGATTTAGATAAGGCAAGAAATCTTAAGCTGCTCTTATGTGCTTTTGAGGAACTTTCTGATCTCAAAATTAATTTTCATAACAGCGATTTATTTGCTTTGGCGATGTTGCAGAATCAGCATCAGAGTATGCCGAGATCTTTGGATGCCAGCATGGGCAGTTTCTTATTCGGTATTTGGGTATCCCCATACATTATGGGCGTTTAACTATCGCTGAGTGGAGGCATGTGAAAGAGAGATTTGAGAAACGTTTAGCCAGTTGGAAGGAACTCTTGTCGTATGGGGAGCGATTGATCTTGATCAATTCTGTCCTAAGCAACATGGTTTTATATATGTTGTCATTTTTCCACCTGCAGAAAGGGGTTCTATAGCGGCTCGATTACTTTACATACAGATTTTTTTGGCAGTGTGATAATAAAACTAAGAAATGTCGACTGGCTAGGTGGAGCGTATTATGCAGACCTAAAAGTCAAGGGGGGCTGGGAATCCAAGACCTTGAGGTTAAAAACATCGCCCTTCTCAGCAAGTGGGTCTATAAACTACTCGATGAGAATGGAGTATGGCAGGAAATCATTCGCAACAAGTATGTGGGATCCAATGCCATTTCTCAAATTTATTGGAAACTTGGGGATTCACATTTTTGGAGTGGAGACATGAAGGCCAATGAATTCTTCTTCCAATTTGGGACCTTCTCGGTTAAGGACGGCTCTCAGGTTCGTTTCTGGGAACAACTAATGGTGCAATATCCGAGCTTGTACCGAATTGTTAGACATAAATTTGTCATGATCAAACAAGTCTTAGGACAAGAAAACCCCGATATTTCTTTCCTTAGGGATCTTTTGGGCACTCGTTTGACAGCATGGAATGAATTACTTACTCGTCTGGAGGACATTCAACTGTCAGATGAGCCGGACTCTTTTTGATGGAACTTGCATCAGAACGGCAAATTTTTTATGAAATCCATGTATGATGCAATGGTCCATTGTGATATTCCGGTTAATAACAGAAAATTGTGGAAGCTAAAAATTCCTCTAAAAGTGAAGATTTTCCTCTGGTTTCTAAATAAAGGAGCCATCCTAACTAGAGATAATCTGGCACGACGGAACTGGCATGGGTCCAAGACATGTGTCTTTTGCCAACATGACGAGTCTATCCAATACTTATTTTTTGAGTGCAAGTTCGCTCGGGCAGTTTGGGCCATGGTCCAAGTAGCTTCGAATTTATACCCACCACGTAGTGTACGGAATATGTTTGGTAACTAGTTGCGGGGTATTGATAAACAATTTTCTGCACATATTCTTGTGGGAGCGGCGGACTTATGCTGGGCAATGTGGCTTACCAGGAATGATGTGATTTTTAACAATAAATGTGTCTCATCTCCTATGCAGGTTATCCATGTTTGTACACGATGGCTTCGTACGTGGTTTATCCTGCAGAAGCCGGAGGACAGAGACCTTTTTATGATGGCGTCTACACGGCTGGAGCGTACGGCCAGGGAGGTTTTCACCCCCATGTATGGCGGTGTGATTTACGGATAGGATCTACCGCTTCTTAGGCTAGACATGATTTATTGCTTGGTTTTGTAACGAATTATTTTATTTTTAGGGTGCTTTGGATGTTTTGGCTGTGTGCATCTAGCTATGCAGAGGTCGGGCTTTCTTTCAATACGATTGTATCATCTCGATATATCTATTCAATGAAAAGTCCTTTATCGGAAAAAAAGTGAGTCATGCAGTTAAACTTCCGTTTTTCTTACTGCATACTTCTTCCTTACTCTGCTTTTCGCAGCTTGTGATGCAACTGTCACGCGACGACCTCAAGACTCATCTGTCAATGTGTTCCTACCCGCGGTCCTGGATGCCTTCGAAACCCAGAGTCCATATGTTCGCAAGGTTCATTCATTCCCACTTACTTTTATAAGTAGGTTGTGTTTTAAATCATCTTCAATTTCTCTGTCAACACCGTTCCCTTTTCTTTCATCTTCCCGGAGGTCTGAATGCTGAAAGCAAGGGTTCAGGGAACCAAATAGTTGTAGAAGATTAAAGCTTCACATGATAAGCCAGGTCCTAGGTCGTCTTGCAACCGTCCAGTCCTCGCACGCATAAACCACATCTAAACAATTTTTCTAGAATTTAAACCTGTCTCAAGCTCAGAATTTGGTTCACTGAAAGCTCAACAATGGACAAAGCCCATGAAAGCAAAATTTCATGGAACCATCCGAAGCTGAAAACTTAACACGATAACCCAGGTAATCTTGCAACCGTCCATGCATTGCTTGCATGAATCACAACGTGTATACATTGTGCTGGTCTGCAAGAATTTAAACTTGTCCGAAACTCCGAATTTGTTCATGGAAAGCTTAGCAACACTTGTCTGTGCAGACTGTACTGCACGACTATGCATCTTCCATGCCCGTCTTCCCAGCACATAGATTGTCAAACAGACGCCCGTCTTCTTATTAGTCAGAAAACCAAAAACAAGAGCACTGAAAGTCGACCATAAAAAAATAATCCTGCAGCAGGTTCTTGCTGAATCATATCAATCTTGAATAAACCTGTGCTGCATATATTGCAGGCTATTTTGCCGTGCCTGGTGGACACGTACCTGAAGCTGGGGCCGGCGGTGGCACCGCACCTGGAGCGGCTCGGCCTCGGTGGCACGCAGCTGCTGCAGCTCGTCGAGTCATGTCGTTGGGCAGACTGTCCAGGGCGGGAGGCCTTCACTCTCTCCCACTCATTTTTGACCATCAGTATGTTTGCCAATAAACTTGATATGCTGATAATTGCCAATGGGAGGCCACCACATTTCTTCAGTATTTTATTTGCATTTCCTTTTAGCACATGAGGGCAATAGTCCTCGGAATCAAATATTCTTTTGAAAAATAATCTTTTGGAGTGGAGATCACTTAGGGATTTCATTTCATACATGCGGCCATTACCACCTTGACAACATGATCTTGCCACATCAACATTGCATCTAGTAGCAATAATTCTACTACAAAAATCATTCTCTGGGAAAGCATGCTTAATAGCATCATCCCATGTAGATATGGACCATATATCATCAATAACAATGAGATACCTAATGGATATAAGTACTAAAGTACATATTGTTAACCACTATGAAAAAGAGTTCAAATACAGAACATAAAGATACCAATGTCATGTATAAGGAATTCAAGAATAATATACACAAAAAAGCAGTACAAACTCCAAGAGGATGGTATTTTAAAAAAATCAAATATAAATATAAACCATGATACTCTAAGCATCATATAAGCTGCTAGTACTCAAAAAGTTATTAAAGATCTACAGGTGCATATAACTTATCTTGCCATGTGTACTTTGCTTACTTAACCGAGACTTCGGGCCTAGATGCAACACCAAACTAACAAACTTAGTTAAAAAAAATCCTCACTTTAACAATTTCTGCCTCATGTTCATACACCCATCATTTCAAATACTTGTTTAGGTATTTTCGTCCATAAAACTTGTTTGAATATCTAATGTGTGTGGTGCCATACTTAGAAATCAATTTTAATATCGTACACTCATGTTTCAACAACCTACGTGTATGTCATTCATGCTTTAAAGGTTGAGGAAAAATATTTTTAATCATTTGAGTATATCACTAATCTTTATTTTTGAAATGGCTGAGTTTTTGCATTCATTAAGAAGAAAAGGTTTGCTCAGTTAATTAGGGAAAACCGAGAGAAAAACAGATTGCCCAGTTGATTATGGACAACCAGGTGAAAACCATCACAACCGCTGAGCGGCACACACAAGAAACCCACACACATGACTCGAAAGAGGGCATCACCGAGACAACACGTAGGTGTCATCGTCATCACTCCTCCCTAGGGGTGTCATCGCCATCACTAAACCCTGAGCAAATAACACCGACTTCGCCGTAGGCGATCGTCTACTCAACTCACACTGAAGAGGTCGTGTGGAGGTGTATGAAGATCTACGCCAAAACTCAGCACCTGTGACCAGGCAGCGCAGCTCCTACTCTGAGGAAGAACTGTACGAAGGACAAAATCGGGCATGGCTGGTGCCACTGAAGATCACTGAACGGTCCACCTGCAGATAGTCATCGTGCACACACATAGGGCTCCACCACCATAGCTTCGACTTTAAACAAACAAACCGAGGTAATCTCATGGACATGCCGACTACCTCAACCATTATCGCGTCGCCGACATTGTTCCCACCATCATCATTGTCATAGAAGCCTAGACGCCACAACTGCTGCCGACCGTCGGTCTCACTTACCGAATCCAAGCTCCGATGAAGCCCCCAAGAAGGTAAATGACACCAAAGCAATTTCATCGTCCGATCACAAAATCAAGGGTCCCCTAGAGAGTTCGTGATGGCCAGATCCTTGTGGAAGGGGTGTTGCAGCAAAGCAGCGATACCTTCAAAAAGGCCTACGACGGCCACAACCGTCGCCATTGCTCGTTAGTCTTGACCCCAACTTCCAAACCACCTCGATCACACCTTATCCCACACCGGTGTTGGCAACCCACCAACTAGCAGCCTGCCGCCGAAGAAGCATAGATCACCGCCGCAGCAGTCAACTGTACCACGCGAAGACCACCGACCAACACCCTCTACAAATCCATCCACCACCGACCAAATATAGAGCCACCGGATGCAGTGCATCCCACCTTACCTTGCCCAACATTATGTCGACAAGGAACAATGGAGCACCACCAAGGCCGAGAACCACAGTGATTCCCAGCCGCAACCATGAACCAGACGCACCAACGCGCACCATGCACGGCACCATGTGCCCGCAGAAGACCGGAGGCTCCAGATTCGCAATTTCCTTGCCGCAACTGGCGACGCTCCCGCACGGCAACTGCAGAAACAATACCCACCCACCCCATCCCCCTTGCCGCGCTCTCCTCTTGCAGCTTCGACGCTGAGGGAGTCCTAGATTAGGGGGTATCCAGATGGCCGGACTATAGCCTTTGGCCGGACTCCTGGACTATGAAGATACAAGATTGAAGACTTTGTCCCGTGTCCGGATGGGACTTTCCTTGGCGTGGAAGGCAAGCTTGGCGATACGGATATGTAGATCTCCTACCATTGTAACCGACTCTGTGTAACCCTAACCCTCTTCGGTGCATATATAAACCGGAGGGTTTTAGTCCGTAGGACAGAACAACAATCATACCATAGGCTAGCTTCTAGGGTTTAGCCTCTCTGATCTCGTGGTAGATCTAAGCAGGAGTAGGGTTTTACCTCCATCGAGAGGGCCCAAACCTGGGTAAAAACATCGTGTCCCTTGTCTCCTCTTACCATCCGCCTAGACGCACAGTTCAGGACCCCCTACCCGAGATCCGCCGGTTTTGACACCGACAGACGCCGTGCCCCACACCGGTTTGCAGCAGACACCGACGAAGGTGCCGTCCTGCGCAAAGCCATTCCCAGCGGTTGCTGCCATCTACGCAGTAGACGCCGGCCGCGCCTCCCTTTGCGTCCAATGCTGCATTGCAGCAGTACGGCGAGCAACACCGGCCTATGGCCTCCCCCTTCCTGCTGCGTTGTATCACCGGCGGTGAGCGGCTTGACTCATGTGACTCCCCTTACGTGTTGTGTTGCAGAAGTATGGCGCTCCTCCTTCGTGCTGCGTTGCAGCACCGGTGGCGAGCGGCGCCTAACTCCCCGTACGACGAATGGCGCCACCTCCGGCCTCCTCCTTGGATGCACCGGCAGCAAGCTGCGTACAGTGCCCCTGCTTGTAGCATGCATTGGTGCCGCTACATCTACAGGTTTGCAGCGGCGGTGGCGCGTAGGAGCTTCGCAATGCAACGATGCGGGTGGCTAGCGTCGCCCCTTCTTGTTTGAAGCAACGGTGGTGCAGCCATGGCGAGGATGCATCGCGCTATGAGATGAATCAAGGAGATGAAGCAGGCGGTGCTCTCAGCCATGGCGGGATGAAGCAGGAAAGATGAAGCCATGGCTGGGTTTGCAACAACAACTATGGCAGCGGGGATGAAGCAGGTGGCCATTGCCATCGTTCCTTCTCGTTCGCAAGAGTGGTTGGGGGTGCTCGGCATCGTCATGGGGTCGTCTCATCTCAAGCAAACATGGGAGATGCAGAGGGGGAAAGACGATCACAAGAAGAAGTGCAAAACATGTGGAGGAGAGGTGTTCCTTGTGGGAAGGGATAAGTCTGGAGGGGAAGTGGTATTAGGGGCACGCGGCGATTAGAGGGCACGGTTTACGGAAGGAAAGAGATCGGTCGGTTGAATTACAAAAATGCTAGACTTACAAACCAATACGGGGCTTTACATACTGTTTTCATCTACTGACCAATCATAAACTCCCCCCTCCCCTCTGATTTTCAGAGGGGTGGGCCGGCTCCATCAACTATTGACCAATCACAAGCACACAAGTTAATCCCTCCCTGTAAAACCCTGTAAGTTACTGTACACGTAGCATTAAATAAGGTCAGCGCTAGAACTACGGATAGGAAGGGAACTTTTTTTTCCGTTTTTTGAACATTGGATAGCAAGGGAATCGGACGTGAGAGGAAGGTGCAACGCCCTTGTAGCAGTCCATTCCTTTCCTTGTGGCCGATCGTACGTGCCTAACACTCTCTCATCTTATATATATCTGATAACTCGCCCCCAATATCTGCTTCTCTCCCACCGCATCCAGGACGGACGAACGTCTTTCTTTTATCAAAGAAGGGCTTGCCCCTTCCGATTTTCATTACTGAAAACCACTAAGTTTCACAAACGAGTTCAAACTGAAAAGAAAAGATCGAAACGAAACCATCATGACACCATAACATCCCAAAAGGCCAACACAGGCCAGCCAACCCGCGCAACCCCCCCAACCAAGTTCATCAACTGCGACAGAGTTTGACCTACATCGATCATCATTACAGCAAAAGCAAAAGCAGCAAAAGGAGCTGAAGGAGCCTAGCTACAAGAACAGCAAACACCAGGTCCACCACCGCAAGAGATTCTTCATTCCAGTCTCGCTACGTTGATTCTCCACCCTTGCTTGGCTGTGAACACCTCACTTATTGCCCGTTCTAGCACCCTTGCTCCCAGCTCCAACATTTTTCTTGACGATTCCTTTATCTGCAGAATGGACCAGTCAGTTAACCACCTGCACATCATTTTGACAATACATAAAGGATCATTTATCCTTTTTTCTCAAAAATAATTGCATTCATGCTTTTCCAAATTGCCCAAAACAGGGCTGAAATCCCCACCAGAACCATTTTCTTATCATCTTTATTAAATTTCCTAATCCAGTCCCCAAAACAGTCTTTTAAATTTGATGGAACAGTTTTAAATCCACACACACACCTGACCAAACTCCATAACAATGAAGCAGCAGAACAGGAAAAGAACAAATGATCAATCGATTCATCTTTCCCACAAAGAACACAACCTTTTCCACCTTTCCCACCTTTTTTTAACAACACATCTCTAGTTAGAATACTTTTTTATTAACTAACCATAAAAACACTTTCAGTTTCACAGGCAACTTGGATTTCCATAGGTATTTCTGTGGGAATTTCACCCCTACAACAACCAATTTCCTATATAAGGATCCCACAGAAAACTTATAATCAGCAGTGAGGGTCTAGAGAATTTTGTCTGCCCCTCCCTGCATTTGAATTTCCTCACATCTCTTTTTGAGGCAGTTCCAAAGTCCCAAAGTCTCCGCATACAAGGTCCTCCTAAATTTGAACCCATGCCACCCTTTCTGTATGGCCTCTTCCACAGTAATGTTGTGGTCAAAGCTTATATCATATAGTCTAGGGCAGCCTCTCTCAAAGGTTTATCATCAACCCAGGAATCTTCCCAAAACCTAGTATTTCTCCCATCCCCCACCTTTTTCTTAACAAGTTTGTAAAAGATCTCCTTAATTTTCAGCAAGTTGGCCCAAAATTGGGAGTCCCCAGGCCTCTTGCTCACTAGAGCCAAACAACCACCTTTTCTATATTTTTCATCCAGAATATCCTGCCACAGACCTTTTTCATTTTCCATTTTCCAAAACCATTTAGCAAGAAGTGCAATATTCATTATTCCAAGATTCAGTATCCCTAAACCACCCATATCTTTAGGTAAACAGCATTCTTTCCAATTCACTAAGTGGTATTTTTTGACATTCTCATCTTCTTGCCACACCAATCTGGATCTAAAGAAGTCTGCTTTTTTTATAATTCCTTTGGGCACAGCATAGAAGGACATCATGAACAGAGGTATGTTAGTCAGGCAAGCTTGCACCAAGGTAATTCTACCTGCAATGGAGCCCAGCAACTTCCCCTGCCAACATCCACACCTTTTTTCAATTTTGTCAGTTACACACCCCCAGTGTGTTTCTGATTCTGGTTTTTGATACAGGCATTCCCAAGTTAATGGGTAAATCCCCCATCTTACATGTTACGGACGGACGTCTTGATCAATGAGGAGCTCCACCTACTACACGGCGGCCCTCATGGCCGCGGGAGCGCTGCTGCTGACGGCTTGGCTGTCGTCCTCCCACAGCGGAGGAGTTCAGAGGAGCGAGTACAAAGGAGGATCGAGGAACGAGGAGGCGTAGAGAGAGATGTTTGCCGAGTTTATGACCAAGTTCGGCAAGACATACGACATGGCCGAGCAGGAGCGCCGGTAACGCGGCCTTCAAGGATTCGATCCGTGACGCAGACAAACCAACCTTCTCTCCGTACTATCTTAAATTACGACAAGGCCCCATGGTACGTTACAAGATGAATAATTTCACTTAAATTCTCCTCTCTTTTTTTGCATGCATATGGTATAAAATTGTCGAACATGTGTGGATGCAGGAAATTCCGACGAGGAGCCATGAGGAGACTCTCAACATGTTCAAGGAGTGGACGGCCATTCACGGCAAGGCCTACGACTCCGATATCGAGTTTGCGCGCCGCTTCAATCGCTTCAAGGTCAACCTCGAACGTGTCCACAGGCACAACAACGCCGCCTTCGTCTCCTTCTCCTCGTATCGCCTATCCCTTGATCGTTTCGCCGACCTCCACTATCACGAGTTTGTTACCAGGTGCCAGATAGCTACTTAAGCATCCTTATGCCTGCTCTCCCCGGCCGGCGTTTTAGTTTCTTTTTCTTTATTACCAGTTTTAAATTTTCCTTGCATATTCTAATTCCTTAGTTTTTACTACTTATTATTAGGAGCCCACCATGGAACTGGAGGAGTGTTCAACAACAACCTTGTGGGCCTGAATATGTTTGTTGGGTTGCAACACATTGCAGCCAGCTAGGCTCTAGTTTACGCAAATATCTCTACTATTAAAGGAGAATCTATTGTCGTCGTGATAGTTCAGTCCCCGGAAACAACGTGCTGCTGCATGCAGGAGGTTTTATACTTGCAGCACATGCAGCGCACAATTGCGATTCAATGAGATGCAGCACATGTGGATTAATCAGGCGGGTTTAATTCGTGGTGGAGATAGTATAGAAGAACTCGGTCAGCATTCAGAAAGAACGTCGAGTTTTTACGGTTTTTGAATGCTCGTGTCTGTTTCTTCTTTATAAGGAGAGATGAATGTTCATGTTTTATGGGCAGATTAAAGACAGACAGCACAAATGTTCAATGTAGTAGATTGTGCAGCAAATCGTCGACATTGATGTAGCATGTTTCAGAAGAAAACGTGCTGTTGCTATTGCTGTTGCATGCAGGAGTTTTTAAGGTCTTTGAGTGCTCATGTTTTTTTTTTCTTTAAGGAGAAGGAGAAATGAATGTTGTTGTTTTTTACTGGGTGGATTTCACCTGTTTGTTTGAGAGTCTGAATAACATGCAAAGGTATAGAAGAAGGTGCAGGGCCGGGTCAGGGATTCAGGATGCACACATGGGGCGAGCAGTGCACAGTACAGACAAGACAAGGTGTACGCGTGCAACGATCCGAGCCGAGATGCCCATGAACATTGGACAGGGATTTGATGTCTGGTGGATCCAAGGGCGTGTTTAGTTGCCCGCATTAGGCCCAGCTTGGCCCGCGCGGGAAGAAACTGGCCCATTTGGTTTTCTGTGTTCACTGTGCGGCCCGCATCGCACGAAACTTAAAGCACGTCCAGGCCAGGCCCGGGGGAAACACCCCAATAGGCAGTAGCTCGCGAGCCTGGCTCGGGCGAGGCAGGGGAGGGCGACGCGCTTCTCCCCTCGTGCGAGCAGGGGAGATGGCGCGAGCTCGCCCGCGTCGCCGAAAAATCGGCGAGAGGATTTCGGTTCATCTCCCGCCGAGTCCACCCCTATTTAGCCCCTCCCTCACCGCCCCAACTCCCGCCACCATTCTTCCTCCGTTCGAGGTTTCCCGCCGACACGCATCGGCACCGACGAGCAGGTAAGCGGCGCATCTTCATCGGTCCGCGATCCACGGCATCGGCGCTCCTTCACCGGCCGGCGTTCATCTTCCACGACCGTCCCCCCTCGTCCTCAAGCTGCAACCATGGCCTCCGTGAGTTCAATCCCCCTTTCTCTCTGTTCCTTCTAGCTAGATCTGAGCTGCAACTAGGGTTTGATCTAGATGCATGGTTGATTAGTGGTCTGATCTGTGAGCTGATATGGTTGGTTGCTATGCTGCGGTTGCAATTTGTGGTATGACTAGATGTTCAAGCATGTGGTAGGCTAGATTAGTAGTAGAGTTTGAAGTTGAACCTTGTGCTTGTGTTGAATCATGCTTAGATCTGTGATTTGTAGCTATTGGTGGTCCATTTGTAGCATGATGTTTGTTGTAGATGTATGTTCCTGCTCATAGATTGTCTGGTATGCTTAGTATGATAGTGATGAAGCATGTTGAGGGAGTCCTGGACTAGGGGGTGTCCGGACGGCCGGACTATCATTGTGAGCCGGACTCCAAGACTATGAAGATACAAGATTGAAGACTTCGTCCCGTGTCCGGATGGGACTTTCCTTAGCGTGGAAGGCAAGTTTGGCGATACGGATATGTAGATCTCCTACCATTGTAACCGACTCTGTGTAACCCTAGCCCTCTCCGGTGTCTATATAAACCGGAGGGTTTTAGTCCAGAGGATGCGGACAACCATTACAACAATCATACCATAGGCTAGCTTCTAGGGTTTAGCCTCCTTGATCTCGTGGTAGATCCACTCATGTACTACCCATATCATCAATATCAATCAAGCGGGAGTAGGGTTTTACCTCCATCGAGAGGGCCGAACACAGGTAAAACATCGTGTTCCTTGTCTCCTGTTACCATCCGCCTAGACGCACAGTTCGGGACCCCCTACCCGAGATCCGCCGGTTTTGACACTGACATTGGTGCTTTCATTGAGAGTTCCTCTGTGTCGTCACCGATAGGCTTGATGGCTCCTTCAATCAACAACGACGCAGTCCAGGGTGAGAATTTTCTCCCCGGACAGATCTTCGTGTTAGGCTACTTTGCACTGCGGGCCAATTCACTTGGCCATCTGGAGCAGATCGAAAGCTACGCCCCTGGCCATCAGGTCAGGTTTGGAAGCCTAAACTTCACGGCCGACATCCGCGGAGACTTGATCTTTGACGGATTCGAGCCACAGCCGAGCGTGCCGCGCTGTCATGACGGGCATGATTTTGCTCTACCGCCGGACAGTGCCCTGGAGGCCGCACACGAGTCCGCTCTGACCCATAGTTCGGAGTAGACCGCGCAGATCGAGGACAGGTGGCTGGACACCGCCTCGGGAGCTGCAAATTCTACGGCGATGGAGCCGAATACCGACCTTGTCCCTTATAAAGCTCGTGACTCCGAGGCGCCGGACTCCTTGCCGGACTCCGAACCTCCTGCGCCCCTGCCAATCGAATCCGATTGGGCGCCAATCATGGAGTTCACCGCCGCGGACATCTTTCAGCACTCACCCTTTGGCGACATCCTAAATTCGCTAAAGCATCTCTCGTTATCAGGAGAACCCTGGCCGGACTGCGGTCGGGATGGTTGGGATGCGGACGACGAAGAAATTCAAAGCCCACCCACCACCCACTTTGTAGCCACTGTCGACGAGCTAACCGACAGGCTAGACTACGACTCCGAAGACATCGACGGTATGGACGACGATGCCGGAGACTACCAAGAACCAACGCTTACCGAGCACTGGAAGGCCACACCAACCCATGATGTATATATGGTGGACACCCCAAAAGGAAGCGATGACGAGGAACAACGGGACGCGGCAAAGGATAATTCCGCCGACAAGCAACCAAAACGGCGACGCAGACGCCGCCCTAAGTCCCGCCTCGACAAAAACAGTACTCCCAATGACCCAGCAATAGAGCGGGGGAAGCCAGTGGACGACGAACATACAACCAAGCAACCATCCGAACAGGATGAATCAGATAATCAATCCACGCCCGGCGAAAACAACAGTCCAGACGATCTCACGCCGGACACACCACTGGAGCATAAGAACCTTCATAAAAGACTTCTCGCCACTGCAAGAAGTCTGAAGAAGGAAAAACGGAAGCTCAAAACAGCGGAAGACATACTCAGAACAAGGTGGAGCAAAGTACTCAAGACCGTGGACAAATATGGCAATGGCCACCAAACAAAGAGCTACCCGAAGCGCAAGCTGCTGCCAAAATTCGACGAGGAGGCCATAGAGCCCCCACAGTCAAAAAGCAAAGAGGCCGCCTGGCCGGATAGACGACCAGATGACAGGCCAAAAGCAATAAGCGGCGCCGCACACAAGACGACTCCTGATCCTCGGAAAACAGACGGCCCGGTCAGGTCCATTTATGGGCCAAAAAATAGGGCCCCAGGAAGCAACACAACACGCCGAGTAGTCGAAGACAACGGCACACCCAAATACAGGGGCGCCGCACACCCACTATGTTTCATCGATGAGGTGCCGGATCATGAATTTCCAGCGGGGTTCAAACCCGTAAACATAGAGGCATCGACGGAACAACAGACCACAGTGCGGATTGAGGATTACATCCTCCACATACACATGGCTAGAGGAGATGATCTCCACGCCATAAAATATCTACCCCTCAAGCTCAAAGGGCCAGCTCGGTATTGGCTCAAAAGCCTCCCAGAAAATACTGTTGGAAGTTGGGAAGAGTTCGAGGACGCGTTTAGAGCAAATTTTCAAGGGACTTATGTCCGACCTCCGGATGCAGACGATTTAAGTCACATAACTCAACAGCCCGGAGAGTCAGCACGCAAATTCTGGAACAGGTTTCTTACCAAAAAGAACCAAATAGTCGACTGTCCGGACGCCGAAGCCCTAGCAGCTTTTAAACATAATGTCCGAGACGAATGGCTCGCCAGACACCTCGGCCAAGAGAAGCCGAGAACAATGGCCGCGCTAACAAGCCTCATGACCCGCTTTTGCGCGGGGGAAGACAGCTGGCTAGCAAGATGCAGCACCAGCGACCCGAGTACATCCGAGATCAGAGATGGAAACGAAAAATCACGGCGCAGAAAGGATCAGCGCCGAAATAAAGAAAAAAGCCCAAAGAACACGGCGGTCAACGCCGGATTCAAAAGGTCGCGGCCGAACAACAAAACACTGCCTCTTAAGGACAACAGTGACGAGCTATCCAACTTAAACAAAATTTTGGATCGGATATGTCAAATCCACAGCACCTCCGGAAGGCCTACAAACCACACCCACCGAGATTGTTGGGTCTTCAAACAGTCCGGCTGACTCAACGCTGAACACAAGGGGCTCGACGCGCCAAGCGAGGATGACGACGAAACCCACCAGCAGAGCGCCGGAAAACAAAAGACTTTCCCACAAGAAGTCAAAACAGTAAACTCACTTCATGTGATAATACGGAACAACAGTGCGGCACCCGCCAAAGTAGGTATCGCACGGTCCACCCCAGCGGAACCTCGAGGTTGGATGTCAAAACCAATTACTTTCGATCACCTGGACTATTCCAGAAGTATTTGAAACGCAGGATGGACTGCTCTGATATTGGAACCTATAATTAACGGACTACAATTTACACAAGTCCTGATGGACGGCGGCAGCTATTTAAACCTGCTATATCCGGACACAATCCGCAAGTTGGGGATAGACCGTACTAAAATTCGACATAGCCACACTTCCTTCAAAGGAGTGACGCCAGGCCCTTACGCCAAGTGCACGGGCTCCTTACTACTAGAAGTTGTGTTCGGGTCACCCGACAACTTCCGACGCGAAAAGCTAATCTTTCATATCGCCCCATTCAAAAGTAGCCATCAAGCACTATTGGGACGTGAAGCTTTTGTCCGCTTTAATGCAATACCACACTACGCGTCTCTTACACTTAAAATGCCCGGTCCACGCGGCATCATCTCATTAAAAGGTCATTCAAGACCCCGGACACGGCTAGACGAGTCCGGCATAAAATAAGCTAGGGGCTCCCTAGCCGCACACCCCTTTACAAGGGGCTGTGCGTATGAGCTAATATAAGCTCAGCTTTATTCATTCATTCATATTTCGATTTTTAATTCATTTTTTGCAATATTACTTTTCAAACTAAGTTCCTCTCTTTTACAGATGAATAGCGTGTTACACCCGTCCAGGATACAACACAATGGAGACACAAAGTAGCAGAGGCGTGCAAGAGGGACCGTTACAAGGATTCTTTTGATTAAGACCTGCGTAAACCTTTTTCTGTCTCTTGTTGCTATATATCCCTGGTTTCTCATTATAACCAGAGAGGAGGCGGCGTTTTAGCATCGGGCGTCGAGAGGACCTTGCGTGTACTGGACACTAGGGGCTTAGGGCATTGTTTACGCGGTATCATAAAAGACCGAATACCTTAGGGAGTGTTCGGCGTCTCGAGTTAGGCCTTATATGCATCAGCTCTGAATCATGTCTTTGGTCAAATGTTGGGTTTGCCCAGCTCCTGTGTTTTGCTGCCTTACGTTCCGTATCATCGGCTAACGCGGCACCAGGAGAACTACTGCGATTGTGCCCCGGTTCGGCCGGGCGAGCACCTCAGTAGAGAAAGCCGAAAACTGACTGTCATGATATGGAGAGAGACCGGTCAACCACTCGATCGACTACCGGAATGTTTAGAATTCCTCCGCTTTGACGAAGGACCGTTTCCCGGTCAGGCACATTCGTGCCCCGAATTCGGAGAGCGAGGTGCCCCTAGGGACTATATCGTAGCCCCACTCTCGAACTCCTATGGCTAAGTGAAAGTGATAAAGCATTATAGTCCGGTTGCCTCGTTTGCTACGCTACCACCTCCTTCACAGGACCGAGAGGTCGGATTAAGTGTGAAAATGTGCTATTTTTGCGAACACCCCCGCACCTTGTGCGTGGGGGCTGAAGCCGACGACTGCCATGTTTCAGGTTATACACACGTATACATAAACGGCCGCACAGGAGATATTCCAATACTTGCACGCACAAGTACAAAAAGTGCTTATATTATAAACATCGTTTTACAAAACATAAAGCTCATTTGAACATGACAATTTTTGAGCACTGCGACTCTATTACATGAGCACCACACAGAACTTCACCAAAATAGTGCTCGGCGGGTAACCGGCTCTCGTCCGAACCCTGGGTCGCAACCGCGGTGGCATCCATCTCTGTCCAATGTGTCTTCACACGGACGAGGGCCATCCGTGCACCCTCTATGCAGGCCGACCGCTTCATCGCCTTGATATGCGGCACCGTCCCAAGAAATTGCTGCAATAATCCAGAATAACTCTTCGGCTTGGGCCTATCCGGCCAGACATGAGTCACGATATCCGTCATGGCAAGTCCGGACAATCTATTCAGCTCAGCCCACTCGGCCAACCGATCGGTTAGCGGAAGTGAACGCTCCGGACTATGGAATTGAGACCAAAACAGCTCTTCCGTTTTGTGATCCTTCTGACTTCGGAAGTGCACAACGGCATCCGCCGCACTCGCCGCTAAGTCCATGTAAGGATCCTCCGGACCCCACAGCTGGCCAAGCTGAGCATACTTTGGATCTGTAAACCTTCGGTGCAGCAGAAAGGGCTTGCCAGCCACAATGTCTCCGGCCTGGCGCAGCTCCTCCTTTATAGCCCGCATTGCAGAACGGGCATCCTTGGCTTCGGCGGTGGCCTTCCCTAGGTCTTCTCGCTCCGCTAGGCGCTCCTTTTCAAGAACCTCATTGCGGTCGGTAGCATCTTTTAACTTCACGGCCATTTCGTCCATCTCCTCCCTGCTTCGGCAGTATGCAGCCCTTTCGGCTTCTAGCTCTTCGGCCGCCCTCGAGGCAGCCGCATCACTCCTTATGGCTTGCTCCTTGGCTTGAGCAAGTTCTGCCCGAAGGCTCTCCACAGCAGCGGAACCATCTGCGTCAAGCACACATATTGTAAGGGGTGGGCTTCGGCCCCCTTACTAGGTGACCACGGAGAAGAAACCTACCTTGCGACTCGTCAAGTCGCCTGTTGACTAGCGCGATGTCCGCATCCACAACATCGAGTTGCCGCTTTAGTTCGGCAACTCCATCAGTACGGCTAGCCACCGAACTATCCGCCACCTGCTTAGGAAAGGCGAAAATCAATACCTGGGATTTTGATCCTCAAGACGCTGTCGTTCTCGACACCCTACCGAGTCTCGAGGGCTACTATCTATCTGGCGACTTTATGTGTAAAACTGTCACAGGTATGTCATTTGTGCGTACCTCAAACCCCGCCAAACAAACTCTCGACGGTATCACGCAATCCGCCTTGGCGGATGAAATTCTTTCAATCACCGTACTCATCGATTGTACGGTGACCTTGAGATGGGCGCCCTCTCAAGCAGATCCTTCACTCCACCGCCAAGACACCCGTTGGTGCCGAACTATTCGACCTGCCAGACTCGGGGATACCCTCCGTGATGACACTTCAGGCTCGTCCGCCCTATCCGATGGTGCGGCGGATGGAGGCGTCTCGCTCTCCATCATCTCCGGACGGAGTTCCCCCGAAGATGAGCTCATCTGAGAAGGACGGAGATCCGAACTACAAGGTAAAAAACTTAAGTTATCCTCAGAAGTGCAAATAGGGATGTCCCTTATTACAAAACTCCCTTTTTTCTACTTACGGCTCGCTGGAGGGTTGATTCTTTAGGGGATATTGTGCGGCCGGAACCTCTCCGGACGCAGGACCCTCTGGTGAAGATCTCTTCCCCCGCTTCGGGGCTTTGGCCTTCGGGTTTTCGGAGGCGGTCCTCTTCTCCCCCTGGAAGGAGGGATTCTCGATCCCCCCTTCCTCAAAAGCCTCCTTGGTTGAGGCGGTAGTTCCTCTGTTCTCCCCTCCGCCTTCCTCTGAAGGCGCAACCTCCAGCATCCTGACCAGCACGAGATACGGTGCGGTCTCTGGGAGGGGGGCCAGACACCGTATCAGTTTTGCTTGCTCTATCCACTCCTGTTTAGAGGGCAGTTGGTCAAAAAGCGAATCATAGAAAGGCAAACAAACGGTATGTCCGGACACGGAGCTACTTACTTGTGTATCCGGGTGATTGCAGCTCGGGCCGGCATCCTCGGTCAATTCCGGACACACCTCTTGTGATCCGAAGAACAGTTTGCACATCTCCAGGGGTGTCGTACCCATGAAGTGTTGGAGAATTCATGGTCCCTCCGGAATAAACTCCCACAACCGGAGAGGGCGGCGTTTGCAGGGCAGGAGACGCCTAATCAGCATGACCTGCATCACCACGACCAGATCGATCTCCCTCGCTTGGAGGTCTCGAATCCGGCCCTGCAATAGGGGCACGTCCTTTGATAGCCCCAGTTGAGCCCTTGGCTGACCCATGACATCAGCCGCTGTGGAGGGCCTGGGCGGAAGATGGGCGGCGGCTTCTGCCTGCTGCCCCTGGGAGCGGTTATGTAGAACCACTCCTGCTGCCATAAGCCGAGCTCCTCCTGGAAAGAGCCCTCGGGCCATGGAGCGTCGGTCCTTCTGCTCACAATCGCCCCGCCGCACTCTGCTTGACGCCCCTCGATCATCTTCGGCTTCACGTCGAATGTCTTAAGCCACAAGCCGAAGTGAGGGGTGACGCGGAGGAAGGCTTCGCAGACGACAATAAATGCAGAAATATGGAGGATGGACTCCGGAGCCAAGTCGTGGAATTCCAACCCATAATAAAACATGAGCCCTCTCACAAAAGGATCCATCGGGAAGCCTAAACCCCGACGGAGGTGGGATACAAAAACGACGTACTCGCCGGGCTCGGGGGTGGGGATGACTTGCCCTTCGGTGGGCAACCTATGCGAAATCTCGTAAGACAGGTACTTGGCCTCTCGCAGCTTTAGCACGTCTTCTTCCGTGACGGAGGAGGGCATCCACCGGCCCTTAGGCCGGATCCGGACATTGTTGAAGGTCCGAAGCGCTCGAATCTGGGGCTCTGGGTGTTCGAACTCGGGGCAAGGAGAAGATTCGATGGAGGATTGAAGAAAAGAAACGAGCCTTGGTCCCATTATAAAGAAGGAGAATACCAAGAGCCGTCCCCGTGACCGTTCGGGACTGGCCTCCGATAGAGGGGGCGTGGCGATGGGCACGGTTGGGTTACCCACGTCCGTATTGATGGGAATCCCGGAATAAGGGGAACACGATCTCTGCTTCGACAAGACGTGCCAAGGAAACCGCTTCGCTAAACGCGCTGAGATGATATAACAAAAAACGATTCAAGTAAAAGCTTGGTGGTGGTGTGACGTCATGCCGCAAAATACGTCAGCAGATCGAACTTGTGTACATATTATTCTCTCTATGGTGGAATGTGGAATTTATTTTGCAGAGCCGGACACTATCCTGGTGTTCACAATCTTCTATGAATTATTCGGAGGAGGAACCCGCCTTGCAATGCCGAACAATATGCGCTACGGACTCATCGTCATTGAAGCCTGGTTCAGGGCTCTTGAGGAGTCTGGACTAGGGGGTGTCCGGACGGCCGGACTATCATCGTCAGCCGGACTCCAAGACTATGAAGATACAAGATTGAAGACTTCGTCCCGTGTCCGGATGGGACTTTCCTTGGCGTGGAAGGCAACTTTGGCGATACGGATATGTAGATCTCCTACCATTGTAACCGACTCTGTGTAACCCTAGCCCTCTCCGGTGTCTATATAAACCGGAGGGTTTTAGTCCATAGGATTGACAACAATCATACCATAGGCTAGCTTCTTGGGTTTAGCCTCCTTGATCTCGTGGTAGATCCACTCTTGTACTACCCATATCATCAATATTCATCAAGCAGGAGTAGGGTTTTACCTCCATCGAGAGGGCCCGAACCTGGGTAAAAACATCGTGTCCCTTGTCTCCTGTTACCATCCGCCTAGACGCACAGTTCGGGACCCCCTACCCGAGATCCGCCGGTTTTGACACCGACACATGTGCTTGCTATGATAGTGATGAACCATGTACATGTATGCTCCTGCTTTCATGGATTGTCCGGTATGTTGTGCGCTATGCTCACTGTCAATGCGTGCTACGATTGTAGGACATGACCATGCAGACGCAAGATCTTAGTCAGGCCCTTGTCGTGTCCGACAGCCAGTTTGCTCCATCGTTTGTCGAGGATTCGCAGCCTATGTCCGAGATGGCACCTGATTCAGAGGTGTTCAAGTCTGATTCCCTCTATGTGCCAGTAGTGCTCGTTGAGCCAACTCCTCCTGCTTCTGCTGCTGCCGCTACAATCAAGCTAGCAGCAGCAAAGGCAAAGAAGGATGGTAGGTCGAACAACATGAAGTGGCAGCCGTTCATGTCCACGTTCGTGCTGAACAAGATGTGTGAGCTCATCTCTACTGGAGTTAGGACTGACAAGGGCTTCAATGAGGTGCACTTGAACACCGTTGCAAAGCAGGTGTTCGAGTTCTGTGGGCAAGAGGTGTCTGCCACCTAGGTGTACAACCACCTGAGGAAGTGGAGAAGTCGATTTGATCCAAGTGTCCAAGCTGATAGACCTTAGCGGCGCCTCATGGGATGAGAACACTTGCTCCATAGTTCTGGAAGCAGAGCACTACGCTGACCATGTCGCGATTAGCTCACAGCCCTCTTCCTTTTCATACTGTCCACCATTGCCTACTCCCAATCGCCACTAACAACACTTGTGTTTCATTCTTAGGACCACCCAAGGAACGCTGAGTTCCTCAACATGCCCATCCAAAACTACAGCCAGATGCAGCACATCTTCTCCTTCGGGCTGGCAACTGGGAAGCATGCCATGAGCTCGGGTGAGCCTCTTGGTTCTCCCATGCCAGACTTCCCTGGAACACCGGACGTCGAGGTCCTTGATGGCCCTGACAAGCCCGCTGCAAAGCCCTTCGACAAGCCACTTGACCCCGTCTATGATAGGAAGAGGAAGAGAGGAGGCCTGATGGAGGAGGAGATCAATGTCTTTTGCAGCATTACTGAGGCAGTGAAGGAGGTGGCAACAACCATCAGGGAGTGCAAGCCCCTCGGCGTCCACCACGACAGTATGGCGCTGTCATGACCCAGGGTGGATTTAGCGATGAGGCTCTCGTGGCAGCTCTCAGCCACCTGCTTGACAACAAGACCCAGGGTGTTGGGTTCGTTGCCATGGCCGACGCTCACAGGATGCTTTGGCTCAGGAGCTGGCTGGGCAAGCACTACTACTAGAGTAGTGCTGCCTGTGAGCGTGCATGATCCCCGACGGCGATGGTAGTGGCGATGACGACGACGATGATGATGACGACGTACATTTTGTGTAGTTAGGGCTCAAAAACTATTTGATGGTATGTATATTTTGGTGAGGTGGTATATACTAACCCCTCACGCTGATGGTGAACTTGCGGTGGTAGGACGATACCCTTTTTTGGATGTGGTTGTAGGTTAACACCAAGGTAGTGCTAGGTTGAACTTGCTATGCCGTATGATCATGCATGGTTTACTTCTCTTTTGCTCCATTGTTGTTTGTGTGCTACTTTGCTTGCTACTTGTGCTCCATTGATTTGCTGCTTCTACTCTTACTCTTATGCATTGCTAGGGCAAGTGGTATGCCGTGTTCATCGGTGAGGTTCCGGGGGTTTATAGTTCATGGGAAGAAGCCAATGCACAAGTGGCATCATATAGCAACAGCAACTATAGAGGGTTCAAGACTAGGCAGGCAGCAGAACAAGCTTACTCCGCTTGGGTGCGAAAGCACAAAGGCAACAGTGTTGACAGTGGCAAGGTTGGAGGTGTCAAAGTGGAAGCTGCTAAGGTGGATCGTCTGTTTGGGCTGAAGCTGAAGAACTTCATCATCTTCGCCCAGTTCATCACCATTGCTGTGTTGTGGCTTTGGTGTGCTAGGTGTGATCATTGTGGGTAAGCTCACCAACTAGGGTACAAGATAAGCACAACATGTACGCCGTATGCAACCAAACGTCGTGTTCTTGTGCCGCTAGGGCCAATGCAGGCAACCAAACAAAGTGCACTTGCGTATTACCTAATGCAGGGACACTAGATGCAGGCAACCAAACAAGTTGCAGATGGCGTGTCGTTAGGGCCTGTTTTTGCTCAACCAGGCTGGGTTGAGAAGTGTATGCGATGCAGGCACTATAACAAACGGCAACCAAACACGCCACAAGTGAAGGTGCTCATCAACATGGCCAGATTATTGGTTTTTTTTTGCGAGAAAGCCAGATTATTATTATTAACTCAAGGGGGGTAGCACAGGTGTATATATTGATGAATCGTTGTTGAATTCACTCCTCAACATGTTCAACGCCTCATCATCAATCCGAGGTACTGGTGTACATGCGATATTTATGGTCTTGAAAAACAATGTTCCTATGCAGATTTTGGCCAACGCAGCTCAGCAGGGGCCTTGCCCACTACTGAAATTGCCGTCAGCAGATGAGGTTCAGAAGAAGTTTTGAGTTTCAGACTTCTTGTGATTCAGACCTCTCGGAGGGATCTTGTCAAATTTTAAGATTCTAGATGCATGGTACCATGGGCTTTTGCTCTCGTGATTTAAGCCTCTGGGGAGATGAAAGAAACAGTATCTACAAAAAATACGTACACGTGAAAATAAATGAAATCTTGTGAACATATGAACTGTGGTTTTTGAAAGCGTCCAAGTCTGTAGGTAGAAATGTTGACGGATGAGTCATGAGGTCGTCGTGTGACTGTCGACTGAATCACAAGCTGCACAGTTATACAGGCAATTTCATTGAATGCTATGACACAATATTACAAGCACAATTATATTCAACATCCCTCACTTCTACAAGTTCGTAGTATTTTACTGCGAGTCCCGCTTCGGTACACCCCCCCTAGAAAACGTATAAAGGGCAGTATAGTCTTTTCACAAGGTTTCTTACTTTGCATGTTATGATACCCGCGAATATATACGCCCTACGTACCCCTGACAGGGCCGGCCCATTAAGGTTTCCGCATTATGCAACAGTATATACCCTACGTACCCCTGACTGGGCCGGCCCATTAAGGTTTCCGCATTATGCAACAGTATATACCCTACGTACCCCTGACTGGGCCGGCCCATTAAGGTTTCCGCATTATGCAACAGTATATACAGACAGGAATAAAAAGCGATCTCATAATGATTCGAACCCCTCACATCCAGCCCACAGAGAAAAGTTGCAAACCAGTCACCCTGAGAAGCTTTGGTGATAAAATCTGAGCGCGCCCCTTAAAGAGCTATTACGTAGAATATGAAAACACGAGCATTTCTGAAACAAAAAGAATCAAACATTTTTAGAAGTCGTGAATATTTCTTTTTAAAAAAGAAAAAAATCTGGAATTTCCGAGTTTTTGTGAAAACGTGAATGTTTTTAGAGTTCTGAGAAAAAATCCAACATGACATCATTTTTTAACAATCAGAACAAGTTTTAGAGAACATGATTTTTTTGGAAAACCCTGTACATTTTTAAAATACTAAAGAACTTTTTAAAATGTGAATATTGTTTTGAAATGTTCGAAAAAAGTCACAAATATTTTCGAGAAGAAAAATAAATATGAAAATAACGAACAAACAAAAAAGAAAAAATGAAAACAATGAAAAAACACAAAGGAAAATAAAAGGAAAAAATAAAAAGAATAAAACTGGAAACACGGTAAAGGTTCCCAAGTTGGGTTGGGGGTAGTTCCTACGCTATCTGCAGAAATGGCTGACCCAAACTCGTCTCTCGGCCGCTTGCCTTATGCGAAACAGTGGCAATCTGAAGTATTTTGCAACTTTTCTCAAAGAAAAATCTTTATTCTTCCCTTCTTTTTTCTACTTTTCTACTTTTTTGTTTTCATTCTCTTTCTTCGTCAATTCTTTTCTATTTTTTACTTTATTATTATTTTTGAAATCTTTATTTTTTTTAATATTGTTTGCAATACCAAAACAGCCATACAACGATTAAAGGCGTTCAAACCTTGCATGCATGCTTTCCATGGGCATTCCCACCTTGTTGAAAAAGTTGGGTCATTTTAATATGTCCAAAAACAGACGATATTCATCGGAGGGTGTTCGGGTAAGGCTAGAAGGGCCCATTTGAAAGCATATTTTTTTCGACGTCCCTCAAATGATCCAGATGCTTTCCACCAGCTTATGTGACCAACAATGCATCATGCCAAGTTGTTTGGATTTTTGACAAATTTTGCATTTTCTGGAGTTTTCTTGGTGACAAGAGCCGATAAAATGATCGGAAGCGTCGCATCGTGTAAACACGTCAGAACTTATTAATACCTAACATGAACGGCTCATATGACTGTGGCAGGCTGCATAAAAAAGTTGGGGTCATTTATCCATAATACAAAAAAAACACCATTTAAAAAGTGTGTGTCACATCAGGCCTCACTGAGCATGTTCCTTTTCCTAATTGATTGCTTCTGTTAATTGCGATTTTGTCATTATCAATCAATATGAACATTTTCCTATGTCCTAACCATTTATTGAAATTGCTTGACAATTTCGAAATTTCAAATTGTGTATGAAAAATTTACAAACTTGATTTTTTTCCAAAAGTGTTACAAAATCTCAACAATTGACGAAAGTTGTAAGGTATGTACTTTTTAAAAATTTATTACCTTTTTATTAAACGCAAACATTTCTAAATTTGTGAACTAAAAATACAAAATGTGAAATGTTGTGAAATTCCAGAGAATTTTTATTGTAAACCATATTTAAAAAAGATCTAGTATTATAAACAAATTTTCAAATTTTTGAACAAATTCCTAAAGAAGAATACAGTTCAAGAAGGAGAAAAAATGAATTAACAAAAAAGAGAAGAAAAACCAAAAATATATAGAACAAAAATTTCTTATGCCCTACAAAGTGAAAACATGTATATAAAAAATGTTCGTAATTCTGGAAAAATGTTTGTTTTTCAATGCTCGAAAATTTGAAATAATATTTGTGTTTGTCAGTACGCGACACATCTTCCACGAACTTGCTGGGATCCAGTCCTTGCGGTCGCCTATTTCAACGCGAATAGTCCACCGGACAGAATAAATCACTAAAAAGGAAAGTGGGAGCTCCATCCCTACCATTCCTGGCCTTTACTGGCACAAACAGTACGCCAAATCATCTAAACAGCAATAATCTCGGATATCAGTTTCTGAGCCCGAGCTCAGCTCATCCTGATATCCACGCCATAAGTTTGCATGTGGATCTGTGCTCCAAGCTGTATTCCCCTACCGTATATTTGCAGAAATATGCCAGTCCCACGATGCAATGAATGCGACGGCCGTCACGCTGTGCTTGTGGATCAGGTTCTCCGAACACGGCTCAGACATATTTCTGAGCCTGCCTGAGCCATTCAAAGTCACCCATTTATTATGCCATGGCCCAATCACCCATTTTACATGATTTTACCGTACCTGCAACTACATTGTTTAATCAAACAGGCCCATCGCCTGGGCTAATTGCTCCAAGCAAAGAGAAGGTCGTCGCATGCACACAGTTCAAATTTTCTTAACCATGAAATTATTACATATACTTAATCCCAAAGGATGAACAACTGACAGGCACGAACGAGCACCCTTTCATGTCGTTCAAATTCAGAAAAACAAAAGCGAGATTGCATCCTTTACATTCGATTTTGATGCCCAGATACCATACTACGCCTGCGTACGCCGTCGTTTAGATGCCATGCTGCTCACTTCCTCTCGTCAGCGGATTCAGTTACCTCCCCCGCATTCAGTACGTGAGTCCATTCTCAACATCAGGCTCGCCGCCGTCCTGGCTGATCTCGGCTCTGGCAGCAAGATCGTGATTGACGAATCCTTCCTCGACGGAATCTTGAATTACCTTCTTGTCCAGTTCCTGCTTGAACATTTTCAGGTACTCTCAAAATATGGCTGCATAACATCCCAGTGTTCAAAGTGGCCACATTCACATGTAAACTCTGTTTTGTCTTCGCTTATGTTCACCTCGTACTGAACCCTATTCCATTTCTCTCTTTTTGCTGCATTGTTGTGAACCATGGCGTACTTCCTCATCTTCTCTACTTCTGTGACATTGTACGCCGTCCCTTCAATTAGTTGACGACCGAACTCTTCAGACATTGCCCTAGTGTATATTTTACTTGCATGTCGCTTTATCGCCATATTCTTTCTCCTCACAGCTCAACCCTGGCAGAATATTTTTTGCTTTTTTCAGTAAGTGGAACTGATTAACAAATAACTTGCATATCTAATATCAAAGCCGATCTCCCACAAGTACAAATTGTAGAAGTCGTACGCCTCACCCTATGTGTCAAAACTCAGGCCAAGGGTAGGCCTTACTACACTCTACGTGGGCTCCTCTGCATATTTGCGAATCGACTGCTCCAAAGCACTCATTCGAGAAGGGCATGGTGTCCGGTTTGGTGGCGCAGTGCTCAGGCATAATCTGTAATCCCAAACAATACCATTTCAGTCTACTAGGTACAGCAAACTATTCTTACAGAGTGATGCCCGAGGTTATCCAGTAACAAACAGGGAGTATGAAAATGATGGATTTGCAAATGCTTCAGTTTGTGTGGCTTCTTGCAGCTTTGGCGGCCGCTTAGCCGTCACCAGGATCGCGACGCCATCACCTCCATCATCACCGACCTTCGCGTGATGGCTCTCCGCTTTGCCCCGCCGCTCCGCCCGCCACCTCCCGAGCCGGATTAGATCCTTGCTGATGTATCGAACGTTGCGGTTGTACCGCCCCCCTTTGTTTATTTTCAGGGCTTGTTGAGCTGTGCCCTTAGCAGAACCCCTTGTACTTCGTGTTGTGCTACTCTGTGTGTGGGGGCTAACCTTGTGGTACTGTTTGGCTCTGGTGGTTTGCTTTATCTATAAAGCGGGGCGAAAGCCTTTTTCGGTAAATGCTTCAATTTGCCATTTCATACATTCACTTTGCTAATGACCACCAAACTAATATAAACTGTGACTGAATATGTGTAGTGCAGACAAAACGAACACTCACAATACAGAAGATACAGTCCAACATGCAACAACGACAGGATTTGGCTTCGTACCTTTTTGTCCATCCACGGGCCTGCAGATTGATTTCTGTCATTGGACTGTGTCGACCTCGTCGGGGATGTATCCGGGCGACGGCGCACTCCAGCTTGTGCCATCATCGCTGACCTGCTGACCGCAAACAGACCCAGCATTTGAGTTAGCAGGAACGGCAACTTCGTCTCCGTTGTTCGCCAACAAGACAGAGCAACCGAATCTGGGTGCTCATGGCTGTCGGTGGACTCCCCTCGCAGTGGAAACCTGATAAAGGATGGGAGTGCAGCGACCAAGGCCCGTCAGTTAGCATGGACAACAAATGCTCAAAATACTTTGCAGATCTGAGGGCACTAACCTTAAACTGTCAACGGCATCGAGGAGGAACTCCAATGCAGCAACCTCCATTTTTCACCAGCGACCGCTGGTACAGAACGAGGGCCGCCGCCAGAGATTGTTTGGAACACGATGCAAAGGGGGCGGGGGCACCTGTGGAGGAGAGGGGCGGCGAGGGTTTCCCGGACGAACCACCTCTCCCGATCTGTACGTGGCTCAGTTGAAACACTAACATTCTGGTCCACGGACCAGAACGCACCCGTGGCTCCGCCGTCCACGTACGAACTACTGTTTCGTACCGTATTCCCAGCACTCCCCATTTTCTAGATTCCGTGTCAGACGCGTCAGAACGTTTTTTGCGGATCCCGAGCAACGAACCAAAGGCGACGATATTGGGATCAGCTGGGCTCGGGCACCAAATCGCTTTCTCCCAATAATCTGCATTTGTCTCAAAAAAAGCAATAATTTGCATAGCCGCAAAGGTATCGTATATGATCATTTGCACAGACCAAATTCAAATATTTCAAAATAAAAATGACCGGTAGCATATTTTCTCGGGAGTAACGGAAAATCCCGTTTCGACCCGTTTCCGAAAAATTCGTCTGAGAAAAAAACCTAGTTACAATACATCAAATATATATGATGATACATAGCGCTGCAGATGTAACACCAAAGTTCGTTTGTCCTACTAGCAAGCAACATGTTTACTGCCGGTTGAGGTTCCGGGTTCGATACTTAGTAGCCTGCATTTTTTTTTTGATTTTCGGCAAGCAACATGTACTATCGCCATGATGGGGGCGAAGGAGTTATTCTTTGTCTGTATGTCGACGACATATTGATCTTTGGAACCAAACTTGATTTAATCAAGGAGGTTAAGGATTTCTTATCTCGCTGTTTTGAGATGAAGGATCTAGGAGTAGCTGATGTTATCTTAAACATCAAGCTGTTGAGAGATGAGAATGGTGGGATCACACGCTGCTTGATCTCACTATGTGGAAAAGGTTTTGAGTCGTTTTGGGTATAGCGATCGCACGCCTTCTCCAACTCCATATGATGCTAGTGTGTTGCTTGAAAGAATCGACGGATTGCTAGAGATCAAGCGAGGTATTCTCAGATTATTGGCTCGCTTATGTATTTGGCGAGTGCCACGAGGCTGACATCTCTTTTCTTTGTGAGCAAGCTGAGTCGGTTTGTGTCAAAACCGGAGATGATCATTGGCGTGCGCTTGAGAGAGTTATGCGCTAATTGAAGGGCACTACGAGCTATGGGATTCACTACACCGGGTATCCAAGGGTACTGGAGGGTTATAGTGACTCGAACTGGATATCTGATGCTAATGAGATTAAGGCCACAAGTGGTTATGTTTTTACACTTGGTGGTGGCGCTGTTTCTGGAAGTCTTGCAAGCGAGACCATCTTAACGAGGTCAACTATGGAAGCAGAACTCACGGCATTAGAGGCGCCTTTGTTGAAGCGAGTGGCCGTGAGCTATTGATGGACTTACCTATGGTTGAAAAACCAATACCCCCTATCCTGATGAACTGTGATAATCAAACTGTGATCGTCAAGTTAAACAGTTCTAAGGACAATATGAAGTCCTCAAGGCATATGAAGAGGAGATTAAAATCTGTCAGGAAACTGAGGAACTCCGGAGTTATTACGTTGGATTATATCCAAACGTCGAAAAACTTGGCACATCCCTTCACAAAGGGTCTATCACGTAATGTGATAGATAATGCATCGATGGAGATGGGTTTGAGACCGACCGCATGAGTTGTCCATAGTGGTAACCCACTCTATGTGATCGGAGATCCCGTGAAGTAGAAGTGGGAGACAAGCTGTTGGTCAGCTGAGAGGAGAGTATCCTTATTTTAATTATCCCACTCCGTGAAGATGCGGTACTCTCCTGATCTGCATGGCAGGTTGATATCTATCTTAATGTGTTCCAAGTGGCTTATTTGAGTAAGCAGAGATGTTGTTCTGTAGAGCATCTCCTGAGGAACACACCTATATGAATTTGACTGTTAACGTCGCAGTATGTGAGAAGTGGGTGCTCTCTAATTAATTCATGAAAGGCCTTGGAGTACGACGTATACGCTCCACCCGCGGGGAAGCCTTGCGGCAGCCCAGTACCGGTCAAGAATTTGTGTGAAACTAGTCTCGCAGAAAACTTGTAGTTCAAGGCATAGTCCACTATTCAAGTTGTGATCTACTGTAGCATAAATCTCTAAGTGGAAGTTCAACTTCACAGTCTCCACTAAGCACCCGTATATATAAACAATGTTTTGGAACCAAATGGTGAAATGTGCCAATGAGACTTTGTGGGGGATTGTTGGAATTTGCTAGTGGGCTTTTGGCCTAAAGCCCAACTAAATTTTTGAAATTCTCTTGGCCCATTCATGCACACATGTGAGTGGAGTGAGTGAGGCTAAAGTTTAGTCCCACCTCATAAGTTGAGAGAGAGTTGCACCTTTTTATAAGGTGAGCTCTCCTACCACTTGTATGAGCATGAGAAGAGGAGACCTACACGCGCGCTCCTCCTCCTCGCTCGCCTTGCGACGCGGGTTGCGGGATTGAGCCGAGCCGAGAACAGAGCAATGCACGTTGTCTATATTTTTGTTGCTCGGGAAAAATTAATGAGTCATTAATTAATTATTAACGGACGCGTTAATTACTGAACCGTTTCCGATTCTTTTGGATCGTGACAACTCGGACATGGGGTTTACTCCCACGACCTACCCGGCCCGCACTATATAGTCAGGCAGACGTCTACCCTAGCCGCCGCCGCTTCGTATGGTTTCTCACCACCGTTCCAGTCCATTGCACCACCGATCAAGTCTTCTCCATCCCTCCTTTCGGCGTGCACCGGGAGAGGGGACAGCAGGCCTCCGGAACCCCGCCTCTCGTGATCCAATACGGGAGAGGGGCGATCAGGTTTTGGGGAGCTTTTCGCATGACTGCTGGCGATGGCGACTTTATGACTAACGACTTCTTCCCCGACCTTGGCAACCTCATCCTCGACGACATGGGCGACAACATCAACGCCGGCGGTGCTGCTCCCGCTGCATCGTATGTGATTCTATCTTTCCTGTTCGAGATCGTGGTAGAATTCATGTTTCTAATATGTGCCCTAGATGTGATCTGTTCATCTACTATGCTAGTTAGCATGATTAGTTCAATCTCTGCTACTGTAGTCATGATTTATTTTCTGTTAATTCGGATTAAATCTCGTAGTAATTTGCTCATATTTTCAACAATCCAAAAACCTGATTATAGGCAATTTACTCCGAGTGGTTTTGCTGCGCATCTGAAGCCGCCTGCCTTTAAGGGAGTGCAATATAAGAGGTGGCGCACGAGAGCAGTCTACTGGTTTCAGACCATGGGCTGCTATGACACCACTAAGGGCAAGCCCGAGGCGATCTTAATCCGCACACGGTGGAAGCTTTTGAGAAGATCGATACTCTCTTTAAAGGCGCTCTTGTGGGTGTTCTTGATGATTCCATTGTGGATTCGTATATGTCGTTTGACAACGGCAAGGACATGTGGGCAGCGCTTGAGGCCAAGTTTGGTGCCTCGGACCGATAGCGAGTTATGCGTCATGGAGCAATTCTATGACTACAAGATGACTGATGAGCGCTCTGTTGTACAACAGGCTCATGAGATACAGTCGCTCGCAAAAGAACTTGAGCACTTCAAGTGTGTGTTGCCGGACAAATTTGTTGCCAGAGGCATTATTGCCAAGCTTCCACCTTCGTGGAACAATTTTGCTACTTCCCTGAAACTCAAGAGACATGAGTTTTCCGTTGCGGATCTCATTGGTACTCTTGATGTTGAAGAGAAGGCGAGAGCAAAGGACACACGTGCTCGAGTTTCCGAGGGAGCTTCTAGTGCGCACATGGTACAGAAGAAGAACTTCCAGCCCAATAAGTTCAAAAACAACAAGAGCAAAACTCAGGGGAAAGGCAAGTTTGATACAAAGAACAAGCCATCACATTCTACCAACTTCGAGAAGAATTCTCAAAAGAAGGGGAAGGGACTTTGCCATGTTTGCGGTGATCCTAATCACTGGGCTCCGAAGTGTCCTAACCGCTTTGAGGAGCACGAACATGAGAAGGGCGGCAAGTCCGCTAATGTTGTCATCGGTGATACTGATATGAAGGAATCAGGGTGCGGTATTTTCCTACCATCCTTTCGATATTTCAATCCCGATTGGTTAATTGACACGGTGCCAATGTACATGTTTGTGCTGACGCCTCCATGTTTTCTTCTTACCAGGCCACAGGGACTTCTCCCGTGCTGATGGGGAACGGGTCACATGCCATTGTTCGAGGTGTTGGTACGGTCGATCTGAAGTTTACTTCGGGGAAGACCGTGCGTCTGAAGAACGTTCATCATGTGCCGTCCATCAATAAAAATCTCGTTAGCGGTTCCCGTTTATGTCGAGATGGTTTTAAGTTGGTTTTTGAATCCAATAAAGTTGTAATTTCCAAGTGTGGACAATTTGTTGGAAAAGGCTATGAGTGCGGAGGCTTGTTCTGCCTATCTTTGTCAGATATTTGCACTAAAGTTATTAATAATGTTTGCCACAATAATGAGTCGGATATTTGGCATTCACGACTTTGTCATATTAACTTTGGTTGCATGACGCGGCTAGCCAATATGAATTTAATTCTGAAAATCTCTACTGTCAAAGGCTCTAAGTGCCAAGTATGTGTGCAAGCTAAACAACCTCGCAAGTCCCATAAGACTGTAGAGGCAAGAGACTTGGCGCCACTAGAGCTTATACATTCTGATCTTTGTGAGATGAATGGCGTGTTGACAAAAGGTGGAAAGAGATATTTCATGACGTTGATTGATGACTCCACTAGATATTGTTATATGTATCTTTTGAAATCAAAATATGAGGCTTTAACTTTCTTCAAAAACTATAAAGCTGAGGCAGAGAACCAACTTGATCAAAAAATTAAACGGCTTAGGTCCAATCGTGGTGGAGAGTATTTTTCCAATGAATTTGATCTGTTTTGTGCGGAACATGGTATAATCCATGAGAGGACGCCTCCCTACTCACCTCAGTCTAATGGGGTGGCCGAAAGAAAGAACCGAACTCTAACTGATTTGGTTAACGCCATGTTAGACACATCGGATCTTTCCAAGGAATGGTGGGGGGAGGCGCTAATGACCGCGTGTCATGTCCTAAACCGAGTTCCCACAAAGCACAAGACCATGACTCCATTTGAGGAATGGGAAAGGAAAAGGTTGAAACTCTCTTACGTACGTTCTAAAGGTTGTTTGGCGAAAGTCAATATACCAATTCCCAAGAAGCGCAAGCTTGGACCAAAAACCATGGATTGTGTTCTTCTGGGCTATGCTTTTCATAGCATTGGCTATAGATTTTTGATAATAAAATCTGAGGTATCTGACATGCATGTTGGTACGATTATGGAGTCTAATGATGCAACTTTCTTTGAGGACATATTTCCTATGAAGGATATGTCAAGTTCATCAAATCAGGAGATACCTATTCCATCTAGTGAGGAACTCACTGTAATTCATGAACCCACCATTGCGATGGAACACGTTGAGAATCCTGTTGAGGGTGATAATGAAAATCCTGTAAGGAGTAAGAGACAGAGGACTGAAAAGTCCTTTGGTGATGATTTCATTGTGTACCTTGTGGATGACACACCCAGGACTATTTCAAAAGCCTATGCATCTCCGATCTTGACTCTTTGGAAGGAAGCTGTTCAGTGGCGAGATGGATTCCATCTTAGCTAACGGGACCTAGGAGATCACCGACCGTCCTTATGGGTGCAAACACAGTAGGATGTAAGTGGGTGTTCAAGAAGAAGCTTAGACCGATGGTACGATTGAAAAGTACAAGGCACGGCTTGTGGCTAAGGGTTATACCCGAAAGAAGGTGAAGACTTCTTTGATACTTCTTGACTCGTGGCTAGATCGACCACAATTGGTGCTACTATCCTGGCTGCCTCACATGGTCTTCTCGTTCATCAAGCAGACGTTAAGGCGGCTTTCCTCAATGGAGAGTTGAAGGAGGAAATTTACATGGATCATGAGATGGTTTTGTAGTACCTGGTCAAGAAGGAAAGGTGTGCAAGTTATTAAAGTCTTTATATGGCCTTAAGCAAGCTCCTAAGGAGTGGCATGAGAAGTTCGAAAGAACATTAACTGCTGCCGGCTTTGTAGTAAATGATGGTGACAAGTGTGTACTATCGCCATGGTGGGGCGAAGGAGTTATTCTTTATGCGTATGTCGATGACATATTGATCTTTGGAACCAAACTTGATTTAATCAAGGAGGTTAAGGATTTCTTATCTCTTTGTTTTGAGATGAAGGATCTAGGAGTAGCTGATGTTATCTTAAACATCAAGCTGTTGAGAGATGAGAATGGTGGGATCACCTTGCTTGATCTCACTATGTGGAAAAGGTTTTGAGTCGTTTTGGGTATAGCGATTGCACGCCTTCTCCAACTCCATATGATGCTAGTGTGTTGCTTGAAAGAATCGACGGATTGCTAGAGATCAAGCGAGGTATTCTCAGATTATTGGTTCGCTTATGTATTTGGCGAGTGCCACGAGGCTGACATCTCTTTTCTTTGTGAGCAAGCTGAGTCGGTTTGTGTCAAAACTGGGAGATGATCGTTGGCGTGCGCTTGAGAGAGTTATGCGCTACTTGAAGGGCTCTGCGAGCTATGGGATTCACTACACCGGGTATCCAAGGGTACTGGAGGGTTATAGTGACTCGAACTGGATATCGATCTTGATGAGATTAAGGCCACAAGTGGTTATGTTTTTACACTTGGTGGTGGCGCTGTTTCTGGAAGTCTTGCAAGGAGACCATCTTAACGAGGTCAACTATGGAAGCGAACTCACAAGCATTAGACACATCCTTTGTTGAAGCGAGTGGCCGTGAGCTATTGATGGACTTACCTATGGTTGAAAAACCAATACCCCCTATCCTGATGAACTGTGATAATCAAACTGTGATCGTCAAGATAAACAGTTCTAAGGACAATATGAAGTCCTCAAGGCATGTGAAGAGGAGATTAAAATCTGTCAGGAAACTGAGGAACTCCGGAGTTATTACGTTGGATTATATCCAAACATCAAAAAACTTGGCACATCCCTTCACAAAGGGTCTATCACGTAATGTGATAGATAATTGAAAGTGCAACTAATCCCCAGGTGGTTTTGGTAATTAATAACAACATATATATCATTGAACTAATTGTTTCTTGAGAATATTTCAGAAAGTTCAGTGATATGGGTATGGCAATATTGATGATGTGGACCCTCAAAATGCTAAGGAAAACATTGGCAAAAGCTCAAGACTCTATTTTTGGTTTAGTGATCCAAGATCACATTGAGTCCATAGGAAAGCCAATACTATTAAAGGGATGAGGTTATGATGATGATCTGGTTGCTCAAAAGTGCTTAGTGATTTATCTCCCAAACTATCGCAATCTTTCATTCCAACATATACTCATAAGTAATCTCGGTCCCACCGATTCCATAAACTCACCACACCGAGATGAACCACCTCACCATATACCCAAACCCTAGAAATCTCGGATTTTCCGATTCCAAACTCGGTCATACCGAAATTGGTGTTGCCAACCTACAGAACATACGTACTCAAATCGGTGTCACCGAGATGAGAAAGTCGGTCCCACCGAGAATGGCAAACCCTAGACTTTGGAAGAATCGGACTAACCGAGATTGTATTTTCGGTCCCATCGAAAATCCCAACGTTCACAAGATTTGAACTTTCGGTCTCACCGAGTTGTCAACTTCGGTCTGACCGAGATTGGTCAAATGTGTAACAGTTGGATTTTGTGTGGAGGCTATAAATACCCTCCACCTCCTCTTCATTCGTGGAGAGAGCCATCGAAAGAACTACCACTCCTACCTTACATTTCCGAGAAGAAAACTACCTACCCTTGTGTTGAGATCAAGTTGCTCCACTCCCACCATATGAAACTTGATTTCTAGCCTTCCCAAGTTGCTTTCCACTCAATCCTTTCTTCCACCACAGCCAAATCGGTGAGGAGAGTTGAGTGTTGGGGAGATTATCATTTGAAGCACAAGAGCAAGGAGTTCATCATCACCAACACCATCTATTACCTTTTGGAGGTGGTGCCTCCTAGATTGGTTAGGTGTCGCTTGGGAGCCTCCGTCAAGATGTGGAGTTGAACCAAGAAGTTTGTAAGGGCAAGGAGATCGCCTACTTCGTGAAGATCTACCCGAGTAAGGCTAGTCCTCCGTGGGCGTAGGCCATGATGGCATAGACAAGGTTGCTTCTTCGTGGACCCTTCGTGGGTGGAGCCCTCCGTGGACTCTCGCAGCCGTTACCCTCCGTGGGTTGAAGTCTCCATCAACGTGGATTGACGATAGCACCACCTATCGGAACCACGAGAAAAATCTCCGTGTCTCCAAATTGCGTTTGCTCTTCTCCACCTCTTATTTACTACATGTGCAATTTACTTTCCGCTGCCATTACTCTAGAATTGCATGTGTAGGGTGATACTTGACTTGCTCTTCATTGTGAACTTGCTAAAAACTTGTCTTAATCAAAAGGCTAAATTTTTAAGTTGTCAAGTAGTCTAATCACCCCTCCTCTAGACATACTTCCGATCCTACAAGTGGTATCAGAGCTTTGGTCTCCATTGGATTGGTTTCCATTGCATTGGACTCCATAAGCTTGGTTTCACAACCTAGGAGAGTATGGCGTCTAGTGAGGGTAATTTTAAGAGAGGTCCTTACTTTGATGGTTCAAATTTTGCTAGTTGGAAGCACAAAATGAAAATGCATATTCTTGGACATAACCCTGCCGCATGGGGCATTATTTGTGTTGGCTTGCAAGGTGAGTTCTTGAGGAAGGAAAAGTTCGGATCGCGAAGCTACTGCGGATGAGTTGCGGATGTTCTGAACAATGCTCAAGCTTGTGACATTCTCTTCAATGCTTTGTGTCGAGGAGTTCAACAAGATCAGCCGTCTTGAGAATGCAAAGAGATTTGGGATACTTTGGTGAAATGCACGAAGGTACCGAGTCCGTGAAGGAATCAAAGCTAGATGTTCTTCAAGGTCAACTTGACAAGTTCAAGATGAAGGAAGGTGAAGGAGTCGCTGAAATATATTCTAGGCTTGCTCTCATCACCAATGAGATTGCCGGCTTAGGAAACGAAGAAATGACCGACCGATTCATCATCAAGAAGATTCTCAGAGCTTTGGATGGAAAGTATGACACCATGTGCACTTTGATCCAAATGATGCCAAACTACAAGGATCTCAAGCCTACCGAAGTCATTGGAAGAATTGTTGCTCATGAGATGACACTTAAAGATAAGGAAGAGCTTCACAACAAGTCAAGTGGTGCTTACAAAGCTACAGCTGAAGCTCCCACAACCTCAAGTGACAAGCTGGTTTCCAATGAAGAGATAAGCCTAATGGTGAAGAACTTCAACAAATTCTACAAGAGTAGAAGCAAGGAAAGAAGCTCAAAGTCTAGATCATATGATGAAAAGAGATCTTCTAGTCGTGATCGAAACTGCTACAATTGTGGAAGACCCGGACACTACTCAAATGAGTGTTCGACTCCCCACAAGAGAAGAGAAGAATCTCCAAGAAGAAGAAGAAGCTCAAGAGAAGAGTCACCTCGAAAGGAGAGAAGGAGTAGAGATGATCGTTATGAACGAAGATCCTCTCGGAGAAGCAAGGATTCGGAAAGGAAAGACAAGTCATCAAGGAGCTACACAAGAAGAAAACATCAAGCTCATGTTGGTGAATGGGTCTCCGGCTCCGACTCGACAATCACTCGAAAGAAGCTATCACTCCAACTCGAATCTGATCAAGATGAAGGTGTTGCGGTCTTGCTCTCGTGTCCTCCAACTCCAACTCCTATGACTTATTTGATTCACCAAATGAGGGAATTGGAAGATGCTTCATGGCAAAAGGCCCCAAGGTATCACACCCTTAATTTATTGACTTTGATAGTGATGAAGATGACTTGCTTGGTGAAGATGAGCTTTTACATGACAAATCTAGCGAGCTTAGTAATGATGAACATGCTAATAGTCTTTATAGTCGAGAAGAGTCGAATGACAATGCTATGAAGGAGATTGAGCGTCTAACTAAAGAACTAAACACTCTTAAGTTAGCTCATGAAACAACTCAAGAAGATCATAGAGAGCTCCTAAGATCTCATGAGAAGCTACGCTCGAGAAGCTCAATCTAGAGCAAGAACATGAGTTTCTAAAAGCTATCAATGACGATCTTGAAAGAAGAGTTCTTCATATCTTGCCAAACGACTTCTCTTGTCTAATTTCTTGCCACCTATTAAAACTAAGCATGACAAGCATAAGAAAAATTCTTCATCTAGTAGTAACAATAATCATGCTAAATCAAATGTTGTTACTTCTAGTAGTTCTCTTGATTCCACTAACAATGTTTCAAGCCAAGTTTCACTTGAGCAAGAAAATAGTTTATTGAAAGGGATTATAGAAAGGTGTCTACAAGAGCCTTGCGGAAGCAAGAACTTTGAGGAAATTGTTCGCAAGCAAGGAAGACAGGAAGAATCAAGGAATTGGTTTTGAGCGAAAGTTCAACGCCGAGGGTGTTGAATGGGAAGAAGGTCAATATCCCACTCCAAAGTTTGTTTCTCAAAAGAAGAAGTATGATCCTACTTCTTCCAATGTGGAACAAGCTCAAGATGACCTTCCACCACAAGACCACAAGCTAAAAGGCAAGGACAAGCTTCAAGAGGAGATTGATGCATTCATTGAAGCACCCAAGGCCATGGTCAAGTGGGTTCCCAAGGAAACTTCAAGTTCTACTTGACAAGCTCAACTACTACCCCAAGGATTCCCATCAAGATGATGTGGATCCGAAGAAGAAGAACTAGAGAGTTCTTGAGGGTGACTCCGCCAACATACTTCACTCACATTCATTTTGGCAAAGAACTTGTGCAATCAACTTCCACATCTTGCACTAGTTCATGGAGTCACAAACCCTCATGTTGGTAAGTCAAGGGACAAGGTAATCATTGCTTTCATGGACATCATCTATTGTGTACTTCAATCTATGTCCATGGATATTCTTGTTTGTTCCTTGTGGGACTAACCCATGTAGGTATTGAAAGTGCCCGAATCAAAGGATTGCTCCCAACTCTTGGTGATCTTCATCAACATTGAGCATCCACATCTTCAACATCTACATGAAGTCTTCAACGACAACCCAAGGTTAGTTTGACCCTTTAAAAGGGGTTCTCACATCAAGGGGGAGCTTTGCTCTTAAGAATTGAGCTAAAGCATCTTCAAATGATGTGAACACATTAATGCTTTATGGAAAAGTGGTAACCCCACTTGTGCTTAAACGATGAGTATGACCTATGATCAAATGTTCTCATTTGACTCCTAAGTCAATATACTCATATATAGATGAACTAGTCATCGCCAAATTGTGTGCTAGTAGCTAGAGTTTTGTTTGTGCATGTTTGACACATATTTCATTTGCTATCTTATTGTGTGAGCATGTTGGATGCATGATTTTATCCATTCGAGGACATCCATTTGTTGCTTGGTCTTTTGGATTTTTCTTTTGACCAAATGGATGGACAAGAATGCCTAAGTTCCTCCCCTAGCTATCTATGCTTTCTTGTCTCAAATTCTATTCATGCTTATATCACAAACTTTGATCAAGTCTTTTTCGGACAGACCGAGTGAGGAGCACTCGGAGCCACCGATCCGTCAAAAGCTTAAATTCCAAAACCTTCTAAGTACTTTCGGTCAAACCAATATACTCAAATCGGACAGACCGAAATTACTTGGATTGATCTAGGTTTTCACCTCGGTGAAACCGAGTTGCAAATTTCGGCGTGACCGAAGTGAGTAACTGCTTGCAGTTAACCATCTCGGTCCCACCGAGTTTTCCAACTCGGTCCCACCGACAGCTGAAGGGTATATATACCCGAGGGCAGCGCGCGTTGATTATTCCTTCAAAACGCCTCGCCCCCAAACCCTTCGCTGCCGTCGCCGTGGTCTCCGGATCGTCTCCGCCGTCGCTTCAGGCGCCCGCCTTGGTCTCCGTCGCCGTCAGCGGTCTATCTCATCGCGCCGTTGCCGCCGTAGTGAAACTCCACCAAGTTGGGTGAGTTTCATCCTCTCGTGCTTCAACCTCGATTCATGCACGATAGGTTTTGCCTAGCTTCTTGCCAAGTTTGAAATCTTCCTATCCAGCAGATTAGATCTTAGAACGAAATTGAGTGAAAATTTTAGGGTTAGGTTTCCATAAACACATCTCGGTGTGACCGATTCTACATTCTCGGATCGACCGATTTGGCCTCTGGCCATTACCTTTGCACTTTTCGGTCCAACCGAGTTGTGCAATCGGTAAGACCGAAATGAGGATTTAGTGAAACCCTAGTGCTCTCGGCTAGACGAAACCCATTTCGGTCCAACCGAAAGTGGTGTGAATGGTTACATTTAGGCACTTCGGATTCACGAATTTTAGACTCGGTCGGACCGAAATGCGTTCTGTGAAAACCTAAAACTGAAGTTTGAACTCATTCATTTTGCAAAATCTTCGCAGTTTGTGATAACTCTTCTATTCGCCTATACCTATTCTATTCACGGGTTGTCGGTCATATGCGATGCAAGTGACAGCGAACAGTCTGAATCACCGGTTGAGATTCGAGGCGGTCACAAGTCTGAAGCAAGCAGTTTTTCGATGATGGAGAGAGAGCACCCCAAGTGGATTACTGCGGCTGCCACGGGCTGGGAAGAAGAGAAATTCGATGAGGAGGATTACGACTTTGTTCTTTGAGGAGATTACATCCAAGCCTAAGAGGAAAGTGGTTGCCAAGGACTATCAAGGGCAACATACAAAGAAAGGCACCAACAAAGTGAAGAAGTCCACAGTTGCAAAGAAGCTGAGCATGGAAGAAGAAACCTCCGGCAAGATAAAGAAAACTTCCAAAAGGAAGAGGTTAGTTCATGATGAAGCTGATGATGATTACGATGAGGAAGCACCCCACCTCCTCGAAGCCCAAGTTGATGGGAGATGCCATCGAGGCGAGGAGCACCCACTAAATCTAAGCCATCAGCTCCAGCAAAGGCAGCTCAAGCCAAACCTGCTGCCAAGCCAAAGAAAACAGAAGAAATATTCCTGCTTGAGAGAAGAAGAAGGACAATGTGCCACCGGTGAGTCGGATGAAGAGGCACATGTATTCTTCAAGCTTCGATGAAACTGCCGATTCATAATGATGCTCATCCTCAAGCTGAAAATATGAAGGAAAGGAAGGACAAAGGTCTCGAGACTATGGAGGCAAGTTGATCCATATGCCACCGGAGAAGGACAGCTGTTGACTCAAGGTTCCACACCGAGAGCAACAAGATTTCTATGAGGCAGTGCTCATGGACAAGAAGCCCATTATTCTTGACACTAGGTATGTTATTTGGAAATACATCGACAGTGAAAACACAGAGACTACTTCCCACATGTGCATGAGAGCTTCTTTGCATGTGGAGTTGCAGAGTTCGTTGGTCGAAGTCGATGCTTGGAATGATGAGATGATCATGCGGTTCTATGCCCTGACACATTTCTATCCAGATGGCAGAATTGTGTGGATGACTGAAGGCCAAAGATTCTCTTCAACAGTTGAAGAGTGGGCTGAACTACTGAATGCTCCAGTATCAAGAGATGATGATGTTGATGTTTATGGCATTCCAAAGAAGAATCACGAGTCTATGAGGAACATGTACAATGAGGTACCTGACAAGGATGTTGAGATATGGAAGCTTGGATCAGTGTATCATCTTCAGGCAGGTCTCCCAACCACTAACACCATTCTGAGGCATACTTTGATGCCCAAGTCAGGAGACCATCGCATGATAAGAGGCTACTCTATCAACATGCTGCATATTCTAGATCGAAGACACCTTTTAAGGTGATGGACACGATAGTTGAGACTATCAAGAGAACAATGACAGACGAGAAGAGGTCATGTGGGTTTGCCCGCACATTCAGATGCTCATCAATGCCAAGTTTGGCACGGGCACCTACTTGTTGGATAGACCCCACTTGCCACTGCAGCCTGAACATGAAGATAATGAAGTTGTGATGACTGAGGATGCTCCCACATCTGTTGAAGGACACGCTAAGTCTGAAGCTGCCAAGCAAGCTAAAGCTGAGAAGGAAGCAGCAGTAGCAGCAGCAAAGCCCAAGAGCGTTGGAGAACAACTTCTTGAAGCGACCGGAGGATTGAACTCACGCTGGCCAGCATAGTGCGATCTCGGGAGAGTCTTGAGAGGATAGTTGAAGACAAGTTCCATGCTCTGGATGTCAAAGTGGTGAAGTGCAGGTCACCGTCAACAAGCTTGAGGCGGACATCGAGGAAGCGAAGAGGGAGAAGGCGAGCTCATGAAGGAGATGGAAGATGATCTAGTCCGGGATGACTCTGAGTAGCACTGCTCACGGTGCCCACAAAGCCCAGATCATTTGCTATTCGGTGGGATGATCCTGAGGCTACTACATGGCACCTCCTACAGCTCCATCGGTTCCAGCTCGGCTCCGGTGTCCCTCCTCCAGCTCCACAGACCTTAGCGAAGCCTTTGCAGATGCAGCTATCTCCACTCCATCGACGCAGACAGAGCCGCCGATGAGAGTCCCTAGTGGCGCTTAGCTCTATACCTTCGAACTTTTGGTAACTTGTTGCCAAAGGGGAGAAATTGTATAGATCATAGGACTTCGAGAGAGAGAGTGCTCGTTTTGCTCTTTCGTTTGCGGTTTTCCTTGAGATACTTTTGAATTTTCGAGACATTTCGTGTGTTTGATACTCGTTTGCTCTATCTTTGATGAGTGCTTGATCATACTATGCTTAATGTGTGCTTAATGCTTATCATATTCTATCCATATCTTGTATGATCATTTACTCATGTCTTGGTGATTGGGTGCATGCTATTCATTCTTATCATTTTGTGCGCTCCACCAAGATGTATGTGACATGGAAGAGTGACCCATGATCCTAATCGATTGTGCATTTGCATTCAAGCGTAAATCTTAAATAATGCACAAATTTAGGGGAGCTCTTGCTTATCACATACTTCTCAAAGCGACGATATTATTCATTGATTATATCTCTTGTCGAAGCTTTGATCTATATGTTGTCATCAATTACCAAAAGGGGAGATTGAAAGTGCAACTAATCCCGGTGGTTTTGGTAATTAATAACAACATATATATCATTGAACTAATTGTTTCTTGAGAATATTTGAGAAAGTTCGATTGATATGGGTATGGCAATGACTGATGATGTGGACCCTCAAAATGCTAAGGAAAACATTGGCAAAAGCTCAAGACTCTATTTTTGGTTTAGTGATCCAAGATCACATTGAGTCCATAGGAAAGCCAATACTATTAAAGGGGATGAGGTTATGATGATGATCTGGTTGCTCAAAAGTGCTTAGTGATTTATCTCCCAAACTATCGCAATCTTTCATTCCAACATATACTCATAAGTAATCTCGGTCCCACCGATTCCATAAACTCAGTCACACCAAGATGAACCACCTCAGCCATATACCCAAACCCTAGAAATCTCGGATTTTCCGATTCCAAACTCGGTCATACGAAATTGGTGTTGCCAACCTTCAGAACCTACGTACTCAAATCGGTGTCACCGAGATGAGAAAGTCGGTCCCACCGAGAATGGCAAACCCTAGACTTTGGAAGAATCGGACTAACCGAGATTGTATTTTCGTCCCATGAAAATCCCAACGTTCACAAGATTTGAACTTTCGGTCTCACCGAGTTGTCAACTTCGGTCCGACCGAGATTGGTCAAATGTGTGTAAGCAGTTGGATTTTGTGTGGAGGCTATAAATACCCTCCACCTCCTCTTCATTCGTGGAGAGAGCCATCGAAAGAACTACCACTCCTACCTTACATTTCGAGAAGAAAACTACCTACCCTTGTGTTGAGATCAAGTTGCTCCACTCCCACCATATGAAACTTGATTTCTAGCCTTCCCAAGTTGCTTTCCACTCAATCCTTTCTTCCACCACAGCCAAATCGGTGAGGAGAGTTGAGTGTTGGGGAGATTATCATTTGAAGCACAAGAGCAAGGAGTTCATCATCACCAACACCATCTATTACCTTTTGGAGGGTGGTGCCTCCTAGATTGGTTAGGTGTCGCTTGGGAGCCTCCGTCAAGATGTGGAGTTGAAGCAAGAAGTTTGTAAGGGCAAGGAGATCGCCTACTTCGTGAAGATCTACCCCGAGTAAGGCTAGTCCTCCGTGGACGTAGGCCATGATGGCATAGACAAGGTTGCTTCTTCGTGGACCCTTCGTGGGTGGAGCCCTCCGTGGACTCTCGCAGCCGTTACCCTCCGTGGGTTGAAGTCTCCATCAACGTGGATTGACGATAGCACCACCTATCGGAACCACGAGAAAAATCTCCGTGTCTCCAAATTGCGTTTGCTCTTCTCCACCTCTTATTTACTACATGTGCAATTTACTTTCCGCTGCCATTACTCTAGAATTGCATGTGTAGGGTGATACTTGACTTGCTCTTCATTGTGAACTTGCTAAAAACTTGTCTTAATCAATAGGCTAAATTTTTAAGTTGTCAAGTAGTCTAATCACCCCCCCTCTAGACATACTTCCGATCCTACAATAATGCATCGATGGAGATGGGTTTGAGACCCACCGCATGAGTTGTCCATAGTGGTAACCCACTCTATGTGATCAGAGATCCCGTGAAGTAGAAGTGGGAGACAAGCTGTTGGTCAGCTGAGAGGAGAGTATCCTTATTTTAATTATCCCACTCCGTGAAGATCAAGATACTCTCTGATCTGCATGGCAGGTTGATATCTATCTTAATGTGTTCCAAGTGGTTTATTTGAGTAGCAGAGATGTTGTCTGCAGAGCATCTCTGAGAACACACCTATATGAATTTATTTATTAACATCGCATGATCTGTGAGAAGTGGGTGCTCTCTAATAAATTCATGAAAGGCCACGGAGTCTGACGTATCGCTCCACCAGGGGAAGCCTTGCGGCAGCCCAGACCAGTCAAGAATTTGTGTGAAACTAGTCTCGCAGAAAACTTGTAGTTCAAGGCGTAGTCCACTATTCAAGTTGTGATCTAGTGTAGCATAAATCTCTAAGTGGAAGTTCAACTTCACAGTCTCCACTAAGCACCGGTATATATAAACAATGTTTTGGAACCAAATGGTGAAATGTGCCAATGAGACTTTGTGGGGGATTGTTGGAATTTGCTAGTGGGCTTTTGGCCCAAAGCCCAACTAAATTTCTGAAATTCTCTTGGCCCATTCATGCACACATGTGAGTGGAGTGAGTGAGGCTAAAGTTTAGTCCCACCTCATAAGTTGAGAGAGAGTTGCACCTCTTTATAAGGTGAGCTCTCCTACCACTTGTATGAGCATGAGAAGAGGAGACCTACACGCGCGCTCCTCCTCCTCGCTCGCCTCGCGACGCCACGCCTCGTCACGACGCGCCGCGGGTTGCGGGATTGAGCCGAGCCGAGGACAGAGCAATGCATGTTGTCTATATTTTTGTTGCTCGGGAAAAATTAATGAGTCATTAATTAATAATTAATGGACGCGTTAATTACTGAACCGTTTCCGATTCTTTTGGATCGTGACAACTCGGACATGGGGTTTACTCCCACGACCTACCCGGCCCGCACTATATAGTCAGGCAGACGTCTACCCTAGCCGCCGCCGCTTCATATGGTTTCTCACCACCGTTCCAGTCCATTGCGCCACCGATCAAGTCTTCTCCATCCCTCCTTTCGGCGTGCACCGGGAGAAGGGACAGCAGGCCTCCGGAACCCCGCCTCTCGTGATCCTATACGGGAGAGGGGCGATCAGGTTTTTGGGGGCCTTTTCGCACGATCTTCTGGCAAGTGATGACTTCATGACGAGCGACTTCTTCCCCGTCCTCGGCAACCTCATCCTCGACGACATGGGCGACAACGTCAACGCCGGCGGTGCTGCTCCCGCTGCACCGTATGTGATTCTATCTTTCCTGTTCGAGATCGTGGTAGAATTCATGTTTCTAATATGTGCCCTAGATGTGATCTGTTCATCTAGTATGGTAGTTAGCATGATTAGTTCAATCTCTGCTACTGTAGTCATGATTTATTTCTGTTAATTCGGATTAAATCTCGTAGTAATTTGCTCATATTTTCAACAATCCAAAAACCTGATTATAGGCAATTTACTCCGAGTGGTTTTTTCTTGATCTGAAGCCGCTTTGCCTTTAAGGGGTGCAATATAAGAGGTGGCGACGAGAGCGATCTCTGGTTTTGGACCATGGGCTGCTATGACTCCACTAAGGGCAAGCCCGAGGCGATCTTAATCCGGCACATTTGGAAGCTTTTGAGAAGATCGATACTCTCTTTAAAGGCGCTCTTGGGTGTTCTTGATGATTCCATTGTGGATTCGTATATGTCGCTTGAAAGCGGCAAGGACATGTGGGCTGCGCTCGAGGCCAAGTTTGGTGCCTCGGACGCGGTAGCGAGTTATGCGTCATGGAGCAATTCTATGACTACAAGATGGTGATGAGCGCTCGTCATGCAGCGAGGCTCATGAGATCTGATCGCTTCGCAAAAGAACTTGAGCACTTCAAGTGTGTGTTGCCGACAAATTTGTTGCGGAGGCATTATTATAGCTTCCACCTTCATGGAACAATTTTGCTACTTCCACGAAACACAAGAGACAGGAGTTTTCCGTTGCGGATCTCATTGGTACTCTTGATGTTGAAGAGAAGGCGAGACAAAGGACACACGTGCTCGAGTTGCCGAGGAGCTTCTAGTGCGCACATAGTACGGAAGAAGAACTTCCATCCCAATAAGTTCAAAAACAACAAGAACAAAACTCTGGGAAGCGCAAGTTTGATACAAAGAACAAGCCATCACATTCTACCAACTTCAAGAAGAATTCTCATAAGAAGGGAAGGACTTTGCCATGTTTGCGGTGATCCTAATCTTTGGGCTCAAGTGTCCTAACCGCTTTGAGGAGCACGAACATGAGAAGGGCGGCAAGTCCGCAAATGTTGTCATCGGTGATCTTGATATGAAGGAATCGAGTGCGATATTTTTCCTACCATCCTTTCAGTATTTCAATCCCCTGATTGGTTAATTGACACCGGTGCCAATGTACATGTTTGTGCTGACGCCTCCATGTTTTCTTCTTACCAGGCCACAGGGACTTCTCCCGTGCTGATGGGGAATGGGTCACATGCCATTGTTCGAGGTGTTGGTACGGTCGATCTGAAGTTTACTTCGGGGAAGACCGTGCGTCTGAAGAACGTTCATCATGTGCCGTCCACCAATAAAAATCTCGTTAGCGGTTCCCGTTTATGTCGAGATGGTTTTAAGTTGGTTTTTGAATCCAATAAAGTTGTAATTTCCAAGTGTGGACAATTTGTTGGAAAAGGCTATGAGTGCGGAGGCTTGTTCCGCCTATCTTTGTCAGATATTTGCACTAAAGTTATTAATAATGTTTGCCACAATAATGAGTCGGATATTTGGCATTCACGACTTTGTCATATTAACTTTGGTTGCATGACGCGGCTAGCCAATATGAATTTAATTCTGAAAATCTCTACTGTCAAAGGCTCTAAGTGCCAAGTATGTGTGCAAGCTAAACAACCTCGCAAGTCCCATAAGACTGCAGAGGCAAGAGACTTGGCGCCACTAGAGCTTATACATTCTGATCTTTGTGAGATGAATGGCGTGTTGACAAAAGGTGGAAAGAGATATTTCATGGCGTTGATTGATGACTCCACTAGATATTGTTATGTGTATCTTTTGAAATCAAAAGATGAGGCTTTAACTTTCTTCAAAAACTATAAAGCTGAGGCAGAGAACCAACTTGATCAAAAAATTAAACGGCTTAGGTCCGATCGTGGTGGAGAGTATTTTTCCAATGAATTTGATCTGTTTTGTGCGGAACATGGTATAATCCATGAGAGGGCGCCTCCTACTCACCTCGGTCTAATGGGGTGGCGAAAGAAAGAACCGAACTCTAACTGATTTGGTTAACGCCATGTTAGACACATCGGGTCTTTCCAAGGAATGGTGGGGGGCGCTAATGACGCGTGTCATGTCCTAAACCGAGTTCCCACAAAGCATACGACCATGACTCCATTTGAGGAATGGGAAAGGAAAAGGTTGAAACTCTCTTACCTACGTTCTAGAGGTTGTTTGGCGAAAGTCAATATACCAATTCCCAAGAAGCGCAAGCTTGGACCAAAAACCGTGGATTGTGTTCTTACGGGCTATGCTTTTCATAGCATTGGCTATAGATTTTGATAATAAAATCTGAGGTATCCGACATGCATGTTGGTGCGATTATGGAGTCTAATGATGCAACTTTCTTTGAGGACATATTTCCTATGAAGGATATGTCAAGTTCATCAAATCAGGAGATACCTATTCCATCTAGTGAGGAACTCACTTTGTAATTCTGAACCCACCATTGGATGGAACACGTTGAGAATCTGTTGAGGGTGACAATGAAAATCTGTAAGGAGTAAGAGCAGAGGACTGAAAAGTCCTTTGGTGATGATTTCATTGTGTACCTTGTGGATGACACACCGGGACTATTTGAAGCCTATGCATCTCGATCTTGACTCTTTGGAAGGAAGCTGTTAAATGGCGAGATGGATTCCATCTTAGCTAACGGGACACGGGAGATCACCGACCGTCCTTATGGGTGCAAACCTGTAGGATGTAAGTGGGTGTTCAAGAAGAAGCTTAGACCTGATGGTGCGATTGAAAAGTACAAGGCACGGCTTGTGGCTAAGGGTTATACCGGAAAGAAGGTGAAGACTTCTTTGATACTTCTTGACTCGTGGCTAGATCGACCACAATTAGGTGCTACTATCCTTTGGCTGCCTCACATGGTCTTCTCATTCATCAAATGGACGTTAAGACGGCTTTCCTCAATGGAGAGTTGAAGGAGGAAATTTACATGGATCAGGAGATGGTTTTGTAGTACCTGGTCAAGAAGGAAAGGTGTGCAAGTTATTAATGTCTTTATATGGCCTTAAGCAAGCTCCTAAGGAGTGGCATGAGAAGTTCGAAAGAACATTAACTAATGCCGGCTTTGTAGTAAATGATGGTGACAAGTGTGTGTACTATCGCCATGGTGGGGGCGAAGGAGTTATTCTTTGTCTGTATGTCGACGACATATTGATCTTTGGAACCAAACTTGATTTAATCAAGGAGGTTAAGGATTTCTTATCTCGCTGTTTTGAGATGATGGATCTAGGAGTAGCTGATGTTATCTTAGACATCAAGCTATTGAGAGATGAGAATGGTGGGATCACACTACTTCAGTCTCACTATGTGGAAAAGGTTTTGAGTCGTTTTGGGTATAGCGACTGCAGGCCTTCTCCAACTCCATATGATGCTAGTGTGTTGCTTCGAAAGAATCGACGGATTGCTAGAGATCAACTGAGGTATTCTCAGATTATTGGTTCGCTTATGTATTTGGCGAGTGCCACGAAGCCTGACATCTCTTTTGCTGTGAGCAAGCTGAGTCGGTTTGTGTCAAAACGGGAGATGATCATTGGCGTGCGCTTGAGAGAGTTATGCGCTCTTGAAGAACATTTGCGAGCTATGGGATTCACTACACGGGTATCCAAGGCTCTTTGGAGGTTATAGTGACTCGAAGCTGGATATCGATCTTGATGAGATTAAGGCCACAAGTGGTTATGTTTTTACACTTGGTGGTGGCGCTGTTTCCTGGAAGTCTTGCAAGCAGACCATCTTAACGAGGTCAACTATGGAAGCAGAACTCACAACATTAGACACCGCCTTTGTTGAAGCGAGTGGCCGTGAGCTATTGATGGACTTACCTATGGTTGAAAAACCAATACCCCTATCACGATGAGCTGTGATAATCAAGCTGTGATCGTCAAGATAAACAGTTCTAAGGACAATATGAAGTCCTCAAGGCATGTGAAGAGGAGATTAAAATCTGTCAGGAAACTGAGGAACTCCGGAGTTATTACGTTGGATTATATCCAAACATCGAAAAACTTGGCACATCCCTTCACAAAGGGTCTATCACGTAATGTGATAGATAATGCATCGATGGAGATGGGTTTGAGACCCACCGCATGAGTTGTCCATAGTGGTAACCCACTCTATGTGATCGGAGATCCCGTGAAGTAGAAGTGGGAGACTAGCTGTTGGTCAGTTGAGAGGAGAGTACCCTTATTTTAATTATCCCACTCCGTGAAGATGCAGTACTCTCCTGATCTGCATGGCAGGTTGATATCTTTCTTAATGTGTTCCAAGTGTCTTATTTGAGTAAGCAGAGATGTTGTCCTGCTGAGCATCTCCTAAGGAACACACCTATATGAATTTATTTATTAACATCGCGATGTGAGAAGTGGGTGCTCTCTAATAAATTCATGAAAGGCCCTGGATTACGACGTATACGCTCCACCCGCGGGTAAGCCTTGCGGCAGCCCAGTACCGGTCAAGAATTTGTGTGAAACTAGTCTCGCAGAAAACTTGTAGTTCAAGGCATAGTCCACTATTCAAGTTGTGATCTAGTGTAGCATAAATCTCTAAGTGGAAGTTCAACTTCACAGTCTCCACTAAGCACTGGTATATATAAACAATGTTTTGGAACCAAATGGTGAAATGTGCCAATGAGACTTTGTGGGGGATTGTTGGAATTTGCTAGTGGGCTTTTGGCCCCAAGCCCAACTAAATTTCTGAAATTCTCTTGGCCCATTCATGCACACATGTGAGTGGAGTGAGTGAGGCAAAAGTTTAGTCCCACCTCATAAGTTGAGAGAGAGTTGCACTTCTTTATAAGGTGAGCTCTCCTACCACTTGTATGAGCATGAGAAGAGGAGACCTACACGCGCTCCTCCTCCTCGCTCGCCTCATGACGCCACGCACGCCTCGTCACGACGCCGCTGGGTGCGGGATTGAGCCGAGCCGAGGACAGAGCAATGCACGTTGTCTATATTTTTGTTGCCCGGAAAAAATAATGAGTCATTAATTAATAATTAATGGACGCGTTAATTACTGAACTGTTTCCGATTCTTTTGGAACGTGACAACTCGGACATGGGGTTTACTCCCACGACCTACCCAGCCCCCACTATATAGTCAGGCAGACGTCTACCCTAGCCGCCGCCTCTTCGTATGGTTTCTTACCACCGTTCCAGTCCATTGCGCCACTGATCAAGTCTTCTCCATCCCTCCTTTCGGTGTGCACCGGGAGAAGGGACAGCAGGCCTCCAGAACCCCGCCTCTCGTGATCCTATACGGGAGAGGGGCGATCAGGTTTTTGGCGGCGCCTTTTCGCACGACTTGCTGGCGATGGCGACTTCATGACAGCGACTTCTTCCCCGACCTCGGCAACCTCATCCTCGACGACATGGGCGACAACGTCAACGCCGGCGGTGCTGCTCCCGCTGCATCGTATGTGATTCTATCTTTCCTGTTCGAGATCGTGGTAGAATTCATGTTTCTAATATGTGCCCTAGATGTGATCTGTTCATCTACTATGCTAGTTAGCATGATTAGTTCAATCTCTGCTACTGTAGTCATGATTTATTTTCTGTTAATTCGGATTAAATCTCGTTGTAATTTGCTCATATTTTCAACAATCCAAAAACCTGATTATAGGCAATTTACTCCGAGTGGTTTCTTTGCTTGATCTGAAGCCGCTTTGCCTTTAAGGGGCACAATATAAGAGGTGGCGACGAGAGCGATCTACTGGTTTCAGACCATGGGCTGCTATGACACCACTAAGGGCAAGCCTGAGGGCGATCTTAATCCAGCACAGCTAGAAGCTTTTGAGAAGATCGATACTCTCTTTAAAGGCGCTCTTCTGGGTGTTCTTGATGATTCCATTGTGGATTCGTATATGTCGTTTGACAACGGCAAGGACATGTGGGCAGCGCTCGAGGCCAAGTGAGGGAGTCCTGGACTAGGGGGTGTCCGGACAGCCGGACTATCAATATCCGCCGGACTCCAAGACTACGAAGATACAAGATTGAAGACTCCGGCTCGTGTCCGGAAGGTACTTTCCTTGGCGTGGAAGGCAAGCTTGGCAATACGGATATGTAGATCTCCTACCATTGTAACCGACTCTGTGTAACCCTAGCCCTCTCCGGTGTCTATATAAACCGGAGGGCTTTAGTCCGTAGGACAACATACATTACAACAATCATACCATAGGCTAGCTTCTAGGGTTTAGCCTCCTTGATCTCGTGGTAGATCTACTCTTGTACTACCCATATCATCAATATTAATCAAGCGGGGCGTGGGTTTTACCTCCATCGAGAGGGCCGAACACAGGTAAAAACATTGTGTCCCTCGTCTCTTGTTACCATCCGCCTAGGCGCACAGATTCGGGACCCCCTACCGAGATCCGCGGTTTGACACCGACATTGGTGCTTTCATTGAGAGTTCCTCCGTGTCGTCACCGATAGGCTCGATGGCGTCTTCAATCAACAACGCTGTCCAGGGTGAGATTTTTCTCCTCGGACAGATCTTCGTATTCGGCGGCTTTGCACTGCGGGCCAATTCTCTTGGCCATCTGGAGCAGATCAAAAGCTACGCCCGAGCCGTCAGTCGATTTGGAAGCTTAAACTTCACGGCCGATGTCGCGGAGACTCGATCTTGACGGACTCGAGCCCTGACCAGCAGCGCCGCCTTGTGACGATGGGCGCGATCTAGCTCTGCCGCCAAGCAGTGCTCTGGTGGCGCACATGGATTAACCGGCCATTGGCGAGCCGATCGCCCGGATCGAGGGTCGGCGGATAGAAGCGCCGCCCGGGCTTCAACATCCACGGCGATGGGCGAAAACCAATCTTGTCCCTTGCGAAACTTCGTGAATCCGAGGCGCGGACTCCTCGCCGGACTCGAACCTCCCGCGCCCTACCGGTCAATCCGGATTAGGCGCGGTTATGGAATTCACCGCCGTGGACATATTCCAACACTCGCCTTTTGGCGATATCCTAAACTCATTAAAGCATCTCTCGTTATCGGGAGAGTCTGGCGGACTATGGCGGGATGGTTGGAGTACTGGACGACGAAGAAATTCAGAGCCCACCCACCACCCACTTTATAGCCTTTGCCGAGGATTTAACCGACATGCTAGACTACGACTCGAAGACATCGGCGCTATGGGCGGCGATGCCGGAGGCAAACGAGAACCAGCGCCACAGGACCGGAAGGCCACCTCGTCACATAGACGTATACATGGTGGATACCCCAAAAGAAGGGATGGCGAAGAAGCAGCGGAGGCGAGACTCTTTAAAAAGCAGCCCAAACGCCGGCGTCGGCCGCGCGCCTCTGAATCCCGCCACAGAAGAACAGAGATTCCGCACGAGGAGATAACAATACCCGAGAGTGCCGAAGACAACCCCTCAAAGCAAGACTCAGCGAGGAGGATGCGAAGCGAGCCGTCACGAAAGGCGGCGCATTTAAGAGGTCGAGGATCATAACTATATACCTCCCTCCGAAGACGAAGCAAGCCTCAATGACGACGAACTCGTCGCGCCCGAGGACCCCGTCGAACAGGAGCTTTTTAAGCGCAGGCTTATCGCCACAGCAAGAAGCCTGAAGACGGAAAAACGGAAGCTCAAAACAGCGGAAGACACGCTCAGAATAAGATGGAGCAAAGTACTCAAAACCGCAGACAAATACGGCAATGTCCACCAATTGAAGAGCTACCCGAAGCGTAAGCTGCTACCAGAATTCGACGAAGAGGCCATAGAGCCTCCACCGTCAAATGGCCCAGCCAGGTCCATCTACGGACCCAAAAAGAAGGCCCCAGGAAGCAAAGCAACGCGTCAAGTGTCCGTGATAGCGGCACATACAAGTCTGGGGCGCCGCACACCCACTATGTTTCACCGATGAGGTCTTTGGACCATGAATTCCCAGCAGGGTTTAAACCCATAAACATAGAGGCCTACGATGGAACAACAGACCACAGAGTCGGATAGAAGATTATATCTGCATATACACATGGCGGAGGAGGCGATCTCACGCCATAAAATATCTACCCCTCAAGCTCAAAGGGCCAGCCCGTCATTGGCTCAAAAGCCTCCCGAAAAACTTGTTGGAAGTTGGGAAGAGCTCGAGGGCGCGTTTAGAGCAAATTTTCAAGGGACTTATGTCCGCCTCGGATCTGAGATGATCTAAGTCATATCACTCAACAGCCCGGAGAGTCGTGGCGGAAGTGCAGGAACAGGTTTCTTACCAAAAAGAACCAAATAGTCGATCGTCTCGGGCCTTGAAGCCTTAGCAGCTTTCAAGCACAATGTCCGAGACGAATGGCTCGCCAGGCACCTCGGTCAAGAGAAACCGAGGACAATGTCCGCACTAACAAGCCTCATGACCGCTTCTGTGCGGGAGAGGATAGCTGGCTAGCAAGAAGCAGCACCAGCTGACCCAAGTACATCCGAGATAAGGGATGGAAGCGGAAAATCACGGTAGCAGAAAAGAACAGCGCCGGAATAAAGAAAAGCCCAAAACACGGCGATCGGCGCGGATTCAAAAGCTCATGACCTAACACTAAGACACAGCCTCTCAAGGATAGCGGTGACGGATTGTCCAACAAACAAAATTTTGGGTCGGATATGTCAAATCCACGGTACCCGGAAGGCCCATAAATCACACCCACGAGGATTGTTGGGTTTTCAAGCGATCCGGCCGATTAAATGCCGAACACAAGGGGCTCGAGCGTCAAGCGAAGAAGATAAACCCCTTGACGAGGCACCGGAAAACAAAAGACTTTCCCACAAAGGGTCAAAGCAGTAAACTCACTTCATGTGATAACACAGAAAAATAGTGCGGCACTTTCTAAAAGGAGCTTCGCACGGTCCAACCCAGCAGATCGTAGAAATTGGATATCAAAACCAATCACCTTCGACCACCTGGATTACTCCAGGAGCATTCGAAACGCGGGACGGACTCCCCTGATATTGAATCCCATAATAGACGGATTACAATTTACTAACGTCCTAATGGACGGAGGCAGCGGCTTAAACCTGCTATATTCAAACACAATCCGTAGGATGGGGATAGACCCTACCAAAATTCGACACAACCGCACTTCCTTCAAAGGAGTGACGCCAGGCCCTTACGCCAAGTGCATAGGCTCTATATTACTAGAAGTCGTGTTCGGATCGCCGAACAATTTTCGACGCGAAAAATTAATTTTTCATATCGTCCCATTTGAAAGTGAATATCAAGCACTGTTGGGACGAAAGGCTTTTGTCCACTTTAACGCCATACCGCATTACGCGTCTCTTACGCTCAAGATGCCCGGTCCACATGGCGCCATTTCAGTGCGAGGGTCACTTAAAGGACCCCGGACTCGGATAGACGAATCCGGACTCAGCAGGCTAGGGGCTCCCTAGTCGCATACCCCTTCCTGTGGGCTGCGGCGACAAGCAATCGCGGTTTCATATAAACCTTGCTTTAATTATTTATATTTCTTATTTTACATATTTTACGCACGAAATGTTTCTAAAACTAAACGTTCCTCTCTTCCTCTGAGATGAACAACGTGCATACCGTCGAGATAACAATAATAGCGGAGACACGTAGCGCAGAGCGTGCGAGAGGGACCCGTTGCAAGGATTCTTTTGATTAAGACCTGCGTAGACCTTTTTTACTGTCTCTTGTTGTTATTCTCCTTGGTTTTCCTATAGCCAAAGCGAACTGGCGCTTTGGCATCGGCGCGTCGAAGACCATGCCGTGCCGGACACTAGGGGCTTAGGGCATCGTTACGCCTATTATTATAAAGACCGAACACCTTAGGGAGTGTTCGGCGTCTCGAGTTAGGCATTATATGCATCAGCTCCGAATCATGTCTTTGGTCAAATGTTGGGTTTGCCCGGCTCCTGTGTTCTGCTGCCTTACGTTCCGTACCATCGGCTAATGCGGCACCGGAGAACTCTGCGATGTGCCCCGGTTCGGCCGTGGCGAGCACCTCGATGAAAGCAAAACCGATTGTCATGATCAATGAGAGACTGGTCAACCACTCGATCGACTATTGAAATGTTTAGAATTTCGCTTTGACGAAGGACCGTTTCGGTCGAGCACTTACGCACCCGAATTCGGAGGCGTGCGGGGCCACGAGGCTATATCGTAGCCCCACCCTCGAGCTCCACTGGCTAAGTGAAAGTGATAAAACATTATAGTCCGGATTGCCTCGTTCGCTCGCTACCACCTCCTTATAACAGGACTGAGGCGTCGGATTAAGTGAAAACGCGCTATTTTGCGAACACCCAAAGCACTTTGTGCAAGGGGCTGAAGTCAAGATCGCATCTTCGGGTTATACACAAGTATCGTAAACAGCCGCCAGAGAAGTTTTACTACTTGGGCGCACAAGTATAAAAAGCGGTTATAACATAATCATCGATTTACAAGCTAATGCGTTCATTTGAGCGTTACATTCTTCGAAACACTGCGACTCTATTATCTGGCGCGCGCGCGACTTCTCCGAAGTAGTGCTCGGCAGGGAGCCGGCTTTCATCCGGACCCTGGGCGGCAACAGCGGTGGCATCCATCTCCGGACAATGCGCCTTTACATGAGCAAGAGCCATCCGCGCGCCCTCGATGCAGGCTGACCGCTTCATGTCCTTTATATGCGGCACCGCTCCAAGGAATTGCTGCAATAAGCCAAAGTAGCTCGTCGCCTTGGACCTCTCTGGCCAGACATGGGCCACGATGTCAGACATGGCAAGTCCGGATAATCTATTTAGCTCGGCCCATTCGGCCAACCGGTCCGTCAACGGAAGGGAGCGATCCGGACTATGGAATTGAGACCAATACAGCTCTTCCGTCTCGTGATCCCCCTGGCTCCGGAAGTGCTTAACGGCATCAGCCGCACTTGCAGCTAAATCCATATACGGATCCTCCGGACTCCATAGCCGCTCAAATTGAGCATACTTTGCATCCATAAACCGGCGACGCAGCAGAATAGGCTTGCCAGCCACGATCTCTCCGGCCTGGCGCAGCTCCTCCTTCATAGCCCGCATTGCAGAGCGGGCATCCTTGGCTTCGGCGGTGGCCTTCTTCAGGTCTTCCCGCTCCGATAAGCGCTCCTTTTCAAGAGCCTCATTGCGGTCGGTAGCATCCTTCAATTTCATGGCCAATTCGGCCACCTCCGCCCTGCTTTGGCAGTGCGCAGCCTTTTCGGCTTTCAACTCTTCGGCCACCTTCGAGGCAGCCGCATCACACCTTCGGGCTTGCTCCTTAGCTCGAGCAAGTTCGGCCCAAAGGCTCTCCACAGCAGCTGCACCGTCTGTACAACAGCATACAATTTATCAGAGGAAGGCTTCGACCCCCTTAAATAAAGCAACTGCGGAGAATTTATTTACCTTGCGACTCGTCAAGTCGCTGGTTGACAAGCGCGATATCAGCATCCGCCACGTCAAGTTGCCGACTTAATTCGGCGAACTCATTAGTCCGGCTAGCCCTCGGACTATCCGCCACTTGTATAGGGACGGAAATATTCATTACTTGAGAATTTAAGATTTTGATCCTCGGCAAGCTGTCGTTTCCGGCAACCTACCGAGTCTCAGGGGCTACTATCTATACAGGGCACATTTTTACGTGCAAAACTGTTAAAAGACAAAAGGATGCGTCATTTTTGCATACCTCAAAACCCGCCAGCAAACTCATGGCGGCATTACGCAATCCGCTCTCAGCGGACGAAATCCTTCCAATCAACATACGCATTAACGCACGGTGATCTTCTGAAATGGACGCCCTCTCAAGCAGATTCTTCAGTTCTCCTGGCCTGACGCTAGTAGGCGCCGAACATTCTGGCCCCTCCGGACTCGGGGATACCCTCCGTGATGACACTTCGGGTTCCCCTGCCTCACCTGGCGGCGCTGCGGATGGAGGCGTATCGCTCTCCATCATCTCCGGAAGAAGGTCCCCCGAAGATGAACTCACCTGAGAAGGCTGCAGATCCGAACTGCAATATAAATATTTCGGTTACCTACAGAAGCACAAATGAAGGTATTTCCTTACTGATTAACTCCCTCTCTCATACTCACGGCTCGCTGGAGGGCCGATCCTTTGGTGATGATTGTGCGTCCGGATTCTCTCCGGGCACCGGACCCCCCGCGGAAGATTTCTTCCCGCGCTTAGGGGCTTTGGCCTCCGGATCTTTGGAGGCGGTCCTCTTCTCCCCCTGAAGGGAGGGGTTCTTGGTTCCCTCCTCTTCTGTCGCCCCTTTGGGCGAAATATTAGCTCCTCTATTTTCCCCTTCGCCCCCTTCTGTGGGGGCAACCTCCAACATTCTGACCAGCACGGGCTCTAGTGCGGTCTCTGGGAGGGGGGCCGGACACCTTATCAGCCTCGATCGCGCCACCCATTCCTGTAAAGAACAAAGGGTTAGGAGGCGAACTCTAGAAAGGCACATAAACAGAATGTCCGGACTCTGAGCTATTTACCTGAGTATCCGGGCGGTTGCGGCTTAGACCTGCATCCTCGGCTGAATCCGGACACGCCACTTGCGGTCCGAAGAACAACTTGTACATCTCCACGGGTGTCGCACCCATGAAGTGTTGGAGAATCCGAGGTCCCTCCGGGTTAAACTCCCATAGACGGAGAGGACGACATTTGCAGGGCAGAAGATGCCTGATTAGCATAACCTGCATCACCTTGACCAGGTCGATCTCCCTTGCTTGGAGATCTCGAATCCGGCCCTGCAGCGAGGGCACGTCTTCGGACGGCCCCCAGTTGAGCCCTTGGTTGACCCACGACATCAGTTGGCGTGGAGGTCCCGGGCGGAATGCGGGCGGTGGCTTTTCCCTGCTGCCCCTTGGAGCGGTGATATAGAACCACTCCTGCTGCCACAGTCCAAGTTCCTCTTGGAAGGAACCCTCAGGCCACGGGGCATCGACCTTCTTGCTTATGGTCGCCCGCCAAGACTCCACACCAGCGCCCCCGACCATCTTGGCTCCACCTTGAAGGTCTTCACCATAGGCCAAAGTGGGGATGACGCGGAGGAAGGCCCATGAGCGATAATGAATGCGGAGATATGGAGGATAGACTCGGAGCCAAGTCGTGAAAGTCCAGCCCATAGTAGAGCAGAGCCCTCTCACGAAGGGATCCGTCGGGAAGCCTAAACCCGGCGGAGGTGGGATCTGGCAGCGTATTCACGGGCTCGGGGCTGGCATAGCCTGCCCTTGGGCAGGCAACCTGTCTTGAAACCTCGTGGGCGGTGCTTGGCCTCCGCAACCGATATGTCCTCCTCCGTGGCGGAGGAGGGCATCCACCGACCACGGAGGTCGGGCGGACATGATTAAGGATCAGGCGCTCGAATCTGAAGCTCGGGTGTTGGGCTGGGGGCGGAGGAGAGATTCGATGCGAGATTGAAAAACAAGGACAGGCCTTGGTCCTCTTATAAAGGGAAGAAATACCAAGGGCCGTCTCCATGACCGTTTGAGATTCCCCTTGATAGGAGGCGTGGCGGCAGGAGCGGTTGGGTTACCCACGCGTATTGATGAGGATCCGGAATAAGGGAACACGATCTACGCTTGACGGGGCGTGCCAAAGAAACCGCCGCTAAGCGTCTTTGAGGTGGTATAGTAAAAGCGATTCAAACAAAGGCTAGGTTGCGGTGTGATGACACGCCGCATAATACGTCAGCAGATTGAGCTAGTGTAAATTTTATTCTCTCTACGGTGGAATGTGGAAATTATTTTTGCAGAGCCGGACACTATCCTGGTGTTCATTATCTTCTCTGGATTATTCAAGGGAGGAACCCGCCTTGCAATGCCGAACATTATGCACGCCGGACTTATCGTCATCGAAGACTGGTTCAGGGGCTACTGAGGGAGTCCTGGACTAGGGGTTGTCCGGACAGCCGGACTATCAATATCCGCCGGACTCCAAGACTACGAAGATACAAGATTGAAGACTCCGGCTCGTGTCCCGAAGGTACTTTCCTTGGCGTGGAAGGCAAGCTTGGCAATACGGATATGTAGATCTCCTACCATTGTAACCGACTCTGTGTAACCCTAGCCCTCTCCGGTGTCTATATAAACCGGAGGGCTTTAGTCTGTAGGTCAACATACATTACAACAATCATACCATAGGCTAGCTTCTAGGGTTTAGCCTCCTTAATCTCGTGGTAGATCTACTCTTGTACTATCCATATCATCATTATTAATCAAGCAGGACGTAGGGTTTTACCTCCATCGAGAGGGCCCGAACCTGGGTAAAAACATTGTGTCCCTCGTCTCTTGTTACCATCCGCCTAGGCGCACGATTCGGGACCCCTACCGAGATCCGCGGTTTGACACCGACACCAAGTTTGGTGCCTCGGGCCTTGATAGCGAGTTGTATGTCATGGAGCAATTCTATGACTACAAGATGGTGATGAGCTCTGTTGTACAGCAGGCTCATGAGATCTGATCGCTTCATAAAAGAACTTGAGCACTTCAAGTGTGTGTTGCGGACAAATTTGTTGCCCGAGGCATTATTGCCAAGCTTCCACCTTCGTGGAACAATTTTGCTACTTCACTGAAACACAAGAGGCAGGAGTTTTCCATCATGGATCTCATTGGTACTCTTGATGTTGAAGAGAAGGCGAGAGCAAAGGACACACGTGCTCGAGTTGCGAGGAGCTTCTAGTGCGCACATAGTACAGAAGAAGAACTTCCATCCCAATAAGTTCAAAAACAACAAGTACAAAACTCAGGGGAAAGGCAAGTTTGATACAAAGAACAAGCCATCACATTCTACCAACTTCAAGAAGAATTCTCATAAGAAGGGGAAGGGACTTTGCCATGTTTGCGGTGATCCTAATCCTTTGGGCTCGAAGTGTCCTAACCGCTTTGAGAGCACGAACATGAGAAGGCGGCAAGTCCGCTAATGTTGTCATCGGTGATCTTGATATGAAGGAATCGAGTGCGGTATTTTCCTACCATCCTTTCATTATTTCAATCCCCTGATTGGTTAATTGACACCGGTGCCAATGTACATGTTTGTGCTGACGCCTCCATGTTTTCTTCTTACCAGGACACAGGGACTTCTCCCGTGCTGATGGGGAACGGGTCACATGCCATTGTTCGAGGTGTTGGTACGGTCGATCTGAAGTTTACTTCGGGGAAGACCGTGTGTCTGAAGAACGTTCATCATGTGCCGTCCATCAATAAAAATCTCGTTAGCGGTTCCCGTTTATGTCGAGATGGTTTTAAGTTGGTTTTTGAATCCAATAAAGTTGTAATTTCCAAGTGTGGACAATTTGTTGGAAAAGGTTATGAGTGCGGAGGCTTGTTCCTCCTATCTTTGTCAGATATTTGCACTAAAGTTAGTAATAATGTTTGCCACAATAATGAGTCGGATATTTGGCATTCACGACTTTGTCATATTAACTTGGTTGCATGAAGCGGCTAGCCAATATGAATTTAATTCCGAAAATCTCTACTGTCAAAGGCTCTAAGTGCCAAGTATGTGTGCAAGCTAAACAACCTCGCAAGTCCCATAAGACTGCAGAGGCAAGAGACTTGGCGCCACTAGAGCTTATACATTCTGATCTTTGTGAGATGAATGGCGTGTTGACAAAAGGTGGAAAGAGATATTTCATGACGTTGATTGATGACTCCACTAGATATTGTTATGTGTATCTTTTGAAATCAAAAGATTAGGCTTTAACTTTCTTCAAAAACTATAAAGCTGAGGCAGAGAACCAACTTGATCAAAAAATTAAACTGCTTAGGTCCGATCGTGGTGGAGAGTATTTTTCCAATGAATTTGATCTGTTTTGTGCGGAACATGGTATAATCCATGAGAGGACGCCTCCCTACTCACCTCTGTCTAATGGGGTGGCTGAAAGAAAGAACCGAACTCTAACTGATTTGGTTAACGCCATGTTAGGCACATCGGGTCTTTCCAAGGAATGGTGGGGGGAGGCGCTAATGACCGCGTGTCATGTCCTGAACTGAGTTCCCACAAAGCATAAAACCATGACTCCATTTGAGGAATGGGAAAGGAAAAGGTTGAAACTCTCTTACCTACGTTCTAGAGGTTGTTTGGCGAAAGTCAATATACCAATTCCCAAGAAGCGCAAGCTTGGACCAAAAACCGTGGATTGTGTTCTTCTGGGCTATGCTTTTCATAGCATTGGCTATAGATTTTTGATAATAAAATCTGAGGTACCCGACATGCATGTTGGTACGATTATGGAGTCTAATGATGCAACTTTCGTTGAGGACATATTTCCTATGAAGGATATGTCAAGTTCATCAAATCAGGAGATACCTATTCCATCTAGTGAGGAACTCACTGTAATTCCTGAACCCACCATGCATGTTGGTACGATTATGGAGTCTAATGATGCAACTTTCGTTGAGGACATATTTCCTATGAAGGATATGTCAAGTTCATCAAATCAGGAGATACCTATTCCATCTAGTGAGGAACTCACTGTAATTCCTGAACCCACCATTGGATGGAACACGTTGAGAATCCTGTTGAGGGTGACAATGAAAATCCTGTAAGGAGTAAGAGACAGAGGACTGAAAAGTCCTTTGGTGATGATTTCATTGTGTACCTTGTGGATGACACACCCAGGACTATTTCAGAAGCCTATGCATCTCCTGATGCTGACTACTAGAAGGAAGCTGTTCATAGCGAGATGGATTCCATCTTAGCTAACGGGACCTGGGAGATCACTGACCGTCCTTATGGGTGCAAACCTGTAGGATGTAAGTGGGTGTTCAAGAAGAAGCTTAGACCTGATGGTACGATTGAAAAGTACAAGGCACGGCTTGTGGCTAAGGGTTATACCCAGAAAGAAGGTGAAGACTTCTTTGATACTTACTGACCCGTGGCTAGACTGACCACAATTTGGGTGCTACTATCATTGGCTGCCTCACATGGTCTTCTCGTTCATCAAATGGACGTTAAGACGGCTTTCCTCAATGGAGAGTTGAAGTAGCAAATTTACATGGATCAGGCAGACGGTTTTGTAGTACCTGGTCAAGAAGGAAAGGTGTGCAAGTTATTAAAGTCTTTATATGGCCTTAAGCAAGCTCCTAAGGAGTGGCATGAGAAGTTCGAAAGAACATTAACTTATGCGGCTTTGTAGTAAATGATGGTGACAAGTGTGTGTACTATCGCCATGGTGGGGGCGAAGGAGTTATTCTTTATGCGTATGTCGACGACATATTGATCTTTGGAACCAAACTTGATTTAATCAAGGAGGTTAAGGATTTATTATCTCGCTGTTTTGAGATGAAGGATCTAGGAGTAGCTGATGTTATCTTAAACATCAAGCTGTTGAGAGATGAGAATGGTGGGATCACCTGCTTGGTCTCACTATGTGGAAAAGGTTTTGAGTCGTTTTGGGTATAGCATTGCACGCCTTCTCCAACTCCATATGATGCTAGTGTGTTGCTTGAAAGAATCGACGGATTGCTAGAGATCAAGCGAGGTATTCTCAGATTATTGGTTCGCTTATGTATTTGGCGAGTGCCACGAGGCTGACATCTCTTTTTGCTGTGAGCAAGCTGAGTCGGTTTCTGTCAAAACCGGGAGATGATCATTGGCGTGCGCTTGAGAGAGTTATCGCTACTTAAAGGGCGCTGCGAGCTATGGGATTCACTACACGGGTATCCAAGGCTCTTTGGAGGGTTATAGTGACTCGAGCTGGATATCTGATGCTGATGAGATTAAGGCCACAAGTGGTTATGTTTTTACACTTGGTGGTGGCGCTGTTTCCTAGAAGTCTTGCAAGCAGACCATCTTAACGAGGTCAACTATGGAAGCAGAACTCACAGCATTGACACGCCTTTGTTGAAGCGAGTGGCCGTGAGCTATTGATGGACTTACCTATGGTTGAAAAACCAATACCCCTATCTCGATGAGCTGTGATAATCAAGCTGTGATCGTCAAGATAAACAGTTCTAAGGACAATATGAAGTCCTCAAGGCATGTGAAGAGGAGATTAAAATCTGTCAGGAAACTGAGGAACTCCGGAGTTATTACGTTGGATTATATCCAAACATCGAAAAACTTGGCACATCCCTTCACAAAGGGTCTATCACGTAATGTGATAGATAATGCATCGATGGAGATGGGTTTGAGACCCACCGCATGAGTTGTCCATAGTGGTAACCCACTCTATGTGATCGGAGATCCCGTGAAGTAGAAGTGGGAGACAAGCTGTTGGTCAGCTGAGAGGAGAGTATCCTTATTTTAATTATCCCACTCCGTGAAGATGCAGTACTCTCCTGATCTGCATGGCAGGTTGATATCTATCTTAATGTGTTCCAAGTGGCTTATTTGAGTAGCAGAGATGTTGTCTGCAGAGCATCTCTGAGAACACACCTATATGAATTTTTATTAACATCGCGATCTGTGAGAAGTGGGTGCTCTCTAATAAATTCATGAAAGGCCACTGAGTACGACGTATCGCTCCACCCAGGGAAGCCTTGCGGCAGCCAAGACCAGTCAAGAATTTGTGTGAAACTAGTCTCATGAAAACTTGTAGTTCAAGGCATAGTCCACTATTCAAGTTGTGATCTAGTGTAGCATAAATCTCTAAGTGGAAGTTCAACTTCACAGTCTCCACTAAGCACCGGTATATATAAACAATGTTTTGGAACCAAATGGTGAAATGTGCCAATGAGACTTTGTGGGGGATTGTTGGAATTTGCTAGTGGGCTTTTGGCCCAAAGCCCAACTAAATTTTTGCAATTCTCTTGGCCCATTCATGCACACATGTGAGTGGAGTGAGTGAGGCTAAAGTATAGTCCCACCTCATAAGTTGAGAGAGAGTTGCACCTCTTTATAAGGTGAGCTCTCCTACCACTTGTATGAGCATGAGAAGAGGAGACCTACACGCGCGCTCCTCCTCCTCGCTCGCCTCGCGACGCCACGCCTCGTCACGACGCGCCGCAGGTTGCGGGATTGAGCCGAGCCGAGGACAGAGCAATGCACGTTGTCTATATTTTTTGCTGCTCGGGAAAAATTAATGAGTCATTAATTAATTATTAACGGACGCGTTAATTACTGAACCGTTTCTGATTCTTTTGGATCGTGACGACTCGGACGTGGGGTTTACTCCCATGACCTACCCGGCCCGCACTATATAGTCAGGCAGACGTCTACCCTAGCTGCCGCCGCTTCGTATGGTTTCTCACCACCGTTCTAGTCGATTGCGCCACCGATCAAGTCTTCTCCATCCCTCCTTTCGGCGTGCACTAGGAGAAGGGACAGCAGGCCTCTGGAACCCCGCCTCTCGTGATCTGTCATGGAGAGGCGTTCAGGTTTTGGGGAGCGACACTGCGCGCTCTTTGGCGATGACGACTTCGCATAAGCAGCGACTTCTTCCCCGACCTCGGCAACCTCATCCCCGACGACATGGGCGACAACGTCAAAGCCGGCGGTGCTGCTCCCGCTACACCGTATGTGATTCTATCTTTCCTGTTCGAGATCATGGTAGAATTCATGTTTCTAGTATGTGCCCTAGATGTGATCTGTTCATCTACCATGCTAGTTAGCATGATTAGTTCAATCTCTGCTCTTGTAGTCATGATTTATTTTCATTAATTGGATTAAATCTCGTAGTAATTTGCTCATATTTTCAACAATCCAAAAACCTGATTATAGGCAATTTACTCCGAGTGGTTTTCTTCTTGTCTGAAGCACTTTGCCTTTAAGGCGCAATATAAGAGGTGGCGCACGAGAGCGATCTCTGGTTTGAGACCATGGGCTGCTATGGCGCCACTAAGGGCAAGCTTGAGGCGATCTTAATCCAGCACAGTTGGAAGCTTTTGAGAAGATCGATACTCTCTTTAAAGGCGCTCTTCTGGGTGTTATTGATGATTCCATTGTGGATTCGTATATGTCGTTTGACAACGGCAAGGACATGTGGGCAGCGCTCGAGGCCAAGTTTGGTGCCTCGGACGCTTGATGCGAGTTGTATGTAATGGAGCAATTCTATGACTACAAGATGGTGATGAGCGCTCTGTTGTACAGCAGGCTCATGAGATCTGATCGCTCATAAAGAACTTGAGCACTTCAAGTGTGTGTTGCGGACAAATTTGTTGCGGAGGCATTATTTCAAGCTTCCACCTTCGTGGAACAATTTTGCTACTTCACTGAAACACAAGAGGCAGGAGTTTTCCGTTGCGGATCTCATTGGTACTCTTGATGTTGAAGAGAAAGCGAAACAAAGGACACACATGCTCGAGTTGCGAGGGAGCTTCTAGTGCCCACATAGTGCAGAAGAAGAACTTCCAGCCCAATAAGTTCAAAAACAACAAGAGCAAAACTCGGGGAAAGGCAAGTTTGATACAAAGAACAAGCCATCACATTCTACCAACTTCAAGAAGAATTCTCATAAGAAGGGAAGGACTTTGCCATGTTTGCGGTGATCCTAATCCTTTGGGCTTCGAAGTGTCCTAACCGCTTTGAGGCGCAAACATGAGAAGGGCGGCAAGTCCGCTAATGTTGTCATCGGTGATCTTGATATGAAGGAATCGAGTGCAGTATTTTCCTACCATCCTTTCAGTATTTCAATCCCCTAATTGGTTAATTGACACCGGTGCCAATGTACATGTTTGTGCTGACGCCTCCATGTTTTCTTCTTACCAGGACACAGGGACTTCTCCCGTGCTGATGGGGAACGGGTCACATGCCATCGTTCGAGGTGTTGGTATGGTCGATCTGAAGTTTACTTCGGGGAAGACCGTGCGTCTGAAGAACGTTCATCATGTGCCGTCCATCAATAAAAATCTCGTTAGCGGTTCCCGTTTATGTCGAGATGGTTTTAAGTTGGTTTTTGAGTCCAATAATGTTGTAATTTCCAAGTGTGGACAATTTGTTGGAAAAGGCTATGAGTGCGGAGGCTTGTTCCGCCTATCTTTGTCAGATATTTGCACTAAAGTTATTAATAATGTTTGCCACAATAATGAGTCGGATATTTGGCATTCACAACTTTGTCATATTAACTTTGGTTGCATGACGCGGCTAGACAATATGAATTTAATTCGAAAATCTCTCTGTCAAAGGCTCTAAGTGCCAAGTATGTGTGCAAGCTAAACAACCTCGCAAGTCCCATAAGGCTGCAGAGGCAAGAGACTTAAGCGCCACTAGAGCTTATACATTTCGATCTTTGTGAGATGAATGGCGTGTTGACAAAAGGTGGAAAGAGATATTTCATGGCGTTGATGACTCCACTAGATATTGTTATGTGTATCTTACGAAATCAAAATATGAGGCTTTAACTTTCTTCAAAACTATAAAGCTGAGGCGAGAGAACCAACTTGATCAAAAAATTAAGCGGCTTAGGTCCGATCGTGGTGGAAGTATTTTTCCAATGAATTTGATCTGTTTTATGCGGAACATGGTATAATCCATGAGAGGATGCCTCCCTACTCACCTCAGTCTAATGGGGTGGCGAAAGAAAGAACCGAACTCTAAGCTGATTTGGTTAGCGCCATGTTAGACACATCGGGTCTTTCAAGGAATGGTGGGGGGCGCTAATGACCACGTGTCATGTCCTAAACCGAGTTCCCACAAAGCATAAGACCATGACTCCATTTGAGGAATGGGAAAGGAAAAGGTTGAAACTCTCTTACCTACGTTCTTGGGGTTGTTTGGCGAAAGTCAATATACCAATTCCCAAGAAGCGCAAGCTTGGACCAAAAACCGTGGATTGTGTTCTTCAGGCTATGCTTTTCATAGCATTGGCTATAGATTTTGATAATAAAATCTGAGGTATCCGACATGCATGTTGGTGCGATTATGGAGTCTAATGATGCAACTTTCTTTGAGGAAATATTTCCTATGAAGGATATGTCAACTTCATCAAATCAGGAGATACCTATTCCATCTAGTGAGGAACTCCTTTGTAATTCCTGAACCCACCATTGCGATGGAACACGTTGAGAATCCTGTTGAGGGTGACAATGAAAATCCTGTAAGGAGTAAGAGACAGAGGACTGCAAAGTCCTTTGGTGATGATTTCATTGTGTACCTTGTGGATGACACACCGGGACTATTTGAAGCCTATGCATCTCGATCTTGACTCTTTGGAAGGAAGCTGTTAAATGGCGAGATGGATTCCATCTCAGCTAACGAGACATGGGAGATCACTGACCGTCCTTATGGGTGCAAACCTGTAGGATGTAAGTGGGTGTTCAAGAAGAAGCTTAGACCTGATGGTACGATTGAAAAGTACAAGTTACGGCTTGTGCCTAAGGGTTATACCCAGAAAGAAGGTGAAGACTTCTTTGATACTTACTGACCCGTGGCTAGACTGACCACAATTTGGGTGCTACTATCACTGGATGCCTCACATGGTCTTCTCATTCATCAAATGGACGTTAAGACGGCTTTCCTCAATGGAGAGTTGAAGGAGGAAATTTACATGGATCAGCCAGATGGTTTTGTAGTACCTGGTCAAGAAGGAAAGGTGTGCAAGTTATTAAAGTCTTTATATGGCCTTAAGCAAGCTCCTAAGGAGTGGCATGAGAAGTTCGAAAGAACATTAACTGCTGCCGGCTTTGTAGTAAATGATGGTGACAAGTGTGTGTACTATCGCCATGGTGGGGGCGAAGGAGTTACTCTTTGTCTGTATGTCGACGACATATTGATCTTTGGAACCAAACTTGATTTAATCAAGGAGGCTAATGATTTCTTATCTCGCTGTTTTGAGATGAAGGATCTAGGAGTAGCTGATGTTATCTTAAACATCAAGCTGTTGAGAGCTGAGAATGGTGGGATCACACTGCTTCAGTCTCACTATGTGGAAAAGGTTTTGAGTCGTTTTGGGTATAGCATTGCCGCCTTCTCCAACTCCATATGATGCTAGTGTGTTGCTTGAAAGAATCGACGGATTGCTAGAGATTAACTGAGGTATTCTCAGATTATTGGCTCGCTTATGTATTTGGCGAGTGCCACGAGGCCTGACATCTCTTTTGTTGTGAGCAAGCTGAGTTGGTTTGTGTCAAAACCGGGAGATGATCATTGGCGTGCGCTTGAGAGAGTTATGCGCTACTTGAAGGGCACTGCGAGCTATGGGATTCACTACACGGGTATTCAAAGTCTTGGAGGGTTATAGTGACTCAATCGGATATCGATCTTGATGAAATTAAGGCCACAAGTGGTTATGTTTTTACACTTGGTGGTGGCGCTGTTTCTGGAAGTCTTGCAAGCGAGACCATCTTAACGAGGTCAACTATGGGCAGAACTCACAGCATTAGACACCGCCTTTGTTGAAGCGAGTGGCCGTGAGCTATTGATGGACTTACCTATGGTTGAAAAACCAATACCCCTATCACGATGGCTGTGATAATCAAGCTATGATCGTCAAGATAAACAGTTCTAAGGACAATATGAGGTCCTCAAGGCATGTGAAGAGGAGATTAAAATCTGTCAGGAAACTGAGGAACTCCGGAGTTATTACGTTGGATTATATCCAAACATCGAAAAACTTGGCACATCCCTTCACAAAGGGTCTATCATGTAATGCGATAGATAATGCATCGATGGAGATGGGTTTGAGACCCACCGCATGAGTTGTCCATAGTGGTAACCCACTCTATGTGATCGTAGATCCCGTGAAGTAGAAGTGGTAGACAAGCTGTTGGTCAGCTGAGAGGAGAGTATCCTTATTTTAATTATCCCACTCCGTGAAGATGCAGTACTCTCCTGATCTGCATGGCGGGTTGATATCTATCTTAATGTGTTCCAAGTGGCTTATTTGAGTAAGCAGAGATGTTGTCCTGTAGAGCATCTCCTGAGGAACACACCTATATGAATTTGACTGTTAACGTCACAATCTGTGAGAAGTGGGTGCTCTCTAATAAATTCATGAAAGGCCCTGGAGTACGATGTATACGCTCCACCCGCGGGGAAGCCTTGCGGCAGCCCAGTACCGGTCAAGAATTTGTGTGAAACTAGTCTCGCAGAAAACTTGTAGTTCAAGGCATAGTCCACTATTCAAGTTGTGATCTAGTGTAGCATAAATCTCTAAGTGGAAGTTCAACTTCACAGTCTCCACTAAGCACCGGTATATATAAACAATGTTTTGGAACCAAATGGTGAAATGTGCCAATGAGACTTTGTGGGGGATTGTTGGAATTTGCTAGTGGGCTTTTGGCCCAAAGCCCAACTAAATTTTTGCAATTCTCTTGGCCCATTCATGCACACATGTGAGTGGAGTGAGTGAGGCTAAAGTATAGTCCCACCTCATAAGTTGAGAGAGAGTTGCACTCTTTATAAGGTGAGCTCTCCTACCACTTGTATGAGCATGAGAAGAGGAGACCTACACGCGCGCTCCTCCTCCTCGCTCGCCTCATGACGCCACGCCTCGTCACGCGCCGCGGCTGGGTGCGGGATTGAGCCGAGCCGAGGACAGAGCAATGCACGTTGTCTATATTTTTTGCTGCTCGGGAAAAATTAATGAGTCATTAATTAAGAATTAACGGACGCGTTAATTACTGAACCGTTTCCGATTCTTTTGGATCGTGACGACTCGGACGTGGGGTTTACTCCCATGACCTACCCGGCCCGCACTATATAGTCAGGCAGACGTCTACCCTAGCCGCCGCCGCTTCGTATGGTTTCTCACCACCGTTCTAGTCCATTGCGCCACCGATCAAGTCTTCTCCATCCCTCCTTTGGCGTGCCTTTGGGAGAAGGACAGCGAGCCTCTGGAACCCGCCTCTCGTGATCTGTCACGGGAGAGGCGTTCAGGTTTTGGGGGGCGCTTTTCATGCGATCTGCTGGCGATGACGACCATAACGGCGACTTCTTCCCCGACCTCGGCAACCTCATCCCCGACGACATGGGCGACAACGTCAAAGCCGGCGGTGCTGCTCCCGCTACACCGTATGTGATTCTATCTTTCCTGTTCGAGATCATGGTAGAATTCATGTTTCTAGTATGTGCCCTAGATGTGATCTGTTCATCTACCATGCTAGTTAGCATGATTAGTTCAATCTCTGCTACTGTAGTCATGATTTATTTTCTGTTAATTCGGATTAAATCTCGTAGTAATTTGCTCATATTTTCAACAATCCAAAAATCTGATTATAGGCAATTTACTCCGAGTGGTTTTCTCTCTTGTCTGAAGCCCTTTGCCTTTAAAGGCGCAATATAAGAAGGTGGCGCACGAGAGCGATCTCTGGTTTTGAACATGGGCTGCTATGGCGCCACTAAGGGCAAGCTTGAGGCGATCTTAATCCAGCCACAGTTGGAAGCTTTTGAGAAGATCGATACTCTCTTTAAAGGCGCTCTTACGGGTGTTCTTGATGATTCCATTGTGGATTCGTATATGTCGTTTGACAACGGCAAGGACATGTGGGCAGCTTCGAGGCCAAGTTTGGTGCCTCGGACGCCTTGATGTGAGTTGTATGTCATGGAGCAATTCTATGACTACAAGATGGTGATGAGCGCTCTGTTGTACAGCGAGGCTCATGAGATCTGATTGCTCATAAAAGAACTTGAGCACTTCAAGTGTGTGTTGCGGACAAATTTGTTGCGGAGGCATTATTGCCAAGCTTCCACCTTCGTGGAACAATTTTGCTACTTCACTGAAACACAAGAGACAGGAGTTTTCCGTTGCGGATCTCATTGGTACTCTTGATGTTGAAGAGAAAGCGAAACAAAGGACACACGTGCTCGAGTTGCGAGGGAGCTTCTAGTGCCCACATGGTACAGAAGAAGAACTTCCAGCCCAATAAGTTCAAAAACAACAAGAGCAAAACTCAGGGGAAAGGCAAGTTTGATACAAAGAACAAGCCATCACATTCTACCAACTTCAAGAAGAATTCTCATAAGAAGGGAAGGACTTTGCCATGTTTGCGGTGATCCTAATCCTTTGGGCTTGAAGTGTCCTAACCGCTTTGAGGGCGCAAACATGAGAAAGGCGGCAAGTCCGCTAATGTTGTCATCGGTGATCTTGATATGAAGGAATCGAGTGCAGTATTTTCCTACCATCCTTTCGATATTTCAATCCCTAATTGGTTAATTGACACGGTGCCAATGTACATGTTTGTCTTGGCGCCTCCATGTTTTCTTCTTACCGGGACACGAGGACTTCTCCGTGCTGATGGGGAACAGGTCACATGCCATCGTTCGAGGTGTTGGTATGGTCGATCTGAAGTTTACTTCGGGGAAGACCGTGCGTCTGAAGAACGTTCATCATGTGCCGTCCATCAATAAAAATCTCATTAGCGGTTCCCATTTATGTCGAGATGGTTTTAAGTTGGTTTTTGAGTCCAATAAAGTTGTAATTTCCAAGTGTGGACAATTTGTTGGAAAAGGCTATGAGTGCGGAGGCTTGTTCCGCCTATCTTTGTCAGATATTTGCACTAAAGTTATTAATAATGTTTGCCACAATAATGAGTCGGATATTTGGCATTCACAACTTTGTCATATTAACTTTGGTTGCATGACGCGGCTAGACAATATGAATTTAATTCCGAAAATCTCTACTATCAAAGGCTCTAAGTGCCAAGTATGTGTGCAAGCTAAACAACCTCGCAAGTCCCATAAGACTGCAGAGGCAAGAGACTTGGCGCCACTAGAGCTTATACATTCTGATCTTTGTGAGATGAATGGCGTGTTGACAAAAGGTGGAAAGAGATATTTCATGACGTTGATGACTCCACTAGATATTGTTATGTGTATCTTCTGAAATCAAAATATGAGGCTTTAACTTTCTTCAAAAACTATAAAGCTGAGGCAGAGAACCAACTTGATCAAAAAATTAAACGGCTTAGGTCCGATCGTGGTGGAGAGTATTTTTCCAATGAATTTGATCTGTTTTGTGCGGAACATGGTATAATCCATGAGAGGGCGCCTCCTACTCACCTCAGTCTAATGGGGTGGCGAAAGAAAGAACCGAACTCTAACTGATTTGGTTAGCGCCATATTAGACACATCGGGTCTTTCAAGGAATGGTGGGGGGCGCTAATGACCGCGTGTCATGTCCTAAACCGAGTTCCCACAAAGCATAAGACCATGACTCCATTTGAGGAATGGGAAAGGAAAAGGTTGAAACTCTCTTACCTACGTTCTTGGGGTTGTTTGGCGAAAGTCAATATACCAATTCCCAAGAAGCGCAAGCTTGGACCAAAAACCGTGGATTGTGTTCTTCGGGCTATGCTTTTCATAGCATTGGCTATAGATTTTGATAATAAAATCTGAGGTATCGACATGCATGTTGAATGCGATTATGGAGTCTAATGATGCAACTTTCTTTGAGGACATATTTCCTATGAAGGATATGACAACTTCATCAAATCGGGAGATACCTATTCCATCTAGTGAGGAACTCCTTGTAATTCCTGAACCCACCATTGCGATGGAACACGTTGAGAATCCTGTTGAGGGTGACAATGAAAATCCTGTAAGGAGTAAGAGCAGAGGACTGCAAAGTCCTTTGGTGATGATTTCATTGTGTACCTTGTGGATGACACATCCGGGACTATTTGAAGCCTATGCATCTCCGATCTTGACTCTTTGGAAGGAAGCTGTTAAATGGCGAGATGGATTCCATCTCAGCTAACGAGACACAGGAGATCTTGACCGTCCTTATGGGTGCAAACACTGTAGGATGTAAGTGGGTGTTCAAGAAGAAGCTTAGACCTGATGGTGCGATTGAAAAGTACAAATTACGGCTTGTGCCTAAGGGTTATACCGAGAAAGAAGGTGAAGACTTCTTTGATACTTACTTGACCGTGGCTAGATCGACCACAATTTGGGTGCTACTATCCTTTGGATGCCTCACATGGTCTTCTCATTCATCAAATGGGCGTTAAGGCGGCTTTCCTCAATGGAGAGTTGAAGGAGGAAATTTACATGGATCAGCCGGATGGTTTTGTAGTACCTAGTCAAGAAGGAAAGGTGTGCAAGTTATTAAAGTCTTTATATGGCCTTAAGCAAGCTCCTAAGGAGTGGCATGAGAAGTTCGAAAGAACATTAAGCTGCTGCGGCTTTGTAGTAAATGATGGTGACAAGTGTGTGTACTATACGCCATGGTGGGGCGAAGGAGTTACTCTTTATGCGTATGTCGACGACATATTGATCTTTGGAACCAAACTTGATTTAATCAAGGAGGCTAACGATTTCTTATCTCGCTGTTTTGAGATGAAGGATCTAGGAGTAGCTGATGTTATCTTAAACATCAAGCTGTTGAGATATGAGAATGGTGGGATCACACTGCTTGATCTCACTATGTGGAAAAGGTTTTGAGTCGTTTTGGGTATAGCATTGCCGCCTTCTCCAACTCCATATGATGCTAGTGTGTTGCTTGAAAGAATCGACGGATTGCTAGAGATCAAGCGAGGTATTCTCAGATTATTGGCTCGCTTATGTATTTGGCGAGTGCCACGAGGCCTGACATCTCTTTTGTTGTGAGCAAGCTGAGTTGGTTTGTGTCAAAAGCGGGAGATGATCATTGGCGTGCGCTTGAGAGAGTTATGCGCTACTTGAAGGGCCTGCGAGCTATGGGATTCACTACACCGGGTATTCAAAGTCTTGGAGGGTTATAGTGACTCGAGCTGGATATCGATCTTGATGAGATCAAGGCCACAAGTGGTTATGTTTTTACACTTGGTGGTGGCGCTGTTTCTGGAAGTCTTGCAAGCGAGACCATCTTAACGAGGTCAACTATGGGCAGAGCTCACAGCATTAGACACTACCCTTTGTTGAAGCGAGTGGCCGTGAGCTATTGATGGACTTACCTATGGTTGAAAAACCAATACCCCCTATCCTGATGAACTGTGATAATCAAACTATGATCGTCAAGATAAACAGTTCTAAGGACAATATGAGGTCCTCAAGGCATGTGAAGAGGAGATTAAAATCTGTCAGGAAACTGAGGAACTCCGGAGTTATTACGTTGGATTATATCAAGCGTCGAAAAACTTGGCACATCCCTTCACAAAGGGTCTATCATGTAATCACGATAGATAATGCATCGATGGAGATGGGTTTGAGACCCACCGCATGAGTTGTCCATAGTGGTAACCCACTCTATGTGATCGTAGATCCCGTGAAGTAGAAGTGGTAGACAAGCTGTTGGTCGGTGAGAGGAGAGTATCCTTATTTTAATTATCCCCTCCGTGAAGATGCAGATACTCTCTGATCTGCATGGCAGGTTGATATCTATCTTAATGTGTTCCAAGTGGCTTATTCGAGTAGCGAGATGTTGTCTGCAGAGCATCTCTGAGAACACACCTATATGAATTTGATTTATTAACGTCACAATCTGCGAGAAGTGGGTGCTCTCTAATAAATTCATGAAAGGCCACGGAGTACGATGTATCGCTCCACCATGGGAAGCCTTGCGGCAGCCAGTGCAGTCAAGAATTTGTGTGAAACTAGTCTCGCAGAAAACTTGTAGTTCAAGGCATAGTCCACTATTCAAGTTGTGATCTAGTGTAGCATAAATCTCTAAGTGGAAGTTCAACTTCACAGTCTCCACTAAGCACCGGTATATATAAACAATGTTTTGGAACCAAATGGTGAAATGTGCCAATGAGACTTTGTGGGGGATTGTTGGAATTTGCTAGTGGGCTTTTGGCCCAAAGCTCAACTAAATTTCTGAAATTCTCTTGGCCCATTCATGCACACATGTGAGTGGTGTGAGTGAGGCTAAAGTTTAGTCCCACCTCATAAGTTGAGAGAGAGTTGCACCTCTTTATAAGGTTAGCTCTCCTACCACTTGTATGAGCATGAGAAGAGGAGACCTACACGCGCGCTCCTCCTCCTCGCACGCCTCGCCACGCCACGCCTTGTCACGACGCGCCGCGGGTTGCGGGATTGAGCCGAGCCGAGGACAGAGCTATGCACGTTGTCTATATTTTGCTGCTCGGGAAAAATTAATGAGTCATTAATTAATAATTAACGGACGCGTTAATTACTGAACCGTTTTCGATTCTTTTGGATCGTGACGACTCGGACGTGGGGTTTACTCCCATGACCTACCCGGCCCGCACTATATAGTCAGGCAGACATCTACCCTAGCCGCCGCCGCTTCGTATGGTTTCTGTCGGAGTAATGGGCCACGGGTAGGCTGACCCGGGACCCAAGATCTTTCAAGGGATTGGGGAAGGCCGTGCCCCTCAGCCGAGTCCCGGTGGCGACCTTGAGGAACGCGGGTCCCTTCGCGACCTTTGGAGAAAGCGAGTCCTTAGGCGGCGACTCTGAATCAAGCCGACTCGAGGCTTGCGACCTTTCAAGGGCGGCTGAGAGTCGGCCCGTGACCTCTTGAACCGATCTGAGTGCGGCCCGACATGGCTGTCCCTCAGCCCCACGAGGAGAGGGCATGGCTCTGATGAGCAGCGTCGCCCGGAGATCTCCGGGGGCAGCGGCCTTGTTGCCATGCCTCCTGACCTCAGCCACAGTGCTGCAATCTTGTGCCCACAGACGGCAGTGCGGCCCGGAGATCGCCGGGCCCCCGTCGATGAGGAGGAGAAGATGGCGATGTGCGAAGGCGGCCTGCTGGAGTCGGCCTCTCCAGTCGGCCGCCTCCGGCCGAGGTCCACAAGCCATAAACCAGATTGGGCGGGGTGTGGCGGCGGTGATCGCTGACAGGCGGAGGCCTTGTTCCCACGACCCGTGACCGAGCTGCGTCATCGAGGAGCTGCAGTGTTACTGCTGTCCATGGGGCCCACGGTCAGCGGGCCCGAAGCGGCGAGGGGACAGCTGCAAGAAGATTGACGGCTGGGGCCACGCCCGATCAGATTACCGTTGTACCCCGGGTAGGCCTATCTAAACCCCAGGGCACCCATGCAAAGGTTCGCCCTGGACAGGTTTTAGACACATAGCAAGAGGAAAGAGCTAGCCTTGCTCCTCCCAGTCTCCCAAAAAGCTCGAGGAGCACCTCTGTACTATCATACCATAGTGATCATGCGGAGACCCATGAGCAGCGATAAGTGTTATCTCCTCGGAAGAACCGGCTGGTAAGATTCGCCGGCGTGCATGTCTGCGCCTCATACCGTTTCCAGGCACCGGCGACGTTCTACTCGCCCCCACCATGATAAGCCACCCGTTGGCATATGTCGCATCCAACCCCCGACATTTGGCGCCCACCGTGGGCGAGGTGCACCGTCGTCCGGAGATCTGTTACGGGCGGAACCCTTTTCCTCCTGGCGGCGCAGCCAGCCCGGCTTCGCCGGATGGAGTCTGCATCGGCAGCGCTGCGTGGTGCGGCCGCGCTGCGCCCGGCGGCCTCGCCGAGCTCATCGGTGAGGTGCGCCTCTCCGAGCGAGCGGCGCCCGGCCTTGACGCAGGTGGCCCCAAAGCCTCCTCGCGGGCCTCCTCGATCAACTCAAGTCGCCGGCGAGCCAGCTGTAGACTTGAGTCCGTAAACTCCTCCGACCCGATCTTTGGTCGACTCCGGCGCCGTATCGCTTGATATCTTCCCCACCAGCGTGGTGATCTCTGACGAGCGCTTCCGTGCGAGGAGAGTGGCGGAAGCGCCGTCACGGAGGTGCTCGTCATCGCCACGGCGAGCACTCCGGTAACGACCGAGACCGCTGCGGTGCCCCCGCAAGACTGGCGCGCCCATCGAGAGGACGCAGACGCAGAAATGCTGGAAGAACGCCGCCTTTAGATCATCGAAGGCGCCAAGAAGTTGGCAAGCATGAGACGCTTGTCCGAAGCATACCAGCGCGAGATGGACTGCGCTGTAGGCGGCTCGCCCGGCTCCGGCGAGGCGAGCCGTCTAAGTGCGATCCGAGCGCGGCGCAGCCATCGCCCGATCTGTTGGGCGAAGCGCCCGTGTCGCCACCCTGCGGAGAATATCCGCGCCCGTAGCGGCGAAGAAAGCTGAAGAACCTCGGCGAAAGCGCCGTGTAATAACGGGCGAGTCCAGCAGCTCCTCGATGCGGTTCTTTGCGCCAAAAGCGGCAAGCGCCGCCGCGCGCAACAAAGCAGCCGCAGAGCGACGACTTACCCCTCGCCGAGATCAAAGCGCGACCTCCCGGACGCCGGTGGCGGAGTCCGGGAGGAAAAGAAGAGCGGCTGCAAGCCATAGCGGACTCGCATCACCATCAAGCGCGACCAAGGCGGCGCCCAGGCGGTGGGCGGCGAGATGATTATGTTCCTCCCCGCCCCAAAGAGAACGGCGGAGTCTCCGCCGCTGTTGAGCATCCGACTCTCGGAGGTCGCCTTGACGCCGAGAGGAGTCGGAAGAATAGCGCCCGCCACGGATCGACCGACTCCACAGATCCTGGCGTTAGAAGAAGAAGATGAGCTGGGTCCGCCTTGCGGGCCCCGCATCGAGCGAGCCCTTCCCCAAAGGTTCACGCTCCCCGAGATCGCCCAAGTACACGGTTCCGTGAAGCCGGAGGATTGGTTGATAGACTACTCCACAGCCGTCAACGCCGCCCGCGGCAACAAGCGAGTTGCCGTAAAGTATGTTCCCCTCATGCTCGAGGCACGGCTCGGACATGGCTGAACAACTGAAGCCCGCAGCATCAATAGCTGGGTCGACTTCTTGAAGCCTTCATTCGCAACTTCACCCGACGTACAAGCGACCTCCCAAGCGCGCCAGCTCTCCTTGTGCGTGCAAGGCCCGAAGAATCGACGCGCGACTACCTCCCTGCTTGGGGCGAACTCCGAAACTCCTGCGGCGTGCACGAGTGCAGGCCATTGAGTATTTTACGGCCGGGTGCCGAGAGGGCACCCTCCTCAAGCACAAGCTCCTCTGCGGCGAGCCCGAAACCGTCGACGAGGCGCTAGTCATAGCGGAGACAAATGCACGCCACGGCCGACTCCTCTATGAAAGCGGAGATACAAGTCAATGTGGTGGCAAAGTAACTCCCGGGCTCCCGGGACCCGGTGGAGGCGCCGGCCGGCGACAAGAATGAGCGACAACAAGCGCAAGGCCCCGGCCGACTTCCAACAGATCGGCGGTCGCGGCGATGAAGATCGGCAACGGAGGGCAGCCTCCGGCCAAGCGGCGGAAGGCGGCAAGTCAATTGGTTGCCGCTTTCTCCTATGAGCGGACTCTGGATGGTCCTTGCAAGTTTCTGGCGGCGAAGCCGTCGAACCACACCACCGAGAAAGTGCCATGGCTCGTCGGGATCGCCAAGGAGGCGGCCTTGCCCTCCGCCGCCTGCTTGGGCGCCGCCGCCTCCGCCGCCTCCGCAGCCGGGCGGCTCGGCCGATCGGCGCGGTCCAAAACGAGTTCCCGAAAAACACGGAGCATACATAGTGTTCACGATCTGGCGAGATGATCGGCGGCGGCGCCAACAAGCAGCAAGAAGTCAGCGATGGCAGCGAAGCTCGAGTTCATGCATTGGTCGAAAGCCTATCAATTTGGAGTCGGGCAGATCACCCGAGGTGATGCGAGTCGGGCTCCTATGCCTTGGTTCTCGGGCGACCTTGGCCCGCGATAGGCGGGCCGCCCGTTTCTCGCGGGTCTGATAGGCGGAGGCAGCAGCATAAACATCTGTACAAGGACACCATGGGAAGCGGAATCGGCGGAGGCAGGCTGCGAGCAGCCGCACCGTGTTCCATGGAATCGTGCCCGCCTCTCTGTTCACCAATTGGCAAGATTCGATAGGCGTCCTCTTCGGAGACAAAGATCACTTCCACGAGAGCGATCTGGTTCGAGGTGGTGGACTTGAGAAACTGTACCCGCGCTGCTAGGTCGGCGGCTTTGGCCAAGTTCATGGCGGTTCCCCCTCGCCTACCTCAAGATGAAGATGCGAGTTCAAGGGATCTGACCATTGCGGCGACTACAAGAAAGTCGTCGCTTTGTTTGCGGCCGAAAGCGATCGGCTGGCGAGTCTTTGGTGATCGCGGCGAGAAGTGGCTCCTTGATCGTGTAAATGGCGATGGCTGGGAAGCAGCCGGAGATGTCGCTGACCCCAAGGAGTCGGAGGCGAAGGATCATTCAAGCCGCTAAAAAACCAAGAAGATACCCTTGGACCGGAGCACCCAGAAATGCGCTATCATAGGGCGGCCTTGACAGCAAATAGGAAGGCGAGCTCGTCGATTTCCTCCGTGAGAATCGGGACATCTTCGCATGGTCCCGCAAGGACATGCAGGTGTACCGGCGGAATTCACCGAGCACAAGCTACATGTCGGGCTGGATGTGAAGCCGTCGGACAGCCCTTGCGCCGCTGTCGAAGAAGAGAAGAGTAGTGGGAGAAGAGATGGCCGGCTACGGCGGCGGATTCATCATGGAGGTGTTTTTCCGGAGTGGTTGGCCAACCTGTCTTTGGTATTGAAGAAGAATAAGCGATGGCGGATGTGCATCGACTACACCAGCCTCAACAAAGCCTGCCGAAGGACCCGTTAAGCTCTGCCAGGATCGATCAAGTGATAGACTCCACGGCGGATGCGAGCTGTTGAGCTTCTTGGGCAGCGTACTCGGGATATCACCGGATCAAGCTAAACCCAGTGAGACAGGTGAAGACCGCATTCATCCGCCATTTGGAATATACGCTGCGACAATGCGTTCGGCAGGAATCTGGCGCCACCTTTCAGCGTTGCATGCGAAGTGTCTCCTCAAGCAACTTCGGCGAAAGCATACGTTTATGTAGATGATGTGGTGGTAAAGGCGAGAAGCGTGGGGCGCTGCTAGAAGACCTCAAAGAGACCTTTGAGAATCTGCGCCGATTCAGATCAAGCTCAATCCGAGAAGTGCGTGTTGAGTCCCGGCCGGCCAGCTCCTCGGTTTTACGGTCTCGAGCAGCGGCATAGAGTGCAACCGGTGAAGATCAAGGCTATTGAGAGAATGGAGGTACCCGGTCATTGCTGGATGTGCGAAGTTCACCGGCTGTTTGGCTTCAATCAGCCGATTCATCGATCGGTGGGCGGCTCTGCCGTTGTATCAATTGATGAAGAAGACCACCTTTTTGAGTGGAACCACAAAGGCGGATGAGGCATTTCTCCAAGCGAAGAAGATCTTTGGCGACTCCCCTGTGTTGGCGGCTCCGACTCCCAAAGAGCCCATGCTCTTGTGCATCGCCGCTTCTGGTAGGGTAGTCAGCCTGATTATTGTAGTCGAACGCATAAGGAGGAAGGCAAGGCGCTCCGGTCGAGACGATGTATTACTGAGCGAGTCTTGTTGACCTCCAAGCAGAACTACCCTCACTATCGGAAGATGTGTTACGGTGTGCACTTTGCGCCAAGAAGTTGAAGCCCTACTTTCAAGAGCATCCAATCACTTTGTGTAGTGCACCGCCCCACTCGCCGAGATCATCGGAAGTCGAGATGCCTCGGCGAGTGGCCAAGTGGGCTATCGATCTAGCCCTTACACCATCTACTACCAACCTCGCGACCGCCATCAAGTCCACAGCGCTAGCCGACTTCCTCGTCGACCGGGCGAGACTTCGATTAACGCGCTGCGCCCGACTCTACTCATTGGTGGCGCATTTGACGGCTCCAAGATGCACACCGCCTCGGGCGGCGTCATCCTCACCTCCCCAAAGGCGACAAGCTCAAATCGTGCTGCAAATCCGCCTTCGCCTCCAACAACGTCGCCGAATATGAGGCGCTCATCCACGAGCTCCGGCTTGCCAAAGAACTCGGCATTCGCCAAATCACGTGCTATGGCGACTCCGACTTGGTGGTTCAGCAATCATCCGTATTTGGGGCGCCAAAGACGCAAACATGGCGAGCTACCGCTTCTGGTGCAGCAACTCAGCGGATATTTTGAAGGATCGAATTCCTCCACGTGCCAAGCGACAATGATCAGCGAGATGCCTTGGCGCGAGTCGGCTCCACTCGCCGGCGATACCTTACGGCGTCGCCCTTGGCGCCTCCTCAAGCCGTCTATCAAGCCTTCACTAGAATCCGACTCCATCTTCGTGCGGCTCGCCGAGATAGTCGGATCCGACTCAAGACCCCAGCGAGACCTCGAAAGCCACGATCGGCCGGGGACTGCGCTAGTCGGCCCGAGGACTGCGCGAGTCGGCCCGGGGACTGCGCCAGTCGGCCCGGGGACTGCACCAGCTGGCCCGGGGACTTCAGAGCTCGGCCCGGGGACTGCGCCAGTCGGCCCGGGAGCCGCCCCAGTCGGCCCAGGGATTCCCTCAGTCCAACAAGCAGCGGCAGAGTTCGACCCGCCGCCTCCCAGCCCAGCCACCCTTGTCCAAATCGCCGTGGTGGCAGTTGAAGAGATAGCAGCACCTTCATGGGTGCAGCCCATCCTCAAGTTCCTAGTAAACAAGGAGTTACCAGCAGACGAGACCCTGGCTCGGCAAGTACAACGCCGAGCGGCAGCCTACACCATAGTCAACAGAGAGTTAGTCGGTAGCGCGTTCTTGGTGTCCACCGGCGCTGCGTGAGAATCGAGAACAAGGCCAGCGATCCTCGAGAGACATCCATCGAGGCGAGTGTGGCCACCATGCGGCCGAGGCGCTCGTGGCCAAAGCCTTTAAACACAGTATCTTTGGCCGACTGCCTGGAAGAAGCTAAAGAGCTAGTGAAAAAAATGCAAGGGTGCGGTGTTCCGCTCCAAGCCCCTTGACCGGCTCTGGCTTGAAGACAATCCCCATTGCTGGCCCTTCGCAGTTTGGGGCACTGGACATGGTGGGACCTTTCAAGGCGGCCCGGCGGCCTAACTCATTTGCTTGTCGCGGTGGACAAGTTCACCAAGTGGGTGGAAGCAAAGCCCATCAAGAAATTAAGCAGGCCTCTGGCGGTGACCTTCATTGCCGACATCACGGTGCGATGCGGCATACCGCAGCATCATCACGATAACGGCACCAACCGCCAAAAGCGCCTTGGCTCGTTCTGCGCGACGAGGCATCCGATGGACTTAGCGTCCGTTGCCCATCCATGATCAAGCGGCCGGTGGAGCGAGCCAGCGGCCTCATCTGTCGACATCAAGCCCGATTGGTCGAACCACTCGAACGCTCGGCCGGCTGTTGGGTGGAAGAGCTGCCTGCCGTCCTCTGGAGTCTGCGCACAACCCCGAACAGGTCAACCGGCTTCACGCCGTTCTTCCTCGTCTACGGTGCCGAGGCCGTCATCCCGACAGATATACAATTCGACTCCCCGAGAGTCTCCATGTACATCGAAGAGGAGGCTGAAGAGGCACGCCAAGACGGCATCGACCTGCTGGAGGAGGGCCGACTGTTGGCACTCAGTCGGTCCGGCATCTACCAGCAGAGTCTGCGCCGGTACTACAATCGCAAGGTCAAGCCAAGATCATTCCAAGAAGGCGACCATGTGCTCCGGCTGATTCGGAGAACAGCCGCCAGACAAGTTATCGGCGCTTTAGGAAGGTCCCTTCATCGTCGGCAAGGTGCTGGGAGCAGCGCCTACTATTTGATCGGCCTCGAAGCCTCGAGCACACAAGAGGGCGACTCCGGCAAAAGCAGGCGCCCATGGAACACAAATCTTCTTCGAAGATTTTACAGTTGATGCAGTATGTATCACGCTACCCCCTTTTGTATTAAGTACTAAAGACCTTAGGCCCCCCGGGACGAGCTCGGGGACTGCCTTTTTGATTATCTGTATGATATGGATCACGCTTCCGAAATGCTTTCTCCTTTTTATCATACTATCTGGCACCGGGTCCGACTAGTCGGCCCGGGGACTCGCCGCCTTGTGCTATGAAATGCTCCCTGAGGTCAGACAAGTAATGTGCTGCGCTCAAAGCTGTCTCCTGCTGAAAGCCGCAGCTCATGAGCTTAATAAACAAGCAGGGGACGGAAAAAGGCGCGCACATGAAAAACGGCTAAGGACTTAAGAGCTACGCATAGCCGAAGCCCGTTCCCAGCCTCCCCCTACTGAGCCGACTCGCGAGCAGCCGGCTCATAGTCTCAACTTTTATCAAGGACGGCCGACTCTCGAGAGTCGGCCTGTCGATTTTCAGCCAAACTTGCTAGGATATTCTAAACGACTAAGTACTTGCCTCCCTAAAGTAGCTGAGCACTTGACCCGGCGGATCCATGAGCGGCTGCCCGATCGACAAAGCGACAACCGAAGGAAGGCGGCAAGGAAAAAGTCTAAAGAACGAAGCAAAGAAGGCATAAATTTGATAAATATTTACATAAGGCCCTTGGCGAATACACCCCTGGTGGAATTGTTGGCCCGACAAGTTTTTAGAAAGAACAAAAGATCTGAGTAAAGCCGAAGCATTCTAGGGGCAGCCTCGGAGCGGAGGTCTGAGGTGACGGCGGTGTCGGAGGTTGGGGCAGTCGGCTGGGCGGTCTCGGCTTGGTCACCTCCAGCGACAGTCGCCTTGTCCTTCTGAGGCTCGTTGCTGGAGGCGCGATCAGGCTGGGGCTGGCTGCCTGCCTCGCCCTCTGGCTCCTCCTCTTCACTTCCGCCCTCCGACTCGTCCTCTTCCTCAGCGCTGGAGTCGATCACCTCCGCCGAGTCCTCCTCGTATTTCGGGTGCATCCCGAACCACTCCGGCGGCACCTCCTCGCCGCCATCTGTCAGGACCCCGACTCAATGTCACATCGATCTAGCATGTAACACCTCATATCACTTTGCGGCCTCACGCACGGTATCCCCACGGGTGTCGCCTTACCTTTGCCGGGACCGTTTAGCCTTTTGGCTGCGTATATGATAGTGTCGCTAGCATCCATATGATAAGGGCCGGGCTGACATGGCTAGTCGTAAACCCAAAGTGGCACAGACTTACGAGGGACAGCATCCATGACCCAAGCATCGAGCGTGTCGATCGTCGTGAGTAAGTTCGGGCTGTAGCCTGAGCTAGCAGGACTCGGTAAGCCGGGCTGTAGCGGGCTAACAGGACTCCGGTACTCAGCGTGACATTTCCCGAAGGGCAGACAGAGCGAAGAAGGACACATGCCGGCCAGCCTAAGTGTTCGGAGCGGTAGCAAGCTACCATGGCTCGGTGGAAACACTAGGAGACATTTCAGTAAGAGAGGCTACTAAAGATAAACAACTAGATAGTCGGATCCCACACATACCAAGCATTTCAATAACATACACACAATATGCTCGATATGTGCAAATACAACATGGCATCACAACATGACTCTCGACTCAAGTATTTATTCATTAGGCTCGAGGGCGAGATATTACAAACATGGGTCTCATGACCCAACATTGAAACATACAAGTCAAGCACAAGCGGAAGCTAACATGTGCGAGTACGGACATCTACAAATGAAAAAGGCTGAGAAGCGACTATCTACGAGATCTGTCGAGGGCACAAGATCGTAGTTGAGGTAACAAGCTAAACGTCGAAGTCCACGTGGAACTACTAGTGAGACTGAAGTCTCTCTCTGCAAAAACATAAAATAGGCAAGCGTGAGTACAAATGTACCCACAAGACTTACATCGGAACTAACTACATATGCATCATTGTCAACAAAGGGATGGTGGGATTTAACAGCTGACAAGCCAGCTTTGACTCGGTGGCTATCCTAAACTACATTGCAAGTAACTCTTTTGAGGTGGCGCACGAGTCCACATATTCACCATATCAATACACCACTATGGATCCGCTCCGTCTCCCTCACGAGAACGCCATCCATAGCACTCACGCTTATCTTGCGTATTTTAGAGTATCCACTTTCACTTGTCTATGAACTGATATAAGCAACCCGAAGTCCTTTTCGCGGACACGGCTATTGAATAGATGATGTTAACCTGCAGGGTGTACTTCTTCACACACGCTCTCACCACTTACGCGTTTACCGACAAGTACTCGGCAACCTTCAGCGGAAGCCCAGCGTGGGTGTCGGCCACGGCCTACCTAAACACTCAAGTCCCTAGTCGGGTTTATCGCCTATTTGGGTTCCATCTATGAGGAGTTCGGCGAAGTTTAGCTCACAGCCCCAAGCGATGTGAACAGGTTCCCGAGACACCAAGCAGGCGCCGGTACATCGTGCCACGTGCCTACCGCATCACAGCCCACCCCTACGGTCAGCGCTGCGCCACGGCCTCCGACATACTACAAACACGAAACTACTTGCAACTCCCGGACAGAGGACAAGGGTGATTAAGAAGCGAGAGGGTCCATTGGTTTCGGGCCCAATGCGTGGTAGTAGCTGAATCATGGATCACAAACACAGAACTCAGTTCCTGAGGGCGGCTGCAATGAGACAACCCACCATGTACTCCTACATGGCCTCTCACCGCTACCTTTACCAAATCGTGTTCACACACTTAGCTCACACACAGTAGGACATGTTCACACACCTCTGATTCATCCTCGATGAATCAGACCGACTCAACTCTAAGCAATAGCAGGCATGACAAACAAGCATGAATGAGTAGGCACAACAGGGCTCAAACAACTCCTACTCATGCTAGTGGGTTTCATCTATTCTTGTGGAATGACAGGTCATGCAAAGGATAAAGGGATTCACTACATGACAAGTAACAGTTGAATCGTTGTTGTACTAATGCAGTAAAAGAGAGCAGGGCGAGAGAGTGGGATTATATCGGAATGAACAAGGGGTTTTGCTTGCACAGCACTTCGAAGATATTATAGTTCTTCATCGGTGTCATCGAACTCGTCGTCGAAACCACGTCTATCGAGAGGGGACAGTTACCGGCAAATAAAGAGGGACACAATCAATGCAATGCAACAAATATGATGCATGCTATGACATGGCAATATGAATGTGTTTTGGGCTAATGCAACTACAACCAGATGGATTTGGGTCATATTGAGCCAAAGGTTCAACCCCCAAATTCAAATTATGAATTCAAATAGTGCCTTATCATGTTTTGCACTAAACAGCAAGGTTAAGTTGTTTGAACATGCATGAAACTAGTGCAGATGGATAGATTAGATTTTTCTGATCATTTTTCATATATAACTTGTTTGATTTGGAGCTACGGTTGAATTTATATGAATTTTAGAAGTTTTGGTTATTTTCTGGAATTTCCTGAATTAAAATAAATACAGAAAAGATTAAGTGCGTCAGCATGACGTCGGGGTGACGTCATCAGGTCAAAGGCGCCAGCCCAGGTCAAACCTGACGGCTGGGACCCACTGGTCAGTGACTCAGTTAACTAACTGAGATAATTAGTGCTAAATCAATCCTAACTAAGCTGTCAACAGTGCGGGGCCCGCGTGTCAGTGACCATCTAATTAACTAGTTAACTAACACTAATTAAACCTAACACTAATTAAACAGGGGCTGGGCCCTGCGTGATGACCCAGAGGTCAACTCGGTCGTGAGGTCAAACCCGGTCGTGAGGTCAAACCCACCGCGGCAGCGCCGGTGAGGCCGATCTTGGCGGCGGCCGGGTTTGGTCCTCCGTCGACCAAATCGATGGAGGAGATCGCTTCTGGCGTGGCTGAGAGCTACCGCATCCATCGTGCGAGTGCTTGGACACGAGGGACGCCGGAAGCAGCGGCGAGCTCGGCAGCGGCGGCGGAGTTCAGGTGTGCAGGGCGCGATTGCGGCGAAGCAAGCGTGTGAACTAAAGCGGGCGAGGCACTCTGCGGTGCGGCGGGCGTGATTGGCACATTGGCGCGACCAAATGGTCACGAACAACGCGGCGACAAGCTCTTGCGGCGGAACATCTCGGCCCGGTGGAGGAGGCGATTAGAGGGCAAGCAGCGCAAAGAAGAGGGAGAGCGGCGAGAAGCTCACGGCGGTTCGGCGAGGCGGTCGGCGAGCTCGAGAGGCGGTCCGGAGTAGTCGGGCGGCAAGGGGATCTCCGCGGCGGGGATGAAAGCGACGTCGATGGGGCGCTCGGGGCCTCCGAGGCGCGTCGATTAGCGGAGGTAGCCGGCGGCGTGGTGGAGCTTTGGGCACGACGGAGGCGAGGGGAGGCGGTGGCTCTGGCAGCGGTGGTCGGTGGCGGCAGCAGCCTTCGGCCGCTGAGGAGAGAGAGAAGAGGAGGAGGGCGTTCGGGAGAGAGTGAGGGGTCGGGGTGCGTGGCACGCAGAGAGATCCAGCGCCGGGGATGCGGTAGGCGAGGTGGAGGTGGCGAGCGCGTGCTCAGGTGTGGCCTGGCCGCGCCTTCGGCCCTCTGGCAAAGGAGGAAGACGACGGGAGTGGAGATGGGCTGGGCGGGCCAAAGAGCAGGTCGCCTGTAGGCGCCAGTAGGTTTTACGCTCTGCTTTTATTTTACATTACATTTTCTATTATTCTGTAAATTTAGGGCTTTATTAAAAATACTTAGGAATCTTTAAAAATCCTGAAAATAATCAGAGGCTCTATTTAGATTATTTCCAACAGCCTACACTTATTTTCAGAATTATTTGGGCATTTGGAATATTTTATAGCATTTAAATGCCCAAATGCAAATAGAGTATGATTTAATTCAGAGCCCAATATGTCCTGCAAAAATATAAACCATTTTTGGTAGATGCTTTCACCTCAAACCAGAAATGTTGAACATTTTTAGAGGGCATTTTGAGTTCTATGAAAAAGATTTTATTTTGACCCTAGTTGAATTCATTTGGGTGCTAGGGTTTAAACAATCCCCATTTCAAGTTTCATGAAATTTAAACATGATGCAACATTCTAATGCATGCACTAGGCATTGTCAGAACCTGGGATGTGACAGCTCACCCCCACTAAAACAAGAATCTCGTCCCGAGATTCAAGCGTAGGGTAAGATGAAAGGAAAACGCAAACTAATATAATCTTCACGATCCAGGTTGCACTTCAAATGAATGTTGATTCATTGCTTCGAATTGATCTTGACGTCTTGCTTTGAGAACTACATCCAACATGACGATGAGAAGAAGGAAGGATCTTGGAGGAATCGATCTTCACGAGGTTCGAGCAGCTTAGGATCATCTCAAGGATCACAAGATCAACTCACGTAATTAGGCGTAGAAACATCTCTGGAGCTGAGAGGCAAGACATGCTTCGGGAAGGACGAAGACATAATTTGACGAGGTTTCAGAGTAGCGAGGGAACAATTACTATGATCCCATAACGGGGCACCTTGGGAGAGGTGACTTGTAGAAATATCCTCTTAAGTGGCAAAAGAATTACATTTGATTCAAAGATCATTGAAACTCTTTATACCAGCCTAAGGCAATTCATAGTCGATCAGTTGAAGGGGTCCGAGAGAATGACATTCCCGGGCCAGAATGGATGATGTGGACTACCTTGTTGAAGACAACATAAAGAATGATGTTAGTAACTGGGGAGAAGCTCATTGGCAGAGAGTGATTCCACTATTGGAATGGTTATAACATAACCGAGGAAACTAAGAGCATCCCAGTTAGAGCCGGTGATAAGCCTAGTGCTTGTGCGTGCTCTCAAGAACTTGAGCATTTCCATACTCATCAAGGTTTTATCAACATCCGTGTCAAGGGTGCTGACAACACAACATACTACCATGATGAGTAGCGATGGACGATGCAGATAAAAAAAAGACAACACTTTCTCGGATTTCACCTTAGCGGGGCCAAGGGGACTAAATCTGGATGATCGACCGAGAGACATTTAGCACTCCGCTTCTAATGTTCTCCTTGATGTACTAGCGTATCCCATTCATTGAAATGGTCTGGCATCTAGAACCTCAGGTAAAGGTCGGACTTCGGAACACAAAAATCATAAGGCACAGCTAGGGAGTAAATCCTAAAAAGTCCTTATGGGGAGGTGGCCAACTTTCTCAATCAAGATACTACAATAGCAGGTCTTCCGGCGGGGTGTGTTGGCCATGACATCCGTTTTACCGGGTTACCGAGAGACCAATAATATAATTCTTGGGAAACATTCCAGCCATCATATCTGCCTGAGATTCAGATCTGGTTGGTGTCAGAATAATTCAGACTCGTCGAGTCTAGAAAGAAAAATGAAAGGTTGCAACATAAACCGACGAGATGACGTTGCGTGACTCTCGGGAAATGAACTACGATAGCAAGCTCCAAAACATGAGCTGGTTCTGCTACAAACATGTGAACACGTTGTCCCAGACAAGCATGACCACGTGGTAGTCTTATAATAAAACACTACCGAGTTCTGGTGGGGAACCATCATCGAGGATATCGAAGTCTTGTACAAATCCGTCTGGAACCTTCAGGACTAGCACGTAGAATTTATTATCCTTGAACAAATCAACCAGTGGCTTGGTGTGCTAGGAACACATATGGAGTGGAGGTAATTAATCTACCAAACCATAGAATACTTCGTACGTATGCATGACTGATTTGGGATAATTCCAAAGGAAGCAACATTGACTTTCTCGAATTCACGGCGGCAACTTGCATCAAATGTACATGAACTAGAGGAAGTCACTTCTTACATCCGAACATATGCTTCATGAGCTAGCATGAACAAATGCTTTAAAAAGTTTCCAACACTAACTTAATGTTCAACAAAACTATGGAGAGGACAAGGATGTTGTCGATGGGCTCATCAGCAATTTATCCAGACTCCCATGGAGATGGAATTCCATAACTATGTGAACAAGGTGATAGTATTGGTCAGACCCAAAAGACATAGTGGTGTATGCTCGAGGAAAATCCACGAGTAAGACAGCATTACGAACATCATTGGTTCTGATTTGATTTGATGATAACCCATACTCAAATCAAAGTTTTGGCAAGACAATAGCTCCAACAACTGGTCTCGAGGATCAATTAATGAAGATATCATCTTTCTTCAACACACACACAGGATATCCCTTCACATGAACCAAGTCGAACAAGCTTTTATCTTCCAACTCTCCAAGTTGTTGTTTAGCTTAACCAACTAGCTCAGGGGTATCCAACATGGATTCTTGGAGAAAGGGTGGTTTACAGGAATAAACCAACTTGATCACAAACTCAACATAGCGGTCAGGTGACGACCTGGTGATACTTCCGAGAAGATATTCAGAAAATCACGAACCACCGGTATGTTACTAAGCTCGAGAACAATCTTGCTTTTCAGGGCAGGATGACATGATCAAAAGAGCGAGGGTTGAATAATCCTAACTCATTGATTGAAAGGTGCACCAGAATAAGGACTAGGTAGCACAATCAGTCTTAGAACAATGATTCAAGAACCAACACGCTAAGAATGAAGTTATTGTCCTTTAACTACCAAGCAACAAGGTTGCTAGGAGTATTGATTTCACACATCATGACTCACTTGTCAGCATTCCAGTTACAATAACACGGAAACCGAGGAATGAACGATGATGGCAAGAAGTATTACTGCGTCAAAAATTCATAAGAGATAGTGCAATTCTCATGATGATCTTGATATAAAGATGGTAATACTCCAGGGTAGAACAGAATCAAAAGCTAGATTAGCAATTTGATCTGTGGAGTACGACTGCTTTGACCCAATCCTGGATATGGATGAGGTACTGGAGTTTGTTTCTCCTAGTCATTCTGGAATAGAATGGCTTGACGGACCACAAGAATAATAGGCACCGATGAACGAATGCACACATACTCTTGACTATCAATTGACAGACGAGGGTCAGGACACAACTAAAGGGGGACCACTCAAGGAACATATGATTTTCTGAGTTGTGGATGCATAGGTTAGTATGTCGAACCAAGTTCAACATTTTTCTTCCGGATAACCCATGCGGGGAAGGTAGAACTGGCAGAGTCACAATATAAAATGGAGAACTCATCAATAGCACTCCTGTTGTGATCTTTTGATCCAACAAACTTCTGCCATAAGTGGTTCATAGTATTTGGAAAAAGGAAATACCACGGACCTCGAGGATTAATGCAAAGGTTACTAATTTCCTAAAGGAACTAGCAAACACTATCAACATGAAGTAAGTAGGGTGAATCTCGGGTTCAAAAACCCAGGAATAGAATACCTACTGACTAAATTGCATCACGGGATGCTTTCGAGAATGAAGGCCAGAATCACCACAATAGGATACAAATCATGGCTAGATTACTAGATGATCCTCTAAAATACCTATGGTCATAATAATAATTCCAACATATATGTCGAGGCAATAGAATACCTCAACTCAGCATTTAGTGTGATTAACCTGGCCCAAAGGGACATCGGAACGGGAGGAAGGGATTTTGCAAATGCCTCAGACTATTTAGAAACCTGGGATGACTCGGACAGCATAACGGCTGTAAATGCTCAAAAAGTTTGAAGACATACTACAGAAATGGTGGCATAGCCACTCCAAAGCACAATTTCAAGGTTTCGAGACCAACAGTTATGAACATACGGAAGTAGTAAAGCTGAACTGAGATTTGAAACTAGCAATTCTATAAGTCTATGGATTAGTAACACGTCATCCTAATAGATAGATGAGAAGGCCTAGTTCTTAATCCCCGTAGAAGAGAAGAGGTTGACTCAGATCAGAAGGCCATGAGGTATAAGGAGTAAAAAGAGCCTTACGTTCCATCCCACAATCAATTCCCCTACATATAACTAAAGCATTTCTAGACACAACTTCGACCGGTTTGGCTTGGTAATCCTCTGAGCGATCAAGCTCGATACCAAATCTTTGTCGGGACCCGACTCAATGTCACATCGATCTAGCATGTAACACCTCATATCACTTTGCGGCCTCACGACGGTATCCCCACGGGTGTCGCCTTACCTTTGCGGGACCGTTTATGCCTTTTGGCACACGTATATGATAGTGTCGCTAGCATCCATATGATAAGGAGCCCGGTGACATGGCTAGTCGTAAACCCAAAGTGGCACAGACTTACGAGGACAGCATCCATGACCCAAGCATCGAACGTGTCGGTCATCAGCGAGTAAGTTCCGGGCTGTAGCACTGGGCTAGCAGGACTCCGGTAAACCGGGCTGAAGCGGGCTAACAGGACTCCGGTACTCAACGCGTGACATTTCCCCGAAGGGACAGACACAGGAACGAAGAAGGACACATGCCGGCCAGCCTAAGTGTTCCGGAGCAGTAGCAAGCTACCATGGCTCGGTGGAAACACTAGGAGACATTTCCAGTAGAGAGGCTACTAAAGATAAACAACTAGATAGTCGATCCCACACATACCAAGCATTTCAATAACATACACACAATATGCTCGATATGTGCAAATACAACATGGCATCACAACATGACTCTCGACTCAAGTATTTATTCATTAGGCTCCGAGGAGCGAGATATTACAAACATGGGTCTCATGACCCAACATTGAAACATACAAGTCAAGCACAAGCGGAAGCTAACATGTCCGAGTGTAGACATCTACAAATGAAAAAGGCCGAGAAGCGACTATCTACCGAGATCTGTCGAGGGCACAAGATCGTAGCTGAGGTAACAAGCTAAGCGTCGAAGTCCACGTGGAACTACTAGTGAGACTGAAGTCTCTCTCTGCAAAAACATAAAATAGGCAAACGTGAGTACAAATGTACCCAGCAAGACTTACATCAGAACTAACTACATATGCATCATTGTCAACAAAGGGGATGGTGGGATTTAACAGCAAACAAGCCAGCTTTGACTCGGTGGCTATCCTAAACTACATTGCAAGTAACTCTTTTGAGGTGGCGCACGAGTCCACATATTCACCATATCAATACACCACTATGGATCCGCTCCCGTCTCCCTCACGAGAACGCCATCCATAGCACTCACGCTTATCTTGCGTATTTTAGAGTATCCACTTTCACTTGTCTATGAACTGATATAAGCAACCCGAAGTCCTTTTCGCGGACACGGCTATTGAATAGATGATGTTAACCTGCAGGGTGTACTTCTTCACACGCTCTCACCACTTACCGCGTTTACACGACAAGTACTCGGCAACCTTCAAGCGGAAGCCCAGCGTGGGTGTCGGCCACGCCTACCTAAACACTCAAGTCCCTAGTCCGGGTTTATCGCCTATTTGGGTTCCATCTATGAGGAGTTCGGCAAGTTTCGCTCACAGCCCCAAGCGATGTGAGCAGGGTTCCCGAGACACCAAGCAGGCGCCCGGACACACGTGCCACGTGCCTACCGCATCACAGCCCACCCCTACGGTCAGCGCTGCAAGACGGCCTCCGACATACTACAAACACGAAACTACTTGCAACTCTGGACAGAGGACAAGGGTGATTAAGAAGCCGAGAGGGTCCATTGGTTTGGGCCCAATGCGTGGTAGTAGCTGAATCATGGATCACAAACACGAACTCAGTTCTCGAGGGCGGCTGCAATGAGACAACCCACCATGTACTCCTACATGGCCTCTCACCGCTACCTTTACCAAATCGTGTTCACACACTTAGCTCACACACAGTAGGACATGTTCACACACCTCTGATTCATCCTCGATGAATCAGACCGACTCAACTCTAAGCAATAGCAGGCATGACAAACAAGCATGAATGAGTAGGCACAACAGGGCTCAAACAACTCCTACTCATGCTAGTGGGTTTCATCTATTTACTGTGGAATGACAGGTCATGCAAAGGATAAAGGGATTCAGCTACCGACAAGTAATGATTGAATCGTTGTTGTACTAATGCAGATAAAAGAGAGCAGGAGCGAGAGTGGGATTGTATCGGAATGAACAAGGGGTTTTGCTTGCACAGCACTTCGAAGATATTATAGTTCTTCATCGGTGTCATCGAACTCGTCGTCGAAACCACGTCTATCGAGAGGGGACAGTTACCGGCAAATAAAGAGGGACACAATCAATGCAATGCAACAAATATGATGCATGCTATGACATGGCAATATGAATGTGTTTTGGGCTAATGCAACTACAACCAGATGGATTTGGGTCATATTGAGCCAAAGGTTCAACCCCCAAATTCAAATTATGAATTCAAATAGTGCCTTATCATGTTTTGCACTAAACAGCAAGGTTAAGTTGTTTGAACATGCATGAAACTAGTGCAGATGGATAGATTAGATTTTTCTGATCATTTTTCATATATAACTTGTTTGATTTGGAGCTACGGTTGAATTTATATGAATTTTAGAAGTTTTGGTTATTTTCTGGAATTTCCTGAATTAAAATAAATACAGAAAAGATTAAGTGCGTCAGCATGACGTCGGGGTGACGTCATCAGGTCAAAGGCGCCAGCCCAGGTCAAACCTGACGGCTGGGACCCACTGGTCAGTGACTTAGTTAACTAACTGAGATAATTAGTGCTAAATCAATCCTAACTAAGCTGTCAACAGTGCGGGGCCCGCGTGTCAGTGACCATCTAATTAACTAGTTAACTAACACTAATTTAACCTAACACTAATTAAACAGGGGCCTGGGCCCACACGTCAGTGACCCAGGGGGTCAACTCGGTCAGCAGGGGTCAAACCCGGGTCGGCGGGGTCAAACCCACCGGCGGCTTGACGCCGGTGAGGCCAGATGCGGCGGCGGCTTCGGGTTTGGTCCTCCGTCGACCAAATCGATGGAGGAGATGCGCTACGCGTAGCTGGGGAGCTACCGCATCCACTGGTGCGAGTGCTTGGACACGGGGACGCCGGAAACGACGCCGGCGAGCTCGACAGCGGCGGCCGGAGTTCAGCTGTGCACGGGGCCGCGGTTGCAGCGAGCAAACGTGTGAACTAAAGCGCGGGCGAGGCACTACGCGGTGCGGCGGACGTGATTGGCACATTGGCGCGACAAATGGTCACCGAACAACGCCGGCGACAAGCTCTTGCGGCGGAGCATCTCGGCTCGGTGGAGGAGGCGGTTAGAGGCACAAACAGCGCAAAGAAGAGGGGAGCGGCGAGAAGCTCACGGCGGTTCGAGCGAGGCGGTCGGCGAGCTCGGAGACGGTCCGGAGTAGTCGGGGCGGCAAGGGGGATCTCCGGCGGCCGGGGATGAATACGACGTCGATGGAGGCGCTCGGGGCCTCCCGAGGCGCGTCGATGAGCGGAGGGGTAGCGGCGGCGTGGTGGAGCTTTTGGGCACGACGAGGGGCGAGGGCGGTGGCTGGCTCTGGCAACGGTGGTCGGTGGCGGCGGCAGCCTTCGGCGCGTCAAGGAGGAGAGAGCAGAGGAGGGGGAGGGCGTTCGGGAGAGAGTGAGAGGGGTCCGGTGGGGTGCGTGGCAACGCAGGAGAGATCCAGGCGCCGGGATGCGGCGAGGAGGTGGAGGTGGCGGCGCGTGCTCAGGCTGGTACACCGCGCCTTCGCCCTCTGGAAAAAGGAGGAAGACGAGCAGGGAGTGGAGATGGGCTGGGCGGCCAAAGAAGCAGGCCGCATGTAGGCGCTGGTAGGTTTTACGCTCTGTTTTATTTTACATTACATTTTCTATTATTCTGTAAATTTAGGGCTTTATTAAAAATACTTAGGAATCTTTAAAATCCTGAAAATAATCGAGGCTCTATTTAGATTATTTCCAACAGCCTACACTTATTTTCAGAATTATTTGGGCATTTGGAATATTTTATAGCATTTAAATGCCCAAATGCAAATAGAGTATGATTTAATTGAGCCCAATATGTCTGCAAAAATATAAACCATTTTTGGTAGATGCTTTCACCTCAAACCAGAAATGTTGAACATTTTTAGAGGGCATTTTGAGTTCTATGAAAAAGATTTTATTTTGACCCTAGTTGAATTCATTTGGGTGCTAGGGTTTAAACAATCCCCATTTCAAGTTTCATGAAATTTAAACATGATGCAACATTCTAATGCATGCACTAGGCATTGTCAGAACCTGGGATGTGACACCATCGGTCCGCTCGGGCACGAAGACGCTGGTGTCCGTGTACTCAGCGATGGCCGCCGCACGCTCGGCAAGGGCGCCTTCCACGACCTCTAGCTCGGCCTGGGCTTCTGACCGAAACGCGGCCAGGCGGTCCAGGTCCAGCCCAGGGTACCATCCTTTGACGAAGTCCAAAGCCCGGCGTGCTCCGGCATGGGCCGAGGAGCCCCTCCAGGCCTCGAAGCGACCGACGGCGACCTCCAGCCAGTCGGCCGTCCGACTGGCGGTGCACAGAGCCGGCACCTCCGGCCACAGAGCGGCAACGACTTGGGCACCGACGCGTTGGAGACAGCGCAGCAGGTGATGAGCAGGACGGAGGCGAGCCCCGATACTCAGAAGCTGCTCATCGATGGATCGGGGGCGTTGGCAGCAATTACTTCGCCCTTCGCTCTCCGCTCCTCCCGAGCCGCCTCGATGGCCAGAGGGACGGCTTGCGAGTGACCGAGAAAGAAGTCTGCCAAAGACGAGAAAAGGAGACAGTCAGAAAAACCAGAAAACAGTTCGACACAGAGTCGGAAAACCAAAGAGGAGAAAAAAGAATTACCGTCGACGATGTCCTCAAGCTCGTGGTAGCCGGAGGTCAGCATCGCCTCCCGGTCGGTCCAGGTGGAGCGCTCGACCTCGAACTCGGCTATGAGGGCATCCTCTCGCGACTTGGCGTCCTCATGCGCCTTGCGGAGCAGTTCCTTCTGCTCAGCCAGCTGCGTTGCCAGCAGGTCGCGCTCTCGGACGAGCTTGTCGCACTCCTCCTCCTTAGCGCGACGGGCGACGTTGGCCTCGCCCAGCTGCTCCTGAAGGGCGGCATTGGCGCCTGAAGCTCGAAGAAAAGACAAAGCGTCGTCAACAAGGAAGGTCACCGGGGAGATCCGGCCCGACTGCTCAGCAGTCGGCCCAAATCTCGGGGACTACAGCCAAAGGCTTGTGCCATGGAGAAGAAAGAAGGAAGGTCGCGGGGAGATCCGCCCGGCTCAGCGATCGGCGAATCTCGGGACTACAGCCAGCAGTGCGCCAGCGCCCAAGAAGGAAGAATTGGCTCACCTCGACTTTCCGCCGGATCGACGGTCCGCTTCCTCAGCTCCTCAACATTGCGGTTGAAGGCAGTAGCGCGGAGATTGTGGTATTCCTGCAAGACCGGCAAGGTAAAGTCAGTCTTCGGAGCTCGCTAAAAGGAGTTCCGAGCCGCCTGCTCAGCAGCCGACTCTGAACTCGGGGACTACACCCAGTGGGTGCGCTGGCGCGCCCCCACAGAAAAAGACAAGAAACTAAAAAAGGGAAAATGAAGCATACCCGGACGGAGGTCCGCAGGGCCAGATGTGCCTTGGTATAAAGTTGGAGGGCGTCGCCCTCCTTGCGCAACTTAGACTGGACGTCCAGAAGGGCCTGGTTCAGCGGGCCGGTGCCGCCTTCGCGCACCCAGCCGGTGGGCGCGACACTTGAGGCCTCAGCGTCCAGGTTCGCCATACTGGCGACGCCAGTCTCCCGAGCTCGCGGCGCTGAGCTCGTCCTCTCGATCTGGCGGCGTGTTGGCACGGCGACCTGGAGAAGCAGCTGCGCGTCGGCATAAATCGCGATCGGCGGAACTGCGGGTCCACCGGCTGCTTGCCATGCGGCCTCGAAGACGGAGGCGGCGGAGGTGGCGGAGGCGGCGTATGTATCCGAGCCCGAGACGTCGCCGCCCTCCTCCGCGAGAGGGTTTGCAGTGCCGACCTCCCCGGTCTGACCCGTGAACTCGGGAGGCGGCGGTGCTGACGACAGCGGGGGGACGAGCATCGCCGCTCGGCGACGAACGGCCTCCTCAGCATCCCGCTTCGCCGCGGCCGCGGCCACGGCCTCCTCCAGGTGCCGCTGGGCGTTGGCGGCCGCCTTCTCGGCCTCCGCCTTCTCCAGGCGGCCGGCCTCTTCCTCCGCGCGCTTCTCTCGCGCGTTCCGTGCTGTCGCCTCCCGGAGGTCGGCGGCGGGGTCAATCCGCCGTGTATTGGCGGACGTCTCCACCGACCCCATGACGGAGGGGACGGCGGCTCTCTCAAGGGAAAGGGGAGCGCTGGAGAAGATTGGAGGCAAATCAGAAAGACTCAAGCGAGATCCAGGAAAGAAATAAAGAAGTAAGGGACTTACGAAGAAACTAGTGGCGGCCTTCTCACTTCCTTCCGGAAGCGGTTGGCCTTCGCGGCCGCCTCCTCCCGCTTGGTCTCGGCGGCGGCTCCCTTGAGCTTCTTCGAACTGCCGCCGGGCGCACTCGGCCCGGCGAGACGTCTCTTCGCGCCGGCTTGGCTGGAGGGGCCGGCTCTCGGCTGACGGCGCAGGGCGACTTCCACGTCGACGTCGCCCTCGGGCCAGTCGGCGAAGGTCGCCGACGGTCTGAGGCCGCCGTCTTCCTCCTCTCCGACGCCTTCGGCGTCGGCTTCCAGCGCTGCGGCCCCCAAGTCGGGGTCGTTGACGTCGCTGAGCTTGCGGTCGAGGACGTAGTCACGCGGCTCTCTCGTGGCGCCGGCAGCGGGCGCCGTGAGAGGGTTCTGCTCAAAAGATGCTAACAAGATCAGAGCTTGAAGTCGGATGCAAGCAAGATCGAAATTCAGACGGAAGCAACTTACCACTGGCGGGGGGTTGTCGCGCGAGTACGGCTCCTTGCCGAACTGCCACTCCTCCGTGAACCCGCAGTGGGCGATGTGGTTCACCAAGTTCGCCACTTCTCCACGCGGCATGTCCTTGGTGCACAGCCGGCTTGATCGTGGCTTGGCCACTCATCGGCGAGATGAGGTGAGGCCGCCTTGAGCGAAGAACCCGGCGCGCCACGGCGGCGGGGAGGTCGGGCGACGAGCCCCTCCGGCTGCGCCATGACTCGAATGCGCGCCACGGCGCTAACTCCGGAGGTCGAAGCGACTCGACCGATGGGACCAACCGGGCGGCCGCCGGTCGGCGGCTCGGGTCGAAGGGCGATGGATTGACCCGATCGCCGTCGGTGGAGACATTCTTCACGAGAAATCGTCTTCGCCACATCTTCACCGATTTCACCAGCGGGATGGGCGGAAAAGGGTTGTCGGCCGTCGTGCGCCGCACCGCGATGTAGGTGCCGCACTGCGCCGGCGTGCCGGCGGCCTGGGTGCCGAGTTTCGAAGAGAAGAACTCCCCCCACAGCTCGAGGGTGGGGAGAACGCCGATGTAGCCTTCGCACAGGGTGGCGAAGGCGGAGAGAAGCACTACCGCGTTGGGGGTGAGATGGTGCGGCTGCAGGCTATGGAACTCGAGAAAGGAACGGAAGAACCCACTCGCTGGGAGCCCCAGCCCGCGCATGAGATGCGAGCGGAAGATGACCCGCTCGCCCTCCGCCGGCGCGGGCCGGATCTCTCCCGCCGGCGCAGGACGGGCCTGCACCAGTCCGCGCCGAGGCGGCGGGTTTGGCGGCGAACTCGATGTCCTCCGCCCCCACGCCTCGAAGCCGCCCCATACGCCGGGCGTGAGGTGGGGGGCGCGGCGGAAGAAGAGCTCATCGCCGGCGAGAAAGAACGCCTGGGCTCGCGGCAAAGAAGAATGCAGCGGTGCGCGGCGAAGGAAGAAGGAAGGCAAGAGAGCGGGGGAGGGAGTGCGCGTGCTGTGCCGCCCGCTCCGCCCCCGCCTACTTATAGCCCTACGGGCTGAGAAGCCGAGGGGACGACGTGGGGATTAACTGCGCCCGCGGCCCCTTGACGCCCACGATTAACCCCCACAAAGTTACTGCGCGCAGTAACAACGTGGGGATGCCAACCGCCCTCGGCCGCAGCGGATCCGCTCGGGAGCCGAGGCGCGGTAATGGTGGGCCCCACCTGGCGGCCCGTCCGCCACGCTGCAGGCGAGCAGACTATCGCCTCCACGTGGCGCCACGCGACAGACCGTCTCATAAATGGCGAGGAAGCGTAACCGACACGCCGCGGTTTCCGCCACGACTTACGCGGCGACTTCTTAGGAGCCAGTCCGACTCAGCCGAGGCGGCCCAAAGACGCGGCGCGAATCTCGAGCCGGCACCGCTGAAGATCGAATGCGAAGCCCCTCGAGGCGGCGCGCCACGGGCCGCCAAATCGGGACTCTTGTCGAGTAATGGGCCACGGGTAGGCCGACCCGGGACCCAAGATCTTTCAAGGGATCGGGCAGGCCGTGCCCCTCAGCCGAGTCCCAGCTGGCGACCTTCGGGAACGCCGGGTCCCCGCTAGCGACCTTTGGAGAAGCCGAGTCCTTAGACGGCGACTCTGAATCAAGCCGACTCCGGGCTTGCGACCTTTCAAGGGGCCGACTGTGAGAGTCGGCCCGTGACCTAACGTGAAGACCGATGCGGGGTACGGCCCCGACGTGGCTGTCCCCTCAGCCCCACGAGGAGAGGGTGTGGCTACAGTGAGCCGCGTCGCCCGGAGATCTCTGGGGGGGCGCGGCACTGTTGCCATGCCTCCCCTGACCTCAGCCACAGTGCACGAGTACTGTGCCCACGACGGCGGCAGGTACGGCCCGGAGATCGCCAGGCCCCCCGTCAGTGAGGGAGGAGAAGATGGCCGACGAGCCCGAAGACGGCCCTGCGGGAGTCGGCCTCTCCAGAGTCGGCCGCCTCCCGGCCAGGGCCCCACAAGCCATAAACCAGATTGGACGGGGAGTGGCGACAGTGATCGCCTGACAGACGGTGGCACTGTTCCCACGACCCCGTGACCGAGCCTGCATCATCAGGGGAGCTGCACAGTGTTCTGCCTGTCCGCGGGGCCCACCAGTCGGCGGGCCCCAGAAGCCGGCAGGGGGACAGCTGCAAGAGAGATTGATGGCTGGAGGCCACGCCTAGTTAGATTACCGTTGTACCCCCGGGGGTAGGCCTATATAAACCCCCCGGGGCACCCATGCAAAGGGTTCGGCCCTGGACAGGTTTTAGACACATAGCAAGAGGGGAAAGAGCTAGCCTTGCTCCTCCCTGCCTCCCAAACAGCTCGAGGAGCACCTCTGTACTATCATACCATAGTGATCATGCGGAGACCCCGCAGAGCAGCAGTAGGGGTGTTATCTCCTCGGAGAGCCCCGAAGCTGGGTAAGATTCGCCGGCGTGCATGTCTGCGCCTCATCCCGTTTCGTGCACGGCGACGCTCGACTCGCCCCCACCATGATAAGCCACCCGTTGGCATATGTCGATCCAACCCCGACAGTTTCTCACCACCGCTCCATCCATTGCGCCGCCGATCAAGTCTTCTCCATCCTCCTTTCGCATGCACCGGAGAAGGGACAAGAGCCTCGGAACCCCGCCTCGTGATCCAGACGGAGAGGGGCGATTAGGTTTTGGGGAGCGACTTTCGCGATCGCTGGCAGCGACGACTTCGCGAATGACGACTTCTTCCCCGACCTCGGCAACCTCATCCTCGACGACATGGGCGATAACGTCAACACCGGCGGTGCTGCTCCCGCTGCACCGTATGTGATTCTATCTTTCCTGTTCGAGATCGTGGCAGAATTCATGTTTCTAGTGTGTGCCCTAGATGTGATCTGTTCATCTACTATGCTAGTTAGCATGATTAGTTCAATCTCTACTACTGTAGTCATGATTTATTTTCTGTTAATTCGGATTAAATCTCGTAGTAATTTGCTCATATTTTCAACAATATATACTGGATGCGGAGTCCGTGGACGTATTGGATACGTCCGTGGACGTATTCTAGATGCGGAGTATATAGACGAGGAGGAGAGTTATGCACGTAAAGGAAAGGAAAATAATACCTTAATTATACGTCTACTACAAGGACGTCATCACACTCCTTGTCCGCCGTCGATCCACCTTTCATCTCACGTCGGATTCGCTTCTTATTACAAATCGACTCCTTGGCGCGCGGTATGCCTCCTGTCCCTTTTTCCCTTACGCCAATCTCCCCGAGAGCATTGGTCGCCGTCTCCCTACTCCTTTTCTCAGCAGAGATCCACTCTTACTCCTCCGCGGCAGCTGCCCTGCCAGCTGCCGCTTCCCTTCCCCCTCGTCGCTGGCAGCTCCTCCGTCGCGGCAGCGGCCGATATGGCGAGGCTCCGCGGGGTCGCACAGGCGCCGCGAGGTCCAACGGCGGCAGCGGGCAATACGGCGAGGCGCCGCGCCCACACGAGCGTCGCGAGGTCCAGGGCCGCAGCGGCCAATACGGCGAGGCGGCGGCTCTCCGGCGCGTGCTCGGGCTTGCTACTGCGTCTCCGTCTCGACCTCCCGCCGTGTGTTCCCACCCGCATCACCAAGCTTCCCAACGGCGTCCGCGTCGCCTCCGAGGACGTCCCGGTAGCACCCATCTCCCCCCTCCCTTCTTCCTTCAGATGAGTCAATAGCTGACGGCGACCACCGTCTCCGAGCTCACGAACACCTAGATTTTTTTTAAAGAAAAGGTGATAGCCCAAATATATAAATAAAGCCACCAGACAGAGTCACAACCATCCCAAGGGACCACATGAGTTTAACAGAACCGAATAAGAAGTACGAGTACAAGGCAACCAGCCTATCATGGCGCGCAGGCCAGCCAAACAAACAACCAAACCACTAAGAAAGTGTCCTCCTAGAGCGCCGCAGCAGGGAAGAAGCCGTTGATTTCATTTTGGATAGCATATCGTCGAACGCCTCTAGATCCCCATCCTTAGTCAATGATCTCCACTACTGCAAAAAGATATTGGTTTTAAATAAGCAACTGACTGGGTTAGTTGGGAAAATGTGTTCAATAATGAACTTGTTCCTAGTAGTCCTTAGCGCCCAACATACTGCAGCCCAGCCCACCATGAAAACTCTCTTAGACCAACCTGCTAGGGAATTAATACAATGCCGAAGATCCTCAAAGGAGGAAGGATTCTAGTTAACCCGAAGCCAAAGTCTAATGCAACTCCAAATGAATTTAGCCAAAGAGCACTGGAAAAAGATGTGCTCAGTATTCTCCAGGGAATCGCAGAGCTGGCACCTGTCCGAGCCCGGACCGTTCCTCTTCTTAATATGGTCAGCCGCTGGAAGTTTGCGACGATGAGCTTGCCAGAGGAAGATTTTAATCTTAGGAGGGATGCGGGCAGACCAAATGTACTTAAACTTGTCAGTGCGGGTACCAACGATAAGTTTCAAATACGCCGACTTTACCGAAAAACGCCCCGAAGAGGAGTGGGGCGAAGCAACGGAGTCATCATCCTCTAAGAGCAAGGGGAAGCAGGCAGTAAGGCGATGCCAGTCTTCCAACTCTACTGGGGAAAGAGAGCGCCGGAATTCTAAAACCCAACCCTGAGCCGAGAGCACAAAGATTGAGATCTCGGGATCAACACAAAACAAAAACAAAGTCGGGTGGGCCAGCGCCAGTATGGTGTCCCCAGTCCACCAGTCTAACAAAAAACGCGTGGATTTACCGTTACGGACAACGAACTTCACAAGGAACTGAAAAGCCGGCTTAATCTTAACCAGCTGACACCAAAATTGAGAGCCACTAGAGGAGGGAGCGAACATAGGGCTGGAGGAGGGGAAGTATTTCACTTTGAGAAGGTTAAGCCAAGCGGGGCGGTCATCGAGGAACATAATCTTCCACCACCATTTTAACAAAAGGCATTTATTCATAATTCTGGTGTTAATGATACCAAGACCCCCCATGTTCTTGGGTCTACAAATGAGATCCCACTTAACCATCCTATACTTGCGTTTATTATCGGATGAATTCCAGAAGAAGGCACCCCTGTGCTTATCGAAACCTGAGTGCGTCCCCTTGGACAGCAGATAGAAGCCCATTAAAAACATCGGGAGCGAGGAGAGGCAGGAGTTGGTGAGGGCAACCTTGCCCTCCTGGGAATTATACTGACCTCGCCACAGCAAAACTCTATTGCCAACTTTAGTCACAGCCGGGGCAAAGTCTTTAGCCAAAAGCTTAATAGGGGAAATGGGTAAGCCCAAATATTTAAGAGGGAAAGACCCGAGAGAGCAGTTCAGAAGGTGGGCCACCCGCTGCGCTTCCACGACAGTTACCCCAGTCACAATAACCTCGCTCTTAGAGAAGTTGATTTTAAGGCCCGGTAGCGCTTCAAAGCAGAGAAGAAGAAATTTCAGATTCGTGATGGAAATATCATAAAGCTCAACCATAATGATGGTGTCGTCCGCATATTGTAGGTGAGTGATGCCATTGGGAATGAGATGAGAGCTAACAGGCGAAATATGTCCAGCATCCGCCGCACGGGACAGAATGTGGGAAAGAGCATCAGCCACAAAATTAAAAAGCAAGGGAGACGCCGGATCACCTTGTCTCAAACACCTACTATTCGAAAAGAAATTACTGGTCTGACCGTTGACAGCCACCGCCGTATGACCCCCAGTGACAAGTTGCATCATGCGGTGAGCCACCAAACCATCAAACCCCTTGGCCAGCAAAACTTGGCGAAGAAAATTACAGCTCACCGAATCATATGCCTTTTCAAAATCGAGCTTGAGTACTAGAGCCTTGGTGTTCTTGCTACGAAGGTCATGGATTATCTCATGTAGGCAAAGCACCCCGTCCAAGATGAATCTCCCCTTAATGAACGCCGATTGGTAAGGGCTAATGACCCGATGAGAGATCGAAGAAACCTTAACAGCCATTCCCTTGGTAGGGAACTTAGCAAAGTTGTTAATCAGAGCAATAGGCCTAAACTGGGAGATCACGTCAGCGCCTTTGACTTTAGGGATGAGTGTAAGAACTGCGTAGTTAAGTCTCGAGATATCTACAGTCCCCAACCAAAAACCTTGTGTAATAGCCAAGATTAGGCCTTTTAGCTGAGGCCAGAATTGCCGGAAAAAAAGAATGGAAAAGCCGTCAGGACCTGAAGCCCCATTATCGTTGGCAGATGGAATCGTCTCGAAAATTTCCTCAGCCGTGGGGGGGGATCAGCAGGCTTTCATTATCAGCGTTAGAAAGTTGATCACACGGGGGCCAGAAGGACGCAGCCAACTTAAAGCCTAACTCAGGTTTAGCCGCTAGAAGGTTAGAGAAGAAGGAAACCATGTGTCGCATAATCACCGGAGTGTCAGAAGTCCTGACACCGTCAATAACAAGGCTATCAATAAAGCATCTCCGCCGTCTACCATTAGCAATAGCAAAGAAGTAGGACGTGGGCAAGTCCCCCTTAAGGGTCCAGTTGATAGTGGTTGTTTCCAGTAAACTTCCTCCTGCCTATGAATGCCCAACAACGCCTCTTATAAACCATACCGAATTTGCCATTCATCCGAGGACAACCTGGCAATATCTGCGCGTTCGTCCAGAACGCCAATTTGAGCCACCAACCTTGCTTTGTCACGCCTTGACTCAGCAAGTGGTTTTTGGACCAACCTCTAAGAAATCTACGAAGGAAATAGGAGCATTGATGCCAGTCATCCATCGGGCCAAAAGAGCGTCGAGTAGAAGAAGGGAAATTCAAATTTTTTTGAGCCAACAAGTCATTGAACCCCTCCACTTGAAGCCAGGAAGCATCAAACTGAAGCCTCGGGACACCCAGAGAGCGCGTTCCATCATCTAGAATCAGGGGGGTGATCGGAACCAACACAAGCAGGGGCTTTAAGACTGACACGGGGGAATAAAGGATCCCATTTAGGGCAGACAAAAACTCTATCAAGAACAGAGCAGATTGGGGGGGGGGGGGGTTGATGATTAGACCAAGTGTACCGGGCTCCGACCCTAGGAATCTCACAAATAGCCGTGTCCCTAATGAAAGCATTGAAACCATCAGTCAGAGGCCACGAGAAGTTAGACGAACTCTTGTCAGAAGGGAAACGAAGCAGATTAAAATCGCCCCCTATCAACAGGGGAAGCTGGCAAGATTCAATCTTAATACTAAGCTCATCCAATATAACATAGGACATCGCATGGTCAGCCGGACCATATACCACCATGATTTCCACCAAGGAATTGAGAGATCGAATAGAAACCACCGTGCTGGCCCAGAAGATGCCATGGTCAAAAGCCACAAAATCAAAAGTATCTTTTTTGGAGCCAAGCAGAAAACCACCCGAGTGACCAGCCGAGGCCACAAAGTTCCAATGAAATCTATCTATCCCAGCAATTGCCGATAATTCGCTCGCGGAAAAGGATGATTTGAAGGTCTCTACATGGCCAATCAAATCTACATTCTCAGATCGAACCTAGTCCTTAAGTTGGTCTCTGCGCCCCTAGCATAGAAACCTCTAATGTTCCAGATTAAGGCCTTCATTTATACGACAAGTTTTTGATATAGAGACTCGACCTGCTCGGCGCCATGCAGGATTTTGAGCGCTTCCCTGCCCCCCGTTTAGAAACCACCTGGGGAGCATGACTCCTGTCATCTCCCCCCCCCCGTCCCCACCGACCACAACCAGTGGGGCACCCGAGCCCACTCCAGCCTCCTTGGCTTTCGCAATATCCGCCTGGGCGATTTCATTCGCCCTAATAATACCAAGAATAGATGAAGGACAACCAAAACTAGAGTCTAAACAGATACCCACATCATTTAAATTGTTTTCAAGTGATCATGAGTTTGTGAAGGGAGAACTAAATGCAGAGGAGAGAAAATCGTGGGAGGGGATGGGGAGGGAGGTGGGGACGAACCTGAAGGGGGCAGATCCCGAGCCGCAGCACGCTGAGCTGCCCAATCGACCACCCGCTCACCACTGTTGGAGACGCGGCCGCTCTTGCGAGCCATGGAAGCAGGCGAATGCACAGGCATAGGGCAAGCACGACTAGGGGAAGCCGCAGCAGAGGACGGGCCCGAGGCCATACCCAGATCAGCATCAAGCCTGCGGCAGAGCCCAGCCGCGGACTGCCTAGAATCACCAAACGCACGGCTCTTGGCGGAGAACTTCTTGACAGAGGATTTCTTCTTCTTCTTGAATGCCACAGGGCCCGCCGGAGGGAGATCTTCAATGCCAGACAGGGAGGGACAAGCGGGACGGGCAGGGAGATTGGAGCACACTGCCGAGAAAGGCATGCCCTTAGTCCCACCAGAGGCCGCCTTCCCCCCGCCCAGATCAGGCGCCGAGTCCTGGGCCCCCTTGCCAACAGGCGCATTCTCCTTGAGCATGTCCTGGTCTTCGGGTGAGAGACCATCCCACTCCGACTGGGTGAACCGGGGGTCAGACCCGTGCATGGAATCGTCGGGGCAACCGTCCCCCTCTTTGCTCTTGTCGCCATTGTCAGAGGCCGGGGGTGGGGGAGGAGGAGGAGGCGACACCGGGCCCGAGGCCCCCTCCACCCGCACACGGAGCCGGAAGCCACTAGCCACAGGAAAGATGAAAATGGTGCCACGAATGCACAGGGGGTCCACGCACCAGACCCGAAGCCGGGCCGGCCCCAGGATCGCGAGAGAGTCTTGATCCACTTCAATAGGTTTCTCGATGAGAACTCCGAAAGCCATAAGGAAAGCCGTGGTGCGCATGTTCGGGGGAACATCTTCAACCAACACCCACACATCAGACAGAGAGGTGATCGCCTTGGATCCATTAGAGGCAGCTTTGACCGAGAACACAAGTTGATTCAGAGGTAGCATGAAGCTAGAGCAAGAGGAGATCATCCGGAGGCTCTCTTTGGAGGGAAAATTCGCAGCAAAATCGAACTCAGAGAGTTGGTGAATCTGCTAATCCCATCCACCCTCATCCCATAACTTAGGCTCATCGAGAAGGATCTGGGGAGAGATGTGTTTAGCCTGGACGGAAATAATGCCAACATTGGATAGAGACGGGATAGGAGCAGCCTCAGGGATTCCCCTATCTAGAGCAAAGAAAGAACATCCAGGGAGACCGGTGCCATAATGAACAAACACAGGAGGCTTGACTCTTACAGCCCACCGTTAGGTGACCGTCTTCCCTACAGATGAGGCAGAAAGGAGGGTTTTCACAGCGCGATTGGAAATGGCCGGGGCGATGGCACGCAAAGCAAGTGAGGATGGGGTTGGAGACTTGGGATTGGGGCGGGATGCGACCAGTGCCACGAGGAGGAGGAGGAAGGAGGCTATCCCCAGGCGCAGCAGACCCAGATCCGGAGCCCCGCCCCGCCACGGGGCCGACAGGACGCCGAGCCGGAGCCCCCGACGCGCCTCGGGGGAAGAAGCGGGACGGCCCTCCCCAAGCCACCAACGGAGCCCGCACCGGAGCGCCACCCCGGGGAGCAGCACCCAGCGGAGGAGATGCCTGGGAAGGCCCCGACGAGCCCTCCCTATTGGCCGTCGCCGCCACCTCCCAGGGGTCGCCCGAAGCCGAGGGGACACCAGACACAGGGGGGAGAGGCACCGACGGGCCCGACCCAGAGGCACGGGGAGACACGCCAGCCGACGCCGCCGCCGACCCCGCCTCCGGGGCGAGCGAGGCCTGAAGCTTCGCGCGAAGAGCCGCCTCATACTCCAGATCCGCGGCCGCATCGCCAGAGCAGTCGCGACCCCGCTTCTGCCCGGAGATCGCCTCACTAGAGGACGCACGGGAGCGGTCCATAGCCGCCACCGCCGCAAAGGAGAGGGAGAGGGGAGGGGGAGGAACAGATTTAGCGAAGCGCCAGATGGGGAGACGGTGACGGAGCAGATCTGAGGAGGAGGCTGGAAACCCTAGAAATGGGGGAACCACACCCCTCCGCACCCATAAGTACCCTGACTGAGTCAGGCCCGGCTCGATACAAGGCCTTACAAGAGGGTTGGGCTGGACCTGGGCCGCCCGCAGCCCAGGAGCCATAGAAGGAAGGGGGAAATCAGAAAAGGACGCCAGAGCCAAACCCGAGGCCGGCCCACCAGGCCCAGCAACACCCACCGGGGCCCGCACCACAGGTGGGGGCACCAATGCCACCCCCGATCCCAGATCTAGGGTTGGCACCAGCGCCGGCGCTGCCAGAGCACCGGAGTCGGCACCCGAGGGCGAGCCAGCATGGGAACCCGCCGGAGAGCACGAAGCCGACGCCGGCGAAGCCCCAACCACCCCAACGGATAGCAGCGGGGCCATAGACGGGAACCAGCACGAAGCACACCGACGACCACACGAGACGCGACGCCACCCATCCGCCTCCACGGCAGGCCAGACAGGCCGCCCCCGCCCCCCGGGCACAAACTTGTGCCGGCGACCGGCCGTCCCAACCCCAGGGGAGGAGCGCGCCGGGACCGGGTGGGGGAGGGGGAGAGGGAGCATCAGATTCCAACCCGGAGCCCTCCGAGTCGAGCGCCCAAAACTTATTAGCCCGGAGCGGGGCAATGAGGACAGAGCGGTGAGGAGAGGCCAGAGAGCAGAGGGGGGCTGCGCGCGACGCCAGAGTGGAGCCCGAGGGAGTACGCAGAGGGAAGGGGGATGAGGAGGTCGCACGTGGTATGGACGCCGCCGAGACTGAGCCAGAATCAGGTGTCATCGCGAGGGGAAGGGGGGAGAGGGGGGAGGAGCGCCATCTCGCCCACCTCCTTTAGATGAGAGAAGTGCGAACACCTAGATTTGACAGGGAGCAGAACATGGATCTCGACTTTGGCAGCTCCGCTCTCATGAAACTAGCATGGCTTGGTAGTTCCCGTCAGCATAGCTTGCTCGTTTCAGCGTGAGGTGGAAGAAAATTATTTAGTTTTTTTTGTAAGTACTAATCCAGTGAGAAGGCTGGACAAGGAAACAGTAGGAATATGGATCTCAAAACTAAAGAAAAGCAGGCCACCTTGGTGGCTCTGTGCTCAGAAAACACGATTGTTTACTGCTTCGCAAAAAGAGGGTTTTTCGACAGCAACTCATCCGCCTCAATCTTGTCTTTCATTAACGACAGAGCACCACGTAACAGTGTTCGGTGGCGCATCTCTGCAAAAAAATCATACAAGTATCGGAACTGGCTGTGGAGATGGGAAAAAGGAAATCCCTAAATGCATCTTTGAAACAATGACATTTTTTTCAGTCAATGAACTAGGACCAGCAATTCATTTTTATTCTGTAGGGGAATCTTTTTGGATGAAATTCTGAACATTATTCAAAGAAATCAGCAGCTGCCATTCTTCAAGAATGTACTAATTCTCCGACTATCTTTTTTTATGTAGCAAGTTATTCTATTAATACTGAACACTATGTAACGCAATCCCGGGTCCGCTATCACCAGTGTTTCCGACCCACATGCGTCAACCAGGCCCAACCGGAGAGCAACACCGACTTATGACAAGCCTTGGGCCCTCTCCCCCCAACAGACTAGCCAATTAGGAGGGGACACCCCCGCCCTTATAAGTAGTGTTATGTCTCCCCCCACAACCCATGTGGGACTAAACCCAACAATCTCCCCTCACATATCGGTCATCCATGGGCCCGCTAACACCGGCGTTTCCAGCCCACCAACCATGACCGACCACCCGTGAGTCTACCAAGATTCATTTCGGGCACCTAGGCTCTGATACCAATTGTTACGCAATCCCGGGTCCGCTATCACCAGCGTTTCCGACCCACATGCGTCAACCAGGCCCAACCGGAGAGCAACACTGACTTATGACAGGCCTTGGGCCCTCTCCCCCCAAAAGACTAGCCTATTAGGAGGGGACACCCCCGCCCTTATAAGTCGTGTTATGTCTCCCCCCACAACCCATGTGGGACTAAACCCAACACACTACACAAGGAAAATCAGCAGCTGCCATTCTTCAAGAATGTACTAATTCTCTCAACGTTGTTTTGTTTTTCTGTAGCAAATTATTCTATTAATACTGAACACTATGCAAGGAAAATCAGCAGCTGCCATTGTTTTAGAGAATGAGCTAATTCTCTAAAAATCATTTGTTTTTCTGTAGCAAATTATTGAATGAATTATGAACATTGTTCAAAGAAATTGAGCTCTGAACGTTGTTCAAACAACAGAGATAGAGCACAGTCTGTATATACATTGAGCATTAAGCTAGAAGAATTCTTAGCTAATGCTTGACGACACATTTGTGTGCTGAGTGATCTCTGTTACCCACCATAATTTATTTATTTTATATGAATATGCATGCTTGTATGTGTTGTCCCATTTTAGTACTTGCGGTGTCATCTTCAATTTTTTCATAAATTAGGATTTTGATTAGTTATAAATTTTAGATTTGTAATTTGGTGCCTGCTACCACTTTTGACCATTTTGCAGGTGAGAGTTGAAACAGACCCACAAGACAGAACTCAGGTCCGGATTAGTCCTTCCAGAGCTGAGTTATTTTACACCAATTTACCCCCTTTAACCCGAGGCTGCGGAGGCGGCTGGCTCATAGAAGCAGCTTTGCCACCATTTCGGCCTTTCTTCGCTCTCTTCCAATGCTTCTTTGCTAGCTACCGGAAGTGAGCCTATCATACCGTCCCTGACCACCGCCCCTAGTGTTGTCGGGCTCAGCAATAATGCACGACCCTCACGTTGTTGTTGCTGGCTTGAGGCGGCATCTGGAGACTTCTTGCAATCAGCCTTAAGACGTTCATCCTCCGGCAATTCAGGCATCGACTCATCACGCTCAAACCCATGAGTCATACTGCTGAGCCATCAATCCTTCGTCTTCATGGCCGCCGGTATTGAGATACCGTTATGAGGCCCTAGGAATTCTAAACTTGGATGTTATGAACAAAGAACTATTGGCAAAATGGTTTTGGAGAATGGAGATAGAAAAAGGACTTTTGTAAACTTTGTTACATAATAAATATGCTCCTGATGGTTGTTTATCTAGAGTTAGAAAACAACTAGGAGATTCTCAATTCCCGGTCTGGTCTCTAAAAGTTAAAAATGTATTCTATAGTTTTGTTAAAAAGAAACTTGCAGATGGTAAAAGTACTAGATTTTGGGAGGATATATGGGTAGGGGATAAGACCTTAAAGGATGAATATCCCAGATTGTATAACCTGTGTTTCGATCATGATATTACTGTTGTTGAAGCTATCCAATTAGGATGGAGTGGATTCAAATTTAGGAGAAATCTATTTGGAGAAACTCTGGACTCCTGGAGAAATATGAAGAGGAGATGCATGAACAATGAAATGGGTAGTGGACAAGATAGTAGAATGGCTACTTACTACTGATAAGTAGTTCTCTGTGAGGTCTTTGTATAGGAAAATATTACTGATAATTGCAAATATCCCCAGAACTCTGGAAACTGAAAGTTTCAGTCAAAATAAAATTCCTTATGTGGTTAACTAATAAAAATCTATTTCAACTAGAGACTCACTATTTTAAAAAAAAAGGATGGAAAGGGGATATAAATTGTATTTTCTGTGGCAAAGATGAAACTTGTAATCACTTGTTTTTTAATTGCTCTAGTGCTTCCTTAATTTGGTCTATCTTACAATGTACCTTTACTTCAAACTCAACTCCTTGCTCTGTGAGTGATTGTTTTGGGAGGTGGAGCAAAACTTTCAAGAAGGATGATATAAAGCTGGTCTTAGTGGGTATCTCCTCACTAATGTGGACCCTGTGGAAATGTAGAAATGGAAATATATTTGATAAGAAATACTTCAATGACCCCTTGGTACTATCAGGATTGTTTGCCATGGCATGGTCTCTTTTACAGACAAGGGAGTCAGACAAAAAACTGCTACTATTGGGAACAAGAAGCTAGAGCATGTAGCAAGTGAAGTCTATAGTTCCTCTTAGGGATGGATGTGCTCGGTGCTTTGCTAATGTTCCTAGCTGTTTCTGGCACTTTATAGGGGGGGTGATGTTCTTGCTATACTTGCATGTAGATTCGAAAGACTATTTGGTTTCTAGTAATGGAAATCGGAAGGGGTGAAAGCCCTTCTTTTGCTCAAAAGTGTATTTGCCCATCGCAGCAAAATATTCTTTGTAGGAAGCAAGATTAATGCATGCAACCATAAGATTATGCTGTACTAAAAATGCAGTTCACCATAATTGGTAAACTGCTTCTTCATATGGAAGAAACATTGAAATATGGAAACGAATTTTGCATCTTAAGGAAGCAAATTGCATGGCATGGAATACCATTTTTGCTGCATTCCTTCACATCCGATATTAGTAGCCTCAAAATGTGGAAAGGTTGAAACAGCAAGCAGATAATAGCAAGTCCCACGCAATTAGCATTGATTGGTTTCAATTTTAGAAACTACATAGCCAAGCAGCGAGCGACCACCAAAACTAAGACTCTCCATGTTTCCCAGATAGTGGTCTAGTAGGACGCAAGGGATCAGTAGTCTAATCCCTAGCGGTCACCGCAATAACTAAGCATCTCTATTGAAATGCATTGGAATTTCTTCATAACTATTAAGCTTGCACATGCAATGCATGCCTTGATTAATATTACAATTATATGTGAAATTCACTTTCAAGATTTACAAATCGACCCCACAGAAGATCAGACATTAACATTGTCATAGCGAGCGTCGTTTCATCTTGTAGTGCAACAAGCTCTTCATCTTCAGTTGTAACTTTCGGTGGAGCTGGGGGAATTGCTTGCCAATTGACTGTACACACACTGCTCCTACAATTATTCAAGTTTCTCCTTTGGTTAACCATGCAATGTTTTGTGTGCAATAGTATGGATGATAAGTGATCTACATAAAAGAATGAAATGCAAGATTGTAATAAATCTCTAATCCTAAAGGAGGATTTTGTACGTCGTTATTTATGAATTGTTATGCACTTATTTTTCTTTTGCCGAACAATTCATGAACAACACACTACTGAACTCTATTTTGGACGGAAGTCACCTGAACATAGTGCGAGCTCTCATGTCGTTGGCCTACTCTCTTCAAGGCTGATCGTAAGTTTGTCTTGTCTTGTGATGAATGCCAGAGAATTGGCAATATTAGTAGACGTCGGGAAATGTCGATGAATTATTCATTATTCACTTGTTATCAAACCATTTGATGTTTGGGGCTTTGATTATATAGGGCCTTTTCCTTCCTCTAATGGGTATACACATATTTTAATTGTTGTTGATTACGTTACTAAGTGGGTAGAAGCTATTCGAACTAGTAGTGCTATCACTTCTATTAAGATGCTTAAATAAGTTATTTTTCTGAAGTTTGGAGTTCCTAGATATTTAATGACTGATGGTGGTTCACATTTTATTCATGGTGCTTTCGGTTAAATGCTTGGTAAATATGATGTCAACCATATAATTGCATCTCCTTATCATCCTCGGTCTATTGGTCAAGTAGAGTTGAGCAATAGAGAGATTAAATTGATTTTGCAAAAGACTGTTAATAGATCTAGAAAGAATTGGTCTAAGAAACTTGATGATGCATTATGGGCTTATAGAATGGCTTATAAAAACCCTATGGGTATGTTTCCATATAAAATGGTTTATGGAAAAGCATGTCACTTACCTATTGAACTAGAACATAAAGCTTCTGGGCAATCAAAGAGCTCAACTATGATTTCAAACTTGCCGATGAGAAGAGGTTATTTGACATAAGTTCGCTTGATGAATGGAGAACCCAAGCCTATGAGAATGCCAAGTTGTTTAAAGAAATAGTTAAAACATGGCATGACAAAAGGATACAAAAGTGTGAGTTTAATGTAGGTGATCATGTTTTGCTATACAACTTGTTTAAGATTTTTTGCAGGAAAGTTTCTATCTAAACGGGAAGGTCCTTATATATTGAGGAGGTTTGTCGTTGCGGTGCCATCAAGATCAACAACGCCGAAGGCACTAACCCGAAGGTGATAAACGGTCAAAGAATCAAACATTATATTTCAGGTACTCCCATAAATGTTGAGACAAATATTATTAATACTATAACACTAGAGGAGTACATAAGGGATACTTTCTAGAAAGTTTTTAGACTCCAAAAAGTAATAGTTATGTGGTACAGTAAGTAAACCGACTCCAAAAAGTTTCTAACAGCAATTTTTCTCCGTTTTGAAATATTTAATTTTTTTAGGAAAATTAAAAGTAGTTCGAAGAGTGCACGAGGGAGCGGCAAGGCAGGAGGGCGCGCCCTACCTCCCCTGGGCGGGCCCCTGTACCTTGCCACCACCTTGTGTGCCCTGCGGACTCTATTTTCTTGCGGAATACCTCTTTTGGTCAGTAAAAAAATCATTATATAATCTCCCAAAGGTTTTAACCACTGTACCATGACAAAATCATCTGTTCTTGTTTTGAGTAATTTTTCTAACAGATCTAGATCGCCCATGACATCTCCAAGCGCCCCCAAGGGCAAGTTTTTTGATAAGGTCAGCAACCCTTACCTAGCGGAGGTGCTGCAACACGCTCAAACCATTGAGATGCGTGAGGGGGTGCTGAACATCCGCGATGTTGAAGGGCCGAAGAAGACCGGAAGCATGGAGAAAAGGCTCGAAGCTATGGAGCAACAAGCCTTCAAGTGCCAAGGGATGGTGGAACGTGGACTCAACACCAATCACATGGTGATCACTGGATTTACCAATGGTCACAAGTTGGACGCCAAGAACATTAGGGAGGCCATCTGCAAGCTTCATGAGAAAATTGAGCATCTCCAAGCCCAGATCTCTGACCTGCAAAATCAAAAGTATGAGTATTAATACAGATTTAAGAGGATGAGTTTGGCTGCAGATCTGAGGATCCCGGAGACTTGTTCATCTTTTTACGATGGTGAACCTATGCCTTGGAGGACGAAGGATAAGATTCTTTCATCATCAATAACTCCATCATCACCACTTCCGAAGAAAGAGATCTAAATACATAGGTATGTGCACTCCCCTTGGCGACTGCCAAGCTTGGGGGAGGTGCCCGGTATCATATCACCATCACACCTTTACCTTTATCTTTTTCTTAGTTCGATCCTTTTGGTTATATGTTGATCAAGTAGAACAAAATTTCAGTATGATCTAGCTTTGGGTTTTGTTTTGAGATCTATCTATAATAAAGAGTAGTTTTGAGTTGAGGGCTTTGCTTTCTTGCTATGATCTTGAGGGAATAGAATAAGAGAAAGAATAAAAATAAATAAAAAGATCATATAATGATCTTATGGAGAGTGATGACTTCACATATAAAGAGTGTGATGAATAAAATTTGTTGAGAGTTGACAAAAATAGTTTTAGTCATTGTTGCAATTAATAGGAAGTAATAAGAAAGAGAGGTTTCACATATAAATATACTATCTTGGACATCTTTTGTAATTGTGAGCACTCATTAAAATATGACATGTCAAAAAATTGACGTTCGACAAGGAAGACAACATAATGAGTTATATTTTCCTATATCTGAATAGAAGTTGTATTGTCATGGATCCTCCAACATGTTGATCTTGATTTTCCCTCTTATGCTAGCAAAATCCTTTGCACCAAGTAGAGATACTACTTGTACATCCAATTATCACTTAAACCCGTTTTGCCATGAGAATTCACCATACATACCTATGGATTGACTAAGATCCTTCAAGTAAGTTGTCATCGGTGCAAGCAATAAAAATTGCTCTTTAAATATGCATGATCTATTAGTGTGAAGAAAATAAGCTTTATACGAACTTGTGATATGGAAGAAATAAAAGCGAAGGATTGCATAATAAAGTTCTTTATCACAAGCGACAATATAAAGTGACGTGCTTTTGCATTAAGATTTTGTGCATCCAACCATAAAAGCACATGAAAACCTCTGCTTCCCTCTGCGAAGGGCCTATCTTTTACTTTTATCTTCTACCCATATACAAGAGTCAAGGTGATCTTCACCTTTCCTTTTTACCTTTTTTTCCTTTTAGCAAGCACTATGTGTTGGAGAAAGATCCAGATATATTTGTCCACTCGAATGTAGGTTATCATAAAGTATTATTGTTGACATTACCCTTGAGGTAAAAGGTTAGGAGGCGAAACTATAAGCCCCTATCTTTCTCTGTGTCTGACTGAAGCTTTGAACTCATAAGTATCGCGTGAGTGTTAGCCATAATGAAAGACTAAATGATAGTTGAGTATGTGGACTTGCTGAAAAGCTCTTGTATTGACACTTTCCGATGTTATGATAAATTGCAATTGCTTCAATGGCTGAGGTCATAGTTTTTTACTTTTCAATGAAATTTTTGATTCATACTTTACCTTGTGAACGAATTGTTAATTTAGCATAAGAAACTATATGACAATATATGTTGCTGTTCTAAAGATGATCATGATGCCCTCATGTCCGTATTTTATTTTATCGACACCTCTATCTGTAAACATGTAGACATATTTTTCGATTTCGGCTTTCACTTGAGGACAAGCGAGGTCTAAGCTTGGGGTGGTTGATAGGTCCATTTTGCATCATGCTTTTATATTGATACTTATTGCATTATGGGCTGTTATTGCTCATTATAGCACAATAAATATGCAGTTTCTCTCTTATTTTACAAGATTTACATGAAGTGGGAGAATGCTGGGAGCTGGAATTCTGGACTGGAAAAGGAGCAAATCTGATAGACCTATTCTACACAACTCCAAAAGTCCTTAAACTTCACGGAGAATTATTTTGGAATATATAAAAAATATTGGGCGAAGAAGGCACCAGAGGGGACCCACCAGGCATCCACACAAGTGTGGGGGGCGCGCCCTACCCCCCTGGGCGCGCCCCTGCCTTGTGGCCCCCCTGGCAGGCCTCCGGTGCCCATCTTCTGCTATATGATGTGTTTTGACCTGGAAAAAAAATCAAGAGGAAGGTTTCAGGACGAAGCGCCGCCGTCTCAAGGCGGAACCTGGGCAGAACCAATCTAGTGCTCCCGCGAAGCTGCTCTGCTAGGGAAACTCCCCCTCCCCCGGAGGAGGAAATCGAAACCATCGTCATCACCAATGATCCTCTCAACGAGAGGGGGTCAATCTCCATCAACATCTTCACCAGCACCATCTCCTCTCAAACCCTAGTTCATCTCTTGTATCCGATCTTTGTCTCAAAACATCATATTGGTACCTGTGGGTTGCTAGTAGTGTTGATTACTCCTTGTAGTTGATGCTAGTTGGTTTATTCGGTGGAAGATCATATGTTCAGATCCTTAATGATAATTATTACTCCTCTGATTTTGAACATGAATATGCTTTGCGAGTAGTTAAGTTTGTTCCCGAGGACATGGGAGAAGTCTTGTTATAAGTAATCATGGGAATTTGGTATTCGTTCGATATTTTGATGAGATGTATGTTGTCTTTCCTCTAGTGGTGTTATGTGAACATCGACTACATGACACTTCACCATGACTTGGGCCTAGGGGAAGGCATTGGGAAGTAATAAGTAGATGATGGGTTGCTAGAGTGACATAAGCTTAAACCCTAGTTTATGCGTTGCTTCGGAAGGGGCTGATTTGGATCCATATGTTTCATGCTATGGTTAGACTTATCTTAATTCTTCTTTCGTAGTTGCGGATACTTGCGAGAGGGTTTAATCATAAGTGGGAGGCTTGTCCAAGTAAGGACAACACCCAAGGCAGGTCCACCCACATATCAAATTATCAAAGTAACAAACGCGAATCATACGAGCATGATGAAAACTACTTGACAGTAATTCCCATGTGTCCTCGGGAGCGCTTTGCTTTATATAAGAGTTCGTCCAGACTTGTCCTTTGCTATAAAAAGGATTGGGCCACCTTGCTGCACTTTAGTTACACTTGTTACTTGTTACCCGTTACGAATTATCTTATCACAAAACTATCTATTACCGATAATTTCAGTGCTTGCAGAGAATACCTTGCTAAAAACCGCTTGTCATTTCCTTCTGCTCCTCGTTGGGTTCGACACTCTTACTTATCAAAAAGACTACGATAGATACCCTATACTTGTGGGTCATCAGTATGTTACCCAATATGTTAGGGGACATTCACAACTATAATAATGATGTAGTTAAACGGGAGGTTGCTGCAAAATCTAGCTTTTTATTGGAGTACCCAAGAGTGGTCTGACAATCCACATGATGTTGCGGATAACATATGAACAATATGGGTACTCTTATAGTATTAGATGGTAACTTTCGACCTAAAAATACTAAAACATTTCAAACAATTTTTCATGTTGCGTAACTAATGTGCGCACTTGTTCTAACTCACTTATATAGTTTAGTACTACCTTTGTAACTAGGTAGAAACTTTTAACTCCAAAAAAGAGTGAATAAAACGTACCAACCTGGGATATAGTTTCAAAAATCTCGATACAATAGGTTTAATGGTAAAGAAGAATTGTGAATCACACAAACAATTTGATCTACAAACATTTTGAATTTCTAAATTAAGATGAAATATTTCTTACATCAGATTTAGGTTCTCTTGTGCATGAGTATGCATGAGGATATGACCTTTATTGTAGTAATGTTGGTTAAGTATCACATCACATAATAGTTTCCATAAAGTTGCATATGTGCACTTGGGGGAAATTTATTTTTGTCTAAAGCCTCACATTTACAACACAATTGTCGGCATCACTCTCGAATCACTAAATAATTTGCAATAGCAAATTCATCCAGTACAAATGATATGATATTAAGTTTAGAACTCGGATGAAAGCAGTGGCATGGATACATTCTATCGTTGCTATACAAATTCTATATATCCACAACTTCATATATTCTTATGACTTTGCACAAGGATGATCAGGAATGAACTTGTAATTCATCGAGCTTCCGGGCTGTAAGCTAAAAACTGCTCCTCGCAGGTCCAACTAGGTGAGTGCAAAAAACCATTGGATCTCATTAGCGATCTGCACCGTTGATGATCAATGATGGATAAGGCACCCTCTTGATATCAACGAATGTCGAATACTCAGTGCTTAGTGGTTGCTTCCATGGCTCCCCATCCATTTGCATATATGCATCCCTCCATTGGCCACCTTTGATCTCTAACCGGATTGCTGTTGCCTGAAACATTAGTTATAACATGATGTGGACACTACAATGTTCACATTAATTAACACTATGTATTTCTTGCTTTAGTTTTACACAATATTTAGTTAATATGTTCTTTCTTTCTTTTACTTTCCTCATTTTCTTATGGGAGTAGCACACTAACGTGATATGATATTTCCATTTAATGGACTTGGAGTTGAGTTGTACTTTAAAGTTAACCACTTTATATTAGCTTTTGCTTTGAGGTCAATCCCATTGTCATCTCTTATAAGTATGTTATCTCACTTAGATACCCACCAATCTAATCAGTTGTATCTTAGATATACCAAGTATTTAATGCAATGGTCCACACTCTTATTAAGACAATGTGAGTCAAATTGGATGACAAGTTAAAATTTTAATGATTTCTTTGTTGGACTCCGTTAAAGATGGTATCTAGAATATAACTAGTTTCCTACTCTTATCTCATTAAGTCTATGGCACAGAGATTTTTTTTGATATGGAGTACTGAGAGGTGACACCACATTGGAGCATAGGGAGAGGCATGAGGGTTCTTTGTTGTATTGAATTACTTCCTCCGTTCCAAACTAATTGAAGGTTAAGTTTTGTCCTAGACAAAACTCCTTTAAATTTGACCACGTCTATAGGAAAATATACCTTACATGCTCCATTCCAAAGTAATTGAAGTCCGAGGTTTATATTTTAAAACTTGTTGAAGTTCGACCAAGTCTAGAAATATATGCATTAACCAAGTTTATAAGAAAATATTTCAATACACATATTTTTTCTATAGAGTTGTTCAAACTTCTTTGACTAAGGAAAAACCTCAAACTTTAATTAATTTGTACTGGAGGGAGTATGAAAGGTTGGTGCTCAAGTTTTATAGTCATGTTCCATGCTTTAACCTCACACCAATACACCTAAAGGTTGTATTTTCCTCAATTGTCCCACTAATTAATATATATTCCATAAAATTGTATTCATCTATGGTGATTAACAGATAAGGTAGTAGACAACAATACAATAGATATTCTTCATTTCATATGACTACCCAACCTAATTACGGTGTACACAAATACCTGTGCTATGTGTTTGGCTGATATAAGTTCAACCATTACAAGGGATGCATGCCACCCTTGCTTCAACCCAAATATTTCAAGAATGCCATCATCTGATTGGGCTTCGACAAATCCTTTCTATACATAAACAAACATATAAGAAGATTATGTTATTTTCAATGAATAGATAGTGCTCTAGCTTCCTTGGGGGAATGTTTGTAAAAAAATAGTAAATAATCATATCAATGTATTCATAGCACCTTTTCCAAGTATTCAGGCTTCAAATTTCCCCATGGGTTCCTTCCACTTGCATAGTTGTGAAGGTTTAATGCAACAATAGCCCTTACACTGCATCACAACATTTTTTGTTTAGTAATTACATGATGTATATTTGTGCGAAGAGTGATATATCTGACTACCCGGATACTGTATTATTTAGTATGTCTCCATAGTAGTCTCAAATATCCCACATCAATTCATGACGATATCATGTTTTAAACAAAGGATAAGAGGAACTTATGTTATATTTTGATGTCATGGACCGAACACTTACAATGACTAAATGCTTCGTCAATTTCAAATGTGCAAATCAGTACTATTCCACTAAATACCAAAAAATCGCTAACTTGCCTTGAAGGTACAGGGATGTGCTCCCACTTAGAACTGTCCAACTTCTTTATTGATAAGCGAATAATGTTTGTGAGTCCCCTGATATAATAAAGAATAGACAGAGTAAGAGGCTTCTTGAACTGGCTATTTCTCTTGCCGAGCGTTAATTATCTAGACCCCTATTTACTGCTATACTCTAGCTTAGAAATTGCATAGTTAAGAATGAGTGACACATACATACCAAGCTTAATAATAACAATACACAAAATCGAAGCAGTGGGCACAGATAAACCTATGATTCCGGGCATCTAAACTGTAAAGTCAACCGATCAGTTACTGCTGGTTCGGGCATGACATCCAAGCTTCGCCTTTAAACCTGCTCTATTTCATGGCTCCACTTTAACAAAACTTGGCCCAGTCATGCCAGTTTTGGTCTAACCATTGGCTCAACAGTTGTGATGTGTTTGAGATCACATTTGGCATCCTCTCTAGGTCCCTAAGCATCGATGAAAAGTCTGTATGGTGGCCCAGGGGCTTGAGAACAGAGCCTGGATTGGCAAAATCATCGTTGCCTTTTTGAAATTGCATCCTTTGCCCTGACATGTATAAATCCGCTCTCGGTCGGAACGGATTTAAGCTGCAATAGGGAAAAATCTAGAACAAAATACTATAGGGTTGTTACTCTACAATAAATAGTAAAAAATGATATATGATAACTTGATCAAAGGGCCTATTGTTACACCTGTTTTCATGATAATTCTCAAAAGATGGAAGTTGGAAGATAGTTATTGACCCCAAAATTCTTCAAGATCAAGTGTTGGCAAGGTTAATGATGTTAAGCTTCATGAAGTAGCTAACACAACCAAAAGTCCAAACTAATATAATGGGCTAGGCAATCCACATATGCACTTCAACACACCCTCTTACGTGTCACACGGAAAGTCAACACATGGATAGACACAAAGGTATGGCTGAAGAGGCCTATACATGGACACAAGGGGGTCAACAATTTCTAGAAAATTGTGAAAACCAGGACTTGAACTCAAGACCTTGGGCTTTGATACCATATTAAGCTTCATGCACTATCCAATGCAATGAAAGTCTGGACTAATGGAAAGGACTAGGCAATCCACCACATATATACTTCAACAAAGAACATCTTCTATACTCCCCCTATAAACAAATATATAATGTTTTAGATCAAAACAGAGGGAGCACCTTTAGTGACCCAAGAGCACAATGACTCCATAGGTATGTTGATACTATCGAAAGGAGATCACTTTGTGTGCTGATAATTTTTTTGCTACGTTCTTGGAGATAAAACTCCAGAATCACTCAAACACGTTAAGTACTTTCCTACTATCTCTTGTATTTTTACGTTGCTAGGAGCCATAGAGCCATATCCATTTGAATCCTCCAACAACTTCCGGAGAGATAGCCATAGTAACCAAGTGCCATCTGAGCCTCCAATACATTAGTGTTGTCAACCTCTAACTACTGGGAGGACCTCCAAACCCCCCTTGGTTGGATATTCATAACGGTACCCATAAGTTAGCACACTGATACCGGTGCTAACTGGAGTCTTCTGGTGGATCCAGGTCAAACTCTTCGAGCTATTCAAAAGAAATCACTTTGTAGTTCACTTGGTGTGTCTAAGCTGATCATTCAGTGGGTTTGTCCTATATATACCACAACCAATCCTACCATTCCACTCCACCTCCATAGTCTTGTGTTGGGTTCAAAGGGCATTCTTCAAAAATTCATAAAATACCTTTGATATCTTCTCCCCTCTCGTGATTTCAAGTATATCATTCAAACAACCGACCTTTCCAAATCCAAAGATTTGTCCTATGAGAGTTTGAGTGTGGAGGTGATTATCTTTTCAAGAACAAGCAAAGGTATTCATCTGCAAGCAACCTTATCTTGTTTGTTTGCAGGGCGTGTGACACATATATTAGCTAGATGTATTTGGAATCCTTCAAGACCTGAAAGAGCCAATAAGTTTGTGAGGCCTTGGAGATCACCTACCTCGTGGAAATCTACCCCAAGTGAGGTTTTACCATTGTGGTCAGCTAACCATGGTGGCATATGTGGGGTATGCGCTTTGTGGGCTTTTGTGGGTGACACTACCAAGACTTTTGTGTTTGCACCTCCACCAACAAGGATTAGGATAGCTCCAATTAACTCAACCTCCAAAAAATTAGTGTTTGTGATCTCTCTCTCTCAAACTTATTACCTTCGTTACAAATTTTGCTTCCACGCTTGACTTTTGTAGAGACCCCATGTCTTGCTAGTGTATTCAACCCCCATCTAGCCTCCAATGCATCCTGCACGTGCTCTGGTTTGGTTAAACCGCCTAAGGAATGAATATATTCAAGTAAGAGAAGGTAGTTTTCACCATAGATGTCCTTATTTTCATGGCTCAAATTTTTCTAGTTGGAAGAATAAGAGGCATATGCATTTTTAGTCATAATCTCATTGTCTGGGCTGCTATTGTTGTTGCCATACAAGGAAAATTCTTTCAAGATGCTCAAGAGAAACTAGAAAGAGGTCAAAATGTCGAAGAATTGAAGTTGATCCTATGCAATGCTAAAGTGTGGATATATTGTTCCACTCCTTGTGTCTGGAAGAACTCAACAAGACCAGCTTCTTGGGGGAACATCAAAGAAATCTGGGACACCCTTCTGGAAATTCATGAAGGCACCAAACCGGTGTAAGAGTTAAAGCTTGATGTTCTTCATGGCCAACTTGACAAGCTCCGTATGAAACATGGATAAGGTGTGGCCCAGATGTACTCAAGACTCTACTTATTACAAATAAAATTGCTAGACTTGGAAGTGAATAGCTGAATGATAGATTCAATGTCAAGAAGAACTTAAGAGATTTAGATGGAAATTATTAGACTGGTTGCACTCTCTTACAAATGATTCCTAACTACAAAAATCACAAGACAATCAAGGTCAAGGATTATGGATCATGAGATGAGTATTAAGGCTAAGCAAGATCTTCATTGCTAATATTTAACTCACAAGAGTAGGGGAGCTTACAAAGCCACTAATGATGCTCCCAAGAACCCAAGTGTGAAATAATCCAAAGAGGTCCCCGATAAATAACTTGGTCTCATGGTTCGTAACTTCAACAAGATGTATTGGAAGGACAAGTTCAAGAGCAAAGATTGCAACTACTCTAGATCAAAATACTATATTCAAGCTCAAGACAACGAGATTCTTTTAATGGAGTTCTAGTAAATCCAGACACTTTGTTGTCGATTGTTTGCAACCCAATAAGAATAAATATGAATATCAAAGAAGGGATAGAATAGAAAAGGGGGACAAGGATGATCAGAGAGAAATAAGACATTAGGTAAACAACTATGCTAATGGGAAAGGAAAATTACACAAAGAGATACTCAAAGAGTAGATCACATGGTAATGTTGCACCAAACCCAAGACCAACTTCACACAAGCTACTACACCTACTATGAAAGTGATGATAAAGGTGTCATTGGGATTGGACTTGTATCCACCAATCCCAAGTCTTCATTTTGAATTGAAAGAAGTGGATCATAAAGATACTTCAAAGCCAATGGCTATTAGCTTACACAATCCGAATTTAACGATTTCAAGAGCGATGAAGATGACTTGACTGTTGATGATGATGAGGACAAATTGAGTTATGGCGCACATACTAACATGTGGGAGGAGCAACAAAAGTTTCTTATCAGTGTGATGAGAAAAGAAATGAAAGCATGACTAATGAACTTGGAAAACTAAAGTTAAAGCATCAAACTCACATCGATGATCATAGAGAGCTTCTGAAGGAACATGAGATGCTTAGCTTCAGATGCTTAATTTAAAGAAAAATCATGAATGCACGAAGGCCCTCAATGTAGGGAAGAACCTAGGATTTGAAGAGTATGTATTGAAAATTTTAAAGGATGATATTCTTTTTAGAACCTCAAGTTTTAGAGTCTTAATTTTTTTTTAAGTAATATTCAATGGTAAAAATTTACAGTTCACAGAGATTCTTGCATTGCAAATTCACGTCACAGAATGAAAACAATATTAATGTATTAGACTACTTAATGACTTTAAAAAATATCAATTCCCCTTGTTTAAACAATACACGAATCATTGCAAAGTGCAAACAAAGCTGAAATTGCAATATGCTGAAATAGGAAGCCAACTAGACAACATAACTTGCTTACTCTTGTTATTGTTTGTACGCATGTGTGATTTCAATGCAGCCTAGCAAGCGGAATGCGGTTGACGATCGAGAAAAATACAAAACTGACGGTTGCCTCTATCCTTATCTGGAGCACCGAGGAAGGCAATTCAGGATGCATGCCCCCATGTTGGGTGATAGATCTAGCCGTTGTCCATAGGCCCGCAACCATAACCGCACGAGTTCCTATTATTGTGCTCCCGTGCCCTGGCTGGCTGCTTCATTGCATGTGGTCTTGTGGAAGGACTTAGGGAGCCGATGCGCCTGTTCGATTGATTGGTCGAGTTCAGTGTGGTGCAATGAGGTAGGTTGCAACTATTTTGTTAGTGGGCCATGTCGGGTAGGAGGGAAGGGAATCAGGACACCTTAACATGGGCTGAAGGCTTGGTAGCCTCGCATATTCTCTTAGTTTCCTCATTTTTCCATATTATATATAGGACAAATATTTCCTACCACCAATGGTAGTTACTCTCATGTGAGTTTTGTATGTTGTATGTAGTATCTGTCAAAACTGAGAGTATGTATGTGTAGTATTTTGTATATAAAAAATATTTGGGTAGTATATATCCTACTTTTTAGGTAGTATGTACTGTTTTTAGTACGTTGTTTTATACGTACAAACAGGAAGGTATTTTCAAAATATCTTATGTATATATAACTCATATTGTTAAGAAATTCATAACTTTTTAATACACACCATATGTGTTGACTCAATTCACTTTCTACGGTTCAAACTATGCATCTCAATCATTATCCATTGTGATTGCACCTACTGCTACACCCTCTCATGTCACATCCTCAAATGTGCATATTTCTATTGATTCTCCTAACTCTCCTCTTAGCCAAGTTACACTTGAGCAAGAAAATGCTTTATTGAAGTGAATCATGGAAAAAAGGTATTTTCAGAAGCATCCCAGAAGTAAGAAGGTCAATGGGATATGGAGTAAGCAAGGAATTTTTTCCAAAATGAAGGTGTTAGATGTGTATGCCGATGCAATTCTAATGGGACCCATTAGGAACTAGAGCAATACCTCATGAAATAATTCATTGCTCAACAAGTGAGTTGGTTACAAGCTATGACTCTTTTAACAGTAGAGGTGACTTGGTTACTATGGTTATTTTAGGACTTTGGTGTTTCAGTTACTACACTCCCCTTTTCTCAGAATATACAAGTGCTATTAGTATTGTGTGCGACCCTATGAAGCATTAGCACGACAAGAATTTTAGTGTTGATGCTTCTTTGGCGTGTTTAGGTGTGATGGGTCTGGTTATTGCTCTTCACTATGTGCCTTCTGAGTTACGGTTGACGGATTTCTTTACGAACGCACAGGTTAGAGCACAACATGGATTTTTCCCCTCCAAACTCAATGTTCTGGATCCAACCTGAGTTTGAGAGGGGTGTTAGAGTTATATTATGTTTCCATTTAGCCTTTATAATTTTCCTGTAATATAAGGGGCTTGGAGATAGACGAAGTCTGGGGTATAAGTTGTCAATTTATGCTCCATGAAAGTTCAAGTTTCTCTTCTAGCTTGCTAGTCTAGATCGGTGTTTCACAAGCGAACTGCATAGCTCGTAGAGAGCTGCCATACAATCCCTCCTGCATGTCTGGTGGCCAAAACTCGAAGACCCAACACCTCTTGTTGACTGCACATTTACTAGGGATATTTGGCGTGACGTGCTATCTTGGCTACTTGCACTTTCTGTAAACTAGCACAAGGTTTTCGAAACCATGATCCCAAATCACATGTGTAACTATTTCAAGATGTTGTTCCTTGTGCAGATTTTAACATGGAGTTGTCCACACAAAGAGGACATTAGAAGTATGAAAATAATCACTTAATCAATGGTGACTCAAGATTTCTAGATTTTTTTTGAACGACCTCTTTGACATATTCCATTATCATTTTAATAATGAAATAACAAAGTACCAAGCATTTTCACAAAAGTGAATGGAACTACGGTACGAGTTTGGCTGCAAAATACTCCCTCCGTCCCAAAATAAGTGACTTAACTTTGCAGTGACTCAACTTTGTACTAACTTTGTGCTAAACTTACTACAAAGTTAAGTCACTTATTTTGGGACGGAGGGAGTAGTAGCCATAGAGCTAAACAAACCACAACCATTTTTAGGATAAAAGGATCTACAGACAATATTTACGACGAAGGAAGTTCATATTCCCCACTCCTAAACTTTCATGTTTCGACTACATCACTCGTCAACTCTAAAAATCTTCAAAACCAGACAAAACACCCCCTACGCTGATTTTGAAGGTGGTTTTCATATACTCGCAACTCATCCTGGGACCCATATGTCGGTGTAAACAACTATTTTATCTCACAACCATCTCTCTCTCGCTCGCGTCGGCCTCGTACAAGCTAAAGCAACATGGAGGTGGCCAGCTCGAAGAGGTTGTCAACGTTGATGTTGATGCGCAGCACCGTCGGGTTGCCGAGGAGGCTCCTCATGGCGTCTCTGTTGGGCGTTGGCCAGGGTATCGCTAGCCGACAAAAAGGAAGGTGGAGAAGGGCAGCGATGACCTCGGTCTTCTTAGCTGCAGTTGTTTCCACCAAGCACATCCATGGCGGATAACCCACGATATTCTCTCACAAGATGAGTTCCATAGAATGGAAGAGATGGTGATGGATGGGTATGTCAACTTGTCAAGGAGGGTGACGTGGTGGGCCTCAACACACGGCCTCGCTGCCATGTTGGCAAAACCATTGTCTAAAACCACTTACCATAGTGCCAGGGGGTGTTTCGGCTTGTTTTGGAAAGCTGAGGTGATTATGTAGCCGGTTTTGGATTTGAGGGGGTGATGTAGCACGAACGTGAAAGACTAGGGGGTTATATACACATCTCTCTATTCAGGACTGACATCACAGAATCAAACATGATTATATAACGGGGGCTTCATTAAGCAAGTTCAGTCTTTCAAGGGAAAGTAATCACTGTTCTATTGTAAAATAGCCACATTTACTCTTTAAAGAGGAAATATCATACCGTAGTTCAGGGTCACTAATGCACTGTGTAAAGAACCACCCTTGCTTGCAGGTGTATCCTGCGTAAATTAACTGTCATAAAATCAGCCAATCAGTAACTTAATTATCAGAGGTCGTTCCAAAAGCTTATTATAGGAACTATATAGGTATGAATATGTGTTGAAACCGACAAATGCTATAATTAAAATTTACAAAGTTCAAACTACTCTTACACATATGGAGAACTACACACTAGTAGAAAGTATTCATCAACCTAGCTATTCAACCAACATAAAATTAGCCCTATACCCTTTGTATTTTCCCTTTGTATAAGAGACTTCCTGACATGCACACATATATATGCTGGTCTATGATCATTTTAAAGTACAAGTTGTTATTTCATAACATGGTATTAGAGCTCAAGGTTTACCTCTTATTCCTAGACGCTGCTACTAGTCATTGATTTTTTTCCTCTCGATCTCCCCAGCATCGCCTCACCGTCTCCTCATCCCAGGACGTCACTGCCTTGCCAACAGGATCTAGCCCATGGACAAACCCCCTCTTAGCCGTCCACCTCTGCTGGCTGCTGATGCAGCTCTCCACAGTCTACACGTCCACACACACTCCAGTCTCTAGGCACTGCTTCCTAGCCGCTTGGATCAGGCTGCCCAAGCTACTGCTACGGTTTCGATCTATTTTTCTAATCGCCAAGTTAAATAGAGGTCAGGGTGCAAGTCGCCGAGATCGATCGATCCAATCTATAGCAGGCAAAAGCATGGTTTGCAGACATACTTGTAGGCGGCTACACACGCACGTATTGCTCTCATGAAACCAAGAATGCATATGTTGCCATAGTATCGTGCCCTGCTAGTTCATGCCAACAACCCCCTCCTCGTGGGTCCAAAATACCACCGAGTACCTTGCTATCATGCTTGCTTCATGTTTGGCTGAACACTTGCAGGGCGTGATGTTGTAAGGAGAGGGTCCAAAATATATTTGGCTATCACGCATCCTCCCTCACCGAGTACCTTGCTATCATGCTTGCTTCATGTTGTAAGGAGAGGGTCCAAAATATATTCTCACCGACATTTGGCTGAACACTTGCAGGGCGTGATGTCTGTGGAATGGTGTTGGTAGGGGCAGACGATACATGGGTTGCAGACAGATCCGACGATGCAATGGAAGTGAAGTAGAGGGCACTTGGGTGGAGCAGCGGTGGTTCGTAAAGAACTGAGTGGCTGGCAAAGTGGTGTAGAGGAATTGGAGGTCTTGCTAGATTCATAGGAAGAGGATATGGACGGAGTTGGGGAAAAGGGCTGGGGGGGTGGGTGGGTCAGGTGTGTCAGAGTCCAGCATTAAGGACATCCAAACAGCCCCTAATCTCCCCCAACTTTGGTTACATTTGGTAGAATTCGTACATTGTGAACCAATCCGCGGATATTGAATGCATGACATTGGATGGCACAAATTGTCTGGGCCGCAATGTCCGGATGTTTCGCGGCATTTTTTATGCACTGAGTTGGAGATGACCTTATATTGTGGCTCTCCTGCTACTACTTCTTTTTTCTGGCCAGCTGCATTTCCAGGCAGCAACGGGCTAATTCAATTTGTTGTAAAAAAAGGTACAATGACCATGTCCTCATGTACGCCTCATCCTCGCTGTCCACTACCTTTTTGCGGTGTTTCATACACTAATGATGTCCCGTGGATGCATATTTATTTGGTGCTTGGTGTTCATCCACCTGTGACGTGGCCTCCTCTAGTGCTATTTGAAGACTATGGTGATTTCTCTATAGCAACACCTCGCGCTATATCCACAGATAATCATGGTTTCTCTACACCTGCAGATTGTGGTGGTCGACGAATGCTCTCGTGACTTTCATCGATAGCCCATCAATGATGTTTGTATCTGTGACCTTGTCTTATATATCGACTTCTAGAGACAGGATTGATCATGCCACACCGCCTCCTTTAGTGGTTTCCACCTGTGTGGTGGCCACCCCTCTCCTGCTGATTATACGTTGACCACTTGAGCGGTGTCCTTCACGACTTTGACACTTGGTTAATGCTTCACGTTCTTCACCAATTGGTGCTTCCATGTTGACCCATTTTATCGAGCCTCTAACTATGTTGGAGACTACATGACTTTGGTGCCTACTAGTTGCTTCTTTCAGTTCTCCATCGACATGTTCTGCTACTGATGCCTTTGGTATGGAAAAAACACTTTTTTACATAGTCAACTACATCTCCATAGATCTTTGGTAGGACTACTAGAGTGTCTTTTCATATGACTTATGGTTGGTCTCGTTCCCACCAATCGACTTGTGGATTCTCATGTTCTTGTTCCTGCTACTGATGGTACTTCCCTCCCAGTCGATAGTCAATCCAACTCATTTCTTGTAGTTAGATTGTTGACTCTGGTTTTTGGGTCATTCTCGACTTTGACTATTGTATGTACATGATTGTCACACGAGATATACTAGTGCTGGCCCCTGGCGTCGTGACCCCCAGGGTCACTAGGAGCTTGACTATCTTCAACTTCCCTCCTCTGCCACCGCCGCCAGTCTCTCCGCCTTCGTTGCATCATTTACCGTCTCTTTTCAGCAATGGCATCGTTATCTTGGTCACTTGTATCATTGTATGGCTCTCCTAGTCCTCTCTCATCCATAATTTGATTTTTCTTGGATTCATCACTGGCTATGTGTCTATAGACTGTAGAGTTGTCAGCTTGGTAAACAGGCTCATTTGACTTACCATCATGCGGAGACTATGTCTCGACGTCCTTTCGACCTTGTTCACTCTCATGCATTGCTCTGATGTTTGGGGTCCGACTCCCTTTGCCTTGATAGGAGGCCATCGCTACCATATTATCTTTAGATGATTTCTTTCAACACACCTGGATATATTTGATGTCTTCTCGTAATGAGGTATTATCTATCTATAAGAAGTTTGCCATCATGGTTCATAACCAGTTCTCCATTCCTAATACTGTCTTTTTTGCAGATTCTGTAGGTAAGTATATTTTTCTTTTGTTGGGTGGATTCCTTGCTGAGAAGGCACACTTGCTCAGTTCTCTTGTTTTGGTGCTCACGCTCAGGATGGCTGTGCTAAGCGCAAGCATGATCACCCTCTTGAGACGGCTCATGCATTGATGATCACCGCCTCTTCCGCCTCACTTTTCGGTTGAGTTTGTTTCTTCTTCCACCCGTCTCATCAACATTCAACCTTCCTCTGCTCTACATGGTGGCATTTCTCTTGAGCGCCTTTTTGGTCTTTGTCCTGAGTACTCATTTCTTCATTTGGTTGGTTGTGTTTGTTACATTCTTCTTGCCCTCCCCTCATTAACGCACCAAACTAGCTGCTCAATATGTTGAGTGTGTTTTCTCAGGTTAAAGCGATGAGCACAAGTCTATCGGTGTTGGGTTCCTATCGATTGTTGGATGCACATTTCTCGAAATGTGAATTTTGATGAATTTCATCCTTTCTATGGGCACCTGTCCTCTTCTTCGGCCTCTTCCATTAAGGACATTTGTTTCCTCACTTTTCCATACACCTATCACTCATGTGCTGCCATTGTCCACCCATCCCACTATGTCTACCCGTACTACTATTGTAGACTCATGTAACAATCTAGGAGCAACACTTCCCTTGGAAATTGGTTGGGCATCATGATCATCTCATAAGCATCTCATGAGCATAATTTTAATTTAATTCAACTTCAAATGAGGATTATTGCAGCCCACAAGCTAATCCGCGCTCCTCAACCCATAAAGTCAATTTGCACTCCCAGACCCAAACCCTAACCCTTCTTCTTCCCTTTTGCCACCGCAAGGTAAATCTCCTCCTTCCAACCTATTCCCCATGCCATGACGCACAGCTCAAGAGCTTGCGCTCATGGCGACCATTTGGCCAGCGTCTTTGGCAAGCCGTGCGAGCATGCCCTGGGTCCCACGGCCACCCCTACTTCCTCCACACAATACATGCAAACTCAGGAACCCGGCTGATGACGAATTATGTCGTCAACTTGGACTCCAACACCAACACGCCTTAGAGAAATTTGTCGTTGCCGTTCTTATTTAGGCCCGTTCAACTACTCCAGCCCCCTCCTCGTGAGCTCCCCGACCAAAGCCCTCTCCTAGTATCATCCATTTCATCCTCTAGCCTAGTTTCCCAACGCGCCCATATCTTGCCACCGTAGTGCTAGGTAGCGTACGTCATCACCGAGCACCCCTGCATACTCAGGGAGACCCCAGGAAGCTTTTGCAGTCCTCGCGAGGTATAGCTTGATTGCAAGGTATATCACCCTCAACGGCACACATATGAGCAGATCCGCCATAGACCGTCGTCGTTGGAGCTTCTCTAGTGGCAACATGGTTCGCCGTGTGCACCAGATCATTCGTTGCATTAGGCATAGTCTTTTCCGCACCCACACGCACACGTTTGCAAACTCGGCAAGGTCTAGAGGTCACCAGAGTACACTAGTACACCACCGTGCACAAGGCGCCTCTTCTATTTCTTCGGTCTTTGCGTGTTCTCTGAATAAAAAACAAAAGATCATCTAGCCAGTGCAGCGCACCACAAACGAGCGATCCTTGGTTCCATTCTCCATCGAGGCAAAAGCCTCCCTTTTCTGATTTAATCCGTGACCTGGCAGGTGCTTGACCGGTTAACCACCGTGGCTAGTGCTATCAAGGTCTAAGGTCTTGATTTCAAATCCTTAGACCGCGAAACAATAATAAACTTTATGAATTAGCCAACCCAACCGAAAGTCCAAACTCATGAAAAGAACTAGATAATCTACATATACATTTCAACAGCTAGCACAAAATGCACAAGAAAAGCCTGCATCGCTCACGGCCACATCACCAACAAAGTCAGACCCATGGTCCACCCGTCAGTCACTGTGGTTGGCTCTACCTCAGCGCAAAACTTTCCTGGGACTTTCTATTTGATGTATTTTAAAAAGAAAATTTTATAAAATGCTTAAACTTCTAAAATTCATATTTAATTCTTTTTAAAACATAACAATAAAAACAATATTTCTACTCTGATTAGAAAAATGTGTAGTTCTCATATATTCCATTTGCATTCATGTTTGAGCATTTTGACACTGTGCATTCATTTATATAACATTAATGAATTATTAAAATTGCATAATTCCTATTAAATAGTTGCTAGATATGTCACTTCTAAACATTTTTGCATCAATTAAAACTGAATTTAGGATTAAACCATAACTAACCCATTTCTTTTAATATGTAGATTTTTGAAATGTCTTATACAATCTTTCCTTCCCATTTGGCTTGCTTAGTTTAGTCTTAGATTATATACTTCATCACCTTATCCCATGATCATCTATGTTAAGAACATTTAAATTTGTTTGAGTAGCTACGCAAGAACGAAGCCTATACTTTAAATATGGAGTCTTTAGATTGCATCTTAGTTGCAATTCAAACTTCTTTTAACTTATTTGCTAATTCCATTGGATCATTTCAACATCATTCTTGCCATGTAATGCATTGCATATCACGAGCACGCTGTAACTTTTTCCATAGTAGTAAAAAGCATCCTTTGCACTTTTCCAGTGTTTCTGTTTCTTCTCGATTAGTATCCAAAGATGACGTGAGCAATGAGAAGGCTTTGAGAATGAAACAAGTGTGGATTCTAGGCAAGAAAAACCTCCATGTCCATTCTGACACATCATATGCTTCTCCTTCCCTCTTGCATTAAAATAATGATGTCATAATGGTCTTTCGATACCTATCATCTAAAAGGCATGTTTATTGTCGCCATGATATTGCCTTTACCTAACATTCCTAGCATGCCTAGTTATTTGCTCGTGTTATTGTCATGTTTGGCACTGATTGTCGTAGTATGCATGCTTAATTAGGATTTATGTTTGAGTCATGGTATAACTACTTTATGCTGCATATGGGTAGTTGAACCAGACTCTGATACATTTATGTTATGCTGTGGATAATTATGTTAATTTGTAACAAAGCCAATGGTGGGAGCCATGTTTGAGTGCATGATGTTTTGTTCCCAATTGAGCGAACAATAGGACATGAGTTCTTGTTATCTTGATCCATGATTGAGCATACTCAACATCTGGTTGGGGAGTAAATGAGCCCCTCCCATGACCTAGTAACTAATCCTTCGACCTGTCCTAGGGGCCACATAGTTCAGGATTTCCACTTGGCACACACATAGTTGTGTGAATCATCTTCATTTGTGGTAAGTTTCTCATTGGATGAGTTATCACCTGATGTTTGCATAAATATAGAAATGTGGCTAGGCTAAGTGGTTATCTTGGTCAAGGTTGTAGGCATCTTAGACTTCCCACATAATGGTTGGGTCTGAGTAGGAGCTATGGCTAGACTCGATTATCGTATGACTCAGTTGGGTAGCTTCTTGGACTTGTTTGATGTGTGTGCGTGGGATGTGTTCGTGGCTTATCTCACTCTGCTAGCATAACCCGTTTTTGCTATTTGTACATGCACCAGGAGCATTTGCCACATGTTAGGGTACAGTGGTACATCCTTGTGCGACTAAATCTATTCGAATAGTCATGTCCATGGTTAAGAACGACTTGGAAGTTTTGTCTGAGATCATAGAACATCTTCAACCTAATTATCAATAAACCTTGTTAGTAATATAGAGCAACTTCAACTAATAATAAATAAAACTTACTAAACATGTGAGAGGTTTGGGATTGCTTCCTTGTGTGTTATTGCACTCTCTTACCTTATCACTGATAGATGCAAGTTGTAGCGTGTCTACAGAATTCTAGTGTTTTTTTTCGCTCAAACCACATATAACCCTTTCTTTGAGAATGTTACATACTTAGTATAGATCTGCTGTAAGTCATGCGGGTACAGTTTGGTACTTACATTGCTACATTAAATCTTTTGATTCGGATGTTGCAAATAAAATAGCAACAATTGGAGCAGGTAGTCATTTTGGTGAAGGACAACATTAGCTATGGTTATTTCTCATATAGTGGGATGACAGGACAAGTCATTTGCTAAAATCACAACATTGGGATCTCTCTGGTGAAGGATAATTTTATTTTCATTCCCATGCTGCAAATCAGACCATCGACGCCATGTGAGTGTCTTGGGATATCTTTGTTGAAGGATGACTCCATTTGCATTTGTTAAATTTTGAATCGTTGTAGTCATTGTATATATTGTTGCAGACCTATTGAACAAATGTGTTGTGATACAGACCGTTCCACCCACATAGTGTGCATGTAGCCACATGTACATTATGCTTTGGTGGCCGTCTTGGGGTCTATACTATGAAGATGTTAGCCCAGGTGCTAGATATGGTTAGGTCCTCTCCCGGGCCGTCACACCCCATGCCATATTCACCTGTAGCTTCCCCACCTCTTTTGTCACTTGAGGCTCCCTCATCTCACTCGTCCCTTAAGGCTTCCCTAGCTAGTGATTCCTCGTCCTCTTATTTACTACGCTCGCCATCCACGTCTTGTGGATTCTTCCAATGTGTCATCTTCTTCCAATGATCCATCTCCCTCAACTACTATGTCTCTTTCTAATAGAACGCACCGCCTCCAACTCAACCTACTTATGTTTTCTGTGCTTGCCCGCTTCCACCTATTGATCATTGTGGTTTTTCTAGCACAAATCTTCTTGAGTGTATTGTGACATTGTTGTTCGCCCCGAATTGTAGCATGTGATGCCAGAGGAGATTGATGTTGTTGGGGATCTCGTCTCCCGTCATGTGTTCGTCCCATCGCATGTAAGAGGGTCTACAGGGTTAAGACTCACTTCGATGGTTATCTTAAGTGCTACAAAGCTCGCATTGTGGTTTGTGAGAAAAATCATGGTCGTGAATGCAATAAGACATTTTCTCACGTGGCCTACATGACCACAATTCGCACACTTCTCGTTATGACTTATGTTTGTCATTCGTCTGTCTCTTAGCTTGATGTCAAGAATGCATTTCTTAATGGTGAGATAGGTGACGAGGTCTACAAGAGGCCATCATCTGGGTATTGTATTCCTGGTAGCATGACATGTCATTTTCGCTGCTCTCTATGTGGCCTTAAGCAAGTCCTCATGCCTGGTTTGAGCATTTTGCCTCAATGGTGATTGCGGCTAATGCTCAGGATCCTGCACTTTTTTGTCCACCTTGAAACTCATGGTCAAACTCTTTTGCTATATGTTGATGCCATGATCATCACTGACGACGACTCTGAGTGCATTGTCTTTGTGAAGGCATGTCTTAATGAGCATTTTCTTTTGTCTGATCATGGTCCCATTAGCTACTATCTTGGGGTTGATGTTTCTTCTACCTCCGACAACTTCCTTATTTCCCAAGATAATTATATCCATGATCTTCTTGCTCGTGTTTCCCTTACTAACGAGCACACAACACACTGTTGAGACTCCGATGGAGCATGACGTCCATGTCTGTGCTTCTGACAGTCAGTGTTTGTATGATTCGACGCTCCACCGTCATCTTGTTGGGAGTCTTGTCTATCTAGTTGTCACTCATCCGAACCTTCCCTATATCATTTACATTCTGACTCGATTCATTTATGCTCCCACTTTGGCGCACTACTGTCACCTCTTCCGTCTTCTATGACATCATCGCGGGACTATCTCTCGTCGTCTCTTCTTCCCATGCTTCAGTTTGTTTCAGTTTCGGGCCTATTCACATTCTACTTGGGCTAGCAGTCATTCGGACCACTTGTCCCTTTCTACTAACTGTGGTTTTCTTGGTCCCCTCTTTTCCCGGAAGACGAAGAAACATACTAAAGTTTCTTATTCAGGTTCAAAGGCTGAGTTGTGAGCTATGGCTCTTCTATGATGGCTGCTTGTGGATTTTTTTTTTGTCACTACAACTACTCTTTTGTCCGATAGTACAGCTGCTATCAGCATTGTGTGGGACAGAAGCATGAGCTCATGAATCATATTGGTGTTGATGCTTCCTTCGTGCACTCGACTGTGCATGATCATATTATTGTTTTTTAGTAGGTGCCTTGCGAGTTACATTTGTTATATTTCTTCATGAAGATATTGATTAGAATCTTTGGTTGGAGCTAGAAAACAATGCTGCCAATATTGGATATCACTAGTTGCCACTCCCCCCTTTCATAAATTAGGTTGCGCCCTTAATGGTAAAATCTTTAACTACGACATCTATTTAGAAGGGGTCTTGTAGTGTGTAGACAATAATAATTATCCTACTCCAAGTCAACATTACATGTATAGAACCTAAAAAGACATAAAACTTGAACATGAAATATTATATCAGAGAGTTTATGCTGAGGAGCTATGGAATTTCCATTAGTGAAGGTAAGGGTTTCACTAAGTTGCATACCTTATTAGATAAAGGACCACTGGCAAGGAATGGCTTGTCATCACGTAGTTGATGAAATCCGTAAGCCACTTGAGCATCCATCCCTGCGTTTCAGATAAAGTGCATAGTGAAAGCATGTTTCATTTCGAAAGATTCCTACGCAATAGACAAATTAGATACAACAACAAAAAATGGTAACGACAAAACAATCCCCACGTATGTATAACTCAAGAAGATTATTCATCTCATTATTTCAAGGATAATACCAAAAATTGTGTTATTACTTTCACCTATGATTAAATAACATAAACACATACAAATATATCACCTAAGAACAATATAAATATATATATGCTCTTACTATTTTATAAGACAATGAGCCAAGAAGTTTTCTCAAACTTAGAATGGTTTGAAACAGAATTGTGAAAACATATGAATGAATATAGGAAGTTTGATATCGAACATGTTTGTTTTAGCAAATAAGATTATTTCATCTAAAAGCATACACTAAAGAATATAACCCACGAGTGGATTGCCATCATCCTGTCCTCGAGTAGCATGAGGGTGATGCTCAATGGAGAGCCAGCTCCGGCGGCTTGGCACAAAAAGGGTCTAAGACATGGTGACCCGCTTTCCCTGATGTTATTTGTCTTGATGATTGAAACTCTCAATAGGTTACATGACAAGGCCAAGGAATTTGAGTAGCTCCGTCGCCTAGCACCTCACGATCTTTATAATGAATGTCTCACCTTACCCAGATGACGTTGTCATCTTCTACCATCCGGATAGGGAGGAGTTCCTTGTCGTTCGCTGCTTACCCACATTCTTCATGCATGCATTAAGATTGCCCACGAACTTTGCCAAGTGACATAGTGTCCCCCATTGGTTGATCGGACGAGGACGCATGTTAGCAACCCACTTGATAACAAACCAGCTATATTGGATTACACAGGAAATGTAGCTAAATTGAGGTACAAGGCACATGAAGGGGATCAGGGAAGAGAACCATAGTTAAGAGAAGAGTAGTCACCGCTGAAGCTGTGATCCTCTGGATGACTACCTCGTGGTCTCCTCCCATCTATTTGTAGCTTCCAACCCGACCCATGTGTTGGCCCAGCAACAAGCCCTTGTAGGTGGACTGGTTAGGCAAGGTCCCTAACAATGCCCTAGGGCAGCATCGGCTTTTGGGTATTCGCCAGTTTTCCTTATATTTTGTAGAAAAAATGAATTTCCTTTTGCATGAAAAAAATTGTGCTTCCACGAGAGGCACATATTTTCCTCTCGTGGAGGCAAATTTGCTTCTGTGAGAAGCACAACTTTGCCTCTCGAAAAGAATAAAAGGTGTTTTTTAGCTTCCGCGAGAGGTACAGATTTGCTTCTCCTGAATGCACAAATTTACATCCACGAGAAGCACACCTGTGCCTCTCGGTAAGGAAAAAACACGTTTCTTTTGCTTTCACCTGTGCCTCTCGTGGAAGCACACCTGTGACTATGAAAGGGGAAAAGTGAAGGAAAAAAATGTGCTTTCGGCTTCGTTTTTTTCTTTTGCTTTTTTCGTGAAAAAAAGTTCGCCAAAACCTAATACATGGGATCTAACTTCGAAGTTCCCGAAGCGAGAAATCCAATAGTGAAAACGGTTCGTGATGTGGACACACGGTTTAAGAGATGAAATAATTGGAATAAACGAATGTATGAAAAAAAAAAGAGAACTCTCATGTTGAGACAAGTGGCGCACATATAATGCACCACTCGTCAGGGCTGAGAAGATGGGAGTGACCTTTACAAGCGGTACCTTGATCAAGCACACATCGGAATCCTCCGCGTGTTGAGGAGGTTGTCGAGCGAGGCGCTCCAACACTTGGTTGATAGGATTGCCGACTACCTTCCCACGTGAAGGGCCTCCATGATGGCCAAGGGGAGACGTCTCACTTTGGTCATGTCGGTTCTGGCTACCATGCCTTTGCACTAGATGGTGTCCTCGGCTTGAACAAAATCCCGAGAGGCTTCGTTTGGCTGGGCAGGGTGGCTCATCTCCTCACGCTGCTCCGTATCGCGTGCAGTGTGGCACGAGGTGCTCTCCTAGTTGCGCTCAACGGAGTGCCACTCCGATGGGGGGCTCCTTCGTGGACTAGTTTAATCAAATGTGTCACTTCGTACACACAACCGCAAGGAAACTCAAGGCTTTTTCTTTTTCTTGAGAAAAAGATAGATATATAACCAAGATTACTCCAAATAAGAGCATAATCTAAAACGAGTTAGGGGATACTAGGAAATACATTCTTAAATAATGAAGAAAATTACAAGCAATGCAGCTAGACGTTGTCATGTGAATAAAGGAAGTACCTAAGCTGAAGTAATTGTAGAACACGCCATCAAAGCAACAAACTGTCTCAGGCAACTCTCCCTCAGCAGTGCCGTCCTGCAGGACATATTATTGCATTCATGTGGATCAGAGGGTGGGAAAATAAACATCATTGGATTCATGAATCATTGGTAGAAGATAGTCTATAAGCAGTACATCATAAAATGTACACTCTCCGAGGTGCCTAAGGGAGTGGGGAAGATTCAGTTCTTGTTGTTTTTCTCCTTCTTCTGGCATAGAAACGACGATTTGCCAACTGCACAAGGAAACTATGCTACTAAGAAATTGGAAGTGATCAATTCTGGAAGTACATACCATACCTACTAAAGAAGGAAACATCATGTAGCAAGTTCTGCGATAAGCTATCGCATAAAGCAAACCATTAAGGCATTAATAAGTACTCCCTCTGTAACTTAATATGAGACGTTTTTTGAACTTTCCTAGACTCTAAAAACATCTTATAAAAATTTACAGAGGTAACACACGGAAACTTTCATGATAGCTATTATTATATGGCATTTCAATCACTGCATGCTAGGGTATAGTGTTTGGCCAAAGCCAATGTGTATTATCTGCAGCCGCAGTTGCGATCATAATACATACTCCCTCCGTCACAAAATTCTTGTCTTAGATTTGTCTAAATACGGATGTATCAAGTCACGTTTTAGTATTAGATACATCCGTATCTAGTCGAATCTAAGACAAAAATTTTGGGACGGAGGGAGTACTTGACAAATCACCAGAATCTTACTAACATGGGAACTTCCACGAAGACTGTTTGGATTAATTGTGGAGTGAACCCAACATTAATCACTTAGAATGTATCACAATTGGTGTAATCCAATTCACCCCACATGACAGTAACTACCTATTTCCCAAATAGATGTCATTTAGGAATGGATGCAATCACAACTTTGCAGCTTCGTTTTTTCATGTGAGATTAGTAGATTTATCGTGAAAAGTACTTAAAGCAGCTATATATTTTTATTACTTCGGCTAATACATAGGTACGAAAATGTGATGGTAACCTGTGTACCGGAGATCGTATTCATGTATGAAACCCACACATTTGGAAAGAGAGATCATACATTTCAAGGACAATGTTAGAGCAACTCCAACCGGGCGACGCATTTCGTCCGCCCATGTCCTTTTGGGTCGCCGCGGACAAAAACGGTGTCCCAATGCAGAGACCCAAATCCAAATCATGTCCATTTCGTGTCCGCGCCGACCCATTTCAGGCACAAATTTGGGAAGGATTTGCGTCCTCGCAGACATGAAACGGATACGCCCCGCATCCCTTCCGTGTCTGCCACGGGCCCACTAGTCAGCCGCTCAACCATCGCCCGCGTCTTATTAAATTTCAACACCTATCTCGCAGTGGGTGGAAGGTCCGCGTGCCCGTCCTTTTTAGTGGAAGCGTGCGGCGGGGCCGGCCACATCCAATTCCAACACCCGTCCACTTCTAGCCACACGGTGCTCCCTCGCCGATGACCAAAAACCCTAGCAAGCCCAAACCGTGGCAACCATGGGGTTTTCAACGGGAAGCAGAAGGGGAAGAGGAAGCACAACAGCTGTATGGGCTCTTCCTGCGAGCTTACTCTGTCACCACCGCCTGCTAGATGCGGCTCGCCACCTGAGCGGGACCGTCTGTACATACCAGTCCACCAGGCGCGGTGCCACTGGCAGTAGGGTTGGCCACTGCAGTATCCGGATGTCAACCTGCCGCATGGTTCGCGTCTGAATCCATAGTGGATCCCCATTCCGGCAGTGCCGCACTCGGCGTGGGCGCACACCGAGGAGGTTCGCCGGCATCATGGGGCCCTCACTCCGGAGTAGCGGGTGGTGCATGCCTACGCGCCAGACTCCCCCAATTGGGAGCGCTGGTTCGTGCTAGAGCATGAGGAGGAGCGTCGCCGGGCTTCCACGTCGACCATGTCGTTCCTCCACCGCTACCCGAGGTTCTACTGGAGGAGGCGGAGCAAGAGGCGGCGTACCAAGCCGCCCTCGAGCTAGCCCTGCAGCATGTGCTGGAAGAGAGCAGGATCGAGGAGGACGCCCATTGGGATGGGCTGGAGCACGCCCTCGCCTTGTCGGCTGCGGGCACTCCGTCCACGCCACGTTCTTCGTCCCGCCACTACCGCTGCTGCTCACTGTCAAGCCCAAGGCGGAGTCAGAGCCACGGTCGTGGAAACGGTCGCCGCCTCTGCCCACTTGGCCAGAGGAGTCCTACACGTGGACCGGCGAGTTCCGCGAGTGGGTGATCGCGCCTCCAGTCCACTACGCCGCGACGCCGGAGGAGGAGGCGGCCCACCTTGAGCGCTAGAAGGTGCACTGGCTCACCGAGGAGGAGGCCGACGACCAGCAGCAGATGCACTGGGAGCAGGAGGAGGAGGCATCGCGCCTAGGGGAGGAGGAGAAGGAGGAGCGCACCCGACGAGTCGCAATGCCGCCGCGCAGCAGATATCGGAGGAGGCTGCTAGGGCAGCCTACCAAGCGGCGTTCGGGTGGGCTGGGCCGCCTCCCATCTTCATCGACCTCACCGGCGGCGATGGTGACAGCAAGGGCAAGACGGACGTCTAGGGTAGCGTGTGGGCACAGACTTTTTTGTTTTTAATTATGTTTTAAGTGGACTTTGGTCGGCGGTTGACCGGCCACTTATGTTTAATTAAGTTTTTATTATGTTTATCTGTGCCACATGTTTATCATTTTTCTTTTTTTGGACGCGGGCAAATTTGGGTCTACCTCCCATTGGGTGCACCAGCTGACCCAAATGAAAAAGTGGATGCTCCCGTATGCCTGTCCGACCCTAAACGGACGTAAAGCGGACAAACTGCGCGTTCGTTTGGGCCGCTTGGTTGGAGTTGCTCTTAATCCTTATCTATTATGGGTGGTGGCTTGTTTAAGCACAGGCCTATCAAGAAGAGCACATGCAACCAGGAGGCAGCTATCCTTTAAATTAGGTTAGGACTGCTTTAGCTTAGAAATTAAATTAACAAATACATGTGTATCACATTTGCACTAAAATAGAAAACAGAATATGTAGAATATCTTAAAAACTTCACTATTAAATAAGCAAGAGTAACCTGTCTAAACATGAAACTGTGCCCAAAATAGCCTTGTAGAGAGATCGTTTAGCGGCTGCTTTCCATGAGAAAGGAAATGAAGCACCCTGAAAATAACAGTTAAGTGATGAAAATTTTGTGTAAGTATCACAAGAAGACTATAAGAACAAAAGAAAGACATCTTTTACCCAACCAAAGCTCCTCGAAAGATCGTTCCCTGTTCCAAGGGGTATGACAGCAACTGGAGGAACCGGTTCCCGGTTCTGTACATATAGTTCTCCTAAGCATCCCAGTACCCAACCTACTGTACCATCACCTCCTGCTGCCTAGGTACGTTGAGCACAGTAAGTATTCAGAAAACATTGGGGGAAATGAGAAGGGTATTGCAGACTACTGTGTGTCACAGTGCACGGAACAGTGAAACAATATACTTCCTGTCAGAATTTAGTCAGATTATTTCTTATTTTCAACTCAATACTAGATTCAAATGGTATAAATGTATAATATTCCCTCCTTCCTAAAAGGTAAGGCCCCCTTGAATTTCGAGCCTAATTTTGACCTTAAATCTGACTAAAAAATACATGAGTTATATGCCACAAAACTTATGTAATGGTGTTTAGTTGTTAAGTTACCATGACTCTCAGGTTATTGCGAACTGATCTTGCACTATGATCCCCTGAATCCGCAAGTTGCTCCAAACAACCCAATCCATACTGCACAAATTCAGATGGCTTCACGATCGTAATATCGAAAACCTGGAGTCATAAAAGCTGGCGTCAGTAACAAAAGTGCTTAGTATTTTTGTCTTTTTGAAAAAGGTATATTTCTGCCTTTCAAGATGCAACAGTTCAAAGAAAATGAAGATATGGCATGTTAATCAATATTCCCACACTGCATTGGAATATAAGTACAAAGAGTGCTGATCCGAGTTCCAGCAGGAGAGCAGAACATATACAAGGAAGTAGAAAGGTTAGAGTTTTCTAATTTAAGTGATATCCTGCCAGTATACTGAGATTTTTTTCCGATAAAGGGCGCTTTTATTATCTCAAAATGTAGCATCAAGCCGATACAAAGCATTTGGAGTATCACCCGGCCTTTGCATAACTAGGATGCACACCGCAAAACACCAAAAATCTGATAAAAGGAAAGAAAAAAACGAAAATTCGGCAACAGTATACTGAGATACTTGCACCCCCCCCCCCCCCCCAAATAGAAAAACAGTAGATTCTTAAGGATGGAGGTTAAGCGATAGTAAATTATACTCTAGTGTGCACAATATAGCCAATTCAGATGCATACAGAAAGAAATAGCTTTTATGTAATTCAGATCGTAAAGTGAAAGGCTACGGCAGTCTGCACATGTCATCGGCATCATCAATGAGTTGCGTCAGTCATGAGAACAAAATTTCCCATTTTTTCTCGGCGGAGAAAAACCTTGCACATATTTTAGTACCCCATGCGCAAATGGGGTACATCTATATATGGGGTACTTTACGGAGTTATTGTGCGTGTGTGTACATTGTTTCTCTTACCGAACAAAAAGATAAAATTGTTATGTCTGAATAAGCATATTAAGTTTCCGATTTCTATTATGTTTTCAACTATTCAGTTGTTTCCTCTACAGACTTGTTCACCAACTTCTTGCGCCAGTAGCTCCCTGAACAACGAGTCAATATCTACCGACCTTTTGCAGTTCATTTCTTACTAGCAGTGCCATAATCGTGTAAGCATGGTATCGTGTAACAATGGACAAGGATGTCTTCCAGCCAAGTCCATCAATAAGGTTCACATTTGTACATTGGATCACCCTAATGTAGACTAATATTATAATATCCGCAAGGTTAATATACCTCTGCAGTATATATTGATTTTTTTCAGAGATGAACATGAACATCTATTGATGACTTAATAACAGCATGACTGCATATATGGAAGATATACTGCTGACCTAAGCCTAATTACTAAAAAGTAGATAAAAGTAAACGTCAATATTCTCTCCTGCTTTATTGAAGGGCCGGTCTGGAGGATAGCCGGATGTGGTGTTGAGCTACGCTCGTTGTTCGCAGCGAGTTGTAGATGCCTTGTACTATTTTTCTCTCCTTCTATAAAGCTATGGTACGCAATTTGCGTACCCTCGAAAAAAATTGAAGGGCCGGTCCCTTTAGATAATAGAGAAGACTAGGCCAACAATCCGTGAATCTATTCATACTCTAATACAATCTCTAAACTGATTGGACTCTTTCCTAACAAAGACGCTTAATCAACTACGACTCTAATTAAGGTATAATGGATCATTGTTGCGACACATGAGCATTAGTCGAGGAAGTGTATGGCACCTATGCCAACTCGCTCAAGGGATTGGTGTGGAGTGACGGCCCAAACTGAATGTGTCAATCTTCCTTGAACTACTCCCATGTCGGCATGCCAAAATCGCTCTCGGGCTGTAAGTACCAGAACTGAGTGTCATTGATGAGGTGGTAGGCTGCAGGCTAGACTTTGTCAGCCTCGTTCATGCGCTGTCCACAAAACAATTGCTGATACCTATTGAGCCAACCAAGAAGATCGACCGAACCATCATGCGTCGGGAAGTCAAGCTTGTGAAAGCCAGGCATGCGTGAACCACATCTTGATCTGAGGTGATTGTTAGGTAGGGATCGAAGGGAGGTGATGGGTGAGGTGGATGCATAGATGGGTTGCGGAAGAGGTGTGGCCATATTGGCATATGAAATAATTTGGCAAGTGGAGACGTGAAGGCGGTAGAGGCAGTGGCAAAAATCTGTAGTTGTTGGTGCTGGTGGTCGTAGGGTTGTTGTTGGTAGGTGGGCGGAAAAATTGGGGCAGAATTTGGGCCGTATGGTGGCCAAGTGGCCCAGATTGATGTTAGGGGTGACGATGGCGAGTAAGGAGATGGCTGGAGTTGCTAAAAGGGTATTGGCAGGTGATAGTGGTTGGCAACGGTGTGCATAGGGTTGTGTTGCGAGGGGAAGTAGACAATGAAGGCAAGAAAGTGAGGGGATGGTGGGAGTGGAAAATCTACCTTGCGAGTGGAGCTCTGCTGGGGACGGTGGTGGCGATTACTCCATTAGGTAAGGGGACACTAGATGTGCTATTGGCGTGGGGAATCGCCAAGGCCACCATTGGAAGGAGGGCTTGGGACACAGAGGTGGCATCATGGTTGGCAACTACAGTTGTAGAATCTGGAGGTGGACACGGGGTCAGAAGTCATTTCTCAACTGTCGTCAAGCGCTGCACCAGACCGTCGCACAATTAAAAGACCTATCTTCTAAACTCCTCTTGTCGAGATCTGATACAGACCCCCAAAGTTCATGGTTGGAACATCTCCTTGTCAAATCTCTACCCCAACCGCCTTACCAAGATCCGAGCACTTCATGACCCCTTCTTTGATTAGGAAATCTATGATGCTTTTCTCCAAAGGAATCCAAATGCCAGCCCTGGACCTAACAGTTTTGGATCTTGCTTCTACTGAAAACATTGGCACTCCACAAAACAGATCATCATTCCTTTCTTCTGTGATTTCCATAATCTAGATAAATGTGTTGATCATTTCAATACCACCCTCATGGCCCCCCTTCAAAAAGATACCGTGCCCAGATCGGCAGTTATCCATTGATTTCAAGCCCACCCCGCTTTAAAATTGCCCTCCAAAAGCCATTGCCAAGCTCCTCACAAATAGATTGAAACCCATGATACTCCTCATTATTCACGACGACCAAACATGGTTCATAAAATGGGTGTTCCATTATCGAAAAACTTTATCTATGTTGCTGGCCTGCTCAATTTTGCCATGCCCGTAAAGCCACGACGATGAGCTTCAAACTTGATTTCCACAAAGATTTCGACTCCAACGCATGGGCACCCCTCGTACAAATCCTCATCCACTAGCGAGATTCCCACCCAATGGATTGCTTGGATTAACTCTCTACTATCCTTAGGAAAAATACTATCAAGCTCAATGGGGTGCCAGGCAATTGGATCAGCTACAAAAATGGGCTCCGCTAGGGAGACCCCCTATGTCCTTGTCTTTTTATCCTGATCGAGGACATCCTGCCACACCTAATCCTGGGAGCTCACCAACATTGGCTACTTCACCACAACCTCGATCTAAATATTACCCTGGTTCTCTGGGAATATGCATACGATCTCATCCTAGCCCACGTCTCAACTTCCAGGGCAACTCATCTAAAATTTCTCCTGGACAACTTCGTCTTTGCTACCGGTCTCTCCTTAAATTTCCACAAAACAACTTTCCTCCCGATTCACCTTTAGCCCGCTCTCGCTTCTGAGATTGCAAACTTTTTTGGTTGCACTATCTCAACTTACCATCAAGCCTACCGTGACCTCCCACTCTTCCCATAGAAACTCCCCTCAGCATTTCAACCGATTGTTTAGTCCTCCCAGACTACCTAATAGGTTGGGTTGCTAGACATCTCCCACGGGGAGCCAGACCCACATTGATCTCCTCTGTCCTAAACACGATTGTTGTCTACTACATGTCAGTCTTCCATATTCCCAAAAAGATTTTGAAAGAGCTAGAAATGGTTCACAGAGCCTTCTTTTGCGCCATCGAGGAAACTTGAACTGGAGCATAGTGTCCTATTCCTTGAAAAATGTTTGCAAACCAAAAACAATAGTGGTCTAGGTATTAAAAAATTTGCGTACTCTGAATAACTACTTACTAATGAAGTTTACTTTCAGACTACTATAGTGCCCTAACCTACCTTGGGTCAACTGGTACCACCGCTGCTACACCCACGCTATTGCAGTCAAGCCAACAAACCCCTCCTTACTTTGGAAAGTAGTAAAAATCACAACTACCTATCCTACAAAATATTTGTTCTGCTCACAAATAATGGTCTGCAACCCTATTCTGCACCAATACATGGATTTCTTGACAACCACTTGTTGTTGCATACCCACACCTCTTATCCCACAACATCATGCCCACAACCCTAGTTTTGAAGATCATACAGGATACATGCTATCCTTAAACCACCTTACTAATGTTGCTTCACACGAGCTAGTGAAGGCGTTGCCTTTGTTGCCGTATTTAGTCCCAAATGATATTTCTGATGACATGTTCCTTTTGCATGGTATGCCTTTCTCCACCAAGGAAGTTCGTGTGCTTCTCACTACCGAGGAGGAGGTGGACCCTCTTTCCGAGCTCATCTCGTCCTCCATGGTGTCGATCAAGCTCAAGATATATGGCTGGCTTATCTTCAAGGATCACCTCAACACCAAGCCCAACTGCCTCAAGAAAAACTATAACTACGGATTGTATTTGTCCTCGGTGTGATGCACTAGTGGAGGATGACACCCATGTATTTGTATTTTTCCCGACCAAGGTAAAGTTCTAGAACGCACTACACCTCATCTCCTCACGCTCCCTTAATATGATATGGGACATTCCCTCGCTGAATGGGCTCGACAATGACATATGGCCTTCAGTGGCTCTCTCCATTCTTTGGAATATTTGGGACTCCAGGAATGCTCAGGTATGTCACCCGGAAGACCACCTCACTAGAGTTGTTTTCTTAGATATTGTATAAAATATTTCTCTCTATGGACCTTTAGATTCACTCATAAGAATGTTGTCATCGTGTCTTGGCACCAATACCTCTCCTGGCGCGCTAGTGCTCTCTTTTAACCTTGCCTTTGGTGCTTTTAGTAATATATTCAGGTGGTGATCCTCCCCCTCCCCCATTTTTTTAAAAAGAGGCGTTTGAGAGGATATTTTATATAAAAATTAGAGATGCCCTATGGTAATCTTGTACCCACTTCCACTGCTCCAGAGGCCCTGGTTGTGCACACGCAGCAAGGACCACACCAAGAACTGTGTCGCCTAGGCGGACACCTTTGGCCTGCATTTGGGAGAACACTCCAATGCCTCCCTCCCATCACCATGTTCCACCTACCTATTCACCAGGGCGCCATAAGGCAGAACATTCCTTGCGGGCATTACGTCAAGTAGTGAAAGAGCACCGACGACTAACCCTGCCCTCACGAGCGGAGTGATGAGCTTGTTGAATCTCATCCCTGATTGTCGGGGAGTGTCGAAGAAAGTTCACATTGGATAGGCGAATGAGAAGACCCGCGTAGACACAGAAGAGCACCTTGTTCACGAGGAGGACTTTTGTGAGTCCGAGCCTGACACCATGGGTGTGGATGGAAAGTGTGAGGCAACAGGCGCAGGGGACGGTGGGGGAGAAGGGAGCAACAAGAGGAGAGAGGGTATGGTATGAGGGGTGTGAGACCAGGGAGTGGGGAGGACATGGGAGTAGAGCGGGATCCCGAAGCGCGGCCTCCGCACAGTATGAGTACGTTGTGGTTGTAGAGTTCCACAATACACCAAAGCAGATCCGACGTGACAAAAGCTGCCTAGATTTGCACCATCGGATGATCTGTCACCACAAAAAGAGCACTACGTAATATAGGGAGACCAACATCTCAACACGTAGTAGTATGTATGTTTTCTTAAAAATAAACTAGCTCACTCAAGAGTAGCACCACGCAACACAAAACAGACATAGTGCTACATATGAGAGAGCGGCAGAGGTTTGACTGTGTCTTTGCCAATGAGCACCTACAGGTCGGACTTAAGGACAGGGCCAAGGCGACCGCCGCTGCGTGGGTTGACGAACGTGATGAGGGGGTTCTCAGGGGCCACGTCAGGCGTGAGAGAAAACGAGGGGTTGGTCACGACCGCTCCCCTAGGGCTTCCTCCAATGCAAAGGCGCCTTTTGATGGGTGCCTCGCCTTTGGTGCAGCATGCAAAGCAACGTGGAGGCACTACGTAGTGCCAGTTGTTGTTTTCTGCTTGCTTTTAGTTTTTCCAGAAAATCTGCACCAAACAGAATCCAAACGCTACGAAACTTTTTGACAATTTTTTCTGGACATAAGAGACCCAGGAAGCTTCGGGAGGAGACCAGACAACAAACGAGGAGACGGCAAGGCAATAGGGCTCACCCTGGGGGGTAGGCACGTCTTGATGCCTTGTGGGCCTCATGTGGCTCCATCTGACCTAACTTCACTTCCATAAATTCTTAAATATTGGGAAAACCATCGATAGCCACCAGAAACAATTTTTCCACCACAACAAGTCTCTGTTCTTCCACGAACCCATCTCCAGGCCTTTTCCAGTACTCTGGTGGAGGGGGAAGCGATCATGGAGGGCTTATACATGAACTTTGCAGCCTTCCGACGATGTGTGAGTAGTTTACCATAGACCTACGGGTCCATAACTAGTAGCTAGATGCGTTCTTCTTTCTCTCCGATCTTCAATATCATGGTCTCCATGATCTCCATGGAGTTCTATCTGATGTAATATTCTTTTGCAGCGTGTTTGTTGGGATCCAAAGAATTGTGGGCTTATGATCAGATTATTCATTGAAAGTAATTGAGTAGTTTCTAAACTTTATTATTCATGATTATTATAGCTTTGTATTTCTCTCTGATCTATCCATTTAGTTTGGTCAACTAGATTGGTTTATCTTAAGTGAGAGTGGTGCTTTGTGATGGGTTCAATCTTGTGGTGTCCTCACCTCGTGACAGAAAGGGTAGTGAGGCACGTATTTGTATTGTTGCAATTAAGGGTAAAACGATGGGGCTTAATCATATTGCTTTGTTCTAAACTGTCTACATCATGTCATCATACTTCATGCATTATTATATTTGTTATGAACTCAATATGTAGAGAGGCAAGCATAGAAGCGCCCTCTAAGTGGAGTAACAGTAGTAGATGCAGGAGGAGTCAATCTACTTGTCATGGACGTGATGCCTATATATGTGATCATGTCGTGAATAACACCATAACTATGTGCTTTTATATCAATTGCCCGATAGTAATTTGTTTACCCACCGTATGCTATGTTTTGAGAGAGAAGCCTCTAGTGAAAACTATGGTCTCCGGGTCTACTTTTATCATATTACAAAAACCAAAAATACCTTGCTGTAAATTATTTACTTTTATTTTACTTTGCAATTTATATATCTACCACTACCAATTTAATCCTTGCAAGTACCGAGTTCAAGGGGATTGACAACCCTCTTGCTCACGTTGGGTGCAAGTATTTGCTCTTGTGTGTGCAAATGCTATTCACTAGGCTTTGTATGATTCTCCTATTAGTTCGATGACCTTGGTTCTCACCGAGGTAAATACTTATCAGAGACTATATTTCTTCACACTTCCTCTTCAGGGAAAATCCGAACGCAACTCACAAGTAGTAGAAAGAATTTCCAGGGTTGTTACCAGGGAGGTGATCAAAGTAGTCTCCCGTCAACTTGCCAATTCATGGCGCCATTGCCGGAGAGACATCATCAGAAACCTACAAGTACCTACAATCAAATTATCATTTACTTGCTCTATTATTTATTATTTATATTTGATTTTATTGGTCTCTTTGAAAAAATAGGAAAAATACAAAAATATTTATCTTTGTTAGTTTGCTTGCTTTGTCATTATATCTCAAGAAAATACCAAGTTGTGTGACTTATCAAATACTAATAATAGTGATTTTATTAGTACTCCAATTGATCCTCCCGCCACTAGTGCGGAGTCATATGATACTAATGTTGCATTGCTAAATCATGTTATGAAAGAACAATTTTCTGAAAATCCAAATGAAGATACTGAATCCCATCTTAGTACCTTCGCTGAATTATGTGACATGCAAAACAAAAAATATGTGTATAATGATATTATTAAGTTGAAATTATTTCCTTTCTCACTTAGAGACCGTGCTAAAACTTGGTTTTCATCCTTACCTCGTAATAGTATTGATTCATGGGATAGGTATAAGGATGCTTTTATTGCCAAGTATTTTCCTCCCGCTAAGATTATTCCTCTTAGAAACCAAAATTATGAACTTTAGGAAACTTGAGCAAGAACAATTTTCACAACTTGGGAGAGAGTGAAATTAATGATTGAAAATATCCCACTCATGGATGATAATGCAAAAAAATGCGGTACTAAACTTTGTGTCGAGAAATCTTCTAGACTCTGCTGCAAGTGGAACCTTTATGGGAATGACTTTGGGAGAGGCCATGAAGCTTCTCGATAATATGATAACAAATTATTCTCAATGGCACACCGAGTGAGCTCCAACTGGTAAGAAGGTAAACTCCGTCGAAGAAGTTTCTACTTTGAGTGATAAAATGGATGCTCTTATGAATATGCTTACCAGTAAAAATATCATATTGATCCAAATGATACCCCATTATCTACTTTGATTGAGCAAAATAATGATTATATTGATGTGAATATTATCGCAAGAAATAATGTCAACAACAATGCTTATAGAGGGAATTTCAATCCTAGACCATATCCTGGTAATTCCTCTAATGATTATGGTAATTCCTATGGAGATTCACATAATAATAATGGATACCTAATGCTCTTTAGAACAACGTTAAATAATTTATTAGTTCTCAAAAGATTTTTAGTGCTATGGTTGAAGAAAAACTACACAAAGTTGACGATATGGCAAGAAGCATGGATAAATTGCTCATGATGTGGAAACTCTTAAATTGAAATTATGCCACATAAAATTTATGCTATTGAAACTGTAAATTCTATTCAAGTCATCATGAATGAAAGTAGAGAAAGAACCGTGAGGATTAGAGCTAAGCAAGAATTCTTACAAAAAGCGATTCCACCCGGTTTTATCGTAATCCTGATGAAGATATTAAAATGATTGGCCGTGACACCCATTGAAACATTATTTAGTAATATAAAAGTTGATGAATAAGGGACTGGAGATGAGTCAACTTTAGCTAGAAGGCATCCCAATTGTTTGGAGGGTGATGATCTTAACGATAAAAACACAAAAAAAGTGGGTCTGAAGAGGTCAAAACTTTAAATAGTGATGTACCCACTCTTTTGGATTACAAGGACTTTAATTATGATAATTGTTCTATGATTGGATGTATTTCCTTGTTGCAATGTATGATGAACTCACCTAATCCTTATGAAAAAAATAAAGCACTCACACAACATATTGTAGAAGCTATGATTAAAGCTTAGGAAGAAAAGTTAGAATTGGAGGTATCTATACCTAGAAAATTACATGGTGAATGGGAACCTACTATTAAAGTTAAAATAAATATGAATGTAATGCTTTGTGTGATCTAGGTGCTAGTGTCTCTACTGTACCAAAATCTTTATGTGGCGTGCCAGGTCTCACCGATATGGATGAATGTTCCTTAACTTGTACTTAGCTGATTCACCTATTAAGAAACAATTGGGTAGAATAAATGATGTTCTCACAATTGCTAATAATAATTACGTCTCTGTGGATTTTATTGTACTAGATATTGAATGGAATCTGTCTTGTCCTGTAGTACTTGGTAGGTCTTTCCTACGAACCATATGTGCGATTATTGACATGAAAGAAGGAAAGACAAGGTTCCAATTTCCATTAAAGAAAGGGATGGAACACTTCCCAAGCAAGAGAGTTAAACCACCATATGAATCTATTATGAGAGCTACCTATGGAATTACTTTGAAGGATGATAATACGTGAAATAATGCATTATTCCTAGCTGGGGGCATAAAACAATAATGCTTGTTGGGAGGCAACCCAATAATTATCTTAGTTTTTTGTTTTTTTTGTTCTTGTGTGATGACATGATTATCTCTGCTATAATGATTTTTTTATGTTTTTGTGTTTGTGCCAAACAAAGCCTTTGGGATGATTTTGATGATAGTTGACTTGATTCTGTGCAAAAGCAGAAAGTTTTGAACTGTGCAGGAATTCTTAAAAATCACTGGAACTTCATAATTAGCTGAATTTTTTTACACATGATTGATATACGTATTGTCTATGTTGTCCTAATTTTTCAGATTTTTGGAGTTAGAGAAGTATGAGTTCTATTCATATCATTACAGACGGTTTGGTTTTAGACAGATTTGTTTTTTATTGCATAATGTGCTTGTTTTAATGATGCTATGGATTATATCAGGGGGATAAATCATGGAGAAGTTATAGTATAGTAGGTATTATCCTAGAACAATTATGAATGTGTTTACAAAATTACCTAAAGTTTATGATTTGTCTATTGTATTAATAGATCTCACGAGGTTTCTGTTGAGTTTTGTGTGCTGAAGGTTCCAAGTTTGGGGTGAGATCATGATGGAGGAAGGAATAAGGAGCGGCAAGACCCTGAGCTTGGGAATGCCCAAGGAACCCCAAGGTAATAATCAAGGAAGACCCAAGAGTCTAAGGTTGGGGATGCCCCGGATGGCATCCCCTCTTTTTCCACAAATCATCGGTAAGTTACTTGAGCTATATTTTTGTTTATCACATGATATGAATTTTACTTGGAGCGTCTTGTGCAATAGTTTTACTTTGTTTGCTTGGTAGTTTTCCACAATCATTGTTTGTTGGGCACACCTTTTTGAGAAATACACACATTCATCATGATTTGGTAGAATACTCCATGAGCTTCACTTATACCTTTTGAGCTATGCAATTGCTCTTGTGCTTCACTTATATTTGTTAGAGCATGGTGGTGGCTATATTTTATAGAAATAATTTCACTATCATGCTTCACTTAAATCTTTTTAGAGTCTTTAAATAGGATGTGTTAATGAGCACCTATCATAAGACTAGTCCAAAAAAGGATAGGTATTTAAGACAGGTATAATAATAACTTTCATATAGATCACTAAATATGAAACATATGTTTTAATTATGTCGATGTCGTAATATAAGAGGGTATGAGTCCATGATAATCGGTTAGTAATAATATGGATATTAAAGCTTGTTATTAACTACTCATTTAAGTGCCCGACATGGTATGATGGGGATGTCCGAGCATTCTTAGGTCTAATTGAAATCCTTTGTGATGTTTGGATCGGGGGCGTGTGATGGTTAACTCCTACCCCCCCCCCCTAGGGGCATGCGAGTAGTACTTTGTTTTGAGGGCTAATAAAACTTTCACAACAAGTATATGAGTTCTTTATGACTAATGTAAGTCCATGGATAATTACACACTCATACCTTTCCGCAATTTGCTAGCCTCTTAGGTACCGTGCATTGCCCTTTATCACCTCGAGAGTTGGTGCAAACTTCACCGGTGCATCCAAACCCCATGATATGATACGCTCTACCACACATTAGCCTCCTTATATCTTCCTCAAAACACCACCATACCTACCTATTATGACATTTCCATAGCCATTCCGAGATATATTGCCATGCAACTTCCACTACTCCATCTTATGACATGTGTGTTCATCATCATATCGCTTTGCATGATCATATAGAGTTGACATGATATTTTTGGAAAAGCCACCTTCATCATTGTTATGATATTATGCTAGATCATTGCACATCCTAGTACACTGCCACAGGCATTAGAGTCATCTTGTATCAGTTTTATCGAGTTGTAAGTAAATAAAAGTGTGATGATCATCATTATTAGAGCATTGTCCCAGTGAGGAAAAGGATGATGGAGACGATGATTCCCCCATAGGTTGGGATGAGACACTGGACAAAAAAAGAGGCCAAAAAGATCCCACCAAAAAAATGAGAGAAAAGTGAGAAGGGGCAATGTCACTATCCTTTTACCACAGTTGTGCTTCAAAGTAGCACCATGTTCTTCATATAGAGAGTCTCCTAAGTTATCACTTTCATATACTAGTGGGAATTTTTCATTATAGAACTTGACTTGTATATTCCGATGATGGGCTTCCTGAAATACCCGAGGTCTTGACGAGTAAGCAATTGGATGCACACCCACTTAGTTTGAGTTTGAGCTTTCATATGCTTATAGATGTAGTGCATCTGTCGCATGGCAATCCCTATTCCTCGCATTGATATCGATTGTAAGGCTTCTACATTTCCTAACGATCCACCGAGTAGATGCAAGCATTTCTTCCTTTTTGACTTCTCCTATATATCTCTACCACCGCAATATATTCCAGCCTAGTGCGAATATACATGGCTCATGCTCATGTATTGAGTGGAGTTGAAAATGTTGAACTGCGTTAAAAAGTATGATCCAATTGCTTGGTTTGACACCAGGGTGCTCGTGATTTATATTTATGCGATGAAGGCGGAGTCATTCCATGCTTACATAAGTCAATGAGTAGGATAACATTTGTTAAGCAATGTATATTTTGAAAAAGTAATGATTATGTTCTTATATCCATGTATATCATTATTTTGATATCAATTACTTCATCATTTCTCAATATTTATACCATAAAGAGATTACATGATGAACATGCTAGGTAGCATTCAACATCAAAAATTCTGCTTTTATCATTTATCTACTCGAGGACAAGCAGGAATTAAGCTTGGGGATGCTCATATGTCTCCAAGGTATCTATAACTTTTTATTGTTTCATGCTATTATATTACCAATCTTAGATACTTTTTATACAATTTTATATCATTTTGGTAACTAACCTATTAATCCAGTGTCAGTTGTTGTTCTCTGCTTGTTTTTGGTTATCTAAAAAATTTGTACCGAACGGAGTCCAAACGCTACGAAACTGTTTGATGGCTTTTTTCTAGACATAAGTTGCCATGGAAGCTTCGGGAGGAGACCAGACGATAGATGAGGAGACAACATGGCAACAAGGCGCGCCCCGGGGGGTAGGCCCGTCGTGATTCCTTGTGGGCCTCACGTGGCTCCATCTGATTTAATTTCACTTTCATGAATTCTCAAATGGTGGGTAACCCCTCGAGAGACACCAAAAACACTTTTTTCTCCGCTGCAAGTCTCCGTTCTTCCGTGATCCCATCTGGAGGCCTTTTCCGGTACTCTGCCGGAGGGGGAATCAATTACTGAGGACTTCTACATCGACCTTGTTGCCTTCCAATGATGTGTGAGTAGTTTACCACAGACATACGAGTCCATAGCTAGTAGCTAGATGACTTCTTCTTTCTCTTCGATCTTCAGTACCATATTCTCCATGACCTCCATGGAGTTCTATCCGATGTAATCTTCTGTTGCGGTGTGTTTGTTGGGATCCAATGAATTGTGGGTTTATGATCAGATATTCATTAAAAGTAATTGAGTCTTAACTGAACTTTATTATGCATTATTATTATAGCTTTGTATTTCTCTTCGATCTATCGGTTTAGTTTGGCCAACTAGATTGATTTATCTTCAGAGGGAGTGGTGCTTTTCGATGGGTTCAATCTTGCGGTGCCCTCACCTCATGAAAGAAGGGGTAACGAGGCACATATTCGTATTGTTGTCATTAAGGGTAAAATGATGGGGTTTAATCATATTGCTTGGTATTATTTTGTATACACATCATGTCATCATACTTCATGCATTACTGTGTTTGTTATGAACTTAATACAAGAGAGGCAAGCATAGAAGCGCTCTCGAAGTGAACAAATAGTAGTAAACGTAGGCAGGAGTTAGTCTACTGGTCGGACATGATGCCTATAGATGAGATCATTGCCATGAATAACATCATAACTATGCGTTTTTCTATCAATTGCCCAATAGTAATTTGTTTGCCCACCGTATGTTATGTTTCGTGAGAGAAGCCTCTAGTGAAAACAATTGCCCCGGGTGTACTTTTATCATATTACAAAAACCAAAAATACCTTGATGCAATTTGTTTATTGTTATTTTACTTTGCAATTTATATACTACCACTACCCGATTTAATCCTTGCAAGTAACGAGTTCAAGGGGATTGACAACCCTCTTGGCTGAGTTTGGTGCAAGTATTTGCTCTTGTGTGTGCAGGTGATGTTCACTAGGCTTTCTGTGATTCTCAAACTGGTTCGTTAACCTTGGTTCTCACTGAGGGAAATACTTATTAGCTACTATATTGCTTCACCCTTCCTCTTTGGAGAAAGTCCCAACACAGCACACAAGTAGAACCAATGAGCTCCTGGAGGCGGGAGTTGAGGACGGGGCTGAGGTGATCACCGCTATGAAGGTTGGCAAAGGAGACGAGGGGGTTCTTGAGGCATCATCAAGTGTGAGGGCGAACCAGGGGTTGGTCGCGACACCGTCCCCCGGAGCTTGCTCTAACGCGAAGGCACCTGCCAACGGGCCCCTCACCTTCAGTGCAGCATGCACAACATAGTGGAGGCGCTATGGCAGCGTGGCCTAGAGGCAAAGGTCCTCCTTCTCGAACACCGAGGATGCGGCATGGCAGAGTCCAGAGCTCTAGGACGAGAGCGACTCAATCAGAGCCCCAACTAGCGGCGGCGGCACGAGCACAGACATAGAGCAAGGTGACTGTAATCCCTCCCGCTCCATCGGCGACTATGATGGTGATGCGGACAGCGATATGGAGATCTCTGAGACACGACTGAAACTTTGATCGCATTGTGATCAGGTTTAGGATCGAGTAAATGTGTTTTCTGGTGATGGGAGGAGAACAAGCTATGCCGCGGTTTTTGTGCAGGAGGCAGACTTTTGTATGGTTGTTTTCCCGCGGTGGGAAGGAAGGATGAGGAGAATGATCTAGTTGTGCTGCTCCTCAATGGGAAAGGCAACTTTGGAAATAGATAAAGTGCAATAGATAAATATGGCATTGCTCCTCATAGGTAGCACTTTGCAACACGAAGCCGACATATTTCTACATATGAGAGAGGGTAAGAGGTTTAACCTGGTCTTCACCAATGAGACCCTCGAGGCGGGACTTGAGGATGAGGCATACCCAACCACTTATGTGCAGTTTAACAAACACGATGAGGGGGGAGGGGTTCTGGGGTGCATCATCATGCGCGATGAAGAACTAGGGGTTGGTGGCAGAACCGGCACCCGGGGCTTCCTCGAATGAGAAAGCATGTACTAACAAGTCCCTCGCCATCAGCGCGACATGTAGAGCATCACGGAGGCACTGAAGTGCTACAACCATGAGGTGGAGGTCCTCCTTATCAAACATATAAGATGAAGTATGGCCTAATCTATAGCTTAAAAATGAGAGCAACTCAACCAGATCCCCAACGGGCGGTGGTGGCGCGGCCGCCGACACTAAGAACGGCGAGCGCAGTGCCTCCCGTTCCACTAACAATGATGGTGCCAAAAATGATATGGATGACCGTGACCGCATTGTGATTGAGGGTTACGATCCATGAAATAATGCCTTCGGTGGTGGTAGGTGAACAAGCATTGTGGCAATTTGAATGGAGGAGGGTGGAGGAGCCAGAGTTTGTATGGTCGTTTTTTCCACGAGGTAACGAAGGACGAGGAGAAGGAGCTGGCTGCAACCCTCCTCAATGCGCAAGGTATCTAAGGTAATACATAAAGAGCAATAGCTAAATACAGCATTGCTCCTCACAGGCAATGGCATGCAACACGAAACAAACATCCTGCTACATATAAGAGAGGAACGGAGGTTTGACCTAGTATTCACCAATGAGCTCCTAGAGGTAGGAGTCGAGGACGGGGCAGAGGCGACCGCCGCACCATGGATTGATGAACACGACCAGGGGGTTCGAGGAGGCGTCGTCGGGCGTGAGGGAAAACCTGGGGTTGGTCGCGTCATTGGGCCCCTTGCCTTCAACGCAGGGTGCAAAGCGTCGTGGAGGGGCTGCGGCAACGCAACCAAGATGTTAAAGTCCTCCTTCTCAAATGCCAACAAGGACATAGCGCGGGTGAATCTGCTGCTTCGGAATGCAAGTGACTTAATCACAGGCTTGACCAGCGGTGCCGCGGCCGCTAATGGTAAGCACAGCGAGCATAGTGCCTCCCTCTCCACCTGTGAAGGTGATGCCAACAACAATATTGACATCCCTGAGCATGACTGAGACCGCGATGGCATACTGATCGTGGGTTACGATGAAGGAAATGTGTTTTCCGATGGTGGGAGGAGAACAAGCAATGTGATGGTTTGAACGGAGGAGTGTGGAGGAGGTGGAGTTTTCTATGGTCCTTTTATTGCGGTGGGAAGGAATGACGAAGAGAAGAAGCTGGCTACACTGCTCCTAAATGGCAAAGCAACTTATGAAAAAGATAAAGAGCAATAGATAAATATAGCATTGCTCCTCAGAAGCAGCGTCATGCAACATGAAACATACATACTACTACATATGATAGAGGGACAGAGGCTTGACCTGGTCTTTGCCAATGAGCTCCTGGAGGCGGGACTTGGGGATGGGCCAGTGTGACCACTGCTAATCAGGTTGACGAACTTGACAAGGGTTTTCTCTATAACATCGTCGGGCACAACAGCGAACTAGGGTTTGGTCGTGGCGATGGACCCTGGGTCCTCCAACGTGAAGGCGCGTGTTGACGAGTCCGTCACCATCATGTTGAGCAGCACGAAGATGCTGATGTAGTGCAACTCAGAGGAGGAGGTCATCCTTCTCGAACACCGAGGACGCGACAAGGCCGAATCCGGCACCCTAGAACAAGAGACCTAATCAGAGCCCCAACTAGCGGCAGTGGGACGGCCACAGGCGGTGAGAGCGGCAAGCACGGTGCCTCCCGCTTTGTTGGTGATGGCGATGCCGACAGTGATATTGACACCTCCGAGCATGACTGCGACCCCAGCCATGTCTCGATCAGGTCTTAGAATTCAGGGAATGCATTTTCCAATGATGGGAGGAGAACAAGTGATGTGGCAGCTTGAGCGGAGGAGGGTGGAGGAAGCTGAGTTTTGTATGGTTGGTTTTTCCCGCGGTGGGAAGGAATTCCAAGGAGAAGATGCCGGTTGCACCACTCCTCAACGGGCAACGCAACATAGAAAATAGCTAAATATAGCATTGCTCCTCACACGCAGCATCATGCAACATGAAGCAGACATACTGCTGCATATGAGAGAAAGGTAGAGGTTTTACTCGGTCTTCGACAATGAGCTCTTGGAGGCGGCACTTGAGGAGCGGGCCGGGGCGACCGCTGCTGTGCGAGTTGATGAACGTGGCGAGGGGGTTCTCAGGATCTTCATTCCGTGCAAGGGTGAATCAGGGGTTGGTCATTGCACCGGCCCTGGGGCTTTCTCCAATGTGAAGGCGCCTGCTGACAGATCCCTCGCCTTAAGTGCATTGCGCATGGCGTCACATAGGTGTTGTGGCGGCGCAGTCCAAAGGCAGCGGTCCTCATTTTCAAAATTCTAGGATTCGGCATAGCCGAATCTTCGGAACAAGAGTGACTCAATAAGAGCCCCATCCAATGGTGGATGCATGGCTGCCGGTGTTGAGCGCGGCGAGCATAGCACCTCCCGCTCCACCAGCAATGGTGATGCCGACAATGATATGGACTTCGGTCGGAGGTTAGGATCAAGGAAATGTGTATTTCAGGGGCGGGGGGGGGGGGAATACGTGATGTGGCAGTTTGAACGGAGGAGGGTGGAGGAGGCGGAGTTTTGTATGGTTGTTTTTTCCTGCGGTAGGAAGGAAGAACATGGAGAAGGTACTTGCTGCACCGCTCCTCAACGGGCAAGGCACCATAGAAAATAGCTAAGGAGCCGTAGCTAAATATAACGTTGGTACTCACATGTAGGACCACACAACACGAAATAGACATACTACTGCATATGAGAGAGGGCCAGAGGTTTGACCTGGTCTTCGCCAATGAGCTGCTGGAGGCGGGACTTGAGGACGGGGCCGAGGCGACCGCCACTGCGTGGGTTGACGAATGCAACTAGGGGGTTCTCGGGGGCGTCTTCGGGAGCGAGGGACAGCCAGGGGTTGGTCACGTCGCCGACCCCCGGGGCTTCCTTCAATGCGAAGGCGCCCGCCGATGGGTCCCTCGCCTTCAGTGCAGCATGTAGAGCGTCACGGAGGCGTTGCGGTAGCGCGACTCGGAGGCGGAGATCCTCCTTCTCAAACACCGAGGACGCGGCACGCCCGAATCCGCAACTCCGAAACGAGAGGGACTCAAGCAGAGCACCAACAAGCGGCGGTTGCCCTGCCGCCGGCGGTGAACGCGGCAAGCTCGGCGGCTCCCGTTCCGATGTTGATGGAGATGCTGACAATGATACGTACAATTCCGAGCACGATCGAGACCTTGATCGCATTGCGGTAGGGGGTTTGCATCCAGCAGTTGTGTTTTGCAGTGGTGGAGGAGAGCAAACAATGGGTTGGTTTGAACGGATGGATTTGGAGAAGCAATAGTTTTATATGGTAGTTTGTTTTTTGCGGTGGGAAGGAAGGACGAGGAGAAGGGCCTAGCTGCACCGCTCATCAATAGGAAAGGCATCTTAGGAAATCGATAAATAGAAATACCTAAATATAGCATTGCTCCTCACATGCAGCACCACACAATACGAAACAACATACTACTACATATGAGAGAGGGCCAGAGGTTTGATCTTGTCTTCGCAAATGGGCTAAGGTGAGACATGAGGATGGGGCCGAGGCGACCGCCGCTGCGCGGGTTGATGAACGCGATGAGAGGATTCTCGGGGGTGTCGTTGGGAGCAAGGGAGGACAAGGGGTTCATCAAGCGCCCCCTCCCATGGCTTCCTCTAGCGCGAAGACGCCTGCCGATAGGTCCCTTACCATCAGAGCGACGCAAGGGTAATGTGACAGTGTGACCCGAGGATGGAGGTCCTCCTTCTCGAACACCGAGGATGCCGCATGATGGAAAAGGCAGCTCCCGAACGAGAGGGACTCAATCAGAGCACCAACTAGCGGTGGCGGCACGACCGCCGGTGATGAGCGCGGCGAGCGGCTAGGATCAAGAAAATATGCTTTTCATTAGTGGGAGCGCCTCCGTCACCCGGTCACGCCGCTGCAGCACCTCTGAGACGCTCTGCATGTTGCGCTGAAGGCGGGAAACTGTCGGTAGGCATCTTCGGTAGGCATCACGACCAACCCCAGGTTCGCACTCGCGCCCGACGCAGCCCCCGAGAAGACCATCGTCACGTTCGCCAACCCGCACAACGGCAGCCGCCTCAACCCCGTCCTCAAGTCCCGCCTGCAGGAGCTCATTGGCAAAGACCAGGTGAAGCCTATGTAGCAATATGTCTATTTTTTGTTGCATGGCGCTGCTTGTGAGGAGCCATGCTATATTTAGCTATTGGTTATTAGCTACTCCCTCCGTTCCTAAATACTTGTCTTTCTAGAGATTTCAACAAGTGACTACATACGGAGCAAAATGAGTGAATCTACACTCTAAAACATGTCTACATACATCCGTATGTTGTAGTCCATTTGAGATGGCTAGAAAGACAACTATTTGGGAACGGAGGGAGTAGTATTTATTACTAAGTTGCCTTGCCGGTTGAGGAGCAGTGCAGCTAGCTCTTCGTCCTCTCCCACCACCGGAAAACACATTTCCTGGATCCTAACCCCTGATCATGGTCATGGTCGTGGTCAGAGATGTCCATATCGTTGTCGGCGTCCCCGTTGCTAGCGGAGAGGGAGGCACTATAATCATTGTGCTCACTGGCGGCTATGCCGCCGCCGTCGCATGGTGCTCTGATTGAGTCGCCCTTGTTCCGGAGATTCAGCCGCGCTGCATCCTCTACAGTTCAACAAGGTGGACCTCCATGTCTAGGTCATGCTGCTAGAATGCCTCCGCGATGCTCTGCACGCTTCGCTGAAGGTAAGGAATCCATTAGAAGGTGCCTATGCATTGCAGGAAGCCCCAGGGGCCGGTGCCATGATCAACCCCTGGTTTGTCAACCCGCGCAGTGGCGGTATCCACAACACCATCCTCAAGTCCTGACTGCATGAGCTCGTTGGCGAAAACCAGGTCAAACATCCATCCCTCTCTCATATGTAGCAGTATGTCTGTTTTGTGTTGCGTGGTGCTGCCTGTGAGGAGCAATGCTATATTCACAGGCAAGTTACAAAAAATTACGTGGTGGCCGTCAAGGCATCCCGCTGAATTCATGGGGAAGGGTAGTTAATTAGGATGTGTCGAATTATCAAATTAGACAAGTAAAAACAAGAGAAGTCAGATTATAACTCAAGTAGTAAGAATCTGCACGTAAGTCTAGCATGTTTATAGGACCCAATGCTTCGTTCGCTACTAGGGGTAGATCGATCAAATGAATAAATTCGACTAGAGAACACCCAAGCCCTAGCATCGTCCCCTTGCTGACCTACATGCCTTTTTACTATGAAAATAAAATAAAATTAAAACCCAGTTTTCTTTTGTGACTAGAATAAAACCCAGTTTTTTGCGTTGGCTAATAAAAGCCCTTTTTTCCTGTGACTAAAAAAAGCCCAATCTTTTGCCACTGTATGAACAAAATACCTTGGCATAAAGATAAAGGAAATAAAATTGACGTACGAAGAATGAAAATATATATACCATGGCTTGTTTTAGTTAAAGTTCTCATCGTTCAATAACAAAAAATGCCAGTAGACCATGAAAAAAAGGATTGCCATAATCTTTAGAAGCAAATTTTGCCATGGTTCAAGATTATTTTTCAATGGCGCAAAAAGCAATTCATGGCCATTTGCATCTGTACGTAGTGGTGAAAAATGTGCATTATTTTTTGTAGATATTTTACTATATAAATTAAGATATAAAAATATGTGGATTAAAAATTTCCAGTATGTAGAACAAAAAAAGTGTAGCATATATTATTTGGTAGTAATTGTCGTGTTTCATAAATGAAATGTGCCATGGACCCATCAAAAGCATAAATTCCCATGAAAGATGAATAGCGAATTTTGCCTTGGTATCAAACTAAAATTTGACATGGACCATAAAAGTTAAATTGCCGTGATGAAATAAGAAATCATTGGCCATGAACTATTGAAGTATAATTTACATGTTTGTAGAAGTAAAATTTACCATGGAAATAGATGTAGTTTGTCCATGACAATAAATGTAAATTTGTCATAGCAAATAAAATGTAAAAATTGCCATGGAAAATAAAATGTATACATTGCCATGGCAGTATAGGTAACCTTGCCATGTCAATAATGATTAATTTTCCATGGAAAATAGCTAAGTAATTTTTGCCATGCCAATAAAGTAAAAAAAATCACATGCTACAAAATAAAAATGGACACCTTCTTTACAAAAGTCAAATGTTGCTTATCAATTTTTTTGTGTACATATTTTTTTTTTCAAAACGGAGGCAAAAGTTTTGCCTCATCGATTAATTAAGAAGAAGAGAATTGCCCAGTTAATTAACGGGAAACCGGGCGAAAACCAATACAAACTGAGCACAAACGAACTATTCACACGACATGAAACCCCACAACCGCACACTCACACAGCATGAAACCCCACAACCGCACAGGCAGTCTGTCACACTCACCGAATACACATCATCCACAAACCCAGAGGCACCTCCCAACCAGAAATGACAACCCAATCAAGCAGCCAAAGACGTCTTGCCTTTGGCGCCACTCTTGCGATTGCCCACCTTCTTTTGTTTGTCCCTTATTGGCGTCCCTGTTAGGAGGCAAGCAATCGACCTACCTAAACCAGGTCTAGCAACTTCAACACTGGCTAGCAAGTCACAAAGTTCCTTCGCGAAGAGAGAATTTGAATTTGGGGTAGGTGCCAACACAAGTGGCTCCGTGGTCATGCCACTCACAGGCATCACCTACCCGATGGTCAGAGACGAGGAACGATTTACGCTTCTAAAACTCCGCTCTCCATGACGTCGAGAGGTAGGCTGTTTGACGCCTGACAAGGCTCCATGGGGGGTGGTGAGGACACCAAGTCCACCTCCGAAGCCTGGGGAGAGTCCAACTTGAGTTGCTCCATCGACAAAGGTGAAACAAGTTCCCCACTCAACATCTGCAGCTCGGGCATGATCTGCAACACCGGAGACACTACATCGACGGAGGCCACACCCTCAAAGTCCGGCAACACTTGGGGCGTCGAATTAACTGGACCCAACACGGGGCGAGAAGCCCGAAGCACGAGGGGAGAAGCAGCCATAGAGATCCACATCTTTGTCGCCCTCGAAGTCAACGACAAGCTTTGGCAAAGGAGGCGACATAGAGAGGAGTGGCGCCGGCCGTCAGAGGAGATAGCCTGCCTGAGCAACCTCTCTTGACGCTCCGAAGGCTCCCAGCCCGCAGCAGCCATCCGTGCATTGAATAAACCACATCACTCAGAGGCTGAATCGCCTTCACCATCTGCAAGGAAGCCATGCCTTGCAGCTCGACTTGCGCAGTAAAGACAGACTGAAGCGCTGAAGGAAATATGCCCTAGAGGCAATAATAAAGTTATTATTTATTTTCTTATTTCATGATAAATGTTTATTATTCATGCTAGAATTGTATTAACCGGAAACATAATACATGTGTGAATACATAGACAAACATAGTGTCACTAGTATGCCTCTACTTGACTAGCTCGTTTATCAGATATGGTTATGTTTCCTAGCCATGGACAAAAGAGTTGTCATTTGATTAACGGGATCACATCATTAGGAGAATGATGTGATTGACTTGACCCATTCCGTTAGCTTAGCACTTGATCGTTTAGTATGTTGCTATTGCTTTCGTCATGACTTATACATGTTCATGTAACTATGAGATTATGCAACTCCCGTTTACCGGAAGAACACTTTGGGTACTACCAAATGTCACAACGTAACTGGGTGATTATAAAGGAGTACTACAGGTGTCTCCGAAGGTACATGTTGAGTTGGCGATTTCGAGATTAGGTTTTGTCACTCCGATTGTCGGAGAGGTATCTCTGGGCCCTCTCGGTAATGCACATCATTATAAGCCTTGCAAGCAATGTGACCAATGAGTTGGTTACGGATGATGCATTACGAGCGACTAAAGAGACTTGCGGTGACGAGATTGAACTAGGTATTGGATACCGACGATCGAATCTCGGGCAAGTAACATACCGATGACAAAGGAACAACGATGTTGTTATGCGGTCTCGACCGATAAAGATCTTCGAGAATATGTAGGAACCAATATGGGCATCCAGGTCCCGCTATTGGTTATTGACCGAGACGTGTCTCGGTCATGTCTACATTGTTCTCGAACCGTAGGGTCCGTGCACGCTTAAGGTTTCGATGACAGTTATATTATGAGTTTATGAGTTTTGATGTACCGAAGGAGTTCGAGTCCCGGATGAGATCGGGGACATGACGAGGAGTCTCGAAATGGTCGAGACGTAGATCGATATATTGGACGACTATATTCGAGTTCGGAAAGGTTCCGAGTCATTCGGTATTTATCGAGTACCGGAGAGTTACGGAATTCGCCGGGAGAAGTATTGGGCCTTATTGGGCCTCAAGGGAAAAAGAGAGGAGCTGCCTAGGGCAGGCCGCGCCCCCATGGCCTAGTCCGAATTGACTAGGGAGGCCGCACCCTCCTTCCTTCCCTTCTCTCTTCCCTTCCTTGTCTCCTACTCCTAATACATGGAAGGACTCCTAGTTGGACTAGGAAAGGGGAATCCTACTCGGTGGGAGTAGGACTCCCCATGGCGCGCCCTCCTAGGGCGAACTCCTCCTCCCTCCCTCCTTTATATACGGGGGCAGGGGGCACCCCATGGAGACACAAGTTGATCTACGGATCGTTCCTTAGCCGTGTGCGGTGCCCCCTTCCACCATATTCCACCTCGGCCATATCATCGCGAAGCTTAGGCGAAGCCCTGTGCCGGTAGAACATCAAGATCGTCACCACGTCGTCGTGCTGATGGAACTCTCCCTCGACACTCGGCTGGATCGGAGTTCGAGGGACGTCATCGAGCTGAACGTGTGCTGAACTCGGAGGCTCCGTACGTTCGGTGCTTGGATCGGTCAGATCGTGAAGACGTACGACTACATCAACCGCGTTGTGCTAACGCTTACGCTTACGGTCTACGAGGGTACGTGGACGAACACTCTCCCATCTCGTTGCTATGCATCACCATGATCTTGCGTGTGCGTAGGAAAATTTTGAAATTACTACGTTCCCCAACAGTGGCATCCGAGCCTAGGTTTTATGCGTTGATGTTATATGCACGAGTAGAACACAAGTGAGTTGTGGACGATATAAGTCATACTGCCTACCAGCATGTCATACTTTGGTTCAGCGGTATTGTTGGATGAAGCGGCCCGGACCGACATTACGCGTACGTTTATGCGAGACTGGTTCTACCGACGTGCTTTGCACACAGGTGGCTGGCGGGTGTCGGTTTCCCAACTTTAGTTGAACCGAGTGTGGCTACGCCCGTCCTTGCGAAGGTTAAACGGAGTCTATTTGACAAACTATCGTTGTGGTTTTGATGCGTAGGTGAGAACGGTTCTTGCTAAGCCCGTAGCAGCCACGTAAAATTTGCAACAACAAAGTAGAGGACGTCTAACTTGTTTTTGCAGGGCATGTTGTGATGTGATATGGTCAAGACGTGATAAGATATAATTTGTTGTATGAGATGATCATATTTTGTTGAAGTTATTGGCAACTGGCAGAAGCCCTATGGTTGTCTCTTTGGTGCATAAGATGCAAGTGCCAAATAATTGCTTTACTTTATCGCTATGCGATAGCAATAGTTGCAAGAGCAATAGTTGGCGAGACAACCATGTGATGACACATTGATATAGATCAAGATGATGAAGATCATGGTGTCGTGCCGGTGTCGACAGAGATCATGACAGTACTTTGGAGATGGAGATCAAAGGCGCAAGATGATCATGGCCATATCATGTCACATATTTTGATTGCATATGATGTTTATCTATTATACATCTTATTCTTGCTTTGATTGACGGTAGCATTTTAAGATGACCTCTCACTAATTATCAAGAAGTGTTCTCCTGAGTATGCACCGTTGCCAAAGTTCGTCGTGCCTGCGGACACCACGTGATGATCGGGTGTGATAAGCTCACGTCCATCTACAACGGGTGCAAGCCAGTTTTGCACACGCAGAATACTCGAGTTAAACTTGACGAGCCTAGCATATGCAGATATGGCCTCGAACACGGAGACCGAAAGGTCGGCGTGAATCATATAGTAGATATGATCAACATAAGATGTTCACCATTGAAAACTACTCCATCTCACGTGATGATCGGTTATGGTTTAGTTGATTTGGATCACGTGATCACTTAGATGACTAGAGAGATGTCTGTCTAAGTGGGAGTTCTTAAGTAATATGATTAATTGAACTTAAATTTATCATGAACTTAGTCCTGGTAGTATTTTGCAAATTATGTTGTAGATCAATAGCTCGCGTTGTTGCTTTCATATGTTTATTTTCATATGTTCCTAGAGAAAATTGTGTTGAAAAATGTTAGTAGCAATGATGCGGATTGGATCCGTGATCTGAGGTTTATCCTCAATGCTGCACAGAAGAATTATGTCCTTAATGCACCGCTAGGTGACAGACCTATTGCAGGAGCGATGCAGACGTTATGAACGTTTGGCTAGCTCAATATGATGACTACTTGATAGTTTTGTGCACCATGCTTTATGGCTTAGAATCGGGACTTCAAAGATGTTTTGAACATCATGGACCATATAGAGATGTTCCAGGAGTTGAAGTTAATATTTCAAGCAAATACCCGAGTTAAGAGATATGAAGTCTCCAACAAGTTCTATAGCTAAAAGATGGAGGAGAATCGCTCAACTAGTGAGCATGTACTCAGATTGTCTGGGTACTTCAATCGCTTGAATCAAGTGGGAGTTAATCTTCCAGATAAGATAGCGATTGACAGAATTCTCTAGTCACCATCACTAAGTTACTAGAACTTCGTGATGAACTATAGTATGCAAGGGATGATGAAAATAATTCCCGAGTTTTTCATGATGATGAAATCGACGAAGGTAGAAATCAAGAAAAGACCATCAAGTGTTGATGATTGACAAGACCACTAGTTTCAAGAGAAGGGCAAAGGGAAAGAAAGGGAACTTCAAGTGGAAAGACAAGCAAGTTGTCACTCCTGCGAAGAAGCCCAAAGCTGGACCATAGCCTGAAACCGAGTGTTTACACCGCAAAGGAAATGGTCACCGAAGCGGAAATGCCTGAATATTTGGTGGATAAGAAGGATGGCAAAGTGAACAAGGGTATATTTGATATACAGATTATTGATGTGTGCCTTACTTGTGTTTATAGTAGCCCCTGAGTATTTGATACTTGTTCGGTTGCTAAGATTAGTAACTCGAAACAGGAGTTACAGAATAAATAGAGACTAGTAGAAGGGAAAATAACGATGAGTGTTGGAAGTAGTTCCAAGATTGATATGATCATCATCGCACACTCCCTATATTTTCGGGATTAGTGTTAAACCTAAATAAATGTTATTTGGTGTTTGTGTTGAGCATGAATATGATTTGATCGTGTTTATTGCAATACGGTTATTCATTTAAGTAAGAGAATAAACTGTTGTTCTGTTTACATGAATAAAACCTTATATGGTTACACACCCAATGAAAATGGTTCATTGGATCTCGATCGTAGTGATACACATATTCATAATATTGAGGCCAAAAGATGCAAAGTTAATAATGATAGTGCAACTTATATGTGGCACTGCCGTTTGGGTCATATCGGTGTAAAGCGCATGAAGAAACTCCATAAAGATGGATCTTCGGAATCACTTGGTTATGAATCATTTGATGCTTGCGAACCGTGCCTTTTGGGCAAGATGACTAAAACTCCGTTCTTTGGAACAATGGAACGAGCTACCGACTTATTGGAAATAATACATACTGATGTATGCAGACCAATGAGTATGAAGGCTCGTGGCAAGTATCGTTATTTTCTAACCTTCACAAGATGATTTGAGCAGATATGGGTATATCTACTTGATGAAACATAAGTCTGAAATAGTTGAAAGGTTCAAAGAATTTTAGAGTGAAGTGGAAAATCATCGTAACAAGAAAATAAAGTTTCTGCGATCTGATCGCGGAGAGGAATATTTGAGTTACGAGTTTGGTCTTCAATTAAAACAATGTGGAATAGTTTCACAGCTCACGCCACCTGGAACACCACAACGTTATGGTGTGTCCGAACGTCGTAACCGCACTTTATTGGATATGGTGCGATCTATGATGTCTCTTACTGATTTACCAATATAGTTTTGGGGTTATGGATTAGAGACAGCTGCATTCACATTAAAAGGGCACCATCTAAATCCGTTGAGACGACAACATATGAACTGTGGTTTAGCAAGAAACCCAAGTTGTCGTTTCTTAAAGTTTGGGGCTGCGATGCTTATGTGAAAAAGTTTCATCCTAATAAGCTCGAACCCAAATCGGAGAAGTGCGTATTCATAGAATACCCAAAGGAAATAGTTGGGTACACCTTCTATCACAGATCCGAAGGCAAGATATTCATTGCTAAAAATGGATCCTTTCTAGAGAAGGAGTTTCTCTCGAAAGAAGTGAGTGGGAGGAAAGTAGAACTTGATGAGGTAATCTGTACTGCACCCTTATTGAAAGTAGTTCATCACGTAAATCAGTTCCTCGTGACAAATACACCAATTAGTGAGGAAGCTAATGATATTGATCATGAAACTTCAGATCAAGTTACTACAGAACCTCGTAGGTCTTCCAGAGTAAGATCCGCACCAGAGTGGTGTAGTAATCATGTTCTGGAAGTCATTTTACTAGACCATGATGAACCTACGAACTATGAGGAAGCGATGATGAGCCCAGATTCCGCAAAATGGCTCGAGGCCATAAAATCTGAGATATGATCCATGTATGAGAACAAAGTATGGACTTTGATTGACTTGCTCGATGATCAGCAAGCCATGTTAAATGAATGGATCTTCAAGAGGAAGACGGACACTGATAGTAGTATTACTATCTACTAAGCTCGACTTGTTGCGAAAGGTTTTCAACAAGTTCAAGGTGTTGAATACGATGAGATTTTCTCACTCGTATCGATGCTTAAGTCTATATGAATCATGTTAGCAATTGCCACATTTTATAAAATCTGGCAAATGGATGTTAAAACTGCATTCCTTAATGGATTTATTAAATAAGAGTTGTATATGATGCAACCAGAAGGTTTTGTCAATCATAAAGGTGCTAACAAAATGTGCAAGCTCCAGCGATCCATCTATGGACTGGTGCAAGCATCTCGGAGTTGGAATATACGCTTTGATAAGTTGATCAAAGCATATAGTTTTATATGGACTTACGATGAAGCTCAGATTTACAATAAAGTGAATGGGAGCACTACAGCCTTTTCGATTAGTATATGTGAGTGACATATTGTTGATCGAAATGATGTAGAATTTTTACGCAAAGCATAAAAGGAGTGTTTTAAAGGAGTTCTTTAAAAGAAAAGACCTCAAGAAAAGCTACTTACATATTGAGCATCAAGATCTATTGAGATAGATCAAGACGCTTGATAAGTTTTTCAATGCGTACATACCTTGGCAAGATTTTGAAATAGTTCAAAATGGAACAGTCAAAGAAAGAGTTCTTGCCTGTGTTGCAAAGGTATGAAATTGAGTAAGACTCAAATCCCGACCACAAGCAGAAAATAGAAAGAGAATGAAAAGTCATTCCCTATGCCTCACCATAGGTTCTATAAAGTATGCTATGCTATGTACCGCACCTATTGTATACCTTGCTCTGAATTTGGCAAGGAGTACAATAGTGATCTAGGAGTAGATCATCGACATTGGTCAAGAATATCCTTAGTAAGGACTAAGGAGATGTTTCTCGATTATGGAGGTGATAAAAGAGTTTGTTGTAAAAGTTACATCAGTGCAAACTTTTACACCGATCCGATGACTCTAAGTCTCAACTCGATACATATTGCAAGTGGGAGCAATTAGTTAGAGTAGCTCCGCAAGAGCATTGTGGACATAAAATATTTGCAAAATGCATAGGGCTCAATGTGATGCAGACCGCTGACTAAGCTTCTCTCACGAGCAAAACATGATCACACTTTAGTACTCTTTGGGTGTTAATCACATAGCGATGTGAACTAGATTATTGACTCTAGTAAACCCTTTGGATGTTGGTCACATGATGATGTGAACTATGGGTGTTAATCATATACGATATGAATATTGGTATTAAATCACACGGCGATGTGAACTAGTTTATTGACTCTAGTGCAAGTGGGAGATCAAGGAAATATGCCCTAGAGGCAATAATAAAGTTATTATTTATTTTCTTATTTCATGATAAATGTTTATTATTCATGCTAGAATTGTATTAACCGGAAACATAATACATGTGTGAATACATAGACAAACATAGTGTCACTAGTATGCCTCTACTTGACTAGCTCGCTTATCGAGATGGTTATGTTTCCTAGCCATGGACAAAAGAGTTGTCATTTGATTAACGGATCACATCATTAGGAGAATGATGTGATTGACTTGACCCATTCCGTTAGCTTAGCACTTGATTGTTTAGTATGTTGCTATTGCTTTCGTCATGACTTATACATGTTCTCGTAACTATGAGATTATGCAACTCCGTTTACGGAAGAACACTTTGGTACTACCAAACGTCACAACGAATCGGGTGATTATAAAGGAGTACTACAGGTGTCTCCGAAGGTACATGTTGAGTTGGCGATTTCGAGATTAGGTTTTGTCACTCCGATTGTCGGAGAGGTATCTCTGGCCCTCTCGGTAATGCACATCATTATAAGCCTTGCAAGCAATGTGACCAATGAGTTGGTTACGGATGATGCATTACGAGCGAGTAAAGAGACTTGCGGTGACGAGATTGAACTAGGTATTGATACCGACGATCGAATCTCGGGCAAGTAACATACCGATGACAAAGGAACAACGATGTTGTTATGCGATCGACCGATAAAGATCTTCGTAGAATATGTAGGAACCAATATGGGCATCCAGGTCCGCTATTGGTTATTGACCAAGACGTGTCTCGGTCATGTCTACATTGTTCTCGAACCGTAGGGTCCGCACGCTTAAGGTTTCGATGATGTTATATTATGAGTTTATGAGTTTTGATGTACCGAAGGAGTTCGAGTCCGGATGAGATCGGGGACATGACGAGGAGTCTCAAATGGTCGAGACGTAGATCGATATATTGACGACTATATTCGAGTTCGGAAAGGTTCCGAGTCATTCGGTATTTATCGAGTACCGGAGAGTTACGGAATTCGCCGGGGAGAAGTATTGGGCCTTATTGGGCCCTGCGGGAAAAAGAGAGGGCTGCCTAGGGCAGGCCGCGCCCCCCCCCCCATGGCCTAGTCCGAATTGGACTAGGGGGAGGGGCCGCACCCCCTCCTTCCTTCCCTTCTCTCTTCCCCTTCCTTGTCTCCTACTCCTAATACATGGAAGGACTCCTAGTTGGACTAGGAAAGGGGGAATCCTACTCCCGGTGGGAGTAGGACTCCCCATGGCGCGCCCCTCCTAGGGCCGAACTCCTCCTCCCTCCCTCCTTTATATACGGGGGCAGGGGGCACCCCATGGAGACACAAGTTGATCTACGGATCGTTCCTTAGCCGTGTGCGGTGCCCCCTTCCACCATATTCCACCTCGGTCATATCGTCGCAAGCTTAGGCGAAGCCCTGCGCGACCGTAGAACATCAAGATCGCCACCACGCCGTCGCTCGATGGAACTCTCCTTGACACTCGGCTGGATCGGAGTTCGAGGGACGCCATCGAGCTGAACATGTCTGAACTCGGAGGCTCCGTGACGCTCGGTGCTTGGATCGGTCGATCGTGAAGACGACGACTACATCAACGCGTTGTGTTAACGCTTACGCTTACGGTCTCACGAGGGTACGTGGACGAACACTCTCCCATCTCGTTGCTATGCATCACCATGATCTTGCGTGTGCGTAGGAAAATTTTGAAATTACTACGTTCCCCAACAAGCGCCACCTCAGCTAAGGCTGCAGAACCAACAGAAGAAGAAACAACCGACGCCCAGGAGTCACGTTGGATCGCCTTGGAGGGAAGCGTGGCATTAGATTGGGCTTGACATGAAGGTGGATGAAGATGATGAATGGTGTCGAGACGGGACAATGACGAAGCAGTAGGGTTATCGAGCAAGCTGAGGGGACGCCAAGCGTTCCGACACTCACGGGCCCGATGGCCGCTCCTCAGCAAAGTGAGAGCACCGAAGGATCTCGCGACTTCGCCGCACGGTGTCCAAGAACAAGACACCGCAGATCGACCATGGAGCCACGCAGGATGGGCCGAGGGACGGCCGAGCTCGAGACGCCAGACGATGCGAACCATGCCGGCCGCATTCTCCCGCCAACCCACGCAGTAGCTGCCTCATGCTCGGCGCCACCCCACCGGAGCACTTGGTAGCCAATGGCGATTGCGGGCCAGCTCAACACCATCCTCATCATCTTCGCCATCGCCGCCGCCGCCGAGGAGCTCCACAAAGACCGCACCATACCCGCAGCCAAAGCATCGAAGCACCCGAGACAGCCAAGAGCTTTCGGCCCTCAGTCGAAGAGGGCCCAGTGACATGACCACCATCTACAGCAGCAACGACGGGCGATGCGGTAGGTGTTGGCGTCGCGAGGACCATCTTGGAGCTTGCCGGCGACTCGGGCGTGAATGGAACCTTGCGCGAGACCAGTCGCCCCTGCACGGTCGGGTCAGCCTTGCGGGAGACGAGGGAGGCCGCGGCTAGGCCTCGTGCAGATGGCGGCGGCAGACGGGCCGAGGCGACGCCGGCAGCAGGAGAGGCCGGGACGGCTCCCATCGTCGGAGCAGCAGGAGAGCGAGGCCCACCCGAAGTTCGCCGCGAATCGGCCGTGGGAGAAGAGACACGCGCGGGAGGAGGCGTCGGAGCCTGGCCGTCACGCGCAGAGCAAACGGAGGTCGAGGCAGAGCAGCAACAACCGGATGAGGCCGCGGCACCGGAGGACTGCCGAGGAAGAAGCGGGTGGCGGCGCGCGCACCACCAGGAAGGAAGGGAGACGCCCATCTCCTCACATGAGGCACGCAGCAGAGCACGGGCACCGGATCTGGCCTCGGCGGCCGCTGGGGGAGGACGGCTGGAGCGGATCTGGCAGCGCCGGCAAGTTTAGACAAAGTTTACAATCTAAATGATGGGAAATGTACATATCATGGAGGAATGTATTTGTTGGGTACTAGTCACAATGCAATTTGTTCATAACATGGCAAGTTTCATATCTGATCACCTAGCAAATTCATAAACAACATTTTATTTTCCTAGAAAAATCATGTTCAAAGTGTATAAGTTTTTGAATTGTCCACATGGCAATTCTAGGATGTTTAAAACTTGTCACATCACAAATTTATATATTCTTGTAGGTGGAAAATTTACACATCTTTTGGTGTACAAAAAACATGACTAAAATTGCTATGTGACAAAGATAAAATTCCAAAAAATCATAGTTGCCATGGTAAAAAAAATGCAATAAAATTGCCAAGATCCATTAAACTAAAATTTCCATGTTTGATTAACCAAATTTTCCCTCATCCACACATAAACTAAATTTGTCTTGTTGAATTCCTAGAGCTTGTCATGGGAGTGTTGTAGAAACACCAAAACTAGACATGTTTGCAAGACAAAAAAAATTGAATTTGCCATGTTAAAATTTCTAAGTTTTCCATGGGTAGAAAAACTTGACATGTGAACATGTAAAAAGGTCATGGCAAAAAAAATTGTCAGTTTTTTCTCGTTGATTGTGTCACACTTTGCGATGGTGCTTATTCAACCTAACCTGCCCACCCACTAGGTACTTATTTGAGTGGTGCCTCAACTTACTACAACTCTGAAACCTGACAGCATATATCTCTCAACCCAGCTGTTTCAACTTAACTGAATGTCCAGAAAAAGAAATGAACGGACAACTCTGACCCTGTCTCTACCTAGACAGCACACACACGCGTCCACCGTGTTCCTTCCTGTACGAGGTCGCTCTGTTCATTCTCACTTGGTCAATCCCCTATTTCTGGCAGGCAGGGAGCAGAGCAACTCTGTAGTCTTTGTACCATACCTGAGAAGGGGAGCGGCCATTTCGTGGCAGAGAGAGAGAGGGATGCGCCCCAAAGCCGAGGGAGGAGACGGAGACGGTCTCGCCAGAGCAGCCTCCTCTCGCTGCCGCCGCCGGTCGCCCTAGTCCCAAGTCCAAGTCGCACGCGCACCCCTCTTTCTAGTATATATATAGAGATAGAGATGGTCTCGGAAGGTTGGTTTGCATTTGGGAGGAGGGCATGGCTCATGACAAGAGGGAAGGCCATGCCATGGATCAGTGAAGTGGCAGGACATGCTGTGGATAAATGAGGTGGCATGCCGTGTTGCGGATCACTGAGGTGGCACAACATAGGAATCCCGGATACATCCTTGCCACTTCCTTTCATTAGAGAGAATTAAGTAGCACTAGCACCTCTTTTTTTTCAATGATTTTCAATGACTTGAAAAGAAGAAAATACTTTCTTTTACAATTGTCTCTATATTTTTAGCAAACTAACTTTCCAAGTCAATCGAGCCATTCTATTCTGCTTTCTTTGAGGATGTCAAAAATCAGTTGTTTTTTGGTTTGTAATTTATCTTCTAATCTTCATTCAAGCCGTCATTCTTTGATGTTCATTGGCATGTGCAATCTATTTTCTCTTATTTCACAAGAATATATAACAAGTGCGTGCTACCTAGCGTCTACAAGGAAAGCAAATGGATTTGGTAAAACAAGGACAAATTGATTATGTATGTGATCAACAAGTCCTCCTTTATTAGATCCTCAAAAAAGTAGACAGACCCATTTGGTTTGGTTGCATCTTTCAGCAACATGGTCTCATCAACCCATACATACATTCACTGACTGATGATTACATCTATCCACATCTCCACAGCAATATATAAATGGAAAGCAACAAGACTCCAAAAGCATATTATACGTCATCCCAGGAACCAACCAACGACCGACCGACCGACAACTCTCCAAGAGTTGTGCTCCAGGTAAGATTGTAGCAAAGAAGAGGTACCACTCTTCACTTGCAGGGGCGACCCATAAAATAGGGATTTTCCTGGAAAACCAACCGAGATAAGATATCCAGCAGCCACTTCAGCTCCAGGTGTCCCTTGACCTTGAGCATATCAAACTTCCCTGGCTGCCTCTTGCGACTTCTGGGGGGTGACGACACCGTCATCATCATCAATCTCAATGACACGTCTTGCCGTGGAAGAGGCAGACACCACTGCCACGGTAGCGCAAGCCAAAACCTTGTACGAAGGTTACAAAACCTCAAAGGATTCGCTGTAGAATAATCTGGAGGTACTCCAAAAGACCAAAACAGTACATGTAGTTTGAGCTATCACATAATTGACCAAACGAAATTTTAAAGCAAAAGCTATGTTATCTATTATCAGAATTCACAAGTCATAAGATAGCACTATCAAAACTCAAATGTCATTGTGGACATCGACAAAGTACATGAGCAGCAACACGATCAAGCCTAGAAAGTAGCATTGCCAGCATAAGTATGAAACTGCCAGGATCTACTTGGACTAGTATTAGTTGTTGTGCTCAAGCCTACAAAACCCTCTTTGAAAATGTATAGATGCCATTGGACGCTGCATCTGTAACGAGACATAACATGATACTCTAAACGTACCTTAGATTGCTAGGAAGCCATGTTTGAAAAATAAACAGAATGGACCATTGTGAATGGACCGTTGATGATTGGTGGTGTGGTGTCCACGGTTGGGATGTCCTGATCATTTCGCCAACTCCATGGCGGGAGACTCTGTTTTCTCCATCTTTTGTAGTGTTTTGTTAGGCTGCTGGGGACATCTCTGTTTGCTTGGTTTGAGTAGTCCTGCTCTACCTTGCATTCTGTAAAACAAACACCAAGGAGTTGTTCTCTGGTGATGTTCTTTGTTTTGACGAAAAAGGGTTTCCCCCGCTTTGTATTCCAAAGCAACCAACCGATACAACCAAGGATACGTGCTGGGGCGGAAGCAGCACAGACACACCCAAAAGAAACGAAAGAGAAACAACAAGAGAAAAGAATGCCGACAACGGCGGTTCGACGGAAACGGAGAAGCTTCATGACCACTACGCCCACCGAAGATCTCCCACCAAGCTCCAAGGCTCCGAAGCACCGGTACTAATCAGCACCTCCAAGAAGGACCGCGACGAGGACGACGCTGCTGCCAAGGGTTTCCCCCGGTACACGACGAGGCGAGAGGAAGGGTCGCCCCCGACGCCCTCCAGGAAGGTCCGGCGGCACCCACCGGCGTCGCCGCGTTGGTGTCGGACAGGCCGACAGGGGTTTCCCCCGATCCCAACCTTCACCTCAGGTGCTCCAGAGCCTGCCACCAAACCGACCACCATCTCGCGCCACCATGGTCAAGAAGCCTCCACGCCGTCTCACCACGGCACCACGAGGTGAGGTCTGCACGACAAGGGATAGGAGCCGGGACTAGGGGCCGCAGCACCGTCGGCACGAGGGAGGGCACAACCTCCGCCGTCAACGACGGTAGCCGACCGGACACACAAGCAGGAGCCTACCAGGCCCATGTGCCCACAGGCTCGGCCGGGAACTCCATTCCCGGACAGCTCCCGCCATCGCGCTGCAGCTGGCACGCCATTGGCATCGCCGCCCCCGTCCGAGCTGCTCCTCCTCCTCACCACACAGACGACGACGAAGCCACGCCAGGGACCGGCCCGCTAGGACCCAGATGAGGCCGGGAAGGCCCAGATCTGGGTCGGGGACGCGCCGCCGGCCACCGCAAGCCACCACGCCGCCCTGCTGCCAAGGGCAGCACCACCACCGCGCCTACCGCGGCGATCGCGCTGGTCGCCGCTAAGCCGAGTGACACCGCCGCCGCCCGACCAGGAGACGCGCAGGCGGGAGAGGAGGTTCGCTGCCGCCGCACCCTCGAGCCGAGCTGTGCCACCACCGGCAACGCTGGGGAGAGGAAGGGCGGATCGACGCCGAGAGCAGCGGCGAGAGGCCGCCCGCCGCCCCGGGAGGCGGCGCGGGGGCGAAGGAGGAGGAGGAGGAAGGGCGGGGGAGGGCGGATCCGGCCAAGGCCGGCGAGGGAGGCCGGATCCCGCCAGCGACGGGCGGGGAAAGGCGGCGGCGGCTAGGGTTGTGTGTCGGGAACGGGTCGGGAGCGAGCTTGTTCTTTGTTTTTATGTTTCTTTTCTATTCTGGATTGAACAACGTACTAAGACCCGTTTTGTTTTTTCGGGCTTCTATGCAATGGAGCCAGGGAGCCCTCCCTTTTGATCTAAAATAAGTCTCTACTTGCGGTCTTGGACGCTTTCGAAAACCACGGTTGATAGGCTCACAAGGTTTCATTCATTTCAACATAGTTTTGCAGATTCCATTTTTTAATCCATCTTCAATCTTTCTCACAACGCCGGTCATTTTTCCTTCATCTCCCGGAGGTCTGAATCATGAGAGCAAAAATACATGGTACCATGCATCTAGAACCTTAAAATTTGACAAGATGTGCCTCCCAGAGTCCCAGTTGGTCTTGCAACCTTCTAGGACTTGCAAGCATGAACCATATATAGCATCCAAACATTGTGCTAGGATTGGAAGAAGTCTGAAACTCAAAACTTGTTCTGAACCTCATCTGCTCATGGCGACTTCAGTAGTGCGCAAGGCCCTTCTGTTGAGCTGCGTTGGCCAAAATCTGCATAGGAACTTTTTTTTTTTGCAAGACCATAAAAATTGCATGTACACCAGTACCTAGGACTGATGATGAGGTGTTGAGCACGTTCATGAGTTAATTCAACAGCGTTTCATCAATGTACACGCCTGTGCTGCTCACCTTGGGATAATAATAATCTGGCCATGTTGATGAGCACCTTCACTTGGATCCACCCGGCATCAAATCCCTGTCCAGCCTCCGCATCTCAGCTCGGATCGCTGCACGGCGTACACCTTGTCTTGTCTGCACTGTGCACTGCTCGCCCCATGTGTGCACCCTGAATCCCTGACCCGGCCCTGCATCTACTTCTATACCTCTGCACGTTATTCAGACTATCAAACAAACAGGTGAAATCCACCCAGTAAAAAACAACGACATTCATTTCCCCATCTCCCTCTCCTTCTTAAAGAAAATAACATGAACACTCAAAGACCTTAAAAACTCCTGCATGCAGCAGCAATAGCAACAGCACGACTTTCTTTGGGAAGGCCGCACATCTCGTCGACTCCACCGAAGCTACCAGCCACCAAAGGGCCTGCTTAGAGCATCTCTAGTAGAACCCTCAAACCCTTAAATATAAAATCAGTTTTAAGGGTTGAGAATTGCCCAGTTTTGACACTTTTACGGGTTGAAAAACAGAGGCAAAGACTAGAACCCTCAAACCCAACCCTTATAACGGAATCGGATAATGGGAACACAAAGTGCAGGATCAAAAGGCAACAATAAAGCAGAGTAAAATAGCCTAGTTTTAAACACTATGAACATGCACGCGAGGAACAGAGGATACAAAACGGAGGCGCCGCGACGGCGGCCGGAGCAGCGCGCGGCGGGCGGGGCGCTGGGCTGGGCATGCCGCGGGCAGCGCGGGCGGCGGGCGGGGCATCGCGACGCTGGCGGGCGGAGCGCCGCGACGGGCCGAGCAGGCGGCGGCGGCGGGGGCGCGCATGGCATGGCCGGGCAAAGGGCGGGATGCGGCGGCCGGCCGCAGAGGGCGGCGGGCAGGGGCCGGGCGGCGGGCAGGGCCGGGCGGCGGGATGGGCGGCGGCCGAGCACGGGCGGCGGGCGGGCGGCGGCCGCGGATTCTCCAAGGCCTGAACCAACCGCCTCCCAGCGATGTGAGAAAAGGAGTGCGGGTTGGGAGTTTTCCTCCCAACCCTCACTTCTACAAGTGGGAGGAGGTTTGAGGGTTCGACCTCTAATTTTTTTTACGGATTTGAGGGTTTAGGGGTTCTAGTCTACGGGCTTTTTTGGACGAAAACTGTAAAAAAGCGGTTATTTTTAGAGATTTGAGGGTTTGAGGGCTCTACTAGAGATGCTCTTAGCCTTTTGTACTTGTACTTCAGCTCGCTTGTCCCCCGCGACACAAACGCGTCCCCGCGTCGCTCTCCCTGGCGGCGACGGGGGAATCCAGATCCCCGCGCCTTACACCCTTCCCATCTCCCTCCCCACCTCGCCGTCACCGGAGGAACGGCCGGCGAAGCCGGCGCCGGCTTTTGGGATGGTGGCGGCGGGGCGACTTGGCTGGATCCAGCGATCCCCCCAATCTGATCGCTCCCTTTCGATGGTAAGGGTCCGGATCTGAGGCGGCGGCCTCGCTGGTGCGGACGGCGCCTCCGCGGCGGGAGTGCTTTCGTCGGTGAGGTAGGCGGTTCCCTCGGTTCTTGTGGACAGCGAGGTCCCGTGGGCGCGAGTTATGGCGCGGGAGGCCCTGCCCTCGTCGGATCGGAGGCGGTCATGGTCCGCCGTGATGCATGACCTCCGCCGCCCGATCTCCGCGACACGCGATCGCTGATGTTGTGGCTGCCGGAGGTGGCGGCAGGTGCTTGGCTGGGAAACCCTTGATCACGGGCGGGCGACACGGCGCCGATGGTGTCCCGGACGCCATTCCTCCTTGGTGGCGCGCCGAGGCTAAACCTCCTCGCCTCCCCTTCCCTCGCGCCCGGTGAAAACCCTAGCCCGGTGCTAAGCGGCGGCGGCGCACGGCGTCGCCACCTTCTTGAAGGCGCCGACTTGGGCATGGGGATGCTGGGTGTGCATGGCGAGCTTGTTCGGTTCTGGTGGCGCCCGCCTGATCATCGCGTCGCAGCCCGGCAAGGTCTCGGGGCTGCGGAGCTTCTCTTCCGCCGTGTTCCGGCGAGGACCTCGCCTTCCTCACCTTGTACATGCCGTGGTGGAGCGGTACTTCATCTCACTCATTGATGGCGGCGAAGATCGGCGGCATGGCGCTGTGGAGGCTCGCCGCCCGATGCGCGGAGATGGACTCGCGAAGAGGAGGTTCTTGTCTGGCGCCATGGTGACGTCGATGATGAGTGGCGGACAAGGTAGAAGCCTCAATATGATCTCAAGACGGACTGTGGAAGATGGCGGCGACGACACACGAAAGTCGCTCGACGATTGTGCCCTGCACCGGTATGTGGCTCGGCTGGGGCTTCCGAATATGTATGTTTCGGTTTCCGACTTTTTTATGTTAGGTTTAGGTGAGTGGTTTGGGTAGTGGCCCAGCTAGCACCCCTTCATCATTTTGGATAGAAGTAGCGGCATGTGTTGCCAAGATGGTGGATTCAGGCTCATTGTTGTAATATTTTGTAAGGTCCTCGAGAATAATCAATAAAGTGGCCGTATGCATCTCCCAGATGCAGAGGCCAGGGGTCATCCTCCTTTTCTAAAAAAAACGTTCACTCCTGAACTATGCTCCATCAATGTCGACGATGTGCTGCACTGTCTACCAGACATTGCACATTTGCACTGCCCATGTTTAATCTGGCCATTAAACATGAACATGCATCTCCTTTCTCCTTCTTCTTAAGGAGAGACAGACATGAGCATTCAAAGACCATAAACACTCCATGTTCTTCCTGAAGGCTGACCGAGTTCTTTTAGTATATCTCCCCCACGAATTTAACCCGCCTGGTTAATCACCATGTGCTGCATCTCACTGAATCGGCATAGTGCGCTGCATGTGGTGCAGGCATAAAATCTCCTGAACCCAGCACGTTCTTTCTGGATCGTGTTCACGAACTAAACCTGCGTGATTAATTAGCAAGTGACCATGTGCTGCACTGCGTTGCATCGCAGGCCCTGTTGCTCTGCGTGGTCGAAGGCTGGCGGCTGGGCGGCGCGCAGCTCGTGGTGACCACGTCCGCGGGCAGGCTGTGCCGTGCCGGTCCCGGCTCCGGGGACTGGACGTCCAACCGATGCAGGCAAGGCAAGGACTACCGAAGACCAAGGTGCATGAGGCCAACTCCACCGCGCGACCCTATCCTGTTCGCCCCCGTTCGTTTGGGGTAAAAGGGACAAACGAGACGGCCCAGCGAGCAAACGGACTTTTGTCCGCTTTGTGTCCGCTTTCGACCCATCCGCGGCCCAAGTTTACGCCGTTTTTGGGGTGAAACGGACACCCCACGGACGTGCGGGTCGTCTGCGCGTGTCCTTCCCTGGCCCGCCCGTCGGTGGCACAAGGCGGGCCTTTTTCTATCCGCCCCTACCTCCCTCCGGCCGCACCCCCTCCACTCTTCCCTCTTTGCCGCCGCCGCTGCCATTGCAGCCGTGCAGGATTGGACGCGAAGCTCGCCTAACCCTTCCTCGGCGCCGCCGAAGCTACCCAACCACGGCCACTGGTTTGCGCACCGCCGCCGGTTTTGGGGCGGATCCGGTCGGTCTTGACCTCGCCGGGTGGGAGGTCGGGCGCGCCATGGATCGCCGGCACTCGCCGGAAGGCCCTGGCAGGGCCGCAAGGCCACATGCAGGCAGTGGCTCCTCCTCTAGCCGCTCGGATCTGCACCGTCGGTGGTCCGCCGGCAGATACACGAATGGCGGACGGCCGGCTCGGTGCTTGCCCAAAAGCTCGCCGGCGCACCGTTGTCACTCATTAAGTGGGACCACTGCCCAAGGATTGTCGTGCGCCGCGTGTCTACAAAGCCGGAACATCCCGGATGGGTGTTCTTCAAGTGCTTAAACGATGGGGTATGCGTTTTTTTTAGCTTCCGTTTGTGCTCTAGATTTGACTAGTTGTGCTAACTTCAAATTTTGTTGTGTAGAATGGATGCAAGTTTTGGTATTGGGAAGAAGAATACATCGATATATTGAAAGAGCGAAATGTAGTGCATGCTCGTGCACTTTTAGCTAGCCTAGAGGCTTGAGATGAGACAAGTGCACTTGTTGCTAGATTAGAGGCTAGGCACGATACTACGTGCGAAAAAGCAACAAGGCACGATACTACGTGTGAGGAAGCAACGTCGACTTCTGGCTTGAAGAAGAAAGGAGGATGCAACGTCGTGCCTCCTCCACAGATCAACAATGAGTGCATCGAGGAGGCCCTAACCCAACTCAAGGGAGCAGTTATGGAAGTTGGGTATCTTCTTAAATATATTCTTGTGGTTCTTGTTTTCTTTGGTCTTGCTTTACTAGTCAAAATATGATGATGTATTTTTCATGTACCAAAAATGAATGATGAAATAAAGTTAAGGACTTGCAAAGAAATATACGTGGACAGGATGGGGCAAATGGATGCGGCCGCGCGCTGGACGCACGACCACCGCATCCCAGGACAGGCCCGGACACGACCCCAAATCCTATCCAAATGGACAGAATCCGGACAAAACGGGCGTTCATTTGGGGTCGCGCGGTGGAGTTGGCCTGAACGCCAACGGGCGGAGGCAAAGCAGAGCAGGGCCATTTATTTTTCCTGTGCGTATTTATGCCCATGTGTGCACGGCCGGGGCAAGCCTGAGACCGATTTAATGAGGGGAGGGATTCTTATCGTTCGTAGGATGCAGTGCAGTGATCGTTGTTTTTTATTATTATTATTTTAGAAAAGGAGGAAGACCCCGGGCCTTTACATCTGGGCGATGCATACAGCCACTTTATTAATTATTTTTAAAAGACATTAAAAAAATACAGCAGTAAGTCTGAAGCCACTGTCTAGGCAACATCTGTTGCTACTCCTATTCACTTGATGAAGGGATGCTGATTGTCTGGGCCTAATACCAAACAGACCTCGCAGCCAAACCTAACATCTAAGACCTGAATTCCCATCCAGGACGCTGCCGGGTATGAGTCACCGACCGGTCTGGCGCACTCCTCAACCAGGACGCCTGCCGGGTATGAGGCCGCCGCAGCCACCTGCCACCAATCCATCTTCAGAGATGTACTGCTGCATCTACCTTGCCCGGTCTAGCTGCCGTCGACGCCATCACGACGCCAGACAACGCCACCATCCTGCGCTTGTCCATCAACACACGCCCAACAGTGAGACCCCGCTGCTCCATGCCGCTGAGATACGCCATTGCCGACGTGTCAGATGCAACGCCGCTCCTCCTTCGCGAACACCACCTTCTACCACCGGTCCTATCCCTCCACCTGTAAATCCTCTGCACTCCCAACCGAGCCCCAGTGCCCCGGACGACACCTCCAGGAAGGTCACGACGCAAAAGGCGCCGCTGCCGCCAGGTCCGAAAAGGATTGAAGGTTTTCACCCGACCGGGGATCAGGGTGGGTAGATTGGGCCCTCAGCTGCGCCTTCATGAAGGAAAGCGGCGCCCATGGGCGTCGCCGCCGCCGGGCCGGCTAGACTGGCCAAGGTTTCCTCCGGACCCAAAGTACACCACCAGGGCTCACCACCACCGAAGCCTGCAGCCCCAAACCACCGGGACGACGACAGAGGTAGTAGGAGAAATGGGAACCTCCAGACCTGACGCAACGGAGAACCGCGCCATGGTCGGACTCCACCAGCGATCCGCCACCCGCGCGGCCGAGTACGCTGGCCAGCCTCGCCGGCAGACGTCTCCAGCCGCCGAACGACGCCGCCTCGCGATAGGGCCGCCGACCAAGGATCCTCAGGCCACCGATGCGATACTCCGGCCAACAGGCCGGCGAGATCGATCCGGGCGCCGAGATCCCCACCGCCACCTTCCCCGACGTCCGCGCGGGCCCCCGAGTCGCCGGGGGCGACGCGAGGGCCGCGTGAGTTTCTCTAGTGGTTGAACTATCCGTGGGTGGTGGTGTAGTACTGGATCCAGGGTACGTACGTGCACCTTGGTTAAGAAAATGAAGTTGGTGTTCAGACAAGCTGCGTGAGGCAAAATTTTGTGTTTTGACCCTTTTTGCAAACAAAATCGGGATCTGACCCCGGTTCGAACTTTTTTTGAGATTTGACCTTTTCGCTACCGCCGTAGATCATGGCGGTAGGCTTGTACAGGCTACCGCCACGGGGAGCGGCGGTAGGTTAACGGCGGCCGCCGTCAGCCCCCTTGTGTGAGGCCACGCGGCATAACGGTTGTACCGCCACCGGACGTGGCGGTAGTCCAGCTAAGGCTACCGCCAGAAGGCTCGGCGGTAGTGTCGTAGGTTGTGCCTTCGCATCGGATTTAAGATGGCGTCGGTGGCGGTAGGGTACCCCAACCTATCGCCACGCGCCTTGGCGGTAGGGTCCTACACACATGCCTTCGGTACTGTGACGAAGAAATCGTGACCCGTTGGCGGTAGGGTACCACAACCTACCGCCAAAGGTCCTAGCACTACTAGGGAAAAGCCTAGCAGCAGCGCGGGTTTTGGCCCTCTCAGTAGCGCGGGTACCGGCGCTACTAATAAGGCGCTACGGCTAACGTATAGCAATAGCGCCTGTTGACCCACACCATCGACATCGATGAATAGTTGTAGCGCTTTGAAAAGGGCGCCATCGATATTATTCTGCAATATTGTTTAGCAGAAGCGCATTGGTAAGTCGGCGCCATCGCTAAATTCCCCCTCGCTACTACAAGTTTTATTAGTTTTTTTCCTGCATATTTTTTATTTATTTGTTTTGTATTTGAATAGGCTTTATACAATAATCTTTAGCATATCATCCACATACAAATGTAATCATAGCATATACATACAATTAGTCTCATCAAATCATGTCATCATCATAATCATCATCCAACACAAAGTGGTCTCTCGTCATCAATCTCGAAAATAGCGATACAAATCTCGATTACTTGCAAATACATCGTCATCCATCTAAACAATGATATACGCGAGAATAGCTATCACCTTGAGTACATGAGTTCGTATCCCTCTCTCGCATTAGCGTGAACCTAAACTAAGCATCATGGTCGCTCGAAACCAAAAACGGTACACTGGGCTCGACACTCCGCCACTTGTCGATATATATACTCATGGCGTAGCACTTCTTCACCATCTATGATCTATGCACCGCATCGTCACATGAGTCGATGATATGCAACATATATAGTTGAGCAAATGTAAAGAGACAGACTTGGCAAAAATAGAAACAACATATCATAAGCATAAATAACAAAGTTCATCATACCCGAAATGACCTAACTAGAGTGATTTTCGCTAGTCGAGGAGGAGGACGGTTTAATTACATCACAAATAAAGTTTCACCGTGCATAACTCAAAGTTTTGTCATAAAAGAAAGTATGGACTAAACGGACACATTGTCATATATCGACAATCACTCCATCATGTCGTGCCATCTATCCATGTCAGGGAGATAGTCATCGAGTTTAGTGAAAGGCTTCATGTCGAGACGCTGAGAGGCTATCCATGTTCGGACGTCTTCCCGCGACATTTGTCCTTCTGCATGGAACATCCCTGTTTTTTCGACGACCTCATTCATGATGATTTGGGCAAGTTCGCGCTGGATGTTATAGAACTCAGCTCGAAGTCGATGATCCTCGATATCTCCTATGTCCTTTGCCCATTGCGTAATATGGGCATCGCCAGATCTAGGTGCCATGTGAAGGTTCCGTGATCCCGTCAGATCTCGGCATGTGGTGTAGGACATAGAATCCATCATTAAGAGAATCGCTCGATTGTCGGATGCAGCAGAAGTCGGTCTTATGGTGAAGGCGGCCCTTCCGCCCCTTCTCTTCTTGTCCCTAACCTCTCCACCCCTTGCTTGGTAGTAAAACATAGCATCGCCGAGAACATCTTTGATGTGGGTGTAATCCTTTTGTGAATGTTCTTCGACGAGTCCAAGTAAAGAGCGTGGGAGAATCGGGGGTAGAGGATGATGAGGACGGCGCGCCCGCCGCTGCGCAAAATAAGTACACCTCAAATTAATTAGCCTCCACCGTGCAAATGAATTGTTGAAATCAAAGGAAGGATAGCAGCGCGGATGACTTACACGGGATGATAAGGCATGAGAATCACCTCCTTGTCCTTATTGGCGAGCATGAAACTGACGATATAATCCCTCGCGTATTCACGATGCTGTGCATAGACTCCCAAGAAGCCCTCGTGCATGTAGTACGGGTCAGCAACAATAAAACGTATCTGCTCAACCCTAATGATGTAGTTCATGTGCAAGGCATAAAGGCGGACAAACGTAAAATCCAGCTTCTTCACGTGAAACATGTCGAATATGTAATCGAATCGGAGGAAGAACTTATCCGGGGAAGCCGCCGACGCACGACATTTGCCGCAAACGTTAACCACGAGAGTGGGTATCCCGGATCTTTCGAGGCGATGAGGCCTTTCTACCGCAGACATCGTCATGAAGTCTCCTTAGATCACCGAATCGGCCCATAGCGCTGTTTCGGTAGGATTGGTCGACCGATATGCCATTTATCCGCATCGGGATATCTACACGGTCTGAAGCCGAGGCTGCCGAGGCGGCCGGATCATAGAATCAGCTTTTTTCCTTTCCTCGCCTCTTCCTAGACTTCTTTACCACCGGATGGTCGTCAATAATACGTTGAGACGGTAATTCAGCACCGACTCATGACGCCAAACTCGAGGAGGCGCCAAGATAGACATCTTGCTCAGGCCATCGTCATCCTCATCCTCATCCATGGCGACGCCATCAACGACTAATGGAGCCACCCGCTACCCGTCCGCTATCACCCAACCCGACACCCGACGCTAATTGGGTAGGTGGGTGTTGATGTTCATACCTTGCCGAGGCTGCGTGCTCATGGGTGTGCTCCCGGCCGCCTCCAGACGAAGCAGACTCTTTGGCCACAACAGGACCCACCCATTGCAACAATCACTAAGCCGCCGCGGGGTCTCGTCATCATCCCCCACTAGTATTAGAGGAGGCAAATTCTCGTGGCCCGGTTTGACACTGGCCACGGAAACTGTAATAGCCTGGCTTATTAGGGATCATAGACTACTCATATCAATAAGGAATTCCTTCTTTTCCGGGAGCCCATTCGGACAGAACTCCAAAGTTAAGCGTGCTCAGCTTGGAGTAGTGTCAGGATGGGTGACCGATCGGGAAGTTGCTCCCGGGTGCGCACGAGTGAGGACAAAGTGCGCAGAAAAGACTAGTATTGATCTGTGGGGCCAGTCTAGATCCTGCCAGGAGTAACGACCACCGGCGGGTGTGTCCGGGGCGTTTCAAGTTGGTAATCAGAGCCATCCCCGACCTTAGGAGCCCCCACTGCTTGATCGTTTTTAGCGGCCGAGTTGTGTCTAGAAAAAAAAATGTTTTGAGTCATTTAGGATTATATATATCGGAGAGTTAGGAATTCTTTTTACTCCCCAGTCCCTTCGACCTTCTGGTGAGGTATCCTGACGTAGAGTTTTGACTCTTCTCTTCTTAAATTTCACTAAATTTTTTTTTAGGATCACGCGGGTATCTTGGAATCGTTCCGATGGTTTTATGATGACAACATTGTCTTGGTGCCTCCTGACATTTAGGGGTTGTGGCAGTGTCCCGGGGAGTTGAGCTCCGAGGTGTTGTCGCCATAATTTTATCGTTGCAGTTCTGGAATACCTGAGTTTAGTACGCCGACATCGAAAATCTCTTTTATGCAGTTGTTGGTGAGATAATCCCGCTAACCCAGTACCGAGGTGAGTACGGGAGTATTGCCATGACTCGTATAACGGATGCTTTTCGAAGGTTGAGGTAGACGATTTCCGAAGGTTTCTTGGTTATGTGTTGACGGATGGATACATCTGGATGTAGGGATTGTTAGTTTGGGTGATATATATTGCTCCCCTGTATCCCCAACACCAGATTGCATAACCAGAAAGTTTCGGGAGTTTTATAGGTGGGAATTCAAGTAGCTCCTAGAATATCTTTCCGACGGATGTATGATATGAAATTGGGGTTCGACGTCTAGTGGTCCGCCTATTCACGGTTGGTTTTACAATGGTCTCGTTGTGTCTTAAAGAGTCCTTGGCTATGCCGACTGGGACGCTTCAGATGTCATGTGCACTGCCTTGTACATGATGGTGCTGTACGATTGAGCCCGTGTAGGCCCCACCACAAAAACTTCGGACGAAATCTCTATCATATGTTTGTTCCGGCTTATTCTGCAAGCCAGTCCTTTGTTTTTGTTTTGAGTTGTGGTATTCGAGTTGCTTCAAAGTTAGATGTTGAATCCATACCTTTCCTAAACGGTGTTCTCATATTGCTATGTGAATACTAATCCTTTTGTTCATCGAGATTGTCATGTCAATCCTTTTCCAACCGGTGCGCTTCTCTTCGAGATGATCCCATCATTCTCCCCATCCGCAAGATCAAATCTAAGTTTTCTCAACGGTGTTTGTTTCATGCGTCTCCAAGTTGCCTTTGTTTTTCCCGCCCACCCACCCTTTTTCCTCAAGGACTAAGATTTCTTTACCAAGTATCCATTTATTCATGCGAAGTTTCTCCATTCTTTTCCATCAATGTTCTTACACGGTGGTTCTCAAGAAGATGTTCTACTAGTTCGTCAGTCCTCATTCCTTTCTCTTCTCCGGTGGATTCTAGTCAAGTTTTGTTGATCATATTTTTTTTCCTCATTTCAATGTTTTCTCATACCGGTGCACCTCATTATCATTCTTCTTCTCGCTAGTTGTTATTCCGGAGTGCTCAAGATATCTCGAAGATTCGTGTTTCCACTCTGCATTCGTTCAAGCTCTTTCGAGATTGTTATCTCATTCAAGTCATTTAATTCAACCGGTGCAATATCTCTTTAAATCATTTCAACGGTGTTCTTTTGAGTGGGCCCTAACCCACGTGTCTTTTCCGTGATCTTACCCGACTCTTCTATTTTCCCGAGCTATCCTAAATTCTTCTCCAAGTTTGACGTAAGAATGAGTATCATCAGTCAAATGCTTTTCTCCAAGATCTTTCAAATTCTTTTCATAGTTGGCTCAACCTCTTCACTTTTTGATTCTTTCGGTGTGCCTCAATAATTCTTGGTGGTGTTTCTCGTTGTCATTCTCATCATTTGAAGACCGAAGAAGAGTTTCTCTTTAATCTTGCTCTATTCTCTTCAAGATTCATGGTGATAGCTTGTTGCCATCCTCTCATAATTGTTTTTGATCGTGAGAATCTTTTTTCACCCATCAGGAGATATTCAAGAGTCTTCTCAGTTTGTCATCCGGAGTCCATCAATTCAGGTTTATTCATTCTCAGCTTTCAGTTCTCATTCTCCAAATCTTACCGGTGCATCAATCGAATATCCTCTAATCAGTTCTTGATCTCTTTGTTCTCATGTATCTAGTTTGTCTCAAGCACCTTCGTTCATTTGCTAATTCTTACCGGCGATGCACCCTACTTCGTTCAATTTCAATTCTTACGGTGGTTCTTTCAAGATCTCTCTTCCTTCTTCATCATATCAATTCATTTGTTGTTCCAATCCCACCGGTGGTTCCATCAATACCTTCTCAAGTTTGCGCCATATCTCTCTTAATCCTTTCTACGAGAATAAGTAGTATGCCAAATCCGTTGCTTTTCATCAATTTTAATTGGTGAAGGATAAGCATAACATAATTCTTATTCTTGTTCATCCAAGTGATTAATTCTTTATTTTGGAGGCCCTTAAAATTCTCAGTTTCATTTGTTTCATCTTCTCTTTTTCCCGGAGTTCCAAGCTCTAATTTATCACGGAGATCCATCTAAATCATTACAAGGCTTCACCTTTTGTTTTCAACTTCTCTTTCTTTTTATCATCCTTTTATTACCAGAGTTCTTCATGGAGGCTCTACATGGTGGTTCCTCAAGGATTCTTTTCATTCTTCAATTGTTTTCAAGATTTCTCTTGAAGTTATGACCCGCCAAGCTATACTCTAAAAATAAACATGGTGCTCAACACATGTCTTGTTTTGAGGAGCTCAAGTATTCTTCGTCTTGCATTCCAAAGTGCAATTCTTTCTACCTTATCTTTTGAGATGGTGATATGTCATTCTTGATAATTTCCATTCATGTTTCGTGATTCACATGTTGTCAAGAATGAGGTATTTTAAATCCATCAGTCTCTTCATTGGAGTTATCTTGGGTTATATTTCACCTAAAGCTTTCCCTAAGGATTGTTGCTATTTATGGTGCTTATAAATGACCCAAGTTCTTCATTTGTCCTTCCGGTGAAATAAGTTTCTCGTCTCCTTGTTGATATCAATCCAATCATTTGTTTTCGTTGGTGACAGATGTTGGCATTTCCTTCTCCATTCCTCTATCCCAATGATCTAACTTCTATTCTTTCGTTCCGGAGGTAGTGTGTTGTTGATTTCATCAAGTATCCTCTCATTTGTCAAGTTCATGTTCAATTCCTTCCATTTATAGTCAGAGTGCTGTCCAAATTATATCAATCTTATTCCTTCTCTATCTAGTTTTAACCGGAGTGGTCTCAATATCTATCTTATCGCTAAACCTCTTGGTTTTCATCATGATTCCTTGTTCCTCATTTCTAACGGATTGTTTTGCAATCTCGTTCATCTCTGTTGTACCCTTTCTTTTAAATTACTCAACCTCTCAAGGTTCGTGGTTTCACTCATTTCTCAAAGAAGCAACTTAGTTTTACCTCTTCTTTTACTCTTCTGTTTTCCCTCCGGTGCCATTCTAGATCTCGGGACGAGATCCTCTCGTAGTGGTGGAGTGTTGTAACACCCCGAGACCGGAGCTCCAGAAGACTTCCAGCTTTTCCGAGATTCGTCGTGTGATTTATTTGTTTGATGCATTCATCATTGCATCATTTGCATTGCATCATGCCATCATGTCATTTAATTTTTAAAACCTCTTCTAAATAAAATGGCATGGATCTTTGATCCATTTAAATCGAGGGAATTCACAGGGTGATTCTCTTTAAAACATATCCTCTCGATATTTAGAGAGCTATAGTAATTATTCCATTTATTTGGAATTAACCATAACACACTTGCAATATCCCAAAGCCTTTTATTATTTCAACTCTTGGCCTATAACTTTGCCATATGTCCTTCCATCATTTTCCGGAGCTCCACCAAAAATCCGAACATTTTTGGACACTCCTAAATCCTAGACTCCATTCAAACTCCTTTGGCGCAAGTTAAATAATTTTGGGTTTAACTTCGTCTATTTTGCTGGAACCACTTTTGTTGGGTTGGAAATATTCCGTAAAGCCTTACAAATATGTCCCATCCTTTTATTCTTGTTCTTGGTCTTTTCTTTTAATTCTTTTGAATGCTCTCTATTCTTTTTTTCTGCTAAAGAGGGAGACAGAGAGCCCAGCCAGGCCTCTGCCATTTTTTTTTTCTCTCCACTGGGCCGGCCTCCCAGGCCCAGCCGCCGGCATCCCAGGCTTAGGCCCAGCCGGCCCCTGCCGACCGAACCCTAGCTAATCCTCTCGATCCCCCTCGCTCTCCCCTCGTTCCCACAGCGCCGCAACCCCCTCTCCCGATCCCATCTTCCTCCCTCCATCGCCAGACAGAGGAGCGCATCGACCCATCGCCCGATCCCTTCTGCCTCCTCCCGCAGCGCCTCCATCCTCCTGCCTCTCCCCCTCGACCTCCTCCACCGCGTCGCCAGGCCGCAGCCCGCGCCTCCATCTCCCTCCTCCGCGACCACCACCACCGACCCGCCGGCGTGCCCTCCTCGCCTTGAAGCCCCGTGCCCGGCCACCGGAGCCGTTACCGCTTCCTCCGCCGCCCGCCGCTGCTTCCTCCGCCGCCCGCAGCTGCCCCGCGCCGTCGCCTCCTCCCAGATCGGCCGCGCCTTGCTGCTCCATCCAGCGCCTAAGCCTCCTCCCCTGCCGCCCGAAGTCCTCTTCTTCTTCTTCGGCGCCCGAGGCCGCAGCCTCCCCTGCCGCCGCCTCGGCCCTGCAGGAGCTCCTCTGCCGCCGGAACAGGAGCTCCCTCGTCCTCGCCGAGCTCCTTCAAGCGCCCCCGCTTCCACTGCACGCGCCTCGTGCGCTGACCGCGACCAGCCTCCGTGTCCGAAGCTGTCCTCGCGCCCATCCGAGGCCCCGCGAGCCTCCCGCCGCCCAAGATTCGCCTCGCTTCGCGCGGTCATCCCGGCGCCATGGCCTCTCGCTTTTGGATGACCCGTGGCTGCCGTGCCTCACAGCGTTCCCTCCGCTGCTCGCACTGTTGATGTCAAGACCGTGGGTGCCAAATTTGTCTTCCGCCATCTCCGGGATTCGCCAAGTACCACGCCATCGGTGTCCCTCCAAGCTTGATGTTGGAACATGCACGACTACGCGGACTCGCCAAGTACCACGACGGCCGTTGTCGGCAAGTACCCCTTTGGATCGCCAAGTACATCTACGGCCGTGTACCACTACTTCCTCTACCGACGACCCCGGACATCTATGAAACGAACGTGAACAACTACCGCAGTCGCCGTGTACCACTACTTCCAACTACGAAACGTGTACCACTACTTCCTCTGCCGCCGACATGTACGACTACGAAACGAGAACGACTACTTCCTCTAACGACGCCGTGTACAACTACTTCCTTCTACGAAATGTGAACCGTCCCGTTGGAACGCTTCGAAGGTATAACCCGAAACGACCGCCGTAGAACGAATGCATGTGTTTGCACCGTGTCCGAATTGTCTTTGCACGTTCCTCTATTGCCATGCCACCGTCCCGTGGGAACCCGGTTGCCGGGATCATTCCACCATCTTTCGCATGTTCTGCACGCTCCCGTCACCTTTCTTTTGCACCGACATCTCGAGGAGTTGTCGGATCACCGATATGTTGCCGTGGCATCATTTTCGGATTTCGCCGCCGTGGCACCCTTTTCGTTTCGCCGCCGTGGCACCCTTTTCGTTCCGCCACGGCTACAAATGCTTCATATCATGATCATGTCAACGTTTTCATAAAAATTGCTTAATACTTGCATATGTCATCCGCATCATGATAACAATATTTAAATGCTTAAAATTGTTGTTGCATTAAATTGCTAAATAACATGGGGATTTTCCGGAGTTGTTGTTATGTTGTTTCCGGCCTCATTTAAACTTGCCTTGATGTGTGCTCTTGTTTGCATCATCTTTTTCCATGAATAGCTTCATCTAGTTTTGTCATGCATCATCCTTGGTTGTGCATCATGCCATGTTTATGTGATGGTTGTTTACTATGTTGTTTGCTTCTTTCCGGGTTGCTTCTCTCGTTAGCTTCGGTTTCGTTCCGGAGTTGTGAGGACTCGTTCGTCTTCGTCCGCTTTGTCTTCTTCATGGACTCGTTCTTCCTTCTTGCGGGATTTCAGGCAAGATGATCATACCCTCGAAATCACTACTATCTTTGCTATGCTAGTTTGCTCGCTCTTTTGCTATGCCAATGCTACGATGCCTACCATTTGCTTGTCAGCCTCCCAAATTGCCATGAACCCCTAACCTTTGACACCTTTTCCTATGCAAACCGTTGTTTGGCTATGTTACCGCTTTGCTCAGCCCCTCTTATAGCGTTGCTAGTTGCGGTGAAGTTGAAGATTTCTCCATGGTGGACAGGGTTTATGTTGGGATATCACAATATCTCTTATATTATTAATGCATCTATATACTTGGTAAAGGGTGGAAGGCTCGGCCTTATGCCCGGTGTTTTGTTCCACTCTTGCCGCCCTAGTTTCCGTCATACCGGTGTTATGTTCCCGGATTTTGCGTCCCTAACGCGGTCGGGTGATTTATGGGACCCCCGACAGTTCGCTTTGAATAAAACTTGTCCAAAGAAGGCCCAACATTGACTTTTACCATTTGCCTCACCACCACCTATCTTTTCCCTTGGGAGTCGCTCTCTCGAGGGTCATCTTTATTTTAGCCCCGGGCGGTGCTTGTCTAAGTGTTGGTCCGAACCAGTGCAGATGCGGGCCACCTCGGGCAACTCGAGGGCTGGTTTTACTCAGAGGTCGACCTATCCGTGTTGCCTCGAGAACGAGATATGTGCAGCTCCTATCGGGATTGTCGGCGATCGGGCGGCTTTGCTGGTCTTGTTTTACCATTGTCGAGATGTCTTGATGTACCGGATTCCGAGACCGATCGGGTCTTCTGGGTGAAGGTCTATTCCTTCGATGATCGCGAGAGCTTGTCATGGGCTTGTTGGGACACCCCGCAGGTATAAACTTTCGAGAGCCGTGCCCGCGGTTATGTGGCAGATGGGAATTTGTTAATGTCCGGTTGTAGATAACCTGAAGTTGACCTTAAGTAAAATACATCAACCGTGTGTGTTACCGTGATGGTCTCTTTCCGTGAGTCCGGAAGTGAACACGGTGTTGGAGTTATGCTTGGCGCGAGGTTGCTATAGGATCACTTCTTGATCATACTTTTGACGACCGTGCTTTGCCTTCTCTTCTCGCTCCCATTTGCGTATGTTAGCCTCCGTATATGCTAGTCGCTGTCTGCAGCTCCACCTCATGCCTTTACCTTACCCATAAGCTTAAATAGTCTTGATCTCGTGGGTGTGAGATTGCTGAGTGCTCGTGACTCACCGTGATACTTCCAAAACCAGTTTGCGGTGCCTATGTTTACCGAAAGGTGGACGAATCAAGCTCAAGGAGGAGCTCGATGAAGATCTTGCCATTTTGTGTTGTTTCGTTCTAGTTGATCAGTAGTGGAGCCCAGTTGGGGTCGATCAGGGTCCTTTGTCGCATTTGGGGCTCTTCTTTTATTTTGGTTCCGTAGTCGGACCTTGATTGTATCTGGATGATGTAATGCTTTATTCATGTAATTGTGTGAAGTGGCGATTGTAAGCCAACTATGTACCTTTTCCCTTATGTATTACATGGATTGTGCGAAGATTACCTCACTTGCGACATTGCTTTCTATGCGGTTATGCCTCTAAGTCGTGCTTCGACACGTGGGAGATATAGCCGCATCGAGGGCGTTTCAGAAACCTTGAAGACGTTCGGGGGGATCGACCGGCTGTGGAGCAATGGTTCCTTCGGCTCCATTATCGTCCCCTTCCCCACGTCCACCTTCTGTTCGCCGATGGTGTACAATATGGTGCACGGGGTTTCGTCGGCCTGCAAAGAAAAGTCTGCGACGTGAGACATCCGAAAGGCAACGAAACGGAGATTATACATTTATATTGAAGGGGCGGTGTAGCGAGATACCATGAGGGCGCCGAGCTCAGCTAAAGAGGAGGCACCACCGAGCACGTCCGGTGTGGGAGCCGGTGCGGGGAGCCAAAAGGGAGCAGTACGGAGCAAAAGGGAGCAGTGCTCCCAAGAAGTCGACAAGGGAAAGTCCTCTGCATTTTTTCGGATTTTCCTTGTCCAAGTGTAAACGTCATCACCAAGGAAGTAGATATATCTCGCAATCGCTTATTTTGCGGCAGCTACCGCTGTTGCGATCGTATCGAGATGATTTCTTGTCAACCGCAATCTCAACCTTCTTGTCGACGCTTTCTTCGATTAACCTCCGCTTTCCTTTCTCTCCTCCGTGGTCTCACGGTAGTACTTCTTCCACGTGGCGCCGTCTCCGACACCGCACGCGCCCATACGACAATGAGTATCCACCGGTTGTTGTTTCAATATGTTCAACGCCGGTTGAATGGAGTGTCCCACTTGGCCTCGCCAATGCCTCGACGGCGAAGTCGCTTTCGCCGCAATCCGCATCGCTCTCTCGCAAAAGCCACAAGGATCGTTTACAAATATGACTAACGTGTGCAATGAATTGATCGAAACTAAAATTACCAGCAGTCTCAAGAACTCCGTAATGACCGGTGTTGTCTCAGAACCTTCTTCACTGGGTCCCAACGGTGTCGGGCCCTCAGACGCCACGCCCCTGCGGGACGGTGAAATCCGCCAAGGGTGCAGGATGCCTGCACTGCAGCTTCGCGTCCTCCTTGGCCCATTTGGACCTCTTTCCGCCATAACCACGGCTTCCGAGGTGGTGGCTCCCAATGTTCCTCTTTTGAAGCCCCTTCATGTGCTTAGACTTTTTTTGGCAGCTTCGGCCTCGCAAGCCTCCTTGAATATTTGAAACTGCTCTTCCGTGATTGTCGGATTATCCTTTACAATCTCGGAGTAGGGTTCCCCGTCGTTGATCTTTGCTTTCACTCGATTTTTCTAGGCGGCCAACGCGTCGCTAAACTTGGTCATGGCGTGTTTGTTTATCTTCTTCATTGCAGGGTCCTTGTCTGGATCTTCATAATCCTTCTCATTCCGGCCCGGAAACAAGAATATCTAGTGAAACTTCTTTAGGAGGGAGCTCCTCATATTTTCTATCTTCTTTAGTTTCTCATCGTTGATGGTGGCGGTTGTCCGTATGATGCAGCCTATTTGATTGTCGTAGCACACGCGCGCTTCCTAGGGCGCCTTTGGCTCAAAATTGCTGTCGTCCACCTCCGTGACCACCAGTCTAGTAGTCCTAAGTTTGTTAGGAAGCCGTTGCCTCTTTGCTTTAGGTTCTACACCGGCTCCGCTCCCCAAGGCAGCACCGGTCTCAGCGTCGGTCTCGATGTCGGTCTGAATCTCAGCGCCGGTCTCAGTCTCAGCACCGGTCTGCGTGTCGGTCTCAAAGACCGGTCTGCGTGTCGGCCTCGATCCCGATGCCACGGTGGGCCCAACAACAACATCTGTTGATCGTCGGTAAGGCTAAAATTAAATGCGCCGCCGGTGAGACGCCGTCGCAATCACCGTAACCCTGTCCTTCATCGTTGCTAGCCATGTTTCCTATGATTAAATCTAGTCAATTAATTCTAGACCTAATAAAATGAATAATGACATAAAAGGACTATTGTTTTGCAGGAATGTTGACTCCTTCCCGGTGCGGCAAATCCGGGCACTCGATATGTCCTAGTTTGTAGACAAGTCATGCCAAAATTCACGGAAAATTTCGCATGACCTTTGCTAAAAAGCGGACAAATCGAGAACATGAAATTTGCGAACAGAAATGAATCAACATTCCGCAAAACATAGGCCACTCAAAGATCATTCCACGGAAGCAGTGTTCAAATATCCCTCTTCGACACCGCAACACATGTCCAAATATACACGAGCAACCACATGTCCAAATTTCACAAGCTAATTCAAAAACAAAATGTAGAAGAAAATTCATTTAACTACTAATAGAACAAAATTCAGTTAACTTTAGTGCTCTATAATGATGAAAAGAAAAAAATTCAGTTAACTACTAATTTCATTCATTTAGGTTATTCATTTAACATCACATAATTAACCTACTGTACCACTACTACTAGCAGCACTACTAACCTAATTAACCTAGCAAAACTCTAGTGCCCTAACTAAAAAACATCTAATTAACATCTACTAGTACCACTATTGCCCTAACCTAATTAACATCTACTAGTATCACTATATACTATACAAGCAGCATCTACCCTAATTAAACCCTACTGCCCTAACTAATTTTTGTTGTAAACCAAATTTTTTGCTCTAAACTAATTTTTGCTCTAACATCTACTACTTAACATCCTTTGCTCTAAACTAAATTTTTTGCTATAAACAAACTTTTGCTCTACTAATTTTTTCTCTAAAATTCAGAGAGAGAGGAGTGGGGGGGGAGGGGTGGGGGACTTACAGAGAGGGGAGAGACGGTGGCGGGGAGGTGTTCGGTGACGGAGGCAGGGGCGGAGAGGATGGGCTCGAGCACGGGCAACGGCGGTCCTGGGCGGGCTCGGGCGGTGGTGAGGTGGAGGGCGCGGACGGTGACGTCGAGGGCGGCCTCGATCGGGCGGCGGCGGTGAGGCCGAGGGCGGGGCGGTGAGGATGACGACGGCCTCTGGGAGACGGTGAGGTTATGAAGGCCCACGCCGGTAGGAGACGGCGGCAAGTGGGCGACAATGAATTGGGGAGACGGCAAGTAGGGCGAGGGATTTGGGAAGAAGTGTGCGGCGAGGGCGGGGAAACCGCTATTTAAGTGAAGCGAAGCAGGCTGCTTCCAAAACGCGCTATAGCTAAGTTAGCTACTGCTGCTTTTTGGAAACGCGCCACGATATTCCTTTCTCCTTTTCCCTTTTTATTTTATTTTTCTTTACATTTTATTTTTTCCTTTCTCCTTTTCTATTTCTTTCATTTTCATTTACTTTTCTACTTGTTTTTCACTTTATTTTATTTCGTTAGCGAGCGCCTTACACGTAAGCGCGCCACAGCTAAGGAGAGTAGCGATAGCCGGGCAAGATATGCCATCGCTAGGTTGGCTAGCCATGTGCGCCAGTTCAAACATAGGAGTAGCGCTTTTTGCTAGTACGCGCTACTGCTAAAGTCATAGCAGTAGCGCGGTTATCTTACACGCGCTGCTACTAAGTAGCAGTAGCGCTTGATTTTGTACAGCGCTACTGGTAACATTCTGTGTATAAGGTTTTCCCTAGTAGTGTAGCGGTAGGTTGTCTACACCTACCGCCGTCCCGTTCGGCGGTAGGGTATGTGCCAGTTAACTTCTAAACTGGTTCTTTGTCTTATCAATCAAAAATAAATAGACATCACAACAAATATTGTTTGTAATTCAAAATGGGATGATCGCACACATTGTAGATAGCAAATTAACATTTCAAATAGTTTGAACATAGTTTGAAAGTAGCAATTCGACATCACCAACAAAGCTTGAAAGTCCAAATAGACATCACTAGCATAGCATACAAGTTCTTGCTCACAACTAGTTGTACTAAACGACATCACCAACACGAGTGGTCACTTCCTCCTGCTCCTCTTAGCGGTACAATCGTCGTTTCTCTTCGAGCGGGTTTCGTCCGGCTTCTTCGTGCGACGACGAGCAACCGGTTTCTGAAACGGGGATGGGCTCAAAAAATCCTGGTGTGGATGAGATACCCTCTTCCCCTGGCTTGGCTGCGTCGGTTGAGGTCCGTCATTGTCGTCGTACTCCTCTGCGTCCTCCTCCTCCTCTTCTTCTGCGTCCTCCTCCTCTGCGTCCTCCTCCTCCTCTTCTTCGTAGTCCTCTGTTTCTTCTTCCTCTTGCTGCTCAACAACGCGGGATGACGAGGCAACATGAGGAAGCTCCGCCGGCCGCTAGGGGAAGAAGATGGGGGCGGGTTTGTGGGTGGGCCCCACAAGCCGGCCGCGCGGGCTTATAAGGTTTCAGCTCCTACCGCCAGAGCCTACAGCGGTAGGATTACAGAGCCTACCGCCGTGGGCTCTGGCGGTAGGGTGGACGGCAGGAGACAGTTCCGTTTACTTGGGGCTGACGTGGATAAGTGGGCTACCGCAGATCCCTTTGGCGGTAGCATGCACAGGCCTACCGCCGTGTGGCCCAACGGTAGGCAAAAGGGTCAGATCTCGAATTTTTTTCGATCCGGGGTCAAATCCCGATTTTGTTTGCAAAAAGGGTCAAAACACGAAATTTTGCCGCTGCGTGATGTTTCCAACTTGTCCAGTGGCTTCTCTGGCGTGCTTTGTGCATGAGGGTACAGTACCGCCCGTGTGCAGTGCATTGCACTCGCCACGCATGCATCTTTGCACGTGCTCCTGCCTGTGCTGGGTTTGTCAAGCCGGCCCGGCATCAGGTGACCAGTGTCGTCGTGTGTCTTTTTTACAGTGAGAAGTAGTAGTTGTAGAGATTCAGATTAGCGTCGGCTTGGATTGGCGTCAGGTTGGCACGATGTGTGTGTGGTACGTAACAATAATGCGCCGGCAGGAACGGCAGTGATCCTGGGCACCGGCCTGCGGCGCATTTGGGCGGTCGTGCGAAGGGTGGCGATCCACGCAGGGTTTGGATGGGTGAAAAGGTACTGTAGGCAGCTAAAATAGATAGACGGGACGAAAACTTTTGTGAGTGGAGGGAGAATCTGAATCCGGGTGGTTCGTTGGCTTTCCTATGGCTCGGCATCATGTCCTGTGCTTGTCGGATCAGTTCGCCAAGGCCGCCACCCGCCAGGATAGCTGCACCGGAGAACGACTTGTACGTGCGTGCGTCCGTGCGTTGCACCTTTGTTTCGTTACGTCATTGATTGCAATTTTTGTTGGTAGCTGACCAAGCGAACCACTTGGTTGCCTCTCTTGTGAATTTGTGATATACTTCTTCCGACCCATAATATAAGAACGTTTTTGACACTCGAAGGGAGTACATACAATCAATGAAGAAACAATAAGGTTCATGTAAGTGCAAGGTGCGACGCTTTCAACTTGTCAAGCCGGTTCTAGGGGTCTTTTTTTTAGAGAAAAGGTGTCGGCCGAGTCCGAGAAAAGGCTAGAACCATCATTTTCCTTCCAAAATTCCGGAGAATAAAACGACACGAAGCAAAGATGACTGCCCCATTGTGGTCGCCTAAAATCATTCCGGCACCTCATGTACCGTCTTCTTCCTTCCATGATCCATCCACGTTGACTTTCACGTATCCGGACGAATGTTCAGAGCATCTCCAGCCGCGCCCCCAACAAGCCCACCCACGGCGTCGGCGGACCCAGCTCAAACCCGGCGAGCTGGGGCGCCCGAGGGCGCTGGGGGAAGAGTTTTGGCGCGAAACCCCTGGCGGGCCCGCCGAGTCAGCGACCCGCGCGCGTTCGTCGTCCTCGACCCCTCGGTTTGCCACGGGGAATCAATGCGAAGGCTGACTGGCGGCAGCCTTCCATTCATTCCTCACGGGCGGCGCACTGATGGCGCGACGCCCATACCGTCACGCATACACACGGTTGCCGCCCGCTCGCCGGCTATAAAAGTCGTCCCTCCCTCGCCGGTGGACGCACTCTCCTTTGCCCGCAGTCCCTCGCTCACCGTCGACGCCCCCATCTCGTCTCTCTCTCCCCGTCTGCAGCCACCGCGTCTACAACAACCGATGGGAGAGCGATTCCCCCGCGATGGAGCGGCGGCCAACGGCTTCGGCCGCCGCCACCTGCACGAGGCGAACTACCCGGCGCCGCCTGAGATGCTCGTGCCGGGGTGGTGGAGGCTCAGCGCCGGAGGCGTCCCCGTCCCCCGATAGCTGACCGACGCCAACCGCTTCCACGACGAGATCGCGAGTATTCAGGCCTCTGTGAAGGAGGAGGTGCGGGGCCTCCTAGAGTACGCCGCCAGCAACCATGAGTACTGAGCGGCGTACTTCCAACGCCGCCACGAGAAGCAGCTCGCCTCCACCAACAACGCGTCGGTGAGGGGGCGCCACAACACCGACGGCACCTCCTATGGTGGGGCGGCCCCGGGCGCACGCTCCACGCCGTCCTCGAGCACCTCGAGGGTGGCAATGAGCCGCCGCTCGAGTACCCGGCGGCCCTGGCCCCGGTCCCTCGCCGGAGCTGCAACCCTTGGCTACTGAGGGGCATGGCGGACGGGTCCTCTTCCTCCTCCTCCTCCACCTTCCGCTCCTCCGGTTCGCCGGCGCTCGTCAAAGTCAAGACCGAGCCCGCCGAGCCAGTGGAGACACTGCTCGGGCAGCACACCCGCGGCGGTGCGCGCATCATCAACGAGGGCGGCCGGGGCCCCTCTGCTCCCTCCTCCCGTCTCGTCAAGCCGAAGACGGAGCCGGGGCAACATCTTCAATAGTGAGCCGGGAAAACTCAGAACTTCTTCTGAACCTCATTTGCTCACTACAACTTCAGTAGTGGGCTAGGCCCTTATTGAGCTTCGCTAGCCAAAATCTGCATAGGAACATTGTCTTTTCAAGACCATAAATATCGCATATAGTACACCAGTACCTAGGATTGATGACTGTTAGAATCCGTGTTGTACACGTCTTAGGACTTTAACATACATATATACCCTGTATTTGTATTAATTCTTTGTTATATATAAAGAGAAGCCTGCAGCCCTTTGAGGCGTGCGATCCCTCAAATCCTCCTGTTTCTAAATCATACAATGACGATGTGTTGAACATGTTCAGCAGTTAATTCAATAGCGATTCATCAATACCCTCTGAGTTAATTATAACATGGCCATGTTGATGAGCACCGTCACTTGGATCCACCAAGACATCAAAGCCCTGTTCAGTGTCCATCCTCCGCATCTCGGCTCGGATCGGTGCACGCGTACAGCTTGTCTGTACCCTCCCCATGTGTGCATCCTGAATCCCTGACCCGGCCCTGCAACTCCTTCTATACCTCTGCACGTTATTCACACTCTCAAACAAACAGGTGAAATCCACCCAGTAAAAGACAACGACATTCATTTCCCCATCTCCTTCTCCTTCTTAAAGGGAGAAAAACATGAACACTGAAAGACCTTAAAAACTCCTGCATGCAGCAGCAATGTCGACGATGTGCGGCACTGTCTACCAGACATTGCATATTTGCGCTGTCTGTGTTTAATCTGCCCAGTATTAAGCATGAACATTCTTCTCTCCTTACATGAGAAACAAACACGAGCATTCAAAGACAATAAAAACTCCACGTTCTTTCTGAATGCTGACCGAGTTCTTCTATATATACTATCTCCCCCACGAATTGAAACCGGCTGATTAGTCATCATGTGCTGCATCTCACTGAATCGCCATCACGCTGCATGTGGTGCAGGCATAAAATCTCCTGAACCCAGCACGTTCTTTCTGGATCGTGTCCACGAACTAAACCTGCGTGATTAATTAGCTGGTAACCATGTGCCGCCATATTGCTCTGCGTGGTGGAAGGCTGGCGGCTGGGCAGGCTGTGCCGTGCCGGTCCCGGTTCCGGGGACGGGACGTCCAGTCGACGCAGGCAAGGCAAGGACGACCAACGACCAAGGTGCATGCACGCCCATGGCCAAAGGCAAAGCAGGGCAGCGCCATTTATTTTTCCTGTGCGTATTTATGCCCATGTGTGCACGGCCAGGGCAAGCCTCGGGGCAACTTAATGAGGGGAGGAGGGATCGATATCGATCGTAGGATGCAGTGCAGTGATCACCGTTGTGCATAGGTGGCGTACTGGATCCAGGCTACGTACGTGCGTGCGCCTTGGTTAAGACTTACGAAAATGAAGCTTGTGTTCAGACAAGATGCAAGTGAAGTTTCCAACTTGTCCAGTGGCTTCTCTGGCCGTGCTTGGTGTGCATAAGGGTACAGTACCGCCCGTGTGCATTGCCCGCGGCCAGCATGCATCTTTGCACGTGCTCCTGCCTGTGCTGGGTTTGTCAAGCTGGTATCCGGTGAACAGTGTCGTCGTATGTCCTTTTTACGGTGAGAGAAAATACGTCGTAGAGATTAGCGTTGGCTTCGATTAGTGTCAGGTTGGCACGAGGTGTGTGCGGTAACAATAATGCCCCGGCAGGAACGGCAGTGATCCTGGCCACCGACCTGCCGGCTGCCGCGATCATTTGGGCGGTCGTGGGAGGGGTGGCGATCGACGCAGGGTTGGGTTGGATGGATCATGGTGGTGTGCGCGTCTGAAGAAGGCAGGCACAGTTGCCAGAGCGTGAAAAGGTACTGTAGGCAGCAAGAATTGATAGACGGGACGAAAACTTTTGTGAGTGGGGGATAATCTGGATCCGGGTGATTGGCTTTCCTTTGGCTCGGCGTCAGGCCGACGCGATGCGGACGTTCATTTTGACCTGTTTTTATCCGTTTGGAACGGCAATGAAGGTGTCCATGTCTGCTTGGGGCCGTTGCCGTGTCGGTGCGTCCAAAACGCGGCCGCACCTCAAATCATGTTCGGAATGGACGTGATTAAAAAATCATAAAAACTAAAAAAATGCCAATAAAATAAAATAAAAGCAAACATAAAAACATAATTAAATATCACGGCCCCGTTCCCCAGTTCACATAGACATAATTAACATTAAAAAAACAAAAGAAAAGTGTCGCCGTTGTCGTCGTCGTCGCCAGTGAGGTCGATGTAGGCCGGCGTTCAAAGATGGGCGGTCCCTGGAGGGTGGGAGGCGCATGCACCACCTCACCCCATGGTGACGTCTTGCACTCCGGTGACTGCGGTGGCGTAGGGCACCAGTTCACGGCCCCCACGGCGTCGGCCATGTCGGCCGCCGTGCACGACCAGCTCAACCCCTGGCCCACCAGGCCTGGGTAGAACGCAGCGACGGGTTGCTCCTCCAGCACCTCCTCCTTCACCTCCTTCCTTATCTCCAGCTCTGATACGGCCACGTCGCCGGCCGTAGAGAGGGCAATCATGGTCTTCAAGCCCTCCCATTGGTGCTCATCGTGCGTGTTCATGGTATCTTCCATGACACGTTAAAGGAGCCGGGCCTTCTCCTCCTCTGTCATGCGGGGAGGTGGTGGTGGCGACGGAGAGGGCGCAGGCGCCGGCGTGATGCCGCGCACCCACGTACGCCCGCGCACGTGGGGAGGGCTCGGAGCACGCGCACCGCGCTCACATGGCCGTCGTGGCTCCGATGAGGTGCTGGCAAAGAAGGATGCACGCCGCGTGTCGTGCTTGTCCCGAAACCACGTCTCCCAGAGGGCGGAGTCGGGGGCGTACCTGGGGTCGTAGTAGAGGTCGTCTAGCAGGAGGCGGCGGCGGCGTTCGATCTCCTCGCGGCGCGCACGGCCGCTCATCGGGGCCGGCGGGATCGGTACCCTATCCGCGGACAGATGCCAGTTATTGGGGAGGTGAACGTCGCTCGTGGGGAGCGGTGTCCTCGTCTCCCAATAACGACGGCAAACATCCGCATGAATGTAGGAGGCGCGGGGGCGAGGCGCGGGGGCCCCTCCGTGGTGGTGATGCGGGCTCCGCTTTGACACCGCGACGGCGGCGGCCCGAGGACGAGCCAGCCTCCTGGTCGTGCGCCCCCTTGCGTCCGGTGCTCCACCATATCATGGTTGTCGATGCCCGGCGAGCTCGAGGAAGGGGAAGGGAGAGCTAGGGTTTGGGTGTCGGGTTTCGAGGAGGTAGCAGCGACCGAAGTGGGAGCGTGGACTGCGACCGGTCCACGGGTTTCCATTTAAGAGGGGCGTCTACCGTGCGCTTGGGCGGATGACAGGTGGGGCTGACCGCGCGTGTTTATGTTGGGCGGTGGAAGGTAGGTGGCCGCTTGCCACGCGGGCCCAATGTGGACGAGCGGCGCGTCCGTTTGTTGTCTGTCTGGACCCAAATCGGGCACATGTTTTGCGCTTGAAATGGGCCGGGACGGACACAAAACAGACAACATGAGTTCAGGCCGTCGCGCGTTGGGCCATGGGGTCTGTCTGTTTTGCCCAAACGGACGAAACCGGACAAGATGGGGTCGTGCGCTGGAGTTGGCCTCATGTATGTAGTCCACATTGAAATCTCTAAAAAGACTTATACTTCCTCCATTTCTAAATATAATTCTTTTTAGATATTTCAATACGAACTACATATAGATGTATATAGACTTATTTTTAAACGTAGATCACTCATTTTCCTCCGTATGTAGTCCGTGTTAAAATTTTTACAAAGACTTATATTTAAAAACAGAGGGAGTATTTAGGAACTCCTCCTATATATGTATTTAGGAATATTTCAACTGAGTTTCTCGCCTCTTCTATAAAAATATGGAGGGGTGCTTGCCCCTTGGTCTCGTTTTTCTTTTCTTTTTTTGTCCAGTGGTTGCTCTGGCCGTACTTGATGCATGCCGTGACGGTACAGTGCCGCCCGTGTTCATGCCCTCGGCCTCCATGCATCTTTGCATGTGCTCGTGCTGGGTTTATCGAGGCAGTATCTGCTGAGTGCTTACCACTGCCCTCGTTGAAAAACAGAGGAAGGAAGGAAAAGATCCCGTTGACAAGTTGACTGCCGAGCCAGCCACTAGCTACGTTCGCTACGCGCTGCGTGAAAACACAAGAAAGACAACCACACTTGCTTCTGTCTGTCCGTTTGTTCCTTTCGAAAAGTGCCGTCTTTCTTTTTACGGTGATGAGTAAAGATGCCATGTTTGGCGACAGTTGGCTATGGAGGAGCAGAGAGTAAAGTTGGAGAGTATCACTTCGGTCCATGCCATGTTTGATTATCTCTGGGAACTGGAGGAGGCGAAGAGGATCATGGTGCTAACCTTTTGGTGGCTATGGTGGAGCAATATGAACAAACTGAGAGAGGGTGAACTTCCTCTCACTGCACCTGATATTGTGCAGAAAACGAAGTGTTGTGTCCTAGAGTATCAACAGATTTACCAACCTCAACCGAAGAAAATTCCTATGGATAAGTGGAGGCCGCCGGAGGGAGACATGGTAAAGATCAACTTGGATGGATCACTCATTCCTGGCGAAGAATATGCAGGCTGGGGGATGGTAGCGAGGACGGCTGATGGTGAAATCGTTGCTACACGTGCGGGCCGGCAGGACAATGTACGAGATGCGTTTGCAGCGGAGGTTGTTGCCTTGTCCCAGGCCGTTTATCTCGCGGCTGACCTGGGTATGATTAAAGTCATCTTCGAAACCGATTCTCAGCTGCTCATGGAGACCATGGATCTTCACAAGTCAGACGCTTCGGCTTATGCGGCGGTTATTGAAGATTCGAAATTTCAGTTGAAAATGTGGTTCTCCTCTCATGTAATATCAGTCTGTCGCCGTTCGGCAAATTGTGTAGCCCATGAACTTGATCGTCTGGGCCGTTTATGTGTGTCGAACCACTGTATGCAGTGGGACTCAGATGTACCAGTTGTCGTGGCTGATCGTGCTTTGGCTGATTTTAGCCAGCACAGTTAAGTTATAAGCTATTGCTTGCTTAAAAAAAAAGATGCCAAGTACTGATCCACCAGAATTCGGGTTGGCACGAGGTGTGGCGGTAATAATGATACACCCGCACACTGCAGAAACGGCAGTAGTAATCCTAATCCACCACCCAGGGCGATCATTTGTGCGGCCGTGCGTACGCATGGCATGGCGATGCCAGGTTTGGATGATCGATGGTAGTGCGTGTGCCAGTGTCCAATTAATGGATGAGGAGCGCCTTGATGCAGGCAGAGCACACACACGGTTGGCAGCTAGGATGGGTAGGTGAGACACGTTCTTTCTGGATGGTGTCCACGAACTAAACCTGCGTGATTAATTAGTAAGTGACCATGTGCTGCACTGCATTTTCTCCTTCGTAGGCGAAAATGTCGACGATGAACACTCAAAGAACATGAGCAACAACATTCCTTTCCCCTTCGTCTTCTTCTTAAAGGAAAAAACATGAACACTCAAAGACCTTAAAAACTCCTGCATGCAGCAGCAACAGCAACAGCACGTTCTATTCTGAACCATGCTCCATCAATGTCGACGATGTGCTGCACTGTCTACTACATTGCACATTTGCGCTGTCTTCGTTTAATATGACCAGTATTAAACATGAACATTCATCTCCTTTCTCGTTGTTCTTAAAGGAGAAGGAGACACGAGCATTCAAAGACCATAAAAACTCCATGTTCTTTCTGAATGCCGACCGAGTTCTTGGAGTATCTCCCCCACGAATTGAACCCGCCTGGTTAATCATCATGCGCAGCATCTCATTGAATCGCCGTTGTGCGCTGCATGTGCTACAGGCATAAAAACTCCTGCATGCAGCAGCGGCACGTTCTTTCCGGATGGTGTCCACGAACTAAACCTGCGTGATTAATTAGTAGGTGACCATGTGCTGCACTGCATTTTCTCGCAGGTTGTGTTGCTCTGCATAGTGGAAAGGCTGGGCGGCGCGCAGCTCGTGGTGACCACGTCCGCGGGCAGGCTGTGCCGTGCCTGTCCCGGTTCCGGGGACGGGACGTCCAAGTCCAACCGATGCAGGCAAGGCAAGGACGACCGTCGGCCAAGGTGCATGCACGCCCATGGCCGAAGGCAATGCAGAGCAGCGCCATTTATTTTCCCTCCGCGTATTTATGCCCATGTGTGCACGGCCAGGGCAAGCCTCAGGCCGATTTTTAATGGGAGGGGGGAGGATGCAGTGCAGTGATCCAGGGTACGAGTACGTGCATGCGCCTTGGTTAAGAAAATGAAGTTGGTATTCATACAATCTCCAAGTGATGTTTCCAACTTGTCCAGTGGCTCCTCCGGCCGTGCATGGTGCACGAGGGTACAGTACCGCCTCTGTGCACTGCATTACCCTCGCGCACGCATGCATCTTTGCACGTGCTCCTGCTGGGTTTGTCAAGCCGGCATCCGGCGACCGGTGTCGTCGTATGCCTTTTTTTTACAGCGAGATTAGCGTTGGCTTCAATTAGTGTCAGGTTCGCACGAGGTGTGTGCGGTAACAATGGGCGTGTTTGGTTCCTTGTGTAGCTACAGGCTGCATTGCATGGGGCGTCCTGGGTGAGCCTGGCCTGGCTGGGCTGCTGCAAGGACGAGCAGAGATGGGTGTTTGGTTCACTTGCATGATATTGCTGCACACGAGCAGGTTTTTCTGAATTTTGCTGGGCTTGCCTGATCATTGTTTGCTAGCTACTTCAGCGACAGATTACTCGTACGTAATCCAGCGCTTGAGCCGCCAGTCATAACCAAAACTGCACTACTCCATTAACTATCTCGCATACTTGTATTGAAACAGAGGAGATGGATCGACCAAGTTAGCGCAGACTCGACCAATATTGCCGCGAGTCACCATGCAAATGCACCGATCGTTTCCTTTAGTGAGGAACGCGGTGACGCAGCAGCGCGGGGCAACGAGATCCGGAGCTCGGTGGCTCCAGACGACAGCAACGATGCTTGGTCCAGGACGACGGCGGCTGCAACGCTTGGTCGAGGACGACGGCGACGGCACTTGGTTGAGGACGGCGGCGGCGGTGACGCTTGGTCGAGGACGGCGGCGGCGGCGACGCTTGGTCGAGGACGGCAGCGACGACGGTGCTTGGTCGAGGACGGAGGCGGCGACGACGGCGGCAACTACCCTTGTTCGAGGACGGCGGCAGCTACCCTTGTTCGAGGACGACGACGGCGACGACACTTGGTCGAGGACGACGGCGGCGGCTACCCTTGGTCGTGGACGACGACGGCGACGGCACGGGCGAGGACGACGGCGGCGGCGACGCTTGGTCGAGGACAATGGCGGCGCCTGGTGGAGGTTGAACGAGGACGGCAGGGTTTGACGAGGGCGGCGACGACCGTTGGTTGAGGACGACAGCGGCGGCGTTTGGTCGCGATGAAAAGAAAGATAGAAGAAAAGCGAACCAGCCAGAGCCTACATGCGAGAAACGCGAGAAACTTGCGTTTCCCTCAGCCTGGCTGGGAAGCCTCCTTTTGCATCCACGGACCAGGCTCACGCGCTCATGCAGCCTACCAAACCACCCAAGTTTTGCATGGCGGGTGCGAGTCACATGCAAACCAGGAAACCAAACACCCCCAATAATGCGCCGGCAGGAACGGGCGGGCGAAGCCCGACCAGCCTCGGCGGCGGCGGGGCCTTCCTTCCCCTGCTCGCTAGGGCCGACGCGGGTCGGGGTCGGCGGGCGGGCGCTGTGGCGCTGGCCGAGGGCGTGATAACATGGGCGGGCGGCGATGGCGGGGCCGGTGCCTGGTGGCGGCGCGTTGGGCTCGGTAGTGCTTTGTTCCGCGCTGTTGCGCCTGGCGTGGTGGCGGTGGCCATTGGTGGAGCGCGTTGGCCCTCCTTTGGTGGGTGGCTGATGCAGATGCGGGGAGCGCCGCTCTTGACCGGGTGGGCGGCAGATCAGCGACGAGTGTGGCTGGCTCCTGTGGCTTCCCCGTTTGCCCTTGTAGCAGATATGGCGATGGTGCTTCCTCTCGAGGGATGGATTGGCGGAAACCCCTTGGTTGTTCGCTGCGGCCACGATGCCGGCGGCGCTCTGGCGTCTTTCCCCTTCTTGAAGGTGGCTTCGCAATCCCCCCTCGCCCTCCCTTCCTCGTCCCGGATGAAAGCCCCAAATCTCCGGATTGGGTGGTGACGGCGCTCCGGCGTCGTTTTTCTTCTTGAAGACACCACCTTGGAGCGGCGGAGTGGTGGTCGAGGCTTTGGCACGGGAGGTGGCTGTCGGATATCGTCAGTGGTGTCCATGCTCGGCCACTTGCGGTTGAAGTTGGCGCCGGCGCGCGGCGTTGGCGATGCTCGGTGGTGCGGCTTCCTGGTGCGGTAGTCGTGCTTGTCGTCCCCTCCCGGCAACCTGTTGGTCCTGGTCATGCGAGCTCAGGGATGAGCGACTCTGCCTGTCGACGGCGTAGTGTCCTCCGATCCAGGACTAGAGGGCAGGGGGTTCTCTTCAGAGGTAGAGACGGATGGCAGACCGGATGGCTTGGCTCAAGGGGGGTGACGGAGCGTGACAATCCGCCTGCAGCGGGATCTACCTCGGCTTAGTCGCGGCGTGTGTTGGCTCCTGTTCGCCGAGGGCTTCGATGTTCAAGCTTGTGCTTGGTGCATTCGAGTCTTGTTAATGGCTCCTTTGGTATCTTGTATCTTTGCCGTTTATGGTTTTTTCTTCCTTTCTTTTGTATCATTGAACTTGTGATTCGGTGGGCGGTTTATAATATAAAGTGGGTGGAAACCCCTTTTCGTCAAAAGGTACTGTAGGCAGCTAGAAAAGATAGACGGGACAGAAATTTTTGTGAGTGGAGGGAGAATCTGAATCCGGGTGATTGGCTTTCCTTTGGCTCGGCCTCATGTTATGTGCCTGTCAGACCAGATTGCGGATTTCCTAGGCCGGCAGGCTAGATGCACCTTTGGAGCAACTCCAGCCGCGCCCCCAACAGGCCCTCTGGCAATTTTTTACGCGCCGGCGCCGATAAAATGCCCCAGTCGCGCCCCCAAGACGCTGAAATCCGTCGACTCGGCTGGTTTTTGGGCCCGGCGATCGCAGACCGAACCCGGCGCATTGGGGGCCGCTCGGGGGCTCCGGCGCAAGTGAAAAACACACCTGGGCCACACTGTCAGACGAAAAGTCACGCCAATTGTCCAGATTCGCCTCCCACCCCCCGCGCGCTTGGCCGCCAGCCTGCCGATCCCGGCGCCGCCCGCCGCCCACCGCCCACCACCGCTAGATAGGCCATTCCCCGCCGGAAAATAGAAGGGGTTTCCCGCGGTAGCCTCTCCACCACCATCCGGGCGATTTTTCCAGCGTTTCGGCCGCACAGGGCAGTGTACCTGCGGGTGTGCGCCCACCACGCCCGCAAGGTGTTTGGCGATTTTCCTGCTCAGACCTGGTCGAAAGATTAAATGTGGGAGATCATGACTTGTTGTGTCATCTTGCACAATATGATCATTGAGAGTGAGCAGGAAGAGCCAGTGTTTGACACTGAACCATACTACAGGCAGGGTCCTCTTGCCCAACTTCCTCACCAGCTACCGGTAACCTGGACTGCCTACCTTAATATGCGTCAGGACATCCGAGACCCACAGATGCATCAACAACTGCAACAGGATCTGGGGGATCACCTATGGAGGATCAAGGGCGACGCCTAGCTCTGAAATATGAGTTTTTATTTGTTGAACTATATAATTTGTACTGAACTATTTGATTTCTATTGATTTTTTGTGATGAACTATGTGATAAAAAATTATTTATGTTGAGAATTCACGCTGAACCACGCCGAATATGGGCCGATTCGCGCCGATATCGGGCCATTTTTCGCCGATAGTGGGCCAAAAAATGGGCCGAGATTGGCGCCTCGGGGCGACGGCTGGGTGCCCAACCGCCCTCATAACCGATTATACCGTCGGTTTGCTCCCAGACGGTGATTTTTATGCCTTCTGGGGGGCCAACGGCTGGAGATGCTCTTATGCCACGTCTCTTGTGATGCATACAATCGATCGGCAGAAAAACAACAAGGTTCGTGTACTCTCTTCGTTTTTTTTGCATATAAGATTTGACCAAAGTTAAACTTTGTAAAATTTGACTAGCTTCGTAGAAAAAGATATCAAATTATTTTTCATAACATATAAATTTAGTATTATAGATGTTGATGTTTTTTTTATAAAGTTAGTTAAACTTTGAAATTTTGACTTTTTTGGAACGGAGGGAGTACATGTAAGGTGTGACACTTTCAACTTGTCCGGTGGCTCCTCGGGCCGTGCCTGCATGGAGGAGGAGGGTACTCTTGTCACCACCATTTTTCTTCCGAAATTTCAGGGGGACGTTTATTTTTTAGGATGAACATGCACTCGTTCGCGCATGGTCGTTAGTTTCGACATAATGGATCCAGGGTACATGCATGCGTTCGTGCACCTTGCTTACATAAAGATTCTAATACGGATTACATATGAAGTAAAAAAATGAATCTACATCGTAAAGTATGTCTATATACATTCGTATGTAGTTTACTCGTATTAAAATCTTTAAAAAGACTTATATTAAAAAAACGGAGGGAGTATATTACGTCCACCGTGATTAATAATAAATTACTCCTTCCGTTCCTAAATATAAGTCTTTGGAGAGATTTCACTATGAACCACATACGGATGTATGTGGATGCATTTTAGAGTGTAGATTTACTTATTTTATTTTGTATATAGTCCATAGTGAAATCCCTACAAAGACTTATATTTAGAAACGGAGGGAGTAGACATTGCAAATTTGGTACGTACCACATATGTTTTGAAGTTTCCAACTTGTCCAGAGCTTGCTTTGGCCATGTCTGTGCATGAGGGTACTACTATGCCGCCCGTGTTCATGCCCTCGGCCTACATGCATCTTTGCATGTGCTCGTGTAGGGTTTATCGAGGCAGTATCTGCTGACCACTGACCACTGCCCCTCGTTGAAAAAGAAACAAGGAAAAGATCCCGTTGACAAGTTGACTGCAGAGACAGTCACTAGCGACGTTTGCTACGCTGTGAAAACTCACGAAAGACAACCACACTTTCTTTTTTGTGGGAAGCAAGACAACCACATTTGCTTCTGTCTATTTGTTCCTTTCGAGAAGTACCGTATTTCCTTTTACGGTTAGCAAAGATGCCAAGTACTGATCCACCAGAACTCAGGTTGGCACGAGGTGCGGCGGTAATAATGGCACACCGGCACACAGAAACGGCTCGAGCATCTCCAGCCGCGTTCCAAGAGGCTCTCCTCCTGCTCGCTCTCCTCCGGCTTGCCGGCGCTCCGCCCTATCAAGCCGGAGTCGGAAGGCGCCGCTTCGATGCCGCACCCGCAGCGGCGTCCTCATCATCAACGAGGATGCCCGCCTCTCCCCGCGCTCCCTCCGCCTGGTCCGGCCGAAGCCCGAGCCGGAGTTGCTCCCTGTGAAGCCGGAGCATGCGGACATGGTGGCCCCCGACGATGAGGGCATGAGGCCGCTATCAAGTGGGCGAGGGGGGACTACGTCTGCGAGCAGGTGCTCCGCCAGCGCCAGGCATACGCGGAGCTCCAGGCCCGGTGCCGCAGACGCGAGGAGGGTGGCGTCATCGTCCTCGACGGTGACGAGGAGGACGAGGCTGGCCCGTCCAACCCCCCCATCGCGCGTCGGCAACCCTGGCCAGGGGTGCAATAGGGACAGCGACGGCTCCGGCGTGGCGGGCGATGACGGCGACGACGCCGGTGGTGACTACACCTGCTTTGCTGTGCTTCTAAGATGTCGATGGCGGCGCGGCGACATGGCGAAAGCGTGGGTAGGCGTAGTTTGGCGTAGTTGTAGGCGTAGTTTGGCGTAGTTTGCATGTTCATCTATTTTTGTACAAATTTCAATGAAGTATCGCCGAGTTTGTACAAGTTTGTATGAAATATCGCCGAATTCGCGCGATTTTGGCGGCGACCTGGGGGCGTCGACTAGGAACGCAGTCGCCCCCACGCGCCAAGAAAGCGTCGGTTCGGCCCCAGGCGGCTCTTTTTCGGCGTCCTGGGGGGCCGAACGGCTGGAGATGCTCTAAGGGCATGTAGTGTTATTTTAAGTCTTGCATCTAATTTAGAGATGGCAATAAAAGAATGTCGATAATAGGTTATCTCATAGCCTTGTCTTTAATAATTAGCAATGTCTAAAAACGTGGTGAGACATACTGTGCTAAGCCTAGTCATAGTGGGAGTAACATAAGTAGTAACATGCATACCACATAAGCAGAAAAGACGATGTGTCAAGCAATTAAAGAAAAGAGAGAGAAATAGAGTAACATAATATGTTACCATCACGTAGCGGTTTCCAATGTAAAATGAGTCTACAGAGTAATAAATGAAGCTCTCTATGTTATCACATCTATGGCACTACCCACTATGGAGGTAGTAACATAGACTAGTAACATATGCGTGTTACTAGTCCAAGTTACTTCCCACTATGACTAGCCTAAGAGATCATCTTTTAAATAAGAGAAGAGAACTCTTCTCTTATGATTTCTCTCTCCTCCACCTCAGTATTTATTCAATGTGACACTTCTAAGCTAGCACCATTGTACATGACCTAAGAGCATCTACAGCATACTCCCGAGCGGGTCGCCCGGTCACTGTCCAGCCACGATTTTTCGACCCGATGGGCTCCTTAAACGGGTCTCAAACGCCCGGGTTTACCGACACACCTGATATTCATCCCAAAAATTGGACGAATATGAGGGCGCCCGGGCATGCCCGCCACGTCGAACCCGCCAGCCCGGCCCCACAGCGAATTGCACCAAATTCACCAAACCCTTAATCCTCCTCCTGCCGCCCTCCAATCTTTCCTGCGTTTGGACCCTTCCCGTCCTCCACCCTTGCCCCCAATCCCCACAACCGGTCCCGATCCACTGCCAAAGATGTCGTCCATCCTAGCAAGGACGACTGCGGCAGGGATGCAGGCAGAGGAGGTAGCCCGGATGCAGGCGGAGCAGGCGGCCCAGATGCAGGCGGAGGAGGCAGCACGGATGCAGGCGGAGCAGGCAACCTGAATGCAAGCGGAGTAGGACGAGCAACACACATTCCGCCTGGGACACCGCGCATTCTGCTCGGAGCATGCACGCGGCCACTAATCCAGGCCATCCATCACGCTCGGACATTGATTTCATTTTTGGATGACCGGTTTGTTAAACTATGATTTCCTTTGCTTTGTTTCAAACTTTTGAATTCAGACAATTTATATCGTACGATCGGCAAATATGGATTGCATGGTTTTAAGGATTAGAATTTGAGATATGTGGATGTGCGGAGAGACGATTTGCCAAATCCGATTGTAGATGCTCTAATTCACTAGTCCACAACCCACGGTGATCATGTGTGCCCATGTGCGGCCGTTGTGTGCGTATGACGTGGCATTGATTGTGGTGCGTGTGCCAGTGGCCAACCTGTGAAGAGCGCATGCATGTAGGAAGGCAGAGCACACACGCACGGTTGGCAGGTAGATGAGGCGAAAAACTTTTGAGTGGGAGAATTATTATTTTTTGAAATTAACTGAATAACAGAAATATAGTTTGAATAAGTCAGAAGGGGACGGGAAAGGGAAAAAGCGAATTCAACGCATCGTCAGGAAACCCACCACAGGAGCTCGCCTGCGAGAACCTGCTATGGGACGTAAACCCGGCGACACGTAATCCTCTTAAAAAGAACAACACCAATAGATTTCCAGGGAAGATGCTCCCCAACAGAAAGTACTCCCAATGCTCATGCAAGAGCCAAGGAAACAGAACACAACTAAAGCTAACAAAACACAGTCGACTAGCCATAGAACCACGTACACAACTGGAACACAGAGCCGGAGCAGTCCCTATGATCAGGTCGTCGCCGCGTCGCCCGTAGCCGCCGCGCAGATCAGCATCATTGTTGTTGGTTTTGTCTGTTAGCATCTTTACACCCCTCTCAATCACTTCACGGTCTCCTCCTTTCATGGGTCCTGCCCAATAATTCATAAACACACAGGCAGAAAAGATGATCTCAAATGGAGTTTTAGGAAGCTTGAATTCAATGGTGGCCCTATTCCTGCTATTCCAAATAGCCCAGCAAATCTTTGCCAATCCAAAGTAAAAAACCTCGCCCCATCAGGAAGAAAAATAAAGCACCAAGAGTAGTACTGCCACAAATTATTAGGGCATAGCTCGATACCCAAGACTGCTCCGACAGTCTTCCAGACCACCCTGGCCATCGGATAGAGGAAGAACATGTGTTGCGAAGTTTCGTGTTCATTGCAAAAGTAACACTTAGAAATCCCAGGCCAATTACGCCTGCTCATGATGTCTCTAGTTAAGACAGCATCCTGGAACAGCTGCCAGAGGAATATCTTGATTTTTAGGAGTATCTTGTTGTTCCTGATCCAACAGTAGTTACACCCTGCAATGTTGTTTTCCAGAAGTTTATACATTGTTCGTAGTAAACCTCTGATTAGGTCCAGGGGCCCAACCAATTGAATTAGGGCTATCCAACCTCGGGATGTCCCGAATCACTTCCTGCATCTCCCTCCACATGCTATCAAGTAGGGGTGTAGTCTTCTACGGAAAAGGTCACACACACCCATTTCCCTCCACTTGTCGACAATTATGTCAGGGAATTTACATATACTCAATAAAAGTGGGACTTGAGTGTAAAAGGGGGGGGGGGACGAGCCGTTCAGGGAGTCCATCCAAATGCGGGCTAAGTTACCCGATCTAATTTGGATCACTCTGCCACACATATAGAACTCTTTCACTTTCATAATCGCTTTCCAAAAAGGGGATTCACTGAATTTAGTTTTCACATTGGCAATTGTAGCACGTTTTAGGTACTTGGCCTTGATGATATCCTGCCACAACCCATCTTGAGTGTCAAGCTTCCACCACCATTTTACTACCAGGCTTATATTCTGTTTACGTAGGTATTTCACTCCCAACCCACCCTTATCTTTCGAACGACATACGCGGTCCCAACGGACCAGGTGGTATCGCTTATGTCCCTCGACGCTTTGCCAAAAGAAACGCCGTCTTCGCTTGTCTAACTTTTTAATGAAAGCTTTAGGAAGCAGAAACATAGCCATATACCAATAGACAATGCCAGACAAGGAAGAGTTCAAGAGGGTAAGTCTTGCTCCCGAGGAGGCAGCATTTCCAATCCAGGATTCACAACATTTACCAAAATTTTCATCCGCGAAAATCCAATCAAGACATCTGAGGGTGGAAAAGTTGACCGGTACTCCCAGATATCGCACAGGAAAGAGGCCAATTTGACAGTTGAAGAGACCATCATAGAACTCTAGGATACTATTACCCCCCCTCCCCCTGACACAAAGGATTTGCTTTGATAATTGATTTTTAGCCCAGACATAAGCTCAAATATATACAGCAGGAGTTTATGATTGACCGCAGGTGAAGGGTCGTGCTCAAAACATATCAAAGTGTTGTCCTCATATTGTAGGACAGCCACCCCTCTGTCGGTGTCAAAACCGGCGGATCTCGGGTAGGGGGTCCAGATTTGTGCGTCTAAGGCTAATGGTAACAGGAGGCAAGGTACACGATGTTTTACCCAGGTTCGGGCCCTCTCGATGGAGGTAAAACTCTACTTCCTGCTTGATTGATCTTGATTATATGAGTATTACAAGAGTTGATCTACCACGAGATCGTAGAGGCTAAACCCTAGGAGCTAGCCTATGATGATTATGATTGTCCCTCTAAGGACTAAACCCTCCGGTTTATATAGACATCGGAGGGGGCTAGGGTTTACACCGAGTCGGTTACAAAGAAGGAAATCTATTATCCGGATCGCCAAGCTTGTCTTCCACGCAAAGGAGAGTCCCATCTGGACACGGGACGAAGTCTTGAGTCTTGTATCTTCATGGTCCAATAGTCCGGACAAAGTATATATTCCAGCTGTCCGGATACCCCCTAATCCAGGACTCCCTCAGTAGCCCATGAACCAGGCTTCAATGACGATGAGTCCGGCGCGCAGTTTGTCTTCGGCATTGCAAGGCGGGTTCCATCTCCGAATACTTCAAAGTAATTACCGAACACTTAAATCGTGTCCAGATCTACAAGATGATCTTCACATACCACCGTAGAGAGAACGATATTCTACAAATATAATCTGCTGACAACTTCAGACAACGTGACATGACACTACAGTCGAGTCATTATTCGAACCGTTTTCCCACAACCTGCCACAGCGCATATTGCGAGGCGGTTTCCTCGGCACGTCTTGTCGAAGCAGAGATCATGTCCCCTTATCACGGGATTCCCATCAATACGGGTATGGGTAATCCAACCGCGCCATCAATCGTGGCGCTTGGGAAATAGGCAATCTTCAACGGGCAAGTGGGGAGGCGCACCGTCTTCGTTGCCTCTATAAAGGGATAAGGATTCCCTATTTTTACACACGCCTTCTTCCTTCTCTGCTTATCCATTCTCGCACCCTCGAGCTCCTGCGCCCTAGTTCACACCTTCTCCGCACAGACAAACATGTCCGAAGCAGGAGGCAAGTGGGTGGCCTCCACCGTGAAGGAGGAGCATATCACGAAGCTCCGGGCGGCCGGATACTTGGCCGCAGATATCGCGCACCGGCTGCCGGACGCAGGATAGATCATTCCGACTCCGGGACCCCACGAGAGGGTCGTGTTCCTCGCCCACTTCATCCATGGACTGGGATTTCCGCTTCATCCCTTCGTCCGCGGGCTTATGTTTTACTATGGGCTGGACTTCCATGATCTAGTCCCCAACTTCGTCCTCAACATCTCGGCGTTCATCGTCGTGTGCGAGGCCTTCCTCCGCATCAAGCCTCACTTCGGCTTGTGGCTATGAGCCTTCTGCGTGAAGCCGAAGATCGTGAGCGGCCAGCAAGCGGAGTGCGGAGGTGCCATGGTGGGCAGGATGCCCAACGCCAACTGGCTTGACGGCTCCTTCGCGGAGACCGTGAAAGGGTGGCAATCGGGGTGGTTCTACATCACCGAGCTGCGCGACGCCAACTGGGCGGCAGCCCCCGAATTCCGATTCGGCATTCCCATGCCGTTCACCTCCTGGGAAAAGAAGGGCCTGGCCTAGGGTGAGCCCACGGAGCTGACCGGACTTCAGAATTGCATCAAGAATATGATGGACAAGAAAATCAAGCTTCTCATCGTGGTCCAGGTCATGCTCGTCCGCCGAATTCTCCCGTGCCAAAGACAGGCATTTAATCTGTGGGAGTTCGTCCCGGCCGAACACCGGACACTTCGAGAGCTCTACGGCACGACACACAAGGACGCATGGAAGGTGTTGTTCAAGGCCTCCCAAATACCTCCTCCCACATCCGAGGACCACGGACTTCACGCCACACGGCTCCCCCGTCCGGTGAGTCTTCTGACTATCATCAGATGTAGTTTTTCCCAGCGTGCTCATGGGAGGATCTTAAGTCTTCATGTGTATTTTAATCAGGAGTATGTGGAGACGGCAGAGCGGATTGACTGTCCGGCTCCACTGCCAGAAGGTCCAGCGGATGCTCTCCTGACAGAGATGCTAGTCCCGGAGCCCTACAAGGCGCCAGAAAAGAAGGCCAAAAACAAGGCCCCGGGGACCAGGAAGGAGCCGGCGTAAGGTCGTACCAGACGCCTCGTCCGAAGATGACGAGGCACACTCCTTCCACGAAGGGGGAGAGGAAAAGGAAAGGGCCGCCCCATCTGGGGAGGCCGAAGGGACTAAGAAGGCGGCCCAGGGGACCAGGAAGGGTCCCCGGCGCAATGCCGTCATAAACTCGTCGTCCGAAGACGACGAGGCGGATTCCTCCCGCGGAGGCGGGAGGAAACATGAGGAAACTCCGCCTCCCCGCACCGGGGAGGAGAAGAAAAGGAAAGCCGACCCGGAGGGGGAGGCTAGGACGCCCAAGAAGGGAAAGGCGTCCCTTCCGGATTACTCTACCACGGTCGCCTACAGCGAGGAGGAGTGGCTGCCCAGGGGGAAGCCCCTAGTAAGATCGTAAGTATCCGCACTCTGTAGTATTTTAGTGTGACTTCGCTTCATAGTCTACTATAACGCCGAACACATATATGCAGTCCGGCTAGGGTCCATCGCGAAGTGTCCTCTTCGGATGGGTCTTTGAGCGATTCGGTGATGAACTCACTCCCAACGGCCACTTCCCCTCGGCCTGCGGACGACACAGAGGTGTTGTCCCAAAGGCTCCCAGAGCAGGGGGGCGCGACTCTGGAGACGCCCCAGGGCGAAATTCCAGACGCCGAGCACACGGGGCGTAAGATCCCCGCGGATTGTGCTGACGGGAGCCACAGCAAGCCGGGCTCCCAGCCGGACACTATACCGGAACTCTCAAAGGTTTCGGATTCGGGCAAGCAGCCCCTCCCCAAGGAGGGCGAGCCGTTCGTGCCGATAACTTCCGTTACACCAGAGGCGTCGGATAGTCTGCTGGAAGCGCTTCGCGGCGCTTCCATGTATGAAGAGCACCGTACTCTTATGAGTGCGGTGATTCAGAAGGTTCGGTCAGCCAAAAGCGGATTGACCGAAGCCTACACCAGCCTCCTGACAGGCTTTGAGGTAAGTAATCGAAAGTGTGTGAAATTATCACCCGATAGACAGTAGCCCCTGATACTCTGTTTGGTGTTTGGTAAGAAAAGCCAAACGGAGGGTCAATTTTAATCCTCAAGAGTCTAAGATTATGTGTCTATGTGAATAAGCAGGCGGTGCTACTTGCCGCTGCTGCCCGCACAGCGGAGGTCTCTGGACTCAGACGGGACCTGGAGCAGGCCCAGGGGGAGCTCAGCCTCACGAAGAGGCAGCTTGGAGAGAACAAAGGTGAGTGATACCCCGTTCACATATCACAAAGAATAGGAAAAATTGGTGACGCTAAAAAAACATCATGATTTTGTAATAGGGGCCACGATCGAAGTGGCGTCCCTGAAGGAAGTGCTATCCGAGGCCGAAAACAAGGCGGCCATGGAGCGCATTGAGCGTGAAAAGCAAAATGCTAGGCTGGGCGAGGTACAGCAAGAGCTCCAGGAGCTCGGCAAGAAGTTCGAGTCCTTGGAGCGTGACCTCAAGACGAAGGAGTCTCGAGCCAGAAGGCCCTTTGAGCATGAAAGACGCCAAGGCCGGTTTAAAAGGCCCAAAGAGAAATCCAAAGTGCCAAGAAGATAGCGGCGGGTAAGACATTCTTTATGCAAAGCAAGCATGTGAAGGAGGCGTTTCTTTTAGTTACCTGAATTCGAAGCTCTCCAGGGGCATTCGCAGATCTTCCACGCAGCATATCAGATGTTGCGGAGTTCTACCGTGCCAAGGAGGGGAGCTCAACGGAGAAGTTGTTCTGGTCCCAGTATGTTGGAGCAGAACATCCGACGCCTCTGAGTGACCAATTGAAGAAATTGGTTGAACTCCACAGGGCGGCCGAAGTGGCTATGAAGATGTGGCCTGGTGAGCCCCTGCCCGCCAGCTACTTCGGCTTGATAAAGCGGATAGTAAATGCCTGTCCGCAGCTTGAAGTGATCAAGCAATCCGTTTTCGTTGAGGGTGCCCGCCGAGCCTTTGCCCATGCGAAGGTGCATTGGGGCAAGCTGGATGCGAAGAAGCTGGTAAAGGATGGACCGCCGGAGGGCAAGGTGCATCGTTGTCCCGAAAAATATTATGATGGTGTTATGAAAGGCACTCGTCTCGTGGCCGATGAATGTACCAAGGACACGATCTTTGAGTGAATGTACTTCTGTCGTTTTTGTAATATGAAGACGAAGTTATTTGCACTATATAGCGCTTTTTTTATTTAAAATATTACCTTCTATGCGGCTGTTTATAAAATTCTGAAAGTAGGCCAGTCGTCGGCTTCCGCCCCCACATAACTAGTACTGGGGTGTTCGTAAAAAAAAACAGACACTCTTTATCCAAATTTTTGGTCCCTGAAGGAGGTGTTTGGCGCAGCGAACAAAGCAATCGGACTATGCGGCTTTATAACTTTCACTAAGCCATAGAAGTCTACAGTTTTAAATTTCGGCGAAGCCCCTAGAATTCGGAAAGCCGAATTGGGGCGCTATATACGCCTAAATCGGACGAGGCCAATTCCTCGCCTAAAGCAGAAAAAATCTTTAATGATTTTAAGACCTCTCGAACAGCGACCAGCTCTCGCCGCATCATGCCGGTCAGTTTTCGGCTTTCTCTACTGAGGTGCTCGTCTGGAAGAACCAGGACACAATCGCAGTAGTTCTCCCTGCGCTACCTTAGCCGATATAACGGAACGTAAGGTACCAAAACAAGGGAGCCGGGCAAACCCGACTATTGACCCAAGACATGATTCGGAGCTGATGCATATAATGCTATAAGTTCGGGGTGCCGCACTGTCAAAAAGTGTTCGGACTTATCTTGCCGTATTATGGGGCACAATAAGAAGCCCCTAGCAAACTAAACGTACCAAGGTGTACGAATGCAATATTAAATAAGCATTTATATGAAAAATGTGCAGATAGGAATAATAAGTTGATGCTCTATATTATCTCCCATTGATGAATACTACGTCTAAGCGTATGTTTACAATGAATGCGTTAAGCAAAAGAAAATAGGACTATTTGACATGTCCTATCCAAGGGCGGGCCACATGTAGGTATATAAAATAGGTATAATGATCGTGAACAGATTCCACCTGGGTATTCCCTTTGTGCGCAAAGCCTTTTGCCTCCTTGGTTTTCTCTCCTGTGAAAGTCCGGTAATCCGGCTCTTCTGAAGAGGCTGCCCTAAAGTTGGGTCCTGGTGATCCTGTTGCGGGGTACTCCAGACTCACTTGACGGTGTTTGGCGTTGTTGTCGCTGGATTGGAGGTTTGCCGGAGAAGGCTGGTTTGTACTTCTGCCGCGAGGGCTGCAATATGCTCTTCTGTACAGAGAGAGCGGTCCATGTTTTCGTTAACTGTGATGACCCCGTGAGGTCCTGGCATCTTGAGCTTGAGGTATGTATAGTGTGGTGCCGCATTTAATCGAGCGAATTCGGTTCGTCCAAGCAGTGCATGATAACCACTACGGAAAGGGACGATATCGAAGATTAATTCCTGGCTTCGGAAGTTATCCGGAGATCCGAAGACCACTTCCAGTGTTATGGAGCCCGTGCAACGGGCCTCCACTCCTGGAATTACACCTTTGAAGGTAGTTTTGGTGGGCTTGATCCTCGAAGGGTCGATTCCCATTTTGCGCACTGTCACCTGATAAAGCAGGTTTAGGCTGCTGCCGCCATCCATAAGGACTCGCGTAAGGTGGAATCCGTCGATGATTGGGTCTAGGACCAATGCGGCTGAACCGCCGTGACGGATGCTGGTAGGGTGATGCCTACGATCAAAGGTGATCGGACAGGCTGACCATGGGTTGAATTTCGGGGCGACTGGCTCCATCGCATAGACGTCCCGTAGTGCTCGCTTCCGTTCCCGCTTGGGGATGTGGGTGGCATAGATCATGTTGACCGTTTTCACCTGGGGAGGTCACCCCGTGTTCGGACGCCAGGGCTCCTTGTCATCGTCGCTGGGCAGCCCCTTGTCCTTGTTCTCGGCGTTTATTTCACCGGCCTGTTTGAACACCCAGTAGTCTATGTTAGCGTGGTTTGCTGGCTTATCCGGGGTGCCATGAATTTCGCACGAGCGATCAAGTATGCGGTCCAGGCTGGATGGTCCCTGATTTTTTCTTTTGAACGGCTTTTTCCGCTGACCGGATTTTGAGCCGCTGAATCCGGTGTTGAATGTCGTGTCTTCAGTGTTGTTGCCTGATACGTCTCCGTCGTATCTACTTTTCTAAACACTTTTGCCCTTGTTTTGGACTCTAACTTGTATGATTTGAATGGAACTAACCCGGACTGACACTGTTTTTAGCAGAATTGCCATGGTGTTGTTTTATGTGCAGAAAACAAAAGTTGTCGGAATGACCTGAAACTCCACGGAATATCTTAGAATAAATAATAAAAAATCCTTGCCAAAGATGAAGACCAGGGGGGCCACACCCTGTCCACGAGGGTGGGGGGCGCGCCGCCCTACCTCGTGGGCCCCCTGGGGGCCCTCCGACGCCAACTCCAACTCCATATATTGGCTTTCGAGGAGAAAAAAAATCAGAGAAAAAGATTCATCACGTTTTACGATACGAAGCTGCTGCCGAGCCCTAACCTCTCTCGGGAGGGATGATCTGGAGTACGTTCGGGGCTCCAGAGAGGGGGATTCGTCGCCGTCGTCATCATCAACCATCCTCCATCACCAATTTCATGATGCTCACCGCCGTGCGTGAGTAATTGCATCGTAGGCTTGCTGGACGGTCATGGGTTGGATGAGATTTATCATGTAGTCGAGTTAGTTTTGTTAGGGTTTGATCCCTAGTATCCATTATGTTCTAAAATTGATGTTGCTATGACTTTGCTATGCTTAATGCTTGTCACTAGGGCCCGAGTGCCATGATTTCAGATCTGAACCTATTATGTTTTCATGAATATATGTGTGTTCTAGATCCTATCTTGCAAGTCTATAGTCACCTACTATGTGTTATGATCCGGCAACCCCGAAGTGACAATAATCGGGACCACTCCCGGTGATGACCATAGTTTGAGGAGTTCATGTATTCACTATGTGTTAATGCTTTGTTCCGGTTCTCTATTAAAAGGAGGCCTTAATATCCCTTAGTTTCAATAGGACCCGCTGCCACGGGAGGGTAGGACAAAAGATGTCATGCAAGTTCTTTTCCATAAGCACATATGACTATATACGGAATACATGCCTACATTACATTGATGAACTGGAGCTAGTTACATGTCACCCTATGTTGTAATGTTACATGACGAACCACATCCGCATAATTATCCATCCTGGTCCGGTGCCACGAAGTTTTCCATATAATGGTTCTCGCTTATTTACTTTTCCGCTGCTATCGCTACAATCACTACAAAATACCAAAAACATTACTTTTGTTGTCTTTACTTTTGTTACCGTTACCACCACTATCATATTACTTTGCTACTAAACACCTTGCTGCAGATATTAAGTTTCCAGGTGTGGTTGAATTGACAACTCAGTGGCTAATACTTGAGAATATTCTTTGGCTCCCCTTGTATCGAATCAACAAATTTGGGTTGAATACTCTACCCTCGAAAACTGTTGCGATCCCCTATACTTGTGGGTTATCAAGACCTTTTTGGCGCCGTTGCCAGGGAGCATAGCTCTATTCTTTGAGTCACTTGGGATTTATATCTGCTGGACACTATGAAGAACTTGAAAGACGCTAAGACAAAAATTTATCCCTCAACTACGAGGGGAGGTAAGGAACTGCCATCTAGCTCTGCACTTGATTCACCTTCTGTTATGAGTAATCTAGCGACACCTAAACCTACTACTGCTATTCGTTCCGATATGTCGCATGTTATTGATGATGCCACTTCTCCTATGCATGATACTTATGATGAAACTACTTCTATGCTTGATACTACTTTGCCCCTTGGTGAATTTCTAGATGAACAAATTTCAAGGTCTAGAGAAAGAGAAATTATTGAAACTGAACACGATGATGTTAGTGATGATGAAAATATGCCTGCTATTCCTGAGGGTTATCTTCTTAATGCTGAATCTATTGAAGCTATTCTTGCTTGCCAGGATAGTCTTGAACGTAAGAGGTTGCTAGTTAAGTGGAGTAAAGAACCTTTTAGAGATAGGATGAGACCCGACCCTGCTTTTGCTACCTCACCTATCTGTGTTCCCAATCAGGATTATTATGATTTTTCTGTTGATCCAGATATAATTACTTTGGTTGAATCTGATCCTTTTTATGGCTATGAATCTGAAACTGTTGTGGCACATCTTCGTAAGTTAGATGATATAGCTGCCCTGTTTACTAATAATGAGAGATCACGCTACCTTTATTTACTCAAAATATTTCCGTTCTCATTAAAGGGTGATGCTAAGAAATGGTTTAATTCTTTTGATCTTGGTTGTGTGCAAAGTCCCCAGGATATGATTTATTACTTCTCTGCTAAATATTTCTCTGCTCATAAGAAACAAGCTGCTTTGAGGGAAATATACAACTTTGTGAAAATTGAAGAAGAGAGCCTCCCACAAGCTTGGGGGAGGCTTCTCAAGTTACTTAGTGCTTTGCCTGATCATCCTCTTAAGAAACCTGAAGTACTCGATATCTTTTATAATGGACTAACCGATGCTTCCAGAGATTACCTGGATAGTTGTGCTGGTTCTCTTTTCAGGGAAAGAACATCGGATGAAGCTGAAATTCTATTGAATAATATGTTGACAAATGAAAATAATTGGGCACCTCCCAAGCCAACTCCCGAGCCAGCCCCAGAGCCAATTACTGAGCCTATCCCTAAACCAACTCCGAAGAAGAGAGGTGTTCTATTTCTCAGTTCCGAAGATATGCAAGAGGCAAAGAAATCCATGAAAGAAAAAGGTATTAAAGCTGAGGATGTTAAGAATTTACCTCCTATTGAAGACATACATGGTCTTAATTTACCGCCTGATGAAGAAGTGTATGATCTCAATTACTTATTTACTGAAGAACCTTCCGATATCCCGACACAGGTAGTAAAGGTAAATTCTCTCTATAGATATGATAAGGCTGAAGTCCCTCCTACTAAAATTGCTAGTCAGTGCTTGGATGAGTTTGATGACTTTATGTTTAAGCAAGATGACTTTAATGCTTATTTTGGTAGACAATTAAAACATAATACCTTTATGATTAAACGCTTGAGTGATTATATGGCTATATTAGAGGTGAACTTAAACTTGTTAGCAAACATGCTTCTATGGTTACCACTCAAGTAGAACAAGTACTTAAAGCTCAGAAAGAAGTGCTTGATGAAATGAATAGTAAGAAAAATGATTATGCTATTAGAGTGGCTACTAGAACTGGTAGAATGACTCAGGAACCTTTGTATCCTGAAGGCCACCCTAAGAGAATCGAGCAGGATTCTCAAAGAAATAATGTTGATGTACCTAGTTCTTCTAAAAGGAAGAAAAAGAAAAATGGTAGGACCTTGCAAACTTCTAGTGAACCTATCACTGAACCACCTGAGAATCCAAATGATATCTCTGTTTCTGATGCTGAAACACAATCAGGTGACGAACATGAACCTAGTGATAATGTTAATGATAATGTTCATGATGATACTCAACCTAGTAATGATAATGATGTAGAAGTTGAACCTGTTGTTGATCTTGATAACCCACAATCAAAGAATCAACGTTATGATAAAAGAGATTTTGTTGCTAGGAAACATGGTAAAGAAAGGGAACCATGGGTTTAGAAACCCATGCCTTTTCCTCCCAAACCATCCAAGAAAAAGGATGATGAGGATTTTTGAGCGCTTTGCTGAAATGATTGGACCCATCTTTTTGCGTATGCGATTAACTGATGTGCTCAAAACAACTCCTTATGCTAAGTATATGAAGGATTCATAACAAATAAAAGAAAGATAGCGGAAGCTGAAATTTCCACCATGCTTGCTAATTATACTTTTAAGGGTGGAATACCAAAGAAACTTGGAGATCCAGGAGTACCTACTATACCATGCTCCATTAAAGAAATTATGTTAAAACTGCTTTATGTGATCTTGGAGCCGGTGTTAGTGTTATGCCTCTCTCTTTATATCGTAGACTTGACTTGAATAAGTTGACACCTACTGAAATATCTTTGCAAATGGTTGATAAATCAACTGCTATATCTGTCGGTATTTGTGAGGATGTGCCTGTTGTAGTTGCAAACCTTACTATTTTAACGGACTTTGTTATTCTTGATATTCCCGAAGATGATAGTATGTCTATTATTCTTGGAAAACCTTTCCTTAATACTGCAGGGGCTGTTATTGATTGCAACAAAGGCAATGTCACTTTTCATGTTAATGGTAATGAGCATACGGTACACTTTCCGAGGAAACAACCTCAAGTTCATAGTATCAACTCTATTGGAAAAATTCCATCGATTATATTTGGAGGTTTTGAATTCCCTCTCCCTACTGTCAAGAAGAAATATGATATTCTTATTATTGGGGATGTCCATATCCCCGTTGAGGTAACATAGTGTTATTCGAAATTTCTCCGGTTCCATGTTAATCGGAATGGGTTTGTTAACAAGACTTGATCAACCTTGTTAGTGGATTCTTTTTGATGAGCATGAGACGGATGAAACTAGAAGCACAACCTTCTGTACCCTCTTTATATTTTCTGTTACTTAGTAAAAATAAAGTAAAATAGTATTCTTCTGTCTGTTTCCTGATTTATCCGTGCAATATAAAAATATCCCGAAAATAAAAGTCCTCAGAATGCCATGCTAATTTAATATGACTTTTTCGGGAATATTTAAGGATTTTTAGTGCAAAAAGTACTGCGGGGGGAGCTGCCACCTGGCCACGAGGGTGGAGGGCACGCCCTACCCCCTGGGCGCGCCCCCTGCCTCGTGGGCCCACGGTGGCCCTCCTCCACTTATCCCTGCTCCCATCTTCTTCCTCTGCCTCGCACAAACCCAAAAAACCAACTCAAGCTCGTGTTCCAGCAACTTTTGCTATGATTTTCGATCTCCTTGCTCAAAGCACCTCTCGCAAAACTGCTTGGGGAGATTGTTCCTTGGTATGTGACTCCTCCATTGGTCCAATTAGTTTTTGTTCTAGTGCTTTATTCATTGCAAATTTGTGCTGCATAGGTGACCATGTTCTTGAGCTTGCATGTCAAATTTATATGGTTCCAAGTAGTTCTAATGCTTGATATATGCTCTAGGCACTTGTATGAGTAGTTGCTATCAGTTTTATTGAAGTTGGTTCACTTTTGTTTGAAGTTACTAAAAATTTCATTATTTCAGAAACAATGAAGAGACTTTTGAGGGGCTCGTCGAGCCGAAGCTCGAAGGAAAAACAAAAGGAAGAAGAGCAGAAGCCCAAATTTAATTTGCCTCGTACCGCGGAGGTCCGGCCGTGTGAATGGCCTTCCGACGACTTCTCGAGGAGTGATGGGATTTATGAGGATTTCTATTTATTGATTGAGAACGCAGGCCTCACTGATTTCCTCCGTGACCAACGTCATCAGTATCTCTTACTCACAAATACTTTTGTGCAAAACTTCTACTTTTTCCCTAAGAAATCACCTCCATCAGTAGAGTTTCATTTATATGACGTTGTTAAAGAGATGACATTAGCTGAACTCTGCGAGGTTTGCAGAATACCCTTTGAGGGCAACTTAGGTGAACCCCACCGTAATGAAGTAGAAGCTTTTATTAACACTATCACTGTGGGAGAAACCAGGAAGGTTTCTGATGCGAGGATCACTAGCATACATTTTCCTGTTTTATGCTACTTTGCCTTATTTGCTAGTCGTTGCTTGATTGGACGTGGAAACTGTGGGAACCATAGTATTCCTGATATTACCATTTTGCTCCATGGTTTATGCCGCGATAACTCTGTTAGTATGGGTGGAATTGTTGCTAGACGGTTAAGTCTAAAACGTACTAAAGGCCCCATCTTTGGAGGCATTTATGCTTCACGCCTAGCTGAACATTTTGAAATACCTATTAGGCATGAGGAGGAAGAAGAAACAGCACTGCCCCGTGCTTACTTAGATTATAAGAGTATGATAGCACATGATTTTCTTGTTAAGAGTCACGAAGGGGAGCTCAAATACAAATTATACTTTGATAAACATCACCCTGAGACTATTACTTTGCCTGCCCCTTCTTTGTTTAACTTATCTGCAGGTCCTCACATTGTTCCATGGTCGGCTGTTCAAGCCTATCGGAATCCTGCACCAGCCCCGGAACCGGAGCCACAAGATGAGCCTCCACGACTATCTGTTTATTCTTGGGATCCAGAGGAAGTTGCCAGCCAGTGGCAGCCAGAGCCTTCTTCGTCACAGTATTACCCCAGCTTCACCTATGGATATCCGCCAGGCTATCCCTGGCAATAGACCAACTTAGGCCAAAAGCCTAAGCTTGGGGGAGTACGTATTTCCCACTAACATTACATTCATATTCACACACACTCATTGCTAGATGTCGGTGCCCATACTCTTTCACTGTAATATCCATGCTAGTTTATTTTCTTTTTCCTGCTTTCTTCTTGTGTGTTTAATAAACCTTGAGAAAAAAACAAAAAAATTAGTAGTAGTTTATTTCTTTGTTGTAGTAATTAAAAAGAAAACCCAAAAATATTTCCTGTTCTTCTTTTTGCTTGTTGGGAGCTTTCCCGTGTAAATAGTTTTTCTTTTTCTTTTCCTTTCTTTGGGGGTCGAGAAGACCATATCGAAAATGCTTAGTGGCTCTCATATGCATTATTGTTTATCTAACTTAGAGCCCATATTACTTGTCTTCTCTCTTGAGTTGAATGCTTGCAGATTCCAGCTTAGTCCAATGCATGTGCACTCTTATTATTTTACACACCGTTCGGTCGTGCAAGTGAAAGGCCATAATGATGACATATGATGGACTTATTGGGATGAGAAAAGCTGGTATGAACTCGACCTCTCTTGTTTTTGTAAATATGATGATTCATTGTTCCTGATTCAGCTATTATGAAGTAAACATATTTGCAATGACATTTAGAGATTATAGTTGCTTGTGCCATGCTTGATTAGATATGAGTTATAATGGTTTACCTTGCGTGCCAACATGCTATTAGAATGATTATGATATGGTATGATGGGATGGTATCCTCCTTTGAATGAATTGAGTGACTCGACTTGGCACATGTTCACGCATGTAGTTGAATCAAATCAACATAGCCTTCATGATATTTATGCTCATGGTGGATTATATCCTACTCATGCTTATATTCGGTGTAAATTAATTTTAATGCATGTTTACGACTATTGTCACTCTCTCAGTTGGTCGCTTCCCAGTCTTTTGCTAGCCTTCACCTGTACTAAGCGGGAATACTGCTTGTGCATCCAAACTCCTTAAACCCCAAAGTTGTTCCATATGACTCCACTATACCTTCCTATATGCGGTATCTACCTGTCGTTCCAAGTAAATTTGTATGTGCCAAACTCTAAACCTTCAAATAAACATTCTGTTTTGCATGCTCGAGCAGCTCATGTGCAACTAGGGCTGCCTATATCTTCCATGCTAGGTGGGTTATTCTCAAGAGGAGTGGACTCCACTCCTCATTCACGAGAAAGGGCCGGTAACCGGGATGCCCAGTCCCATGATCCAAAAAGATCAAAGCAAATCAAAATAATTAAACAAAACTCCCCCTGGGACCCGTTGAATGTTGGAGGCACTCGTTCTTTCGAGCAAGCCATGGATTGATGCTTGTGGAGGAGGGGGAGTATAAAACCTTTACCATTCTGTTTGGGAACCTCCTATAATGCATGTAGTATGGAAGATACAGCCATCTCATAGTTGTTGCGTTGACAGTGAAAGTATGCCGCTCAAAATATAGTTGTTGCATTGACAGTGAAAGTATCCCTGCTTCCCTCTGCAAAGGGCCTATCTATTTACTTTTATGTTGAGTCATCAACCTTCTTATTAAAAAGCACCCACTGGAGAGCACACTGTCGTTTGCATTCATTATAATTGGTTTATATTGGGTATGCCTTGACTAGATCTCTTTTACCATGAATTACAATGTTTAGTCAGTCCTTGATCTTTAAAGGTGCTCTGCATTTATGTTTTGCGGTCTCAGAAAGGCTAGTGAGATACCATTTTGTTATATCATGTTATGATTATTTTGAGAAAGTGTTGTCATCCGAGTTTTATTATTATGGCTCGCTAGCTGATTATGTTATTGATATGAGTAATTGTGAGACCTACGTGTTATTGTGAGTATGGTTAGTTCATAATAATTGCTGAAACTTGAATGCTGGCTTTTCATGTTTACAACAACAAGAGCAAACAGAGTTTGTAAAAGTTTTTCTTTTTCTCTTTCAGTTTGTCAACTGAATTGCTTGAGGACAAGCAAGGGTTTAAGCTTGGGGGAGTTGATACGTCTCCGTCGTATCTACTTTTCCAAACACTTTTGCCCTTGTTTTGGACTCTAACTTGTATGATTTGAATGGAACTAACCCAGACTAACACTGTTTTCAGCAGAATTGCCATGGTATTGTTTTATGTGCAGAAAACAAAAGTTCTCGGAATGACCTGAAACTCCACGGAATATCTTAGAATAAATAATAAAAAATCCTCGCCAAAGATGAAGACCAGGGGGGCCACACCCTGTCCACGAGGGTGGGGGGCGCCCCCCTCCCCCCTGGGCATGCCGCCCTACCTCGTGAGCCCCCTGGTGGCCCTCCGACGCCAACTCCAACTCCATATATTGGCTTTCGGGGAGAAAAAATCAGAGAAAAAGATTCATCGCGTTTTACGATACGGAGCCGCCGCCAAGCCCTAATCTCTCTCGAGAGGGCTGATCTGGAGTCTGTTCGGGGCTCCGGAGAGGGGGATTCGTCGCCATCATCATCATCAACCATCTTCCATCACCAATTTCATGATGCTCACCGTCGTGCGTGAGTAATTGCATCGTAGGCTTGCTGGACGGTCATGGGTTGGATGAGATTTATCATGTAATCGAGTTAGTTTTGTTAGGGTTTGATCCCTAGTATCCATTATGTTCTGAGATTGATGATGCTATGACTTTGCTATGCTTAATGCTTGTCACTAGGGCCCGAGTGCCATGATTTGAGATCTGAACCTATTATGTTTTCATGAATATATGTGTGTTCTAGATCCTATCTTGCAAATCTATAGTCACCTACTATGTGTTATGATCCGGCAACCCCGAAGTGACAATAATCGGGACCACTCCCGATGATGACCATAGTTTGAGGAGTTCATGTATTCACTATGTGCTAATGCTTTGTTCCGGTTCTCTATTAAAAGGAGGCCTTAATATCCCTTAGTTTCCAATAGGACCCCGCTGCCACGGGAGGGTAGGACAAAAGATGTCATGCAAGTTCTTTTCCATAAGCACGTATGACTATATACAGAATACATGCCTACATTACATTGATGAACTGGAGCTAGTTCTGTGTCACCCTATGTTGTAACGTTACATGACGAACCACATCCGGCATAATTATCCATCACTGATCCGGTGCCTACAAGTTTTCCATATACTGGTTCTCGGTTATTTACTTTTCCGTTGCTACTGCTACAATAACTACAAAATATCAAAAACATTACTTTTGTTGTCTTTACTTTTGTTACCGTTACCACCACTAACATATTACTTTGCTACTAAACACCTTGCTGCAGATATTAAGTTTCCAGTTATGGTTGAATTGACAACTCAGCTGCTAATACTTGAGAATATTCTTTGGCTCCCCTTGTGTCGAATCAAAAAATTTGGGTTGAATACTCTACCCTGGAAAACTGTTGCGATCCCCTATACTTGTGGGTTATCATCGCCGTTGTTCCGTCGCTTATTTCGGTTGCGCCGTGGCTTGCCGGTATTGTCGCGGACATCTGAGGTGCCGGAATTTATTGGCGTGGTGCTACTGCGAGCCAACCAGCTATCCTCGCCCGCGCAAAAGTGGGTCATGAGTGTCGTGAGGGCCGCCATGGACTTTAGTTTTTCCTGGCCGAGGTGTCGGGCGAGCCACTCATCGCGGATATTATGCTTAAAGGCAGCCAGAGCTTCGGTGTCCGGACAGTTGACAATTTGGTTCTTTTTGGTTAGGAACCGAGTCCAGAATTTCCTGGCTGACTCTCCGGGCTGTTGGGTAATGTGACTCAAGTCATGAGCATCTGGTGGTCGCACGTACGTGCCCTGGAAGTTGTCGAGGAACACGTCCTCCAGGTTTTCCCAACTGCCGATGGAGTTTGCCGGTAGGCTATTTAGCCAGTGTCGGGCCGGTCCTTTGAGCTTAAGGGGAAGATACTTGATGGCGTGTAGATCGTTACCGCGGGCCATGTGAATGTGGAGAAGGAAATCTTCGATCCATACTGCGGGGTTTGTTGTGCCATCGTATGATTCAATGTTTACGGGTTTAAACCCTTCTGGGGATTCATGATCCATCACTTCGTTAGTGAAGCAGAGGGGGTGTGCAGCGCCTCTATGCCGGGCACTGTGGCTACGCAGTTCGAATGAGTCTGGTTGGCTGTGTTCGGCCCGGCCGGACTTATTGATAGGGTATCCGGCGTGACGATCATCGTCATGTGTTGGGGCGCGCCCCGCGATCCGTAGATCGATCTTGGTTGTCCTGCCTTGTTTCCCAGTATGTCTTGCAGGTCCTGCCTATTGCCCCGGGCTGTAGTGTATTGGCGTAGGGGTGCGAGCTGATATTCGGGCTGATACGCCGTTTTATCCCAGCCACGAGGTGGCCGGTCAGCCATGTGGCGCTCGAGTCCATATTCCTCAGCTGCCAGGACTTCAGTCGATCTGTCTGTGAGCAGGTCTTGATCAGCTTGGAGCTGCTGCTGCTTCTTTTTCAGGCTCCTCGCAGAGGCCATAAGCCGGCGTTTGAAGCGCTGCTGCTCTACGGGGTCCTCGGGCACGCCGAACTCATCGTCGTCGAAGCTAATCTCGTCTTCGGAGGGGGGCATGTAGTTGTCCTCCTTCGGGTATCCGTCCGTCGCCTGTTCGTATGGGCTGACCTGCCCGTCCTCCTGTTCGGCCTGCTCGAAGGCAGGCTGATCGGGGTTGTATTCGTCTTCGGCACCATCCGAATTGTTTTCGTCTCCTGTGCCGGTATTGCTGTGGCGGGGCTTGGAGCGGCGCCGATGACGCCCATGCTTTGCTTTCTTCCCTGAGGGGTTATCCTCCATTGCCTCATCGCCATTGGTTTCTTTCGGAGTGTCCACCATATAAATATCATATGAGGAGGTGGCTGTCCAGCGCCCCGTGGGCAGTGGTTCCTGATCTTCTCCTACATCGTCGTCCACACCGTCGATGTCTTCAGAGTCGAAATCAACCACATCGGTCAAATCATCGACCATGGCTATGAAGTGGGTGGTGGGTGGGCAACGAATTCCCTCGTCGCCTGCTTCCCACTCGAGCCGGACATAGTTCGGCCAAGAGTCTCCTGACAAAGAGAGAGACTTCAACGAGTTTTGTATGTCGCCAAAGGGAGAGTGTTGGAAGATATCCGCAGCGGTAAACTCCATTACCGGAGCCCAACCAGATTCGGTGGTCGGGGGTGCACGGACTAGAACCTACAGACGGACACGAGTCCGGGGGTCCGGTGTCACAGGCTTCCTTGGGGGTGAAGTCTGTGTTCGGCTCCATCACCGATGAGTATGCGACCTTCGGGGCGGGGTCCATCCACCCGTCCTCGAACGACGCTGCCCTGGATTTAGGTCCGGGGCTCCTGCAGGTGCGATATCCCGAGTGTTGTCCGACAGCAGGTCTAAGTCGTGCTCGTCGTGACTGTTCGGCGCTCCTGGCGCAGGCCCGAATCCGTTGAAGATCAAGTCTCTGTGGATATCGGTCGTGTAGTTCAAGTTCCCAAACCTGACCTGATGGCCAGGGGCGTAGTTGTTGATCTGCTCTAGATGGCCGAGCAAATTGGCATGCAGTGCGAAGCCGCCGAACACAAAAATCTGTCCGGGGAGAAAAGTCTCACCCTGGACCGTGTTGTTGATGATTCAAGGAGCCATCAAGCCTTGCAGCGGCAACACAGAGGAACTCTCAATGAAAGCACCAATGTCGGTGTCAAAACCGGCGGATCTTGGGTAGGGGTCCCGATCTGTGCGTCTAAGGCTAATGGTAACAGGAGGCAAGGGACACGATATTTTACCCAGGTTCGGGACCTCTCGATGGAGGTAAAACCCTACTTCCTGCTTGATTGATCTTGATGATATGAGTATTACAAGAGTTGATCTACCACGAGATCGTAGAGGCTAAACCCTAGGAGCTAGCCTATGATGATTATGATTGTCCCTCTAAGGACTAAACCCTCCGGTTTATATAGACACCGGAGGGGGCTAGGGTTTACACGGAGTCGGTTACAAAGAAGGAAATCTATTATCCGGATCGCCAAGCTTGTGTTCCACGCAAAGGAGAGTCCCATCCGGACATGGGACAAAGTCTTGAGTCTTGTATCTTCGTGGTCCAATAGTCCGGCCAAACTATATAGTCCGGCTATCCGGATACCCCCCTAATCCAGGACTCCCTCACTCTCTCTCAATCAAGTCAGGAGCGATACATGTAATCAGTTTTTCTTTCTGAGCATTGAGAATCATCTTCAACGAGCTCTCAACTGCTAGATTGAACAAGAATGGGGACATCAGGTCCCCCAGCCGGACCCCTTTATGACTCATGAAATATGGTCCCGTCTCATTATTTAACTTGACACAAACGGTACCATTTTTAGTAGTTTTTTGACCCAACCACAACAAGTCTTATTAAACCCTCTCATCCTATGGCTATCAAGCAGAAAATCCCAGTTGAGTTTATCGTAGGCCTATTCAAAATCAAGTTTCAAAACCACCCCAATCTTTTTTAATATGAGTATGATGCAAGACCTCATGAAGAGTTAGGAGGCCATCCATAATACTCCTCCCTTTAATAGACGCATTTTGGTGCCAACTAATAAGCTTGTTAGCATATATATAGCAACCCGATTATCCAGAACTTTGGTAAGTAATTTATACGGGCAACGTAGGAGGCATATAGGGAGAAATTGCTGTATTTTCTTAGCCCCCGAGAGCTTAGGGATTAGAGTGATAATGCCATAATTCAAGCGGGCCACGTCCAACGTTCCCTGATGAAAGACATAAAAAATCCACATAATATCAGTTTTCACAAATTCCCTGCAGCTTTTGTAAAATTCTACAGGGATATTGTCAGGCCCAAGAGCCCTGTTACTATCCATCCCGAATAGGGTCGCTTTTACTTCCTCTTTGGGGAAAGGATGGGTGAGGACATCATTGTCCTCTGCATTTAGTTTTTCGTGCTCCCCCTAGGTCACCGGAGATAAGTGAAAGGGATTTCTAGGGGCTGGACCAAACAGATTTTTGTAAAAAGAATTCGCATGATCAAGAAGGCTTTCGGTACCCTCGATAGTCACATCACCATTGTCGGTGTCAAAACCGGCGGATCTCGGTTAGGGATCCTGATCTATGCGTCTAAGGCTGATGGTAACAGGAGGCAAGGGACACGATGTTTTACCCAGGTTCGGGCCCTCTCGATGGAGGTAAAACCCTACTTCCTGCTTGATTGATCTTGATGATATGAGTATTACAAGAGTTGATCTACCACGAGATCGTAGAGGCTAAACCCTAGAAGCTAGCCTGTGATGATTATGATTATCCCTCTATGGACTAAACCCTCCGGTTTATATAGACACCGAAGGAGGCTAGGGTTTACACAGATTCGGTTACAAAGAAGGAAATTTAGTATCCGGATCGCCAAGCTTGTCTTCCACGCAAAGGAGAGTCCTATCCAGAGACGGGACGAAGTCTTGAGTCTTGTATCTTCATGGTCCATCAGTCCGGCCAAAGTACATAGTCCGGCTGTCCAGATACCTCCTAATCCAGGACTCCCTCAGTAGCCCTTGAACCAGGCTTCAATGACGATGAGTCCGGCACGTAGATTGTCTTCGGCATTGCAAGGTGGGTTCCATCTACGAATACTCCAAAGTAAACCTTGAACACTTAAATCGTGTCCGACTCTGCAAGGCGGTTTTCACATACCACCGTAGAGAGAACGATATCATACAAATATAATCCGCTGACAACTTTAGATAACGTGACACGACACTATGGTCGAGTCATTATTCGAACCGTTTTCCCACAACCAGCCACAGCACATATTGCGAGGTGGTTCCCTCGGCATGTCTTGTCGAAGCAGAGATCATGTCCCCTTATCACGGGATTCTCATCAATACGGTTACGGGTAACCCAACCGCGCCATCAATCGTGGCGCTTGGGAAATAAGCAATCCTCAACGGGCAAGTGGGGATGTGCACCATTTTCGTCGCCTCTATAAAGGGATGAGGATTACCCATTTTGACACCGACATTGGTGCCTCCATTGAGAGTTCCTCTGTGTCGTCGTTGCAAGGCTCGATGTCTCCTTCAATCATCAACAACAACGAGGTCCAGGGTGAGACTTTTCTCCCCGGACAGATCTTCGTGTTCGGCGGCTTCGCACTGTGGGCCAATTCGCTCGGCCATCTGGACCAGATCGACAGCTACGCCCCTGGCCATTAGGTCAGGTTCGGAAACTTGAACTACACAGCCGATATCTGCGGAGACTTGATCTTTGACGGATTCGAGCCTACGCCAGGAGCACCGAACAGTCACGACGAGCGCGGCTTAGACCTGCTGTCGAACAATACTCGGGATATCGCACCTACAGGAGCTCCGGACCTAAATCCGGGGTAGATTGCGACGTCCGAAGATGGGTGGATGGACCCCGCCCTGGAGGCCGCACACTCATCAGTGATAGAGCCGAACACAGACTCCACCCCCGAGGAAGCCTGTGTCATCGGACCCCCGGACTTGTGTCCGGCTTTAGGTTCCAGACCGCGCGCCCCCGAGCCCGCCGAATCTGGTTGGGCTCCGGTGATGGAGTTCACTGCCGCGGATATCTTCCAGCACTCGCCCTTTGGCGACATGCTGAACTCATTAAACTCTCTCTCTTTGTCAGGTGACTCTTGGCCGAACTATGTCCGGCTCGAGTGGGAAGCTGGCGACGAGGAAATTCGTTGCCCACCCACCACCCACTTTATTGCCACTGTCGATGATTTGACCGACGTGCTTGACTTCGACTCTGAAGACATCGACGGTGAGGACGACGATGCAGAAGAAGAACAGGAACCACTGCCCACGGGGCGCTGGACAACCACCTAAAGAAACCAATGGCGATGAGGCAATGGAGGATAGCCCCTCAAGGAAGAAGGCAAAGAACGGGCGTCATCAGCGCCGCTCCAAGCCCCGCCACAACAATACCGGCACAGGAGTCAAAAACAATCCGGATGCTGTCGAAGACGAATACAATCCCGATCTGCCCGCCTTCGAGCAGGACGGACAGGGGACGGACGGATACTTGGAGGAGGACAACTACATACCCCCCTCCGAAGACGAAGTGATCCTCGGCGATGATGAATTCGGTGTGCCTGAGGATCCCGCAGAGCTAGTTCGCTTTAAGCGACGGCTTAGGGCCATGATGAAAAGCCTGAAAAAGAAGCAACAACAGCTCAAAGCTGACCAAGATTTGCTCATAGACAGATGGACCAAGGTCCTGGCAACCGAGGAATCAGCTCGAGTCTGTATTCCTCGGTTGCCAGGACCTTGGTGACATGGAATCAGCTCGGACGCACAAGGCGGGAACACATAAGTACCCCCCCCCCAGGGAGACGATGCGGATACACTTCGGATCCGCACACAGCCTCCTCCAGTCCGGCCACAACAGGTTCCGCCAACACACCTCTTTTCATAAGCATAAACCGTACTCATATGCATAGACATGTAACTCTACTACAATACGTAGACTAAAGTAACACTTACCGAACGTCGTTCCTCATTCACGCTTTTTTCATCATAACGGCACCCGTACATAGTGTTATGCCCCACTATGCCAGGGCTTCATAGTACTCATAATATGGCAACAAAGTCCGGCCACCTTCTCGGTCGCTCGGCACCCCGAACTTATAGCACTATATGCATCAGCTCTGAATCATGTCTTGGGTCATTAGTTGGGTTTGCCCGGCTCCCATGTTTTGGTACCTTATGTTCCGTTCCATCGGCTAAGGTAGCGTTGGGAGAACTATTGCGATTGTGTCCCAGTTCTTCCGGACGAGCACCTCAGTAGAGAAAGCCGAAAACTGACTGTCATGATACAGCGAGAGCTGGTCAGCTGTTCGAGAGGTTATAAAATCATTAAAGATTTATTCCGCACAATGCCATAACAAATGCAAAGTGCGACGGATCGGTTTTCCGATCAGGCACTGTTAGAGCCCCTCGTGCGGTCTTCCGAACACCAGGGGTTGCACCTACCATACTCGAATTCCTATGGCTAAGTGAGAGTGATAAAGCCGTATAGTCTGATTGCCTAGTCCGCGGTAATGAACACCTCCTTTAAGGACCCAAAAATGGGATAAAGAGTGTTCAGGTATGTCCCGAACACCCCGCATTTCTACGGGGGCTCGCCCACTCGCCACCGATCGGTCACCGAAGTGAATGTCGGACTATGGAATTGAGACCAAAACAGCTCTTCCGTCTTGTGATCCTTTTGACTCGGAAGTGCACAACAAGATCTGCCCAGACTCGCCGCTAAATCCATATAAGGATCCTCCGGACCCCACAGCTGGCCAAGCTGAGCATACTTCGGATCTGTAAACCTCCTGCGCAGCCGAAAGGGCTTGCCAACCACAATATCTCCGACCTGACGCAGCTCCTCCTTAATAGCCCTCATTGCAGAACGGGCATCCTTGGCTTTGGCGGTGGCCTTCGCCAGGTCTTCTTGCTCCACTCGGCGTTCTTTTTCAAGAGCCCCATAGCGGTCCATAACATCTTTCACCCTCACAGCCATCTCGGCCATCTCCTCCCTGCTTCGACAGTAAGCAGCCCTCTCGGCTTCTAGCTCTTCGGCCGTCCTCGAGGCAGCCGCATCACTCCTTCTGGCCTGCTCCTTAGCTTGAGCAAGTTCTGCCTGAAGGCTCTCCACAGCAGCGGCACCATCTGCATTGAGCACAAATGTTGTAAGAAATGAGCTTCGGCTCCCTTACTAGGTGACCGCGGAGAAAAACCTTACCTTGTGACTCGTCAAGTCGCTCTTTGACCAGTGCGATATCCGCACCCGCAACGTCAAGTTGCCACTTTAGTTCAGCAACTCCATCAGTCCGGCTGGCCACCGGAACATCCGCCACCTGCAAAGCAAGGGCGAAAATCAATACCTGCGATTTTGATCCTCGGCACGCTGTCGTTCTCGACAACCTACCGAGTCTCAGGGGCTACTATCTATACAGGGTGCACTTTATGTGCAAAACTGTCAAAAGGTATATCATTTTTACGTACCTCAAACCCCGCCAGCAAACTCCTGACGGCATCATACAGCCCGCCTTCGGTGGACGAAATCCTTCCAATCACCATACTCATCAATGTACGGTGACCTTCTCAGATAGACGCCCTCTCAAGCAGATCCTTCAGCTCCCCCGGCCGCACACCATTTGGTGCTGAACTCTCCGGCCCGGCCGGACTCGGGAATACCCTCCGTGATGACACCTCAGGTTCGTCCGCCCTATCCGACGGTGCGGCAGATGGAGGCGTCTCGCTCTCCATCATCTCCGGACGAAGGTCCCCGATGACGAGCTCATCTGAGAAGGAAGGAGATCCGAACTACAAGATAAGAACTTCGGTTATCCTCAGGAGCGAAAATAGGGATGTTTCTTGTTACAGAACCCCCCCTTTTTCTCTACTTACGGCTCGTTGGAGGGCTGATTCCTTAAGGGAGATGGTGCAGCCGGGGCCTCCCCGGACGCAGGACCCTCTGGTGAAGATCTCTTCCCCCGTTTCAAGGCCTTGGCCTCCAGGTTTTCGGAGGCAGTCCTCTTCTCCCCTTGGAAGGGCGGATTCTCGATCCCCCCTTTCTCAAAAGCCTCCTTGGTAGAGGCGGCAGTGTCCCTATTCTACCCTTTGCCTTCTTCGGAAGGCGCGACCTTCAAAGATCCTCGACCAAAGACAGATCCGGCGCGGTCTCCGGAGGGGGCCGACATCAGATCGGGCCATGGCGCTTATCCACTCCTATTCAAGAGACGATGGGTTAAAAGGAAAATTCAAGAAGGCGCAAACAAATGGTGCGTCCGGACGCAGGGCCGCTTACTTGAGCATCTGGGCGATTGCAGCTTAGGCCAGAATCCTCAGTCAATTCCGGACACATCTCTTGTGATCCGAAGAACAATTTATACATCTCCACGGGTGTCGCACCCATGAAGTGCTGGAGAGCTCCTGGCCCCTCTGGATTGAATTCCCACAGGCGGAGGGGGCGGCGCTTGCAGGGCAGGAGACGCCGAATCAACATAACTCGCATCACTATGACCAGATTGATCTCCTCTCTTGGAGGTCTAGAATCCGCCCCGCAGTAGGGGTACGTCCTTTGACGGCCCCCAGTTGAGCCCCTGGTTGACCCATGACATCAGCCGCTGTGGAGGGCCCGAGCGAAAGATGGATGGCAGCTTCTGCCTGCTGCCCCTAGGAGAGGTGATATAGAACCACCCCTGTTGCCACAAGCCGAGCTCCTCTTGGAAAGAGCCCTCGGGCCATGGAGCATCGGCCCTTCTGCTTATAACCGCCTCGCCGCACTCTGCTTGACTCCCCTCGATCATCTTCGGCTCTATGTTGAAGGTCTTGAGCCACAAACCGAAGTGGCGGGTAGTGCGAAGGAAGGCTTCACAGACAACGATGAATGATGAGATGTGGAGGATGTACTCCGGAGCCAGGTCATGGAATTCCAGCCCGTAGTAAAACATGAGCCCTCTCACAAATGGATCTATCGGGAAGCCTAAACCCCGACGGAGGTGGGACATAAACACGACGCTTTCGCCGGGCTCTGGGGTGGGAATGACTTGCCCTTCGGCGGGCAATCTATGCGACATATCGTAAGTCAGGTACTTGGCTTCTCTTAGCTTTCGCACGTCCTCCTCCGTGACGGAGGAGGGCATCCACCGGCCCTGAAGGTCGGAGCCGGACATTGTTGAAGGTCCGAAGCGCTCGAATCTGGGGCTCTGGGTGTTGGAACTCGGGGCGAGCGGTAGATTCGATTGAGGACTGAAGAAAAGAAACAGGCCTTGGTTTCATTATAAAGGAGGAGAATACCAAGAGCCGTCTGCGTGACCGTTTGGGACTCACCTTCGGTAGAGGAGGCGTGGCAACGAACACGGTTGGGTTACCCACGTCCGTATTGATGGGAATCCCGGAATAAGGGGAACACAATCTCTGCTTCGACAAGGCGTGCCAAGGAAACCGCTTCGCTAAACGCGTTGAGGTGGTATAATAATAACAATTCAAGTAAAGGCTTGGTGGTGGTGTGACATCCTGCCACAAAAGACGTCAGCAGATTGAACCTGTGTGTGTATTATTCTCTCTACGGTGGAATGTGGAATTTATTTTGCAGAGGCGGACACTATCCAGGTGTTCACAATCTTCTATGGATTATTCGGAGAAGGAACCCGCCTTGCAATGCCGAACAATATGCGCACCGGACTCATCGTCATTGAAGCCTGGTTCAGGGCTCTTGAGGAGTCTGGACTAGGGGGTGTCCGGATAGCCAGACTATCATTATCGGCCGGACTCCAAGACTATGAAGATACAAGATTGAAGACTTCGTCCCATGTCCGGATGGGACTTTCCTTGGCGTGGAAGGCAAGCTTGGCGATACGGATATGTAGATCTCCTACCATTGTAACCGACTCTATGTAACCCTAGCCCTCTCCGGTGTCTATATAAACCGGAGGGTTTTAGTCCGTAGGACAACAACCATTACAACAATCATACCATAGGCTAGCTTCTAGGGTTTAGCCTCCTTGATCTCGTGGTAGATCCACTCTTGTACTACCCATATCATCAATATTAATCAAGCAGGACGTAGGGTTTTACCTCCATCAAGAGGGCCCGAACTTGGGTAAAACATCGTGTCCCTTGTCTCCTGTTACCATCCGCCTAGACGCACAGTTCGGGACCCCCTACCCGAGATCTGTCGGTTTTGACACCGACAGCAACCCTCCGTGCCTCCTGAATGTCCTTCAGAGCACCTCGGGCTTCTTCCCGAGCATCATCTATGGCTGGAGAGCTTGGGCGAGTTCGGATTCTTTCCCTGCTCTGCTCCAAAGTCTCGCTTTTCTTCACGGCCTCCTGGAGCTCTCGCTCAGCTTCAATGACCCTAGCCTCGTGCTTCTCGCGAAGAGCCTGCTCTGCGGCGGCCTTCTTGCCGGCTTCGGCCACAGCCTTCTTCAGCGCCTCAATTTCGCCACTCGCTCCTAGAGCATACAATACAAATATTTTCATCAGGCACAACTACTCATTCGTGCTCAACTTAGCAAAAGATTTCGACATACCCTGTTTGTCCTCCAACTGCCTCTTCACGCTGCCAAGTTCTTCTTCGGCCCGTTCCAGACTCTGCTTTAGTCCGGACACCTCCGCATTATGAGAGGCGGTCGTCGCTGCAGACACATGTTTTCAAACAAAGGGATATATGTCATCAACTTGGTCTCCTGTGAAGCGGAAATTTGATCCCTTGTCCGGCTCTCTCTCTTTCACCGGACAGTGCATCAGGGGCTACTACTTATACTATGACAATCTTCAAATATTTCTAAAAACATACCTCAAAGCCTTTTATAAGGCTAAGGCAAGATTCATTCAGTCCGCTCTCGGCGGACAGAATCTTTTCAATCACCGCACCCATGAGGGCGCGATGTTCATCGACGATAGACGCACTCTTTAGCGCTGTCGTTAGGTCACCCGGCAACTCTTCTTGGACAACGGTTGCTGGCAGAGTGGCCTTGCCTCCCTCCATCAAGGGGGGCAGCTCGGCCGATTCTGGAGCTTTAAAAGTCTCCACGACCGTGTTCGGCTGCGGGCCGAATCTAAGATCGCCCCCGCCATCGACGATCATGGGAACCGCTGCTCCCGTGTATCCGGCCCTAGACATATGCCCTCCCTGGTCTGGGTCCCGCTGAGACAACACCTCGGTGTCGCGCCTAGGCTTCGGGGAAGGGGCCTCTGGAGGCGTCTCGCTCTCCAGGGCATCTGAGCTCAGCGAATCCTCCGATGAGGACTGTCCGGCGTGGGACCTCACCGGGCTGCACAAAGTATGGCGACAGTTAAACTACTACATCCTAATAACCCCGGGCGCGTATGCGTGTTCGGATTTTGTGTACTCACGACTTTACCAGGGGTTGGGCCCTGGGATCCCACTTCGGGCTACTATTGGCAGCCGTGGTGGACGCCTCCGGGAGGGAACTTTTCCCCCTCTTTGGCGATTCGGCCTCCGGGGATGAGGAAGCCGTCCTTTTATTCCCTCCCCCCGTGGAGGACTCGTCTTCCTCCTCCTCCTCTTCGTCTTTGGAGGAGGGATGGGCACTGGAGTCTTCGGATTTTGTGTCTGAAGCATCGCGGCGACGGAGGCCGCTCCGGGTCTTCTTGACCTTCTTGGAGGCCTCTTTCTTCGGCGCCTCGTAAGGCGCTGGGACCAGCATCTTCGTCAGAAGAGGTCCTACCGGTTCCTCCGGCAGCGGGGCCGGACAGTGTATCCGCCCACCTTCTTCGTCCATTCGTGGGATTATTGTAGAAAGCATGATAAAAGTGTCTCCCTCGGCATATGCCAGCTAAACATGGATAGATAGAACATAGCAATGACTTACCGAACTTGCAGAGCGGGACAGTTGATACCCGCGGTCTTCGGTGGAGCCCGGCCACGGCTTGCCGGACTTGAAGAGCACCTTCCAAATGTCCTTGTGTGAGGAGCCGTAGAGCTCCCGTAGGGTCTGGTGCTCGGTTGGGTCGTATTCCCACAAGCTACAGGCTCGGTCCTGGCAAGGGAGAACCAAGAGAACTAACATCACCTGGACTACATTGACGAGTTTTGATATCCTTGTCTACCATGCTCTGGACGCGTGTTTGGAGCAACGACAGCTCATCGGAGGAGGACCAGTTCAGGCCCTTCTTGGGCCAGGACGTGAGTCGCAGCGGGGCCCCGGATCTGAATTCAAGAGCAGCGGACCACTTTTTACCGTAGGGCTCAGCGATGTAGAACCACTGCTGCAGCCACTCCTTGACGGAATCATTGAAGGTGCCCGTCGTCCATGTGTCCTTGGGCATCTTGCTCACCATGGTGCCGCCGCACTCAGCGTGCTCGCCGTTAACCACCTTGGGTTTCACATTGAAGATCTTTAGCCATAAGCCGAAGTGGGGCGAAATGCGGAGGAAGGCCTCACACACGATGATAAACGTCGAGATATTGAAGAAAGAATTAGGGGGCAGATCATGAAAATCAATACCGTAATAATATATGATGCCGCGAACAAATGGGTGGAGGAGAAACCCGAGCCCGCGGACAAAATGAGGTAAAAACATGACCCTTTCGTGTGGCTCCGTATTGGGGACGATCTATCCCGCCGTCGGAAGACGATGGCCAATTTTCTTGGCCAGATACCCGGCCTCTCGGAGCTTTTTGATATCCTTCTCCCGGACAGTAGAGGCCATCCATTTACCTCCTGCTCTGGATCCGGACATCTTCGGAGAACTTTTTTCGATGGAGGAGATGAGCGCTTGGGTGCTAGGGCTCGAGCGAAGGGGAATGGACAAGCGGAAGGGAAAGGTATGGGTAAGGAAGAAGAGGTCTTATCTCTTTATAGAGGCAATAAAAACTTTTGGCGCCTCCCTACTTGCCTGGTGGAACCCACTCGTTCCCCACTCACCGCTATTGGCGGTGCGATTGGGCTGCCTGTGCCCGTATCAATGAAGGCCCCGCGATAGGGGGAACACGATCTCCGCTTCGACGAGACGTGCCCGGGAAACCGCCTCGCAATATGTGCAATGGTTGATTGTGGAAGGACGGCTCAATAATAACTCGATCGTGATGCTATGTCGTGTTGTCTGAAGATGTCAGCAGATTACATTTGTGAAATATCGTTTTCTCCATGATGGCATGTGAAAATCGTCTTGCAGATCCGGGCACGATTTAAGTGTTCGGTAATTACTTTGGAGTATTCGGAGATTGAACCCGCCTTGCAATGCCAAGACACCCACGCTACGGACTCATCGTCATTGAAGCCCTGGTTCAGGGCTCTTGAGGAGTCTGGATTAGGGGGTATCCGGACAGCCGGACTATGTACTTTGGCCGGACTGATGGACCATGAAGATACAAGACTCAAGACTTCGTCATGTGTCCGGATGGGACTCTCCTTTGCGTGGAAGACAAGCTTGGCGATCCGGATATTAAATTTCCTTCTTTGTAACCGACTCTATGTAAACCCTAGCCCCCTCCGGTGTCTATATAAACCGGAGGGTTTAGTCCATAGAGGGACAATCATAATCATCATAGGCTAGCTTCTAGGGTTTAGCCTCTACGATCTCGTGGTAGATCAACTCTTGTAATACTCATATCATCAAGATCAATCAAGCAGGAAGTAGGGTTTTACCTCCATCGAGAGGGCCTGGGCCTGGCTAAAACATCGTGTCCCTTGCCTCCTGTTATCAACAGCCTTAGACGCATAGATCGGGACCTCCTACCCAAGATCCACCGGTTTTGACACCGACAACCATCACTAAGCGAATGAATTGTGTATTTGCGTTTCCTACCATTCGCAATATGATGGTAGTACGTCGTGTCTTGGTCCCCTTTCAACAGCCACCGTTCACTAGATTGCTGCAACCAGAACAATTCTTTGTTGACAAGGATTTCGTTGAGTTCAGCTAGGAGAGATGCCCTATGGCAACAAAGATCTGCATCAATAGGTCCATCCTCCTCTAGCTTCTCAATCTCCTCTAGCTCACTACGGAGGCACTTTTCCTTTTCCTCATATGGCCAAAGATATCGGACCCCCACCCTTTGAAGTATTTGTAAATCTTTGTAACATGATATTTAGGATGTCTATGGGATCGTCAGAGAAAACAGGTTGTTCCCATATTTTCTTCGCCAAGGGAAAAAATGACTCGTTGCTAAGAAAGCTAAGTTCAAAGCAGAATTCTCTTTTTTCGGTGGACCAGATTTGACCACGTTTGAGGATAAGAGCAAAGGAATGTGGTCAGAGATATCGCTCACAAGTTTATTAACCGACACCAATGGGAATAATTCCCATTCGTAACTCATGAGCACACTGTCCAGCTTCTCTAGCGTAGGATGATTCTGGTGATTGAACCAAGTGTATTTGCCACCACTGAGGTGAATTTCCCTCAAATTAAGAATATGCATTAGTCCATCCAAGAGATTCCAGAGTAAACATTACTGAGTGAGAATTGACTAGACTTTGATAGCGACGCAATTCACGTTAGCACAGTTGAAAGCGATGTACTAGTTCACATCAAAATAGTTGTTTAGGACAAAGATACCGTTGATAATGGTGCGGTGAGACGACCACCACATGTGTATCCCTACCAGTACACCGCCTCACCCGCACCGCGTTCTGATAACAGCCTGTGTTTGAACTACATTGTCTCAAGCAGACTCGTTTAACATTCAAGGTCCTATACATACACGTACGCCAAACTCACTCAAGGCATGAGATATCCAACACAAATTGTACAAAAATAGTCAAAAGAAAATAGCAAATGAGCCCTTCTAGTTCTCGACACCTCACACCCGCATCGCCTGCCAATGGCCTCCATCGGCGTTGAGCTACCTACATGAGAAGAAGAAGACGAGCCATCATTGACAAAGAGTAGAGGGAGCACCTTCTTTAGGGGAACCTGTTGTGGACCCGGTATTTGTCGACGTGGTATGGCACGAGGGAGACGTCCACGCAGAACCCATCACCTCCATTCGACGCCATCAAGGAAGAAGAACAAACACGCATGTTGTAAACCGCACTCCAGTTTTAGGCCCACCCCTTTCCACCTACTCCTATACATAGTCTTACTGAATTTGCGATAATGTTAAATCATGTATCGTCGAAATTGGAGAACCAAAAGACCTCGCTGGAGTGTTCATGTTGCCACCTCACTAACACCATAGAGACCATTAAACATCGCGCGCGAGGACGACATCAATCTACGCCCTCCAATCTCCAAAAAAACTAATATGGGCGAGGAGCTAGAGCAACATATTAAAAGAAAGCGTACCATCACCGCAAAGCCCTAAACCTTTCGCACAACATCGGAGAGGAGGCATCGGATATCCCTGCTCTTCCTACCAGCAAGAGTTTTTTTTTAGAGTAAAGCAGAGCTTTATAGATTAAGGGTGCCCCGGCCTGTCAGCCGAGACACAAACAGCCACTTGGGGCGGTACATCAGTGTTCCAGCTGTAGCTGGTGTTTGGAGTACATAAGTGGCCTATTGAAGCTAGCTCATGAGCTACTGAATTGGCCCCAGGTCTACAATGAAACACTCTTAGACTAGAGAACCACAATCTGAGCTGCAGCTTGAGATCTTCAATGACGACGGCGTATGGAGATGAGTCTGCCTTCCGTGGATCAAGCGCTTCCGCCAGCAGCTGGCAATCTGTTTCAAAGATGACTCTGGTTGCTCCCAGGCCTGTTGCTACATCGATCGCTGCTGACATAGCACTGATCTCTGCACCAAAGGCATCTGAAACATTTTCTCTTTGTCCTGCATGCGCAACGATAACATCTACATTGACTTTCAGAACATCTTCCTCCGGCGGCTGCCATTTTGTTCTAGTTGGTTGCTTGCCCTTAGTAGTGAAGTACTGAAGGTATTCCATAACACGGCTCTGTGCATGCCTCACAATCTCTGTAGCAGCCACCACTAGTTCTCCTTCTCTAATTTTATTTCTATTATTCCACCATAGCCACCAGAACGATCAGCATTCGTTTCTGTTCGTCCAATAGCCATAGATAGTCCATCACGGCATGAACGTTGGTTATCTTCTCCAGTTTATCCCGCTCAGTTTCGAGGTTCAGAGATCGCCAAATTTCCTTCACTTCTTTGCACTTGATAAACAAATGTCCCCCGTCCTCTGTTGCCCGACTGCAGTAGAAGCATTTGTTGCTCTCTAACTTCATTCCTCTCTTCTCCAGATTCATGCACAGGGGCAATGATTCATGCGCAAGTCGCCACATGAACATCTACAGTTTCTTTGGGCATGGTAATTTCCATACCCGTTTCCACTTATCATCCCCGCCTCCCTCAAGCTGGCCCGCTCTGTCAGAGTTGCTGTTTGGAGCCCTATCTCGTGCCTTCTTCTTGAGCTGCATTTGCACTCTATAGGCGCTCCTGACCGAGTGTATCCCCTTGCTGTCATAGTGCCATGCGATAAAGTCCTCCACCCCGTCCCGCAACGGGATCTGTAAAATCCGCCTAGCATCCTCAGAGCAGAATGTGTCTGTAACCAATTGCTCATCCCACCGTCCGGTGACCGGGAAGATAAGCTCATTGACATGTGTCAGCAAGTTCGCTCCTCTTGGCGTGATTACTGTCCGAGACCAAGCTCGGGGGATCCATGGGTCTGTCCAAATCTTGACACCCGTTCCATCGCCAATCCGCCAAATATAGCCCTGCTTGATCAGCTCCAGGCCCTGGAGTATGCTCCTCCATGAGTAAGAAATCCCCTCCTTTGGTTCTGCGTCAAGCATATGACCTTGGGGATAGTATCGTGCTTTCAGTACTTTCGCACAAAGGCTGTTTGGCTCCTAGAGCAGCCGCCATCCCTGCCTGGATAGCATGGCAATATTGAACGCGTGCATGTCTCTGAACCCTAATCCACCTTGTGCCTTTGGCTCTGTCAGTTTATCCCAACTTATCCAGTGCATCGAGTTGGTTTTATCCTGCTGATTCCACCAGAACTTGTCAAGTAGGTTGTCAATCTCTGAACACATCGATTTGGTCAGATCGAAGCAGGACATGGCATAGGTTGGGATAGCCTGAGCAACCCCTTTCACCAGCCCCTCCTTGCTTTCCTTAGCCAGCAACTTCTCCTTCCAGCCATACAATCTACCACAGATACTTCCCTTGATATATGCAATAGTCTTTCGCCTAGACCTACCAACATGAACCGGAAGGCCTAGGTATCGCTCGTTCCAGTCCTCACTATGAATCTCGAGTGCCTCCTTAACTGCATCTTTCTCCCCCTCCGACGTATTGGGGCTGAATATGATAGCGGACTTCTCTAAGTTTATGCATTGTCCAGAGCAGTTTTTATATAGCGCTAGCACCTCATGTGGGGCTGCGGCTTCCTCCTGCCTTGCCTTAAGCAAAAGCATAGAGTCATCCGCGAAAAGCAGATGTGACACCCGTGGGGCAGCTGGGCAGACTTTGACACCATGGATGGTGCCTTTTTCCTCGGCCTCATGCAACAGAGCGGAAAGCCCTTCCGCGCAAATAACAAAGAGGTACGGCGAGAGAGGATCTCCTTGCCGGAGTCCCCTTGAAGGAATGAACTGTTCTGTGAGGGATCCATTAACTTTAATCTGATATGGAACTGTCGAAACACACTTCATGATTGTATTTACCCATGGCCGGCGAAATCCAAGCTTGATCATCATCGCTTCGAGAAAGTCCCACTCAACTCTATCATACGCTTTGCTCATATCTGCTTTGACCGCCGCATATCCATCTTTCCCCTTTCTCTTGTTCATTAGGTAGTGTGAGACTTCATATGCGATCAGAACATTGTCGGTTATTAGTCTCCCGGGGACAAACGCACTCTGATTGTCGGATATGATCTCAGGGAGCACTATTTTTAACCGGTTGGCAAGGACTTTGGAGATTAGCTTATAGAGCACATTGCATAAGCTTATTGGCCGGAGATCCTTGATCCGCTGTGGGTTGTTCACCTTCGGAATAAGCACCACTGAGGTGTCGTTCCATCCTTCTGGAATGTCTCCGCCATTCAAAACCGCAAGCACCTCCTGCACCACTTGGTCGCCCATGAAATCCCAGTTGCGCTTGAAAACAATCGAGGGCATTCCATCCGGGCCCGGGGCTTTGAGGTCACCGATGTGGTCGAGAGCAGCCTTGACTTCTTCTGGGGTGAATTCGTCCTCCAGAACTGCATTCATGGCTTCCGTAACCCGGGGTTTTACTTTTGCAATAAGCTCGGGTATGCGATCACTGTTGGAAATATGCCCTAGAGGCAATAATAAAAGTATTATTATATTTCATTGTTCATGATAATTGTCTTTTATTCATGCTATAACTGTATTATCCGGAAATCGTAATACACGTGTGAATACATAGACCACAATATGTCCCTAGTGAGCCTCTAGTTGACTAGCTCAGATCAACAGATAGTCATGGTTTCTGACTATGGACATTGGATGTCGTTGATAATGGGATCACATCATTAGGAGAATGATGTGATGGACAAGACCCAATCCTAAGCATAGCACAAAGATCGTGTAGTTCGTTTGCTAGAGCTTTGCCAATGTCAAGTATCTCTTCCTTAGACCATGAGATCGTGTAACTCCCGGATACCGTAAGAGTGCTTTGGGTGTACCAAACGTCACAACATAACTGGGTGATTATAAAGGTGCACTACAGGTATCTCCAAAAGTATCTGTTGGGTTGACATGGATCGAGACTGGGATTTGTCACTCCGTATGACGGAGAGGTATCTCTGGGCCCACTCGGTAATGCATCATCATAATGAGCTCAAGGTGACCAAGGTGTTGGCCACGGATCATGCATTACTGATGCGAGTAAAGTGACTTGCGTAACGAGACTGAACAAGGTATTGGGATACCAACGATCGAGTCTCGCAAGTAACGTACCGATTGACAAAGGGAATTGCATACAGGGTTTTGATCGAATCCTCGACATCGTGGTTCAACCGATGAAATCATCGAGGAGCATGTGGGAGCCAACATGGGTATCCAGATCCCGCTGTTGGTTATTGCCCGAGAGTCGTCTCGGTCATGTCTGCAGATGTCTCCGAACCCGTAGGGTCTACACACTTAAGCCGGTGACGCTTAGGGTTATTAGGAAGACTAGTATGTGACTACCGAATGTTGTTTGGAGTCCTGATGAGATCCCGGACGTCACGAGGAGTTCGGAATGGTCCGGAGGTGAAGTTTATATATGGGAAGTTGTCATACGGACACCGAAAAGTTTCGGGGGTCTATCGGTAATGTACCGGGACCACCGGAGGGGTTCCGGGGGTCCACCGGGAGGGGCCACCTCTCCCGGAAGGCCACATGGGCCGCAAAGGGGAGGCAGCCAGCCCCTGGAGGGCTGGGCGCGCCCCCCACCTTGGGCCCATGCGCCTAGGGTTGGGGGGGAAACCCTGAGGGGGGCGCCCCCCTTGCTTGGGGGGCAAGCCTCCCCTCCCTGGCCGCCGCCCCCTCTAGATCCCATCTAGAGGGGCCGGCCCCCCTTGCCCCTTCCCCTATAAATAGAGGGGTGGGGAGGGCTGATGTACCCATCTCTAAGGCGCAGCCCCTTCCCCTCCCCCCCAACACATCTCCTCCTCCGTAAGCGCTTGGCGAAGCCACAGCCGAGTATCTTGCACCAACACCACCACGCCGTCAGGCTGCCGTTGAGCGAAGCTTCCTCAACATCTCCTTCCCCTTGCTGGATCAAGAAGGAGGAGACGCCTCCCGTCCCGCACGTGTGTTGAACGCGGAGGTGCTGTCCGCTCAGACTTGGACATCGGTGATTCAATCACGCCGAGTACGACTCCATCATCACTATCCCTTTGCAAGCTTCCGGACGTGATCTACAAGTGGTATGTAGATGCAAACTCTCTTCCATGACTCGTTGCTTAGATGAACTCATAGATGGATCTTGGTGAAACCGTAGGAAAATTTTTAATTTTCTGCAACGTTCCCCAACAGTGGTATCAGAGCTAGGTCTATGCGTAGTTCTCTTTGCACGAGTAGAACACAATTTTGTTGTGGGCGTGGATCTTGTCAACTTACTTGCCTCTACTAGTCTTTTCTTGCTTCAACGGTATTGTGGGATGAAGCGGCCCGGACCAACCTTACACGTACGCTTACGTGAGACCGGTTCCACCGATTGACATGCACTAGTTGCATAAGGTGGCTGGCGGGTGTCTGTCTCTCCCACTTTAGTTGGAGCGGATTCGATGAAAAGGGCCCTTATGAAGGGTAAATAGAAGTTGACAAAATCACGTTGTGGTTATTCGTAGGTAAGAAAACGTTCTTGCTAGAACCCAATTGCAGCCACGTAAAAGATGCAACAACAATTAGAGGACGTCTAACTTGTTTTTGCAGCAATTGATCATGTGATGTGATATGGCCAGAAGTTGTGATGAATGTTGAATTGTGATGTATGAGATCATGTTCTTGTAATAGGATTCACGACTTGCATGTCGATGAGTATGACAATCGGCAGGAGCCATAGGAGTTGTCTTTATTTTTTGTATGACCTGCGTGTCATTGAAGAACGCCATGTAACTTACTTTACTTTATTGCTAAACGTGTTAGCCATAGAAGTAGAAGTAGTCGTTGGCGTGACAACTTCATGAAGACACGATGATGGAGATCATGATGATGGAGATCATGGTGTCAAGCCGGTGACAAGATGATCATGGAGCCCCGAAGATGGAGATCAATGGAGCTATATGATATTGGCCATATCATGTCACAACTATATAATTGCATGTGATGTTTATTATGTTTATGCATCTTGTTTACTTAGGACGACGGTAGTAAATAAGATGATCCCTTACAAAAATTTCAAGAAGTGTTCTCCCCTAACTGTGCACCATTGCTACAGTTCGTCGTTTCTAAGCACCACGTGATGATCGGGTGTGATGGATCCTTACGTTCACATACAACGGGTGTAAGACATTTTTACATAGCAGAAACACTTAGGGTTAACTTGACGAGCCTAGCATGTGCAGACATGGCCTCGGAACACGGAGACCGAAAGGTCGAACACGAGTCGTATGGAAGATACGATCAACATGAAGATGTTCACCGATGATGACTAGTCCGTCTCACATGATGATCGGACACGGGCTAGTCCACTCGGATCGTGTAACACTTAGATGACTAGAGGGATGTCTAATCTGAGTGGGAGTTCATAATTTGATTAGAACTTAATTATCATGAACTTAGTCTAAAACCTTTGCAAATATGTCTTGTAGATCAAATGGCCAACGCTCATGTCAACATGAACTTCAACACGTTCCTAGAGAAAACCAAGCTGAAAGATGATGGCAGCAACTATACGGACTGGGTCCGGAACCTGAGGATCATCCTCATAGCTGCCAGGAAACAATATGTCCTAGATGGACCGCTAGGTGACGCTCCCGTCCCAGAGAACCAAGAAATTATGAATGCTTGGCAAACTCGTGCTGATGATTACTCCCTCGTTCAGTGCGGCATGCTTTACAGCTTAGAACCGGGGCTCCAAAAGCGTTTTGAGCATCACGGAGCATATGAGATGTTCGAGGAGCTGAGACTAGTTTTTCAAGCTCATGCCCGGGTCGAGAGATATGATGTCTCCGACAAGTTCTACAGTTGTAAGATGGAGGAAAACAGTTCTGTCAGTGAGCACATCCTAAAGATGTATGGATTGCACAACCGTATGACCCAAATGAACATTAACCTCCCTGATGAGGCGGTCATCGACAGAATCCTCCGATCGCTCCCACCAAGCTACAAGAGCTTTGTGATGAACTACAACATGCGGGGATGGAAAAGACCATTCCTGAAGTGTTCTCGATGCTGAAGTCAGCAGAGGCTGAAATCAAGAAAGAACATCAAGTGTTGACGGTCAATAAGACCACTAAGTTCAAGAAGGGCAAGGGGAAGAAGAACTTCAAGAAGGACGGCAAGGATGTTGCCGCGCCCGTAAGCCGATTCTTGGGAAGAAGTCAAAGAATGGACCCAAGCCCGAGACTAAGTGCTTTTATTGCAAGGGAAGGGTCATCGAAGCGGAACTGCCCCAAATACTTAGCGGATAAGAAGGCCGCAACAACAAAGGTATATTTGATATACATGTAATTGATGTGTACCTTACCAAGACTCGTAGTAACTCCCGGTATTTGATACCGTGCCGTTGCTCATATTTGTAACTCACAGCAGGAGCTGCAGAATAAGCGGAGACTGGCAAAGGACGAGGTGACGATGCGCGTCGGGAATGGTTCCAGAGTCGATGTGATCGCCGTCGGCACGTTGCCTCTACATTTACCTACGGGATTAGTTATGAACCTTAATGATTGTTATTTGGTGCCAAGTTTGAGCATGAACATTGTATCTGGATCTCGTTTAATACGAGATGGCTACTCATTTAAGTCTGAGAATAATGGTTGTTCGATTTATATGAGAGATATGTTTTATGGTCATGCTCCGATGGTCAATGGTTTATTCTTAATGAATCTCGAGCGTAATATTACACATGTCCATAGTGTGGATGCCAAAAGATGTAAAGTTGATAACGATAGTCCCACATACTTGTGGCACTGCCGCCTTGGTCACATTGGTGTCAAGCGCATGAAGAAGCTCCATGCTGATGGACTCTTAGAGTCTCTTGATTATGAATCGTTTGACACATGCGAACCATGCCTCATGGGCAAAATGACCAAGACTCCGTTCTCCGGAACAATGGAGCGAGCAACCAACTTGTTGGAAATCATACATACCGATGTGTGCCGTCCAATGAGCGTTGAGGCTCGCGGAGGATATCATTATGTTCTCACTTTCACTGATGACTTAAGTAGATATGGGTATGTCTACTTAATGAAACACAAGTCTGAGACCTTTGAAAAGTTCAAGGAATTTCAGAATGAAGTAGAGAATCAACGTGACCGAAAAATAAAGTTCCTACAATCAGATCGTGGAGGAGAATATTTAAGTCACGAATTTGGCACACACTTAAGGAAATGTGGAATCGTTTCACAACTCACTCCGCCTGGAACACCTCAGCGAAACGGTGTGTCCGAACATCGTAATCGCACTCTATTAGATATGGTGCGGTCTATGATGTCTCTTACCGATTTACCGCTATCATTTTGGGGATACGCTCTGGAGACAGCAACATTCACTTTAAATAGGGCACTGTCTAAATCCGTTAAGACGACACCGTATGAATTATGGTTTGGGAAGAAACCTAAGCTGTCGTTTCTAAAAGTTTGGGGATGCGATGCTTATGTCAAGAAACTTCAACCTGAAAAGCTCGAACCCAAGTCAGAAAAATGCGTCTTCATAGGATACCCTAAGGAAACTATCGGGTATACCTTCTACTTAAGATCCGAGGGCAAGATCTTTGTTGCCAAGAACGGATGCTTTCTGGAAAAAGAGTTTCTCTCGAAAGAAGTAAGTGGGAGGAAAGTAGAACTCGATGAAGTACTACCTCTCGAACGGGAAAGTGGTGCAGCTCAGGAAAATGTTCCTGTGATGCCCACACCAACTAAAGAGGAAACCAATGATGATGATCAAGGTACTTCGGATCAAGTTGCTACTGAACTTCGTAGGTCCACAAGGACACGTTCCGCACTGCAGTGGTACGCAACCCCGTCCCGGAAATCATGTTGTTAGACAACGGTGAACCTTCGAACTATGAAGAAGCGATGGCGGGCCCAGATTCCAACAAATGGCTTGAAGCCATGAAATCCGAGATAGAATCCATGTATGAAAACAAAGTATGGACTTTGACAGACTTGCCCGATGATCGGCGAGCAATAGAAAACAAATGGATCTTTAAGAAGAAGACGGACGCGGATGGCAATGTTACCATCTATAAAGCTCGACTTGTCGCTAAGGGTTATCGACAAGTTCAAGGTATTGACTACGACGAGACATTCTCTCCCGTAGCGAAGTGAAGTCCGTCCGAATCATGTTAGCAATTGCCGATACTATGATTATGAGATATGGCAGATGGACGTCAAAACGGCATTCCTTAACGGGCATCTTAAGGAAGAGCTGTATATGATGCAGCCGGAGGGTTTTGTCGATCCTAAGAACGCTGACAAAGTATGCAAGCTCCAGCGATCCATTTATGGGTTGGTGCAAGCATCTCGGAGTTGGAATATTCGCTTTGATGAGATGGTCAAAGCGTTTAGTTTATCTTGAGACTTATGGAGAAGCTGCGTTTACAAGAAAGTGAGTGGGAGCTCTGTAGCATTTCTCATATTATATGTAGATGACATACTCTTGATGGGAAATGATACAAAATTTCTGGACAGCATCAAGGCCTACTTGAACAAATGTTTTTCAATGAAGGACCTTGGAGAAGCTGCTTATATATTAGGCATCAAGATCAATAGAGATAGATCGAGACGCCTCATAGGTCTTTCACAAAGTACATACCTTGATAAGATTTTGAAAAGGTTCAAAATGGATCAGTCCAAGAAAGGGTTCTTGCCTATGTTACAAGGTGTGAGATTGAGCTCGCTCGACCACCCACCACGGCAAAAGATAAAGAAGAGATGAGTGTCATCCCTATGCTTCAGCCATAGGATCTATTATGTATGCCATCTTTGTGTACTGGACTGATGTAAACCTTGCCGTAATTTTGGTAGCTAGATACCAAAGTAATCCCGCAAGGAACACCGGACAGCGGTCAAGAATATCCTGAAGTACCGAAAAGGACAAAGGACATGTTTTCGCTTATGGAGGAGACGAAGAGCTCGTCAGAAGGGTTACGCCGATGCTAGCTGACTCAGATCCGATGACTCTAAGTCACAAACCGGATACGTGTATATGTTGAATGGTGGAGCAAGATGGTGGTGCACCGCAAGCAGAGCGTCGTGGCGGGATCTACGTGTGAAGCGGAGTACATGGCAGCCTCGGAGGCAGCGATGAAGCGATTTGGGTGAAGGAGTTCATCACCGACCTAGGTGTCATACCCAATGCGTCGGGGTTAATCAAACTCTTCTCCGTGACAACACTGGAGCTATTGCCCTTGCCAAGGAGCCCAGGTTTCACAAGAAGACCGAGCACATCAAGCGTCGCTTCAACTCCATCCGTGAAAATGTTCAAGATGGAGACATAGAAATTTGCAAAGTACATACGGATCCGAATGTCGCAGATCCGCTGACTAAACCTCTCTCATGAGCAAAACATGATCAACACCGAACTCTATGGGTGTTCGATTCATCACAATGTAACTAGATTGGTGACTCTAGTGCAAGTGGGAGATCTGTTGGAAATATGCCCTAGAGGCAATAATAAAAGTATTATTATATTTCATTGTTCATGATAATTGTCTTTATTCATGCTATAATCAGTATTATCCGGAAATCGTAATACACGTGTGAATACATAGACCACAATATGTCCCTAGTGAGCCTCTAGTTGACTAGCTCACAGATCAACAGATAGTCATGGTTTCCTGACTATGGACATTGGATGTCATTGATAACGGGATCACATCATTAGGAGAATGATGTGATGGACAAGACCCAATCCTAAGCATAGCACAAAGATCGTGTAGTTCGTTTGCTAGAGCTTTGCCAATGTCAAGTATCTCTTCCTTAGACCATGAGATCTTGTAACTCCCGGATACCGTAAGAGTGCTTTGGGTGTACCAAACGTCACAACATAACTGGGTGATTATAAAGGTGCACTACAGGTATCTCCGAAAGTATCTGTTGGGTTGACATGGATCGAGACTGGGATTTGTCACTCCGTATGACGGAGAGGTATCTCTGGGCCCACTCGGTAATGCATCATCATAATGAGCTCAAGGTGACCAAGGTGTTGGCCACGGATCATGCATTACTGATGCGAGTAAAGTGACTTGCGTAACGAGACCGAACAAGGTATTGGGATACCAACGATCGAGTCTCGGGCAAGTAATGTACCGATTGACAAAGGGAATTGCATATGTGGTTTTGATCGAATCCTCGACATCGTGGTTCAACCGATTAAATCATCGAGGAGCATGTGGGAGCCAACATGGGTATCCAGATCCGCTATTGGTTATCGCCGAGAGTCGCCTCGGTCAAGTCTCAGATGTCTCCGAACCCGTAGGGTCTACACACTTAAGGTTCGGTGACGCTAGGGTTATTAGGAAGACTAGTATGTGACTACCGAATATTGTTCGAGTCCTGATGAGATCCCTGACGTCAGAGGAGTTCCGAATGGTCCGGAGGTGAAGTTTTATATATGGGAAGTTGTCATACGGACACCGGAAAGTTTCGGGGTCTACGATAATGTCTGGGACCACCGGAGGGGTTCCGGGGTCCACCGGGAGGGGCCACTCTCCCGAGGGCCACATGGGCGCAAGGGGAGGCAGCCAGCCCCTGGAGGGCTGGGCGCGCCCCCCACCTTGGGCCCATGCGCCTAGGGTTGGGAAACCCCGAGGGGCGCCTGCTTGGGGGCAAGCCTCCTCCTCGTCGCCGCCTCTAGATCCCATCTAGAGGGGCCGGCCCCCCTTGCCCCTTCCCCTATAAATAGAGGGGTGGGGGAGGCTGCTGTACCCATCTCTAAGGCGCAGCCCCTCCCCTCCCCAACACATCTCCTCCTCCGTAAGCGCTTGGCGAAGCCCTGTCGGAGTACTGCTGCACCAACACCACCACGCCGTCGTGCTGCCGTTGGAGCGAGCTTCCTCAACCTCTCCTTCCCCTTGCTGGATCAAGAAGGAGGAGACGTCTCCCGTCCCGCACGTGTGTTGAACGCGGAGGTGCTGTCCGCTCAAAGACTTGGACATCGGTGATTCAATCACGCCGAGTACGACTCCATCATCACTATCCCTTTGCAAGCTTCCGCACGTGATCTACAAGTGGTATGTAGATGCAAACTCTCTTCCATGACTCGTTGCTTAGATGAACTCATAGATGGATCTTGGTGAAACCGTAGGAAAAATTTTAATTTTCTGCAACGTTCCCCAACAATCACCCCGCTGGGAAGTGAAGAGTTCCTGAAAAAATGAACACACATAATTGGTTAGTTCTCCTTCTTCCTTCACTACTTCCCCATTCTCCTTTCTAAGCTCCTTGATCCTATTAGTTTTCTTCCTTGCGGTTGCCACTGCCTTCAAGTACCCCGTGTTTCTGTTTCCATCGCGCAGCCACCACATATGGGCCCGTTGCTTGTAATGTATATGTCACTGCTCCTCCAGATCATGAACAACTTGGCGCAGGTTAGCTTCCTCAGCAGCTTTCTCTGTCGATACGGGATCACGTCGACATCTCTCCAAGTCTCGCCGTGCTTTTTTTAATCTGCCTTCCAGCTCACCTACAACCTCCTTATTCCACTTTGTAAGGCTTCCAGCAACCGCTTATAAAGTTTGTGCTACTCCACCTCCCTCCAGGTTCCTGCTTTTCTCCCATGCCTCCTTGATAACATCTCTGCACGTTTCTTCTTTCAGCCATTTTGCCTCAAAGCGAAACCCCACTTCTCCCTTTCTCCACCCTGGGTCAGGTCCCTCCGTGTACACGATGATTGGCCGGTGGTCTGAGTGTCTCGGATCACCATTGATAACTGCGTGCCCTGGGAATCTATCACACCACTGTTCGTTCGCCGTCGCTCGATCAAGCCTTACACAAATGTAAGTTTGCAGTTCCTTACTATGGTTTCTCCACGTGAATATGTCTCCCTCAAAGCCTAGATCACGCATTCGGCACCGGTCCAGCACATCCCTAAAACCATCCATGCAAGTTTGTGGTCGTTCAGCTCCTCCTATCTTCTCTGAGCTTGACAAGATCTCATTAAAGTCACCCAGACAAAGCCATGGACGTCCCTCCTGATGTTGCTGATTCAGCAAGCTCAAAGTACGCCATGTTTCCATCTTCCTCCCTGCCTCGGACTCTCCATAGACTCCCGTCAACCTCCACTTCGCTCCTCCCTCTTCCACAACATCCACATCCACATGCCTCCTTCCGAATGACCGTAACTCTACTTCCACCCCCCGCCTCCAAAACAGCGCCACCCCCCTACTCCTTCCTTCCGCCTTCCATGCCACCATATTAGTTAAACCGAGCAGCCATCTGAATCTGTCAAGTTCTTTCTCCGTCAACCTAGTTTCGCACAAAAATAAGATGTCGGGATCCTCCGTTCTTCCCAGATCGAGAAGAGAGCGAACTGCCGGGCCATTCCCGAGCCCCCGACAGTTCCAACTGATGATTTTCGTTGTTCCCGGCGGGGCTGCTCCTGCAGCCCGGCCGATATGATTGTGTTGTGTTCAGCACTTCTATTCTCCTCCTCCTTCTTCAATATTGTCCCTTCCTCCACCTCAGTCCCCTCCTTCTCTCCTATCTCCACTCCTTCCTCAAATCGTCCTTTCTTCCCCGACCCAGGCATATCAATGTCCATATGCTCGCTCGGCCTCTTACCGGCTATCTGCAAAGTTATTGGATCCATACTTGCCATGCTAGTCTCCACCCTAGGCTTCCTTTTGAACTTCTTCAAATCTGCCCCCTTTGTGGCTTTCGCCGGTTTTTTGTTCCTGGACTCCATCACTCCGCCGTTCTCCTGCTGCACCCTGCCGCCTCCTTTCCTCCCTTTCCCATCTCCTACTTTGTGGATCAACACATCTACCAGCTTATTCTCCTCTTCCCTCGTGGTCGTCAGGCTCTCTTTTTGGATCGCATCAAGATTTAGTTTCCTCTGTACTGTAACTCCTTGGGTTGTGTCCTTGGCGCCTCCAACTGTAATCTCCTTCAATGGACTTGTAACCTCTTTACCGTCCTCCAACTCCTTTGAGCCCGGGCTTTTTGATGCATGTGCTTCTTTTCGCCAAGAAGGCGCATCACTTCCTCCAGCTGCCCCACCCCTACTCAGCCTATATTTCCTTCTGTCATCAGCATCCGAATATGCACTACCCCCTCTCCCTCCACTCCAGCTTCTACTCCCACTTCGAGAGCCGTCCCTCCCCGCCGGCCATCTTCCTCTCCCTCCCTCATCAGCCCTCCTGCCAATATCCTCAACCCTTAGCCACGGTCCAAACTGCGGTGCTTCCCCTCGCGGCGGTTTAGCCATACATTCGTTTTTCACATGTCCAATTATACCGCATGTATAACAGAAGTCTGGCAGGTGTTCATAAGCAAACTTACACCACAATAACTTATTTTTTCGCTTGTTGTTGCCCTTTTCCTCCATTACTGCATTATCTTCTCCTGGGCCTTTCTCTCTATCTAGCAAGAAGCCACGCATCAGGGATTCCTGTATGTTCAGCTTGACTTTGATTCATAAGTACTTTCCCACTGCCTTTCCATCCTGCCCGACATCCACCCCTAGCAGTTCATCAAATTCCTTCCCAATCAGTTCCCCCATCTTCCTGTTCATGGATCCAAGTGGTAGCCCAAAAACCCTAACCCAGATTGGTATCTGGTTGAAATCATATTTGTCCACTGTTTTATCCGGGTCAAAGTCCTCCATGACCAACAATTCCTTGTCAAACCACCATGGCCCGTCTTCTAGCGCCCTCCTCCACCCCGCATATTGCCTAAACGTGAATAGGAACACATTCTCCTCAATCTCCTTACAGCCTACTCCCTTAATGGGGCACCATATCTTCCCCAACGTGTTACCGACAACGCGCGCGTGCGCAAGCTTCTCCGAGAACAGCTTCCCTATCGCATGTGGTTCCTCCTCCGCCCAGTCACACCCCTTCCCCGGTTCCATCTCCGCCATCCTCAGCCCCTTCTTCTCCACCACAGAAAATCTGAGCCCTCTCATCAATCCCTCCACATCCTCCATCAGCCCAACTACTCCCCTCACGCCGCCTATCCTTCTATCCTACCAGCAAGAGTGGTCGCCGGAGGAGAGGGAAAAATGTGGTAGCAGGGTTGCGGCCCTCTCCGCCTTTCCGGGGGGCAAGGGAAGCGAGTGCAAAAGAAATGTGACGAACGTTACGATTTTGGCACTTGCCCTCACCTTCGTATGAGTAATGCTAGATCTACTTAAAGTAACGTGTAGCTTTTACGTAACACAAAAACATGGATGCATGCGATTGGGTCAAAGGGAGTGGGAGGGCCCACACCCGTGAAAATCGCAGGGAGGGGTTTGAGGGGAGAATTCGTTAAGCAGGTATACGTAGGATTGAGTAGACATTATGTAGGTCAAGCATTTTCGCCTTTGTCTTTGTATGTGCTTTGCTGGTCTATCAATCTCGCTGACTAGCTAGTGGCCTGAGCAAGAGATCGCGATCGGATTTTGCTATAGTGTTGAAATTCTCGGCAGGCACACCACTTTTCGTTGTTGTTGGTGGTGCGGGTGTCGGGTAAAGCACCGTGCTGTTGCTGCTAGTGAAAGAAAAACAGTAAATTATATAGACATTGATTTTTCTTTTTCAAGTCTTTGAGGGAAAACAGTAAATTAGAGTGTGATTGCCATCGGCTTTACTGTCGGGTTTTGCAGGTACCGTGGTATGGCGCTAGTAATAACCCCGGCAGACCCGAGGGCCGAGGCGATCATGCATACACGCGGTCGTGCGTGTGTACGGCGAGGGAGAGCTTGGGCGCGGTGTGCACCAGTGGCCAGCCAACGTGAACGTGGTCCGTCCGATGCCAATGCCGATGCAGAGCGCGCACACGGACACGACTGCCAAAGCCAAAAAGATACTCGCGTCCTGTGCTGTGCTTGTCGGACTGGTGATGCCGGCTAGCCGGACTGGACGAAGCAAGCTAGCACCTACTGTACGTGTGTGGTGTCGGGCATTGGAGGCGAGACGAGGGCGCGACGCGTTCGCACACAACACCGTACCACCCGGCCACCCACATGAATGAGTAAGTCCCATGGTTTCTTGGTTATCTCACTTGGGCGGTGGCAACTGGCAACCAACCAACGAACGAGACGAGTGGTCAGTGAGCAGCGAGCTGATGAGCTTTGGCACGTACGGGGCGGTCCAGCTGAGCTTACTGTGAGGCCACATGCACGTACCACTCATGCCACCGAGCGAGCGAGCAAGCACGCAACCGGGGCTACCCTCATATTGGATGTCCGGTCAGTTTAAGTTGTTGTGAAAATATATACGGTCACGTACGGTTGGATGGCTGCCTTCGACGACATTCGTGTGTGCGGACTGGTTCATCCTATCCGGGTGAACTGGATAGCCGGACTGGAGGAGAGAATCTAAATCCGTGTTTGCGGACTGCTTCATCCTATCCGCGAATGGATGCGGAAGAAAATTTACGGGGTTGCCGTTGGAGATGCCCCTAAAAACTCCTGCATGCAGCACCAGTAGCAGCGCTTTCTCTTCTGAACCATGCTCCATCAATGTGGAAGATGAGTAAAACTATGCATGTGCTGCGCTGTCTAGATTGCACATTTGCGTTGTGTGTGTTTAATCTGGCTAGCAGTATTAATTAAACATGAACATACATCTCCTCCCCCTTAAAGGAGAAACAAACATGAGCATTCAAAGACCATAAAAACTCCATGTCGTTCCATCTGCCCCACAAATTAAACCCGCCTGATTAATCACAATGCGATGCATCTCATCGAATCGCCATCGTGAGCTGCATGTGTTGCAAGCATGAAACCTCCTGAATGCAGCACGTTGTTTGGATCGTGTCCACGAACTAAACCTGCGTGTGATTAGTAAGTGACCATGTGCTGCACTGCATCTTATTGCTCTGCGCAGCCGCAGCTCGTGGTGGCCTCCGTGCCGGTCCCGGTCCCGGTCGACACGGACGTGGGCGTCCAGTCGATGCAGGCAAGGGCTACCGACGACCAAGGTCCATGCATTGCATGCCCATGGCCGCAGGCAAAGGCAGGAGGAGGCAACACCGTTAGTTTTCCTGTGTGTACCATGTGTGCATGGCCAGGGCTTTATTTTCCTGCGTGTACGTGGAAGTACGTAGTATTTATGGTCATGTTTGCATGCACGGGCAGGGCAAACCTAAAGTGGATTGCGAACCAACCTGTTGTTGGATGGTTAGAGAATCGCAGATCCCCAAATTTCATCGCGCTCAAATCTTGGTGTTCGCATTTATTCCTGGATTTCCGACGATGCGTATTCAGTGGGAGGAGACGTTCCCATCGACGACAAGGCGCCTACGGTGACTTCGTAAATCTCAAGATGATATGCCGGCTCAGTCTTTCAAAGGTGCTCATAGAGGTAGGGTACACGTGTGTGCGTTTATAGGGGTGAGTGTATGCGCGTGTATATGAGCACTTGTGTCTGATGTTAAAAAAACTAAAGTGGATTCCATCAACGAGGGGAGGGGAGATCGATCGTAGTAGGATGCAGTGCAGTGATCGCCGTTGTGCATAGGTGGTGTACTAGATCCAGGGTACGTACTACGTGCATGCACCTTGGTTAAGAAAATGAAGTTGGTGTTCACACAAGCTGCATGCAAGTGATGTCTCCAACTTGTCCAGTGGCTTCTCCCGCCGTGCATGGTGCACGAGGGTACAGCACCGCCCGTGTGCAGTGCATTGCCCTCGGCCAACATGCATCTTCGCACGTGCTCCTGCTGGGCTTGTCAAGCCGGTGTACGTGCTGCTCAGTGCTGACCAGTGCCATCCATCCTCCAAAAGAAAGCAGCCAAGAGAGAAAAATGTGTCGCCGACTGCTGAGCCGCTCGCAAGTCGAAACCTTTGCTGTGCTGTGCGCCTGTGCCTGTGAAAACTCAGCAAAAACAGCACCACTTGCTTCTGTTTGTTTCTTTTGGAAAGTCCAATCGCTTCTTTTACGGTGAAAAAAGAGAGAGGATAAGTAGATTAGCGTTGGCTTGGATTGGATTGGCGTCAGGCTGGCACGAGGTGTGTGTGTGCGGTAACAATAATGCGCCGGCAGAAACGGCAGGCCGGCCACTGGCCTGCGGCGATCATTTGGGCGGTCGGTCGTGCGAGGGGGGGTGGTGATCGACGCGCGCAGGGTTAGATTGGATGATGGATGATGGTGGTGTGCGCGTCCGATCAAAGAGAGCAGGCACAGCTGCCAAAGCGCCAAAAGGTAAGTACCTTACTGTAGTACGCAGATACTAGACGGGACGAAAACTTTTGTGAGTGGGAGGAGAATCTAAATCCGGGTGATTGGAAGCTTTCCTTTGGCTCGCCGTCATCTCCCGTGCCTGTCGGATTGGATCGCCAAGGCCGCCCGGCTAGCTACTGTAGCCGTTGTCGGAGTCGGAGTCGGAGTCGGAGTCGGGGAGGACATGAGCCCCTTCATCCGACAGATCGCCATGTCCTACTCCTGCTTCAACTTGCTGACCTGAGCCGCCTCTGCTGCTGCCTCCTTCGTCTCGGGCTCTAACTGCTCAATAGCAAGCCGGGGCGCCTTGGCGTTCTTCCGTCGGAGGTGGCGAGCATCCGTCTCTGCCGTCATAAGGGACCGATGGTAGACCCATGCGAGTAGCTGCGCGTCCTCGTCGGGGTCCGCCCCCATCCTGTGACGTCGATGCGCGGACTGCTCCGTCGCGTCCCTCTCCTACGCATGCTACCACTCGCGGCGCGCGACGCGCGCCTTTGTTTTCGGAGTGCGCGTGTGGGCCAGCGGCTCGGGCACTAGCACCCACTGCTACCCGCATGGAGGAACGCCCGGCGGGGGAAGGAGACTGTGCGAGCACTAGCACCCACCGCTGCCCCGCATCGAGGAACGACCGGCGGGGGAAGAAGATGGCGCGGCGGCAGTGCGAGGTATTTAGGCTGGATATGAGGGGTGCCGGTCAGCCAGGGGCGTCTGAGACTCGTTTGAGATGCCCAACTGGGTCAAAATTTAGTGGCCGGTCAGTGATCGGACGGGCCGTCCGGGTGTTTGAGGAGGGTTTAGGATGCCCGTCTGTAGATGCTCTTACGTTTCTTATGTGATGCTTCTGTAAAGAAATATAAATGAAAAAAACAATAAATTGGTGTACGTGCAAGGTGTGACGCTTTCCACTTGCCCGGTGGCTCCTCGGGGTCTTGCCTGCATGGAAGTGAGTAGGTAGGTACTCTTCTCACCACCATTTTTCTCCTTAAATTCCGGAGTGAACGTTGCTCTGTGAGCGTTGAGTGAAGGCCGATACTGATTTAGTTGACATCGAGATCGATAAAAATGAACTGGCTGATAATGATGCATCGTGACAACTCCATGCATGCGTGTCCATGGTTCAATCTTACCATGTGTCAACTGCAACCTATGTCTGCATCATGTGAACGGTGAACGTGTACTCGTTAGCACATGATCGTTAGTTTCACCGTAGTGGATCCAGGGTACGTGCATGCGTTCATCTACTTGCTTTGGCCAATAACTCCGGTATATGTCCGGTCGGACATATTCGTTTACTTTTGCAATTCAATGGGACCTGTCTGTATCGGGCGAAACGGTATGGACATCCGTAGCAAATCAGATCGTGATTAATGACAAATTAAAACATACTAGCAAATTTGGTGCGTACTACTAGTATATATGATTTGAAAGTTCCAACTTGCCCAGTGGTCGCTCTTGGCAGTTGTTGGTGCATGAGGGTACAGTGCCGCCCGTGTTCATGCCCTCGCCCGCCATGCATCTCTGCATGTGCTCATGCAGGGTTCATCGAGGCAGTATCTGCTGAGTGCTGACCACTGCCCGCGTTGAAAAACAAAGGAGGAAGGAAAAGATCCCGTTGACAAGTTGACTGCCGAGCCAGTCACTAGCGACGTTTGCTACGCTGTGAAAACTCACCAAAGACAACCACACTTGACACTTGCCTCTGTCTCTTTGTTCCTTTCGAAAGGTGTTGGGTTTCTTTTTACGGCGAGCAAAGATGCCAAGTACAGTACTCATCCCACCAGAACTCAGTTTGGCACGACGTGTGGCGGTAAGTTTCGATGATACACCGGCACACAGATTCTGGAGTAAACGTTGCTAAGTGAGAATTTAGTAAACTTTGGTAGCGATGCAGTTGACGCTAGCACAGTTGAAAGCGATGTAATACTAGTTGACATCAAAACAGTGGACAACGACAAAGAGACACAGCTGATCATGGCGCATCATGACATGACAAACTGCGTGTGTGTGTGTCTCAAGTGCTTCGTCTCGACCGCACTTTGTCTTAGGGGTATCTCCGACGCGCATGTTCAAACTTTCGCCGGAATCCACCCGGATGCCCTCCGGCCATCCAACCGTGATCATCAAGTGTCCGTGGGTCTCAAAATGATTGAACACGAAGTAGGGATGAAATTTAAGTAAGTTTTATATATTACTCCCACAAGAGAAAAACATGAACATTTAGAAGTTTCACATAAACTTAAACTGAACTAAACTAAACTCAGCTAGGCCTACGTCGTTGTCGTTGTCGCCGCTGCCCTCCTCCTCCTCGTCGTGCTAGTGGCAAAAGGCTCGTAAGGTGTCCCGACATCCTTCCCTGTCCGTTGTGGCGCGATCGCAAGTTGCAATGTAGATGCTCGGCCGCGTCCTCCGCCTTGCGCCTGGGTCCTTGGCTTGGAGGCAGATTGTGCGCATGGACTCGGCCAGTTCGACTTGGAGGAGCTGGGCGTTGAGCCGGCGGGGAGGGGGGGGGGGCATCGCACTGCATGGTGGTTGTGGACGTATGGAGGGCCCGAGCCTCTACGAGCTCTGTGTCCACAAGGACCCATGCTGGCGCCACCTGGGCCTTGACGATATCACTCTCGATGCACCTCCACCACAGATAGGCATTTCTTGCCTCCCGATGGGGACACCACGTTACGGCTTTGTCATACGTCTCAAAGGCATCAACAATTTCCCTATTGTTTCGTGCTATTATAATTTGACTTTTGAGTATGGTTTATAATAATTTTATTATTATTTTTAGACTAACCTATTTATTCACTGCCCAGAGTCAGTTGTTGTTTTCTGCATGTTTTCGATTTTCTTGAAAATCCATATTTACAGAGCTCCAAAAACCTTGGGCATGTTTTTATAAAAGTTTTCCTAGTCAAGAGGATTTCAAAAAGTGTCGGGAGGCGCCAGGGGGCCACCCCTGGTCCCCAAGCGGCCAGGCCAGACAACCAGAGATCCACCCGCGAGTGGAGGCCGGAGGGGGGTGGGGGGCTGGTTACCAACTTACGTCGCTTCTTTCGCTTCTAAATCTCATATTTTGAGAAACCCCAATGCCATTTTTTCACAAAGAGGTATTGCCCCGCCTTCATCTTTTTATTCCGTGATTCTGGAGTAAACGTTGCTAATTAAGAATTTTGTTAACTTTGATAGCAATGCAGTTGACGTTAACACAGTTGAAAGAAATGTACTTGACATCAAAATGGTAATGACAAAGAGACACAATTGACGATGGCGCACCGGGACAACTCTCTCTCTCTCTCTCTCTGTGTGTGTGTGGGGGAGGGGGGTGCGTGTGCATGTGCGTGCGCCCGTGCGTGTGCGTGTGTGGTGTGTGTGTGTGTGTTGTGTTGTGTTGTGTTGTGTGTCTTAGATGCATCATTTTCAAAAGCATTGTGTCTAACAACAACATGTGTGTAAACCAAATCATCTCAATTACACCATTTAACGTTCACCCGTTTGCACATTCATGTTAATTTGTTTCTCTAAAAAAGTATGTCTTTTAGGAAGAAAAAGCATGTTAATTTGTAAGAGTATACAACTCATTGAAAGACACAAAAATGTCCTAGAAAACTGTCACAAAGGACTTAAAAGAAAGAAAATAAGAAATAAGACGTTCGAGGTCCTTGCACCTTAGCCTGCAACGTTAGTCAATGGCCTTCATCGCCGTCAAAGCGATCGCCAAAGAGGAACAAGACACGCCGTTGCTGACCAAAGAGCAGAGGGAGCACCATCGCCTTTATGTTGGGGAACGTAGCAGAAATTCAAAATTTTCCTACGTGTCACCAAGATCTATCTATGGAGAAACCAGCAACGAGGGGAAGGAGAGTGCATCTACATACCCCTTGTAGATCGCTAAGCGGAAGCGTTCAGGAGAACGGGGTTGAAGGAGTCGTACTCGTCGTGATCCAAATCGCCGGAGATCCTAGTGCCGAACGGACGGCACCTCCGCGTTCAACACACGTGACAGCCGGTGACGTCTCCCATGCCTTGATCCAAAGCAAGGAGAGAGGGAGAGGTTGAGGAAGACTCCATCCAGCAGCAGCACGACGGCGTGGTGGTGGTGGAGGAGCGTGGCAATCCTGCAGGGCTTCGCCAAGCACCGCGGGAGAGGAGGAGGACTTGGGAGAGGGGGAGGGCTGCGCTAAGAGGGAGAGAGATTCTCGTGTATTGGGCAGCCCCCAGGCCTCAAGTATTTATAGCGGGAGGGGAGGGGGCTGCGCCCCCTCTAGGGTTCCCTCCCCAGGGGTGGCAGCAGCCCCCAGATCCCATCTGGGTGGCGGCGAGGGGAGAGAGGAGGCGCTGGGGTGGGCCTTAGGGCCCATCCGCCCTAGGGTTTGCCCTCCCACTCTCCCCGCGCCTTTGGCCCCTTGTGGGGCGCACCAGCCCACCGGGCTGGTTCCTCCCACACATGACCCATGCAGCCCTCCAGGTTGGTGGCCCCACTTGGTGGACCCGGGACCCTCCGGTGGTCCCGACGTCTGCAGTAAAACCCAAACTTTTAGGTGACCAAAACAGACTTCCCATATGTAAATCTTTACCTCCGGACCATTCCGGAACTCCTCGTGACGTCCGGAATCTCATCCGGACTCAACAACATTCGTAACCACATACAAACTTCCTTTATAACCCTAGCGCCATCGAACCTTAGTGTGTAGACCCTACGGGTTCGGGAGACATGTAGACATGACCGAGACGTTCTCCGGTCAATAACCAACAATGGATCTGGATACCCATGTTGGCTCCCACATGTTCCACGATGATCTCATTGGATGAACCACGATGTCAAGGACTCAGTCGATCCCGTATACAATTCCCTTTGTCTAACGGTATTATACTTGCCCGAGATTCGATCGTCGGTATACCGATACCTTGTTCAATCTCGTTACCGGCAAGTCTCTTTACTCGTTCCGTAACACATCATCCCGTGATCAACCCCTTGGTCACATTGTGCACATTATGATGATGTCCTACCGAGTGGGCCCAGAGATACCTCTCCGTTTACACGGAGTGACAAATCCCAGTCTCGATCCGTGTCAACCCAACAGACACTTTCGGAGATACCTGTAGTGCACCTTTATAGTCACCCGGTTACGTTGTGACGTTTGATACACCCAAAGCACTCCTACGGTATCCGGGAGTTACACGATCTCATGGTCTAAGGAAGAGATACTTGACATTGGAAAAGCTCTAGCAAACGAACTACACGATCTTTGTGCTATGCTTAGGATTGGGTCTTGTCCATCACATCATTCTCTTAATGATGTGATCCCGTTATCAACGACATCCAATGTCCATGGTCAGGAAACCGTAACCATCTATTGATCAACGAGCTAGTCAACTAGAGGCTTACTAGGGACATGGTGTTGTCTATGTATCCACACATGTATCTGAGTTTCCTATCAATACAATTATAGCATGGATAATAAACGATTATCATGAACAAGGAAATATAATAATAACCAATTTATTATTGCCTCTAGGGCATACTTCCAACACTTTATACTTTTGTCAGCTAAAGAATATCATGTCCATCAAGGAAGGAGCAACTGCCGATGTGGAATGTCGGGAAGGAGACAACTTTGTAGGATTCGTCACCCCCGACAGGCGCCATCAAGAAGAAGAACGATTCGTCTGTTGTAAATCCCACTCTAGTCCACCTCGTTCCAGGTCACCACCCTTACGCCTACTCCTATGCATAGTCTCATGGGCTTGGCGGAAATGTCGTAGCATGCATTGTCGAAGTCGGATAGTGAAAGAAACCCCGATGGGGTGTCAGTGTTGCCATCTGGCCGATACTACAAAGGCAAGCAAAGCTCCGTAGCGAAATCGATAAAGGACTATAGCAAACTTATCAAAGGAGTCCATACTCTCGTCGTCAAACCCTAAATCTTCCAAATAATATTAGAGCAAAAGACATTAGATACTCCCCTCCTATCGGGGTTAAATTCGGCAGATCTCGGGTAGGGGTCCCGAGCTGGTGATCTTGAACGAACAAGAGACACGATGTTTACCTAGGTTTGGGTCTTCTCAAAGAGGTAAAACCACATGTCCTGCTTTTGTTGTATTCATCAGCGAGAAAGGAGAGTGGGTGAGCTAGGGTTTCAGAGCGATGAGCCGGATGGGGTTTTTATGGGACAACCATGGTGTCGGTGGTGGGCCGGGCTTGTCAGGCGGACGCGCCCGGGCCACCCCATATCCGCCCTATATTTGGGCTGGATATGAGGGGTGATGGTGAGTCCGGGCATTTGAAGCGTCCGTCTGAATAAAAAACATGACTGGTCAGTGACCGGGCGGGCAACCCGGACGTTTGAGGTCGATTTGGGGTTCCCGGGTGTAGACGCTATCACAACCTTCTCAAGGGTGACGCATTGTACGGCGTTTGCCCTCACATTGTGTTCTTTGGCGAAGAAGAAAAGAAACTCTAGGTTTGTCGCCGACTTTTGCGGCCGGCGGTAGACCCATTCGAGGAGCCGTGCGTCCTCATCGGGCTCCGCCTCCACCTCAGGGCGGTGACGCACGGACTGCTCCGCCTCCCTCCTCTCCCTTTGCCACTGCCGCTCGCGGCGGGCGGAGCACGCCTCTGATTCCGCCGTGCGTGTTTGGGCCGACGGGGCGGGCACAAGCACGCATGCATTGCATGTGGGGAGCAGGGATCGCATAGGGAGGCGCGGATCGCGCAGACGCCTGTTGAGCTGCTGCGACGGACGGAGGGAGCCGCCGGCGGGAAGCTGCGTCTGCGGCGAGGTTGCAGATCCGGAGCTGCCCTTGGTCTCCACCTTGGACCTCTCCAAGGCGATGCGGAGGGCAAGCTCATAGTCCGGATCCAGGTCGAAGTCGGAGGGCTGCCGGAGCTCGATATTGCGCCGGATTCGATTGGAAACAGTGCGGGAAGAGGAGAGGACGGAGCGAGAGAGGAGAGTGAGTGAGCTAGGGTTTCGGAACGATGAGCCGGATGGGGTTTTTATGGGCCAACCACGGTGTCGATGGTGGGCCGGGCTTGTCAAGCGGACGCGCCCGGGCAACCCCATATCCGCCCCATATTTGGGATGGATATGAGGGGCGTTGGTCAGTCCAGGCATTTGAGGCGTTTGTCAGAATAAAAAAAAATATGACTGGTCAATGACCGGACGGGCAACCCAGGCATTTGAGGTCGATTTGGGGCTCCCGGGTGCAGACGCTCTCGCAACCTTCTCATGTGTGATGCATTGTACGGTGTGTTGCCCTCACATTGTGTTCTTTGGTGAGAAGAAAAATACTCTATGTCTGTCGCCGACTTTTTCTATAGCGTGAAAAACAGCACTATTTTCCGTTGGGCAAAGGTATAGTATCGTACCTTTGCTTGTGAAAAACGAACAGTAAATTAGATTGCTCTTTGCTCTGCCTTTTTTCCAAGCCTTGCAAGGAAAAAGAAGATTGTCATTGCCATCGGCTTTACTGTCGGGTTTTGCAGACACCGTGCGCACGGGGTATGGCGGCAGTAACCCCGGCAGAGACATGGGCGATCTGGACTCCCGAGCTGTGGCGATCATAGGCGCGGTCGTGCGTGGTCGTACGGCGGCGCAGCGTTGGATGATGGTGGCGTGTGCACCAGTGGCCAACAAACCAAGACACGACTGCCAAAGCCAGAAAGCCAGAAAGGTGTGGCCAGCTAGTGGAGGAGAATGGATGGATGATGTGAAAACTGTTTGGTTGAGTGGACTGGAGGAGAGAATCTGAATCCGGGTGATTGGCTTTGGCTCCGCGTCCTGTGCTTGTCGGACAGGTGACGCCGGCCGGCTGGACCGGACGAGGCAAGCAAGCACGTACGTGTCGGTCACCGGAGGCGAGACGCGGGCGCGACCCGTCCGCACGCAAGTCCGATGAGGGCAACTCCAACGCACGAGCTTAGCGTTCGTTTTCGGTTCGTTGAGCATAAGCGTGATGGCAGCATCTACGACAAGGGTTTGATTTACAGGGTGAGAATGTTGAACCTGAGCACCCACCTCCTGCAATTTTTGAGCGCGTTGTCCAATTTCATCGTGAGTTGCGTGATCTGAGCACTCATACGCAGCTGCAAGATGACTTGGTTGAGCACATGTGGGATCACTTTGGCAATCGGTAGATTTATCGGTTTAATCTCTTTTCGTGTACATAAACTTTAAGTGGTTTTGTAAGACTATTTATATTTTTAAAATTATAATTGTTTGTAATAAAAGACTATTTTATTGTACTTGGCCTTCGGTAGATGAGATGAGGCGGAAAAGGCGGCCGCGTGTTGGACGTCCTGCCGGCGCAAACGCAAATACAGGCAAACACGGCTTCATTGCCACCCCCAAACGGACGAAATCCGGATAAAACGTTGGAGTTGGGCTGAGATCGCCCGCGCCCATGAACGAGTGAGCGCGACCCATGGTTTGTGTGGTTTTCACTTGGGCGGTGGCAACCAACGCACGCACGAGACGAGGGGTCATCGGTGAGCTGCCCTGCCGGGCTTGCTTTGCTTGGCACCGTACGGGGCGGGGGCGGTCCAGCTGAGCTGAGCTTACTGTGAGGCCACATGCACGTACCACTCACTCACTCATGCCACCGAGCGAGCAGCTGCAAGCACCCACCCGGCCCCTACGGTCTTTGTTCCTGATTGCATCTAGGCGAAAGTCGGTTCCATTTTCTACGTGATGGATTGGAGCAGATCTTATTCTTCTGCCGCGTGTGAGGATACGATTTAACGGCATTGGTATGGTAGGAACAGTAGGTCGCAGTTAGGTTAACGAAAGTAGAGTTAGTGGATGAACAAGGAAGATGCCCCCTCCGTCCAGATTCAGCCGGTCACCGTCCGTCCAAGAGGGACGCACATGGACACACGGCGGGCACACGGGCTGAGGAAACGCAGACATCCACCCTCCGTGGCGGTCTTGGCTCAGCTCCCCAGCTGCTGCCTCTCAGCTCAAGTGATTAATTAAGTAAAGCCAAGGAGTGAGAAAGTGAGAGACTGATGCGAGGGAGGCACGTGTGGCGTGAGCGGGACTGACGGATTTGACAAGCAAACGCAACCCAGTGTGAGCGGTAGTATTGCTAATCGCGGCCGGCCGGGCAGTGAGCGGATTACCGGTACGGCACCGGTGCGGTAGGCTGGAACGGAACGGAACGCGGGCGAGGGCGCCGCGGCCCATTAATGAGCCTTCACGTGCTCTGCGCCACACTCTGCCCCTCTTCCCGCTGCGTCTCCCTCCCACTCTCGCTCGCCAACCCCCGCTCCAGCTCCAGCTCCAGTTCACACTCCCTCCCTCGGCACCATTGCGGCCGGCCATTGCCAGACTACTACTACTACAACGCTCCTAGCTGCCACGGACACGGCGCACCTTCTCTTAGCCCCCAGCACGCTCGCCTGAGTCGCGGCCTAGCCTCGACCGATCGGTGCTGGTGCTGCTTCCTGGCCGGGCCTCCTGGACGCGGCGGCGGCGGTGTTGCGTGCAACCTCTGCCGGCTATACGGTCTCCGCGCGTGGGGGCCAAGTGCCGCTGACGCCTCCCTCCCCGGGCGCCGCCCGCCACGGATCAGCGGCCTAGCATCCGGCCCCGCCGCTCTCGCCGGTGGCGTGAGGGCTGCCATCGATTACAGAGGAGGCGCGGCCACTGGCGGGGAGATCCGCGAGTCCGGCTGCGTCTGACAGGCGGCCCGGCCACCGGCGTCCGGCGGCGCCGCACCGCAGGTACGTCCACGATTCCCTCCCCTCGCCGCCTCCTCATTCTCTCCGGGCGAGCACCGAGCGGGCGGGTGCCTCACTTTGCCGTTTCGGGGGGGTCGGCGAGGTGACCGTTCGTCCGTTCTCATTCCTTTCGCTCGCCCCCGTCGCTTTCCTCTTCCCCAAAAGCGGCGCCTTTCCAGGCCGAGCCTCCCCTCCCTCCCTCCCCTCGATCAATCTCTCTCTCCTTTCCCTAAATCCATCCAAAAAAGTCAAGAAACATTCACGCCGGGCGCCCCGTGCGCCGTCCTGCGTCCTGCCGCCCGTGGCACCAATCCATGAATGAATGCTTTCCTAATTGCCACAACCTCCGTCTTCCCCCCTATCCTACCCCGTCCCGCCGATCCATGGGGCCCGTCGCCATTGCCGACCTCACCTCCTCCGTCCTCTTCCTCGCGGCGTGCACGGGCCAGAGAATAATACTACTATTACTACCAGTAATAAAACCAGAGGAGGAAGTGCAGAGCCCTGCAGGCCACCGCGTCGCCGGCCGGGCGGCCATTCTCCTTGGCCGTTCCTCGCCGACCAGGTTCCCAATCACGAGATTCCCGCCGCCCCTTTTAACTAATCAATCAATCAATCCACTATTTTTAGCCTGGTAGTATATCTGATCCCATCACGTATTTTTATCCATCTTTCACCGCCGTACCGCCGGTGATTCCCCCCGCGGTCGCTTTGGGCTGGGGACCTGACTTTCCCCATCGATCCGGGCGCCGCCGTCGCTCTCGCAGTTGCCGCCGCAGCTTCGCGCGGCCTTTGCCGCCCACGCCGCCATCCCTTTCGCGCGGATTCGATCGCGCCCCCGTTCCGGGCAGGGAATCCCGCGCCTTTCGCGGCGTGCGGTTGCTTCCGGCACCCGCGAGGGCCCGTCGCCGCATTGGGTGGGAGATCACCGGAGCGCGCCGAGATAAGATTTCCTCCTCCCGCCCGGGCGGAGCAGGGCGACAAGAAAAGCCGCTGTGCGCGCACATTCGCGCCCCCATCCCCGTCTCCTTTTCCGCGCCCGAGCTTTTCCGGCTGCGAAATCGCCATGATGAGCTCCAGTGGCTCCGAGGTGGGGGAGCGCGCCTCACGTGAGTGACCACCACCACCATCCTCCCCTCCCTCCTCGTCGTCGACGCCAAACCGCTTTTTGTTCCGTTCTCGGGGGCTTGTCCCGTCCGGCGCTCTCCCTACCCCCCATCACCTGCACACACACACACACACGCGCGATTCAAAACATTTTGTATTTCAAAACCAAAGCCGGCTGCTGTTCATCCGGTGGCCTGCTTCAGATTTTGAAAAATATATTTCCTCGTATGTGCGTACCTGTACCTACCGGCTGCCGCATTGAAGGCCGTGGTTGTTAAATGCCGTCCTCCGTGCAGATGAAGGGGGCTCAGGATAGGAAGCAGAAGAAGAAGCAGGACCTGCAGGTGCTGGCGCCCTTCCCCGGCTGCCTCGGCAGGGTCATCAACATGTTCGACCTCAGCAACGGCGTCGTCGCCACCAAGATGCTCACCGACAAGGCGCACCGAGACGGTATACCGCTGCTCGCCCTTCTCTTGTAGCACTACATTTTGTGCTGCTTTTCTGCTTCCTGTTATGCACCGGTGTTCTCCTTCTCGGCGATCTCTGATGCGATTTACCGTGTGCATTGCAGTTTCTCCGGCTGGGAAGGACCGGGGCGGCAGTTTCAAGTTGGCGAGCAATCAGTTCCCGGCTCAGATGGAGGATAGACATGTATGTGATGATGCCAATGCTTCACGCTCCTTTTGTTTTGAACTGTATAAATGAGTTGAACTTGAGCTTTGTTAACTGATATCTGTTCTCTTTATTTTTTTATTTACTGCAGAGAGACAGTCAGCAAAGAAGGAGCTCTCCAACGAAAAGATCAAACTCACCCACCAACAGATCTGGCGTGTCACCCGTCAAGATGCTCATGGAGCAGGACATGTGGAGAGAAGGGGCGCCGGATGATGAGCCTCTCAATGTTGTTGCCAGATTGATGGGTCTGAACGACACTCCAGCCGTCCACCAATCTGATTTGGTACCAGGAAGACGGTTCAGTATGGAAGACGACGGCCGAAATGTCAAGCCAAAGAAGGAAAGCAAATGCCACCAGAACCAGAAGGCGGGAACACGGCATGAGGAGACATGGGGACGTGATCAGCCTTCCAAGATCGATAGCAGCAAGAACAGACACCAAGGAAATGATCCTTCTGGCGAGAGGAGAATGTCCCTTGTCCGGGAAAAGTTTGCTGAAGCAAAACGTCTGGCCACAGACGAGAAGCTTCTCCATTCAAAGGAGTTCCAAGAAGCGCTGCAGTTTCTGAGCTCAAATAAAGACTTGTTCCTGAAGTTCCTAGATGAGCCAACTCCTCTGTTATCAAACAACCATTATGGGTTTGAACCTGTTGCACCACCTTCAGAAATAAAGCAGATAACCATACTGAAGCCATCAGAATCAGTGAAGAGAAAGGGCAACATTCATGCCGGGAGGCATCTATATTCGGAGGGAAATGAAGCTGAAGGCAACAGATGCTGGCGCCACCAGAGCTTAAATGTCAACCCGGCAAATTCAACTTTGTCCGAACCAACAAGAATTGTGGTACTAAAGCCAGGACCTCCAAAGTCTCATGAAGATACGATCCCAGTGTCCTCGTTAGAATCATCAACAGAGGCAGATAGTGAAGACGATAGTGTGATGGCAGTTGATGAAACAGTATCCTCAAGAAGGCTGGCCAAGGAGATCACTTGGCAGATGAGGATGCGCTTAAAAGATAGCCAGGATGAAGATAGTTCGATCTCTTATGAATACCATGATACTTACGTTGAAAATAGCTCCTTTAGTAAGTCAGAGGTTGAAACTGCTAAAGAAGTGTCTGGTGAAATAAGTGAGGATCTGGAGTTTGGTACTCCCACTTCTGGCCGTTCCTGGGATTTCCTGAGCAGGAGTGAAAGCCCTTACTCTGCATCATGCTCCAGCCAGGCGTCCAACCGACGTGAACCGTCGGTGGTCAAGGAAGCCAAAAGGCGGATTTTGGAGAGATGGTCGGTGGTATCGTCAACTGTTAGTGGTGAGGAAGAAAGGGGAGCACGTAGAAGTGTGGGCACACTGGGTGAGATGCTCACAATCCCTGAAGGGAAAAAAGATCAGGAGGAGTGTGGGGGAATAACATTAGAGAGCAGATCGCCTGAGCTGGATACCGCAGATCCTTTCTCATGTTTGCCAAGGTCTCGGTCTCTTCCAGTTTCTTTGTCTTATGGAGGCAGGGAGTCGAACAGGGTTGCCGTTGGTTCTCAGGAAGCTGACAATGAAAAAAGTAGGAAGTCATCATCATTTAGGGAAAGAGTTTCCAGCCTGTTCTCTAAAAACAAGAAATCAGCTCGGGAGAAGTTAGGCCCACCTGGAGTTTCATCTGCTAATAATCCACTCAAGAATGGAAGTGCTGTGACTATTGGTGATGGCAGTGAAGCATCTAGCTATTTTACACTGGACAATCCACAGAGACATACTTTGCTTGATGACGATGAGAATGCTGTGCAAAGACTCGTGGCTAGTTCTTGTCACACTAATAATGTGCCCAGCATCCCTGCCAAGGTAAATTCCCAAAAAGTTATCTTATTACAGCTATTGTCGTACCTTTTCTTTTTTCAGACCTGTAGATTTCTTATTGCAGGTTTTTTTTGCGGGTGTTATTCATACTTCTCTAGTCAAGTTAAATTACTAAAGTTTTGCTCTGTTCTGTTAGGGTGTTTCTCCTCTGCCAAGTCTTGGTGTCCCAGGATTCTTTGGCGAGTCTCAGGACCAACCAAGCCCCGTGTCTGTACTGGATCCAGATGGACCATTTCTCTGTGATAATAATAGGAGGCTACTGTACTCAACTGAAAATTTCATCACCGCGTCCCCGCGTAAGCTGTAAACCAAATCTCATCAAACTAGTTTTAGCTGAAAGAGTATCATTGTGTAATGACATCCATTGTGTCTCTGCAGAAATCGTGTCCAGGTCTCCACTTATCGGATCATTTTCAAGATCCTTGTCGTGGGAAGAGCCCCCATCGGAAGTTATGTCGCCAAATTCTTTGAGACTAGCAAGGCTTTTCTCTAAGGCTGATGACGACCAAGACTCGTTGACGATTATCCAGAAGCTAGTTTCCTCAGCTGGCATGGATAGGAAAAGCTGTGTATTAGCCAGCCCTTTGGACCTGAAGTTGCTTGAGAAGTTGTCGGATCACCAAGCAGTGGAGATCAAGTCAAGGGAAAGGCGGTCGAAGGAGAGGCTTCTCTTCGATGCTGTCAACGCGGCGCTCACCGAGCTCACTTGGACAGCAGAACTGTCCGCGTACCCATGGGGTCGGACATGTTGCTCGCGACGCAAAGATCACGATGATGATTCCTCCTGTAACTCCGCCGCCGATGAAATTTGGCGGGTCATAAGGAACTGGTCGATACTCGACAAGTATCCGCCCGGCGAAGTCATTGAGAGGAACCTTCTGCTGGAGATGATCCTCAAGAGGGAGGTGGTGGAGACCGCCACCGCCGACACGACACGGCGGGAGACGTTTGAGGTCTGCGCCATGGTTTGCACGGTGGTTCTGGAGGACCTGCTTGAGGAGGCCCTTGTAGATTTGACTAACAGCACCTAGTGAGGTACCTCCACCCCTAACTATTGATTTTGCCTCTCCCCAACTCAGTAGTGTTTTCCGTTCGCGTGATGATACTTGCTGCTGTAACACTGCTCTATTTACCGTGTTACCGCAGAAAATGTGATGCCAAATGTGTGCCTTTTGCTGATTTGCCCTCTCCTTTTCTGATATAGGGGTGCTGCTGTAATTAGCTGATTGTTTGCCGTTTTGACAAATAAACAATGTCAGTGTTGAAGGTTATCATCTTTTCTTCGTTAATACGGCACAAGTCAGTAATTTTATTTTGTCCTACTGTAGTTAGCTGATGGTGTTACTTGAATTAGAGTTATGATCTCATTCAAGATGGAGAAAACAAATACAGTACAAAGGACAGTAACATATCGCCTGATTTTGTGTGGTCCAATAGGATAAGTCACTAGAAGCCATGATCTGATCCACAGGGCATCAAAAGAAGCAGCCCAGCACAGCTCACAAGGCACTGTAATCTTATTTTGCCAGGATCCATGTCAATTGTGATTAGTCTATGCTTACTGCTCAGAGCACCATTTGTTAACTTCCAACCAGCCCTATTGGCTAAACCCCACTAGAGCAAAACTATGTGCTAGTACTAACTGTCTTAGCAGCAAGATCAATGGTGATTGGCCATTTGGCATGTTAGGGCCAATGAACCCGACGGACAGCCGCCTCGTCATCGCCGCGGGGATATCGGCATATTTGGGGGTTCACAGGAAATAAAAGCACATGAGATGAGAGGAATCTCTTGATCTTGAGTTGGTTTTTGTGGAGTATCAAAGTTGCCAGTGGATGGTATTTTTTGACTGAAGCTGGAACCACGGCGTCAAACATGCATTTGATCCCTGGTGTGGTGTTCTGTGCAACCCCAGCTTATATTTTGTAATCTGACCCATATCCTCATTATCTTGCTGCCAGCTGAAACCAATGTGTTGCTGCGTGATTGGGTTTTAGGATTGTGTTGTGCCTGGTCATTCATTCATTCATGTGTGGACTAGTACTACTGTAGCTGCATGTGGGGTTCTGGTACCAACAGGGCCCACATGTCAGGCAGTGGCTGCCCCATGAAGGCCATGAATCCCATGATCCATCTCCACATGACTGCATCTGCATGCATAGCATCAGCTCCATTGCTGTGCAGTGAGGTTTACTTATTACTGTGGGGGTGTGGTGGCCCTGGAGGAAGAAGGGGGGCCAACAAAGCCAAGGCCAGGGCCAAAAGGCTGGGGTGGGGTGTTTGTGTGCCCGTTGATCCTTTTCAGGCTCAGCATGTGAGCTCCCTGGAGCATCCTCTGCCTAACCTCGCCATCGTCTTCCTCCTGCCTGCCTGAGCCTGACCCAAGTGACCAACCTGCCTCTGCTGCATGCCAGCCTCCACAGTGCGCAGGGCAAGTTGGGGCGCTGTCGTACGTCGCGCAACTTGCGCCGCCTGCTCTGCTCTTCCATGTCGTAATAAATGGCGTGCATCGGTGGTACTTGTGGCGGTAAGAAAACAGTGCTGCGGCTGCTGCGTATTCAGGTCTCTGCGTCTTTATAACTTCCTGATGCCTGCCTCCCACTCCTGCTGCTGCTAAAAAACAGATTAGTGCTGCATGTGAAGCATCAATCAAGCGTGGCCTCTGCAAATCTGGCTGGCACCTCATCCGTTGCATTAGTATTATTACTGCAAATCTACAGTGTAACGATGAGATGTCCAAGTGAACAGATCCATGCAACGCTGCATCTACAGTCTACGTATGGCCGAAAATACTTGTCCTGAAAATGAATAAAATGGATGTATCTATAACAAAAATAAGTCTAGATAGAATCATTTTTAGGACAAATATTTTGGGACGGAGGAAGTAGTACTGTTTAGGTTTTATGCTAGCACCAGAGTACAAACTTTTTGAAAATAAAGGGTACCAGTTATTCTGGTAGCTGCGGCGGCTGGCTCTAGTACTACACGATATCCGGCCGTGCATGTGCATGTCTCCGTCCGTGCTGTGGGCTGCGGCAGTGTCGAGCGTCGCTTGTATGCGTGCGTAGCTCTCCTTGCTCAGAAAAAAGATAAATGTTTTTGCCTCGGAAATCGCCACACGCAACGCAACATGGGTCGGAGTAGAGTAGGTCAAGATCGCAATTTACGAGGCCAGCAGTGCGTATTCAACTCACGCACTTACTACTGGACATGGAGCAGCGCAGACGCGGGTAGTACTACGGCGGCCTTGATATCCGCACCGTACAGCGTATATGATCGTATCCCAGGTTTCATCCATCGAGATCTCAGGCCTGAGACGACAGGCACAGGAGGAGCTTGAAACCATTTCTTCGACCAACGCAACGCCAACACACATGCACGAGTTCTTTTTTTTTTTTTGAGAGAGAGAGCACACATCACATGCATGAGTTGGGCCACGAGCAGCGCAGACACGTTTCCGGTCCAAACAAGCGTCTGCTGCCATGCTTGCAAAAAACTCAAGTCAAGCAAACAAATAAATGAGGACAAACAAATAGTAGTAATCCATCCGTCCCTTCTTTCTAAAATAAGTGTCTCAATTTTGGATCCGGCTTGCCTGCTCCTTCCCGTGCTCCCACTTCATCCTATGGTTATCTTTTTTCCTTTTTCCTTTCTAATCTAATCATCTCCCCCCCTGATTTTAAGGGGGTGGGGCCGGATCTTATTTTGTTCCAATCAAATCATGCCACGTATGCGGGAGCACGGATGGGCACACACGCGGGGAGCAGACAAGTCTCGTCCCTCAATTTTGTATTAGCTTTAGTACAAAGCTTATTTTGAGACAGAGGGAGTATATGGGTATCTTTGAAACTCTTAGGGCATGTACAATGGTTGATAAGGCGGTCTTATCTTATGGCTTGCATGTAATTTAGAGATGACAAAAAAATATGTCTACAATGGGTTATATCTTAGCCTTATCTTCAATAACTTGTCATTCCTTAAAATATGGTGAGACAAATTGTGCTGAGAGATCATCTCTTGTCTTCTCTTAAATAAGACAAGACACGCCTTTTCTTATGAGTTATCTCTTCTTCACCTCATCAATTATCCTACGTGGCACTCCTAAGATAGCACCATTGTATATGCCCTTACACTCGTATATGGGTATCTTTGAAACTCTTACAGACAGTGCCTCCGCATGGCTTGGAGCCTTGGACGACATGGCGAGCTAATTTGTGCCTTTTATCCCGGAGATGTATTGAATGTAATGTGAAGAAGATGGCTGGACCGGTAGCACCACTGGCCGGTCTACGTACGGCGCATGCAACGCAACGGCAGCTAGCGCCTAGCGGGGCATGCAATCAGTTGAGTTGCATGCATGCAATGCAATGCAACGCAACTAGCGCGCGCATTCACTTCTCCTCCTTCATGTGCAAGTGCACACCCACACTAGCACGTACTCGACTGAACAGCAAGACGAAATTATCGAACTAGACTGGTCATCCATCCAAGCTAAGCCAAATACCAACAAGCAAGCGTAGCCACACACCATTGCATACAGGACCTGCATCTCCTTTTCTGGCCTAGAGAGCTCCAGCCAGCTCCGGTGGTCCTCTCGCCGGCCGGCAGATGGAGCTAACTAATACTGGTCCACTCGTCAGATCACCCACGTATCCATGCACATAAATAACACGGCAACTACATCCCATGTGTACGCATGTACGCAAGAAAACGTATGGCGGTACGTGGGAGGGTATTAATCAGCTCGCTGGTCCTGCCTGCAAATGGCAACCAACGCAGACTCACAAACAGTGAGACATTTTGGACTGCACATCTACGTGGGCATGCAATAATAATTACTAGTAGTACATTACTAACTACTTCCTCCGTTCCTAAATAGATGACCGAACTTTGTACTAACTAGGGAGTATAAGTCTTTTTATAGATTTCAAATGGACTACAACATACGAATGTATATAAACATATTTTAGAGTGTAGATTCACTCATTTTGCTCCGTATGTAGTCCCTTGTTGGAATCTTTAAAAAGACTTACATTTAGGAACAGAGGGAGTAATTACTAACAAACTCGCAAAAAAAGACTAATCAACAACAACATGCCACGCATCTATCATGTTCATATATAGCTAGGCTGCTGCTGTGCGTGCGCCCACGAGAAAACACAGCATGTGGGATGATCAGTGCCTCAGTGGTATGTATGTGTGCCACTGCGTACGTACAGTGCACAGGCGTACGCCCCCCACAAGGCACATGGACGCGTGTACGTACGTGATTAATTAACGAGGGCGACCTGCAGCTGGTATTTATCAGTTTGCGCGCCATCGTGCATGTGTTTAACGCACGCACGCACGCACGCCGGGAAATTGATTCACATCTCCACTTGGCCGCAGGACGTACGTATACGTACGTAGCTTCACCCCATCCACCTGCAAACCAAGGAGAAGAGTTGGTTAAAATTTGACCTGCCTTCGATATTTTTCAGGCAACTACCAAAAAGAAAGTGCTGCCCAGTGAATTGTCAGTGGCACTATGCATTACTAGCCGCGGTTTTAGCAAGCGGGTATAGATTTTGTAATGAACACAGCGTATCTATCTAGATGGTCCAGTGGATGCAGACACACGTGGACCGCGGATGAACTGCAGCAACCGCTCAGGACCATGGAACTGTTGTACCAAACGCTCACGAGTCAACTTGCATCTGTACATAATAAGTTGCATTGGCAGCTACCATACCAGCGGCAACCAATAATACCCCTTTGTTTCCGCATACAGCACGGTACTTCAAGGCCCATCATTGTGTGCATGGCAAAACCAAAAAGGAACAGCAAAAGATCGTGATCGACACGACGGTTCGGATCACTGGCATTCGCGGCGGCACTGATTAGGGAACTGAATCCACATTGTGGTTATAGGAATTTCAGCGCTAGCAGTTTGGTTTCAAAAAGTAAGGACTCTAGCTGCACAGCCAAGACCCCGAGAAGGCTAATCAACCATGTATAGTTTTTATTTTGTGATATAAGAGACCATCATAACATGTGAGAAGCTCAGGGTAGTACGTACCTTCATGGTTCGCTGATGACCTGCAGCAGCCGCGGCGTTTTTCAGCGAGCACGGAAGGGTCAGGTGATGCTGAACGCCACGGTGGAGGGAACCTTAGGAGCCAGGTGGGTCGATGCCATCTCCGTAGCGTAACGGCACCTTTCTTCGTCTTCCGACTTGTGCTTCTCCTTCCTGAATAAAAATGGCTCATATGCACGCGTCTCGAGTTGCAAGCTCTTCAGTGCGGGCGCCCTTCTCAGCAGAAAGTAGAGGAGCTCCATCAGTTCCGGCTCCCCGCTAAACCCTTTGACCACGATAATGTGGAGCCTCGCGAAAGTCAGATCCTCAGGCCATGTCATGTTGAGCTCACTAGGTTGTTCCTTCAGCTTGGAAAACCCCTGCATGGATAAGCTGGCTAACATGAGAAAAAGCATAGAGAGGTAAACAGCTGTTGGCATGTTCTGATGCAAAGTGTGTAGAAATCACAAGTGCACAGCTTACATGCACCCCGAAGTATTCGAGTGACGGAGCTGCTTTAAGGAGATACGCAAGCGAGCAAATGCACTCTTTCCAAGATTTCACCAGAAAGAAGACGATCATCTTCAAATTAGCAAACCTGAAAGTGTGCCGCAGCGCACGGGATACCTGGAGGGAGTCCAAAAAAAAAGGAGTTGAATTCAGCATGTAGACATTGTCTAAATATGCTCATGTAAACCGAGGGGCAGAAATCTTACGTACTTGTACAGGCCCAGAAAATTGCAAGATCAACGTTTCCAGCTTTGGAAGCTTAGGAAGCGCACTTATGAAGTCTAGAGGGCATTGATTCTTCTTTATGAAATGAACACGGAGTGTATCAAGAAATGGTGCATATTTGTACTCAATATTTATCTTGTGTCCCTTGTACATGAACGCCTCAAGATTGTCAGCATGAATACAAACACTAATTAAGCCATCACAGAAATCGACATACAACTTCAGCAATTGTGAACAAGTAACCGTCAAATGAATCAACTGATGGCAGAACGCTAGAATCAAGCTTTTGAGAGCACAACAGTTGGAAATAATATTCGAAACAGTTGCATCAGCTATTTCCACACGACTGAGTTCAAGGAAATGGAGACAAGCAAAGCCACTGAGATTTGCAGGTGTTGTTCGTACAGTGCAGTTGGATAGAGTCAACTCACTCAACCGGCAACCTCTCCCATCAGAAAATGGTGATAATATGAAGTTATACGGCTCATTACGGGAAAGGTCAAGGCAACTTGAGCGATTCTTGTCATAAAGGTCAAGGCAGAGCTTTTCCGTAGAGGCTGAAGCTGCAAACCGAATCCAGTGGTCCAGATCAGAAGCATTGACTGAGGTTAATGGGAATCTGACAGTGAATTCCTTGATTCTATTGCCATGATGATTGCGCAAAAAGCCATTCGTTTTGCGAACAAACTTTTTTACTTGAGCTTTCCGCAGACATGGTTTTTGATGGTAATAACAGATTTCTGACTCTGGCATCCTGAGACTATAGAGGTCAAGGATGAGACAGTCAACGTTTTTCCATAGGTGTCTCCATCTAGTGGAAAGACAGTCAGTCATTGCAGCATCGCTTACTGTCAGTAAGGAAAGAATTTTGACTAAAATGTCATCTGGCAATGTACTGATCCAATCACAGCTCTGCAGAAGAAATGACATGTTAGGTATAAAATTAGAAACCATGTTAAGATGACATTTTACAACTTATTTTACCACAGAAAAGCGATAATATCATGGGTGCCAGGGCTTGATTACACTGTCCATTGAGCAAAATTAACAACATGATTTTAGTTTCCTCGCTAATCTATGGTTCGAACTTACAGATAATTTTAAACAACATTTACAAAAAGATAAGCGTAAACAGACATAAACAAGAGCCCCTTTTTCTGAGTAAACCACTTCCCATTAATTCATACTATTACTCCGTAAGTGTCTCTCTGATCAATACAGCAAGTGGAGGCAACAAATCAAACAAATACAGTGTAAAAACATTAGTGATTTCTTACAAGTAATGACAAGCTTTTGGTACTATGTAATTACACCACTGCAGATTTGAATTGTTCAACCAATGCATAATGCATAATTAGGGCACTACTTGTTTACGCCTCAATGTTAGGTGTGATTTCGAAATTTGGCACTACTGTCAGCTCAAAACTAGTTCAAAAGGTAATAAAATAAAATATTTGAGAGATAATCTTTTGTGGAAACATAAATATCTTCTAAACATTCTGCTTGAGCCGAAATAACTCTATATTGCTCAACCTCCCTTCATTTATTTTTTCGGAGCATTCAAACTCCAAGCAAACTGGTTGTTGGACTAGCATATACAGCTAACTATTGTATTCAAGCAGAAGAAATTATATACTCGTAACAATTTTGCAAATCCCATGCAGAAAATGAGTGCAAGACTTTCTGCTGAAACAACTTTGATGTATTTATTTTTGAAATACTCCCTCCATTCCTAAATATAAGTCTTTTTAGAGATTCAAATGCAGACTACATACGGAGCAAAATGAGTGAATCTACACTCTAAAATATGTCTATATACATCCGTATGTAGTCTGTACTGAAATTTCTAGAAAGACTTATATTTAGAAATGGAGGGAGCACATGTCAAAATGACTACACTAAGGCAGATAGTAATGCACTAGTTCAAGATGATACCTGGACAGTCTGCTCAACATCTTGCGTGCACATCATCTTGTTTAGGGATCCACTACAGGGTGACGCAGAATCGCGTGACGGCTCATGTGCATGCAACTGATGCGCTGTTGACATAATTGGAGCATCATGATCACGCATGCGCCGTTGTGGCTTGGCAGATTGAACGACACGCCATTGTCGCGCTGAATGAATAGCCGGGGAAGGTTTCCGCAGTTTAAATTGCCACTTCTTCATTGCGAAACAATCATCTAGAGAAAGAGATACTGATTCAGAGTTACACAACTCCGTAGTTTTCTATGGTCATGTGCAGTTCAATGTAATAAAGGCAGAGTCTTCCCTGCATTAAGAAAGGATAGGATTCACACTTGTAGTGTGCTGATGTTTACATAGATTTAATACTCATTGCCACTACAGATAAAGTTAATGCCACAACACAACTAAATTGACGACATTCCATCTTATATATTTTTTAACGTCTTTTCAACATACAGTCGTTATATATCAAAACCAGGGAAGTTAACAAACTAAGCAAATACTTTGCTAATCAGTTCTGCTTGTTGAGAGCTCCTACATGGAAGATGGAGCCATATCTTGAAAGTTAGGTCTTAGAAATAAACTTAGTATTAATACGGTATCGGTATTGTTCTACGGATATTTACTGACAATTCCCCTTTCTTCAATGAAAAGCAGAGCTCCTGCTTGTAACAGTCTAAAAGCTGGACGATGCCTGTTATGGTTTTCAATTTCAGCCCCTATTGCTAATCTTGGGGGGTGCAAATAGAAATCGATCCACAGCCAGTTCATATCGGCAAGCACTTAACTTGTGGGAATTTCCTTTCATACTCCAATTTGTTCCTTTAATAAATTAAACAAAGAAGACATAAATTTCCTCCAATTAGTTCCAACCCCTACATCATGACAATCCCATCACTACGCATAAATCTAAGCACTACCAATTTGTTCGCGAGAGGAAAAAACTGAACCTATGGCATCGAAACTAAGCTCCAGATCTGTGCTCTTGGCACCTCAACCCGTTGGCAGCAAGGGAAAAAAAAAGCCTGCCTCTCGATGGATCAGCACTGGCACCATAGGAATCGGAGGAATAGAATCCACACGGAATGTGTAAGCTCCTTCGATCCCAAGTGTATGGTTCGAATTTAGAAGCCCCTCTGTCTCCGACCAAACCCTAAGTAAACCCCTGCCTCTCGTTCTGGTGCGGGTCAATGGACTTTTCTCATGATCTGAGAGGCAACGACCGAGGCGTTTCATCGGATAGAGGGAATAGAACAGAGAAGGTTACCTCCGGTGGCCGGCGGCGTCGCTGGCGCCGGCGACGACGGGGAGTCCATGTCCGTACGGGTTGCTTCAACTTATTTTTCCCAGAGAGAGAGGGGAGGAACGTGTTCGCTTATTTCCACTGTCTATTGGGCCTGGCCCAGTACTTCGCGTCCGTTGCTAATTGCACCAGCAACTAGCCGATTATTAATTTCCGGGATGGCCGTTTTGGCTCTCGGAGCATATGAATACTAAATTCAAAAAATAAAATAGTAGATAGGTTTTCAAAATTCTGATTTTTTTCATGTTCATGTTAGTGTGACAAGCGTGCTCGACAAATTTCATGCGAAGCGAGGTAGCAGTTCATCGTCGGTGAAAAAACAAAATTAAGTGTAACATTTGGCGGTGGTCTTGTTCTCCCGCGTAGCTCAAAATGCTTATGCTTTGCCCATAAAAATTTGTAGGCGGCATTTGAGTGTGCCAATGAACCTATTTTAAAAAATAAATAATTAACATGTAAAATATATTTTTAACACATAGGAGCATATGCTCCCAAGAGCTGAATTGGATTTCTGTTAATCTTCTCTCCTATCTAAAAGAAAGGTAATGTTTCCCATTTTGCTCCTTCTTTTGTTCGTCTCTACACCCACATCGTATTTCCTATTCCATCACTTCTTTCCCCCATATTGTGTTTCGCTCACCTCGTCTCCTTGCTCTCCCACCGCTCGACTAGGGTTCTCATCCACCACCGCTATATATACGACCTCGACTTGTCCCACTATGCTGCTCCTCAGCGGTGTCGCTTTACCAGCCGTGAACTCCCCCAACCTGCTCACCTCGCAAATCCACGAAGGTTGTTGCCCCACGGTGCACATCGACGCCTTGCTGGCCATAGCAACCCCGATCCTCTCCATGCACCGTTGCACAATCCCACCCAAGAAGACCAAGGTCCCGCTCCTTCCCCCAAGTGAGCATGTCGACATGACCATGGTGACACTGCTTCCCTCCCTCCCCTTCCTACTCATCATAACGATGCCCGTTTGCCTGTGCCTAGGGCTACAAGAAAAGCTCGAGGCTCGTGATCCGCTCGAGATCGACTCGGAAAGAAACAAGCCAAGTACGAACACTTTCTGTAGCTCGGTCGATAACGAGCCGATCTTGAGCCAATCCTAGCTCACTCAATTTTAGCTCGATGGCTCGGCATAATATCATTATGTTAAATGATTATGCCACATATTAAATGGAAATAGGATAATTTATTACCATATAGGTCGTATATGATTTTTCTCCATTTTATTTACCAAAAAAACATGGAAGCTTAACTAAGTGTAGAGAAAATTTAAGCCTTATTATGGTACGTGGTCAGCCATGTGTTAAATATCCTGTGGCAAAAGTTCTCAAGCGTATCGATTTTATTTTCTTTCATCCACCAAGATGAGCTCTCCCGAGCATGATGAGATGGATGTACCTTCAGTTGGAGTTAGCCTTTTTTTTTCACTTTCACGCCATCTAGTTGGTACTATAGTTTATAAATAAATAAGGATATCTAAATAATGTTTTGATTGGAATAACATTTTTGTAGTGCTTTTTATGTCATGTTGTGCCTTATCTAGTTGAAATAATAGCTGTAGATTTTATAATTTTTATCATCTCATTTAGTTCGAAACTAGCTCGAGATCATTACAAGTTGAGTATGAGTCATGTTCTACGGCTTGACCTTGAGATTCATCAATTTGAGCTCGCTCAAATTTTAATATGAGTTGAGCTGAGCCAAGTCCAATTCACTCAAACTCGACTTGTTTGCAGCCCTAGCTTGCGCCACGTAGCCGACGCCGTGGAGAAAGGACGAGCCCTTCAATAATGCCCGTCTTGCCAAGGCTCGTCCTGCCGCTGTTGAGACCGAGGCCATCTGCCGACACGAGATCGAGCGACGAAGGGTCGAGGTATGCTGGGAGCTGGAGCAAATGCTTCAGACGGGTGGAACTAGTCCTGGCCATCTCAGGCCCGGCCCTGTCGGCCCACCCAGGCCCGGCCCTAAAATCCAGGGCCTAGGCCCGATGGGCTTGCCCATGGGCCGGGCTTGGGCCTGATTTTTGAGCCCATCAGTAGGGCCTGGACGGGCTTGGGCTTGGCATATTGGCATTTTAAGGAAGATGCCTGACCCATGGCCCTAAGCCCTAAGGGCTTTTAGGCTTTTTACCGATGGGCGGGCTTGGGCTTGAAAAGTAGGCCCAGTTATAGGGCCTGGGAGGGCCTGGGCCTCAGTTTTCTGACGTGGGCTTTTTCAGGCCCGGCCCAAGCCCGGCCCGGCCCGGCCCATGGCCAGATATAGGTGGAACTGAATATTAGATTCATTGACCTCAGGGACGTGCTCAAGCGAACCAGGGACCCCGATCCATCCATCTGGGAGCAAAGAAATCAATAGAGGATCCACCCGGTACAACAAGTAAATACATGCCAATTTGGGAACAATAGGTACTTTTAAGCAGTATGATAGTTTCAATGTTGTTGGCAAACATATTATTGCTACGTTTGGATAAAAGACACTATGAAGACCATTCCCGTTCTATTGAAAATTGTTACTATATTTGTACAAAATGCTCTGTTTGCCAAATTACATGCAGACAATTATTTTCCGTAGCCAAATTATGTCCCTTAACCAACTATGTTTACTTATTACTGTGGAGTGTGCACCTGGTTGAAGAAGGGGAGCCAAAGCCAAAGCCAAGGCCAAAAGGCTGGGGTGTTTGTGTGGCTGTTGACCCTTTTCAGGCCTAGAGCATCTCCAGCCGTTCGGCCCCCCAGGGCGCCGAAAAAGAGCGGCCTGGGGGTGAGCCGACGGCATACTCGGCGATGGGGGTGGTTGGGCACCCAACCGTCGCCTCCAGACGACGATTTCGGCCCATTATTCGGTCCAATTGTGTCAAAAAACGGCCCGATATCTGCGTGAATCGGCCCATATTCGGCGCGGTTCGGCGTGTTTCGGCATGAATTTTCGCATACAAATAGAAATCAATTAATTCGTCACATAGTTCGGCATGGTTCGGCGTATTTGACGTATTTCATCACATAAATCAAATAGTTCAACAAATAGTTTAACAAATAAAAACTCAAGTTTCATCACACGTCATTCCCCGCGTCGCCCCGGCCTCGCCCTTGAGCCTCCATAGGTGCTCCACTAGATCGTGTTGCGGTTCTTGATGCACCTGTGGGTCTCGGATCTCCTGACGCATATTGAGGTAGTCAGTCCATGTTGTCGGTAGCTGGTGATCAACTTGGGCAAGAGGACCCTGCCTGTGATATGGTTCAGTGTCTAACACTAGCTCTTCCTGCTCGCTCTCAATGATCATGTTGTGCAAGATGACACAGCAAGTCATGATCTCCCACATTTGATCTTTCGACCAGGTCTGAGCAGGGTACCGGACAACAACAAATCGAGATTGGAGCACACCAAATGCCCGCTCGACATCCTTCCTGCAAGCCTCCCGAACCTTCGCAAAGAAGGCGTTATTGCCTCCTGGCACAGGGTTTGAGATAGTCTTCACAAATGCCGACCATTCGGATAGATGCCATCAACTAGATAGTACCCCTTGTTGTCCTGCCGCCCATTGACCTCGAAGTTCACCGGAGGAGAATGGCCTTCAACAAGCTTGGCAAAGACAGGGGAGCACTGCAAGACATTGATGTCATTGTGAGTTCCTGGCATCCCAAAGAAAGAGTGTCAAATCCAGAGGTCATGTGTGGCCACTGCCTCAAGTACCACACTGCAAACGCCTTTGGCGCCTTTGTACAACCCCTGCCAAGCAAACAGACAGTTCTTCCATTTCCAATGCATGCAGTCGATGCTTCCAACACTAGTAGAAAAATGACCTATTGTCCCAGTCCGTAAGGGCCATTTGTCCCGGTTTTTGAATCGGGACTAAAGTGTCGGTACTAATGCCCTAGACCTTTAGTCTCGGTTCTTGCATAAACAGGGACAGATGGGCCTCCACGCGCCACCAACCGGGACCAATAGGCATCCACGCGTCAGCATTTCAGGTGCTGGGTTTTTTGTTTTTTTTGAAAGGGGGGTTAGGGGTTTTGGAGGGTTAATTTAGGTGTTTCATATATTGTGTTAGCTAGCTAATTAATAGAGAGAAGTGTCCTCTCTTATCTCCGTGCTTGATCGACGCTACATACTATACGTATAGAGAGGACTAGACACGCTAGCTAGTAAGCAAATGAAGGAAACAGAAGATCGTCATGAACATATGAATACAGAGAGAAGTGATATCGACCACCTCTCCTTCTCTGAGAGATTGGTCGAACAACAAGTTCTCGTATATCTATCCGACGCTACGTACTGGCTACATATATACAATATAGGTATCTCTTACAATATAATCTCCTGATTAAAAACAAGATGATTAGGGTCCACATGGTATTCTCCGTCTTTAGCGATTACGTGGTCAAGAAAGAATGCCGCCAATTCCTCTTGAATTCCTCGCATACGATCTGGTGGTAGGAGTTCATCCCGCATCCGAAATATCTAATTTGAAGAAGGGGGTCAATACATATATATGAGTAAATGAAACTGAACACAAATGATGGTAAAAAATAAAATTGTGAATATTATTATTTACGCACTTCATATTGTTTGTTAGAGTAGCCCCGCTCACAGGTCGTGTGGTGGATGGACTCGCAAATGCAGTATCCACAGTAATTATTCCCTTGTTCCTGCCATAACAACTTTACAAGAAATAGAGGTCAATGAAACTGATAATTAGCAAGCATGCTAAATGCTATTGATGAAACTAGCGCTTGAATCACTAGGAGATGCGTGGAACATGCTACTATAGTACTTACTTTTGGGTGTCTAAATTGCAGCTTCTTCGGCAGTCCCGGAGTTTTTGAGGTGAATTTTTTCCAAACCCTACCAGACAAAGAAAACAATTAATTGATATCAGGAAATGAACAAAAAGTTGCCGATATGGTGCGATAATGATCGATTTAACTTACTTCTCTAGAATTTCAGTCATGTCCGCATACTCCTTGGGATCTTTTCGTCTCGAGTCTAAGACAGTTACTAGTCCCTGCTCAAGCTTAATCTCTAGGAGAATATAGTGGAAGCTGCGCACGCATGCATAACTCATCAATTACATTACTATAACCTCGACTAATAAGGGAAACCGAATATGCACAAGACAGTAACACTCACTTGAATTCGTAAGGGAAGAGTATTATAGCTTTGTTTTGATTTAATACAAAAGATTGTAGCAGCTTGGCCTCGGTATCTCTGCCCTGAAATTTAACCATATATGCATCTATGAGATTTGTGTTAATGAATCCAATATCACCGATTTGTCTTTTATTCAATTCGGCGATCTTCAATCTGCATAATATAGTGAGTATAATTAAAAATACATGTAATGAAAGAGCTGACCTATATATAGAGACTTAATGACAGAAGTAGTACTACTTACAGACAGTAGCAAGTGATCATTAATTTATCGAGGGCCTTTAGATTGAAAAACGTGAAGAACTCCTCAAATGGAACATTCAACAGTTCAATTCCAACGAGGTCATGCTCCTCTCTGACTCTCAGCGTCAAAATATTCGTCCCCTCAGACTCTCTGCAGGTTTTCATGTACCAATCATGGAATCTGTACATCATCTTTGGTAGAGATCTTTCATCTTTGACGAGAGCCTTCCCGTACACGTATTTGTGTTCGTCCACCTCCAAGAAATCATAATGTACATCGTCGGGCAGGTAATCTTCAAGATTGTTATAACCGGGCACCATCCCGCCCGGAACATTAGCGACGATATCGCTAGACACCTGGAGCGGGGGGAACGATTGGTTCGCTTGTTCGCCGAGCTGGGCAACTTTTTTCCTAGCTCGTCGTTGACCACTGATAGTACTTCCCGACCGCGACGCTTCCTTAAATGACTTTGTAAGAATGCGCTCATAGTTGCTTTCGCCGGAGACTTTGGTGGTTTCTTCAGGGCAGCCAGAGTACGTTTCGCTTTTACCGGATCTATCTTGTCCTTTGGAGGTGGATGTATCTTTGCTTTCACCCCTTCAAAGAAGTTATTCACTTTGGCTTGCACGATCTACGTGTTTTCCTCCACGGTCCTCTCGTATGGTAACTTCTCTGGAGTCTTGAGAGAAGGATCGAATTTGTATTGCCTCCCGACTCTGGCTGTGCTGCTAGCCGCCGGAGCAGACAGAGCGGCCGCGACTATCTTTCCTCTCTTACAAGGCGGAGGAGAAGGACTACGACGCGCCGGAGCAGCCAGAGCAGCAGCGGGTCTCTTGATCCACCCTTGTTGACGAGGCGGAGAAGGAGGAGGCTGGCTGCTCAGGCACGCCGGCGCAGGCGGAGAAGGAGGCGGAGTGCCGCCACGTGCCGGAGAAGGAGGTTGAGTGCCCTGGTCACTCGCTGGAGGAGGAGGCAGAGGAGGATGCGGATTGCCCTGACTTTCCGGAGGAGGAGGAGGAGGCGGAGGCGTCCAGTTCGGAAGGTTGATGAGCTCCTTCCGCCATAGGCATGGAGTCTTCAAAAGAACCCAGCCGAATCTCCTCTTCACCCGTAGGGTGGTCAAGCTCAAGGTCCTCAAATCCGTCCGTTATTTGATCCACCATCACCCTAGCATATCCTTCTGGAATCGACTGGCCGTGGTAGGTTGTGCCAGGTTCATTAGGTAAAACAAAGCCAACAGCCGCCTTGATTTCCAATGTCATCCATCACGTCATAAGGTGGCAATGTTGAGACTCCGTGATAGCATCCAGGGGGTAGCTAGCAGGAGTCGTGAAGCCAGGATCCAGCTGCTGAGTCTGCTCGGTGGAAGCCACGCTGCTTCTCCGCTGAGATGGCGGGGTAGCTTCAGGGGAAGCTTCGGCAGGTCATTTGCTGCGATCTGCTTCTCGTTCCTTTAGCCCTACCCTTTCGTGCAGCGCTTGCAGTTGGCTATGCTCCACTTTCTTCCTCCTCTCCTGGGTTTTGTAACCCACTGCGTCCAGAAACCCAGCCTTCCACGGAACAAAGCCTGGCGTGCCTCGTGTCCGTCTAGGGTGCTCAGGATTTCCGAGGGCCATTGTGAGCTCATCCTTCTCTCTGTCTGGGACGAACGTCCCTTCCGCGCTTTCTCGATATACTCCCGAAGCCTCATGATGGGTATTCGCAGTTGCTCTTCCGTCCAAACGCACTTCCCTGTTACAGGGTCCAATGTTCCGCCAATCCCAAAGAACCAAGTCTGGCAACGGTCTGGCCAGTTCAATGTCTCTGGTTCGACCCCTTTAGCAATCAAGTCATTCTCAGCCTTGTCCCACAAAAGTCATTCTCAGCCTTGCCTCCTTATTCTCTCCGGGCGACCGGGCGGGTTCCTCTTCCCCAAAAGCGGCGCCTTTCCAGGCCAAGCCTCCCTCCCTCCCATCGATCAATCTCTCTCTCCTTTCCCTAAATCCATCCAAAAAAGTCAAGAAACATTCACGCCGGCCGCCCCGTGCGACGTCCTCTCTTATTTTATTTTTTCCTATCCTTCTTTTTCTTCTTCCTCCTTCTTAATATCACTTAGCAACTTTTGCAACGATAGGGGGGGTGCTCCCTGTTGGGGATCGTTGCAGAAAATAATTTTTTTCTACGCATCACCAAGATCAATCTATGGAGTCATATAGCAACGATAGAGAGGAGTGCATCTACATACCCATGTAGATCGCGAGCGGAAGCGTTCAAGAGAACGGGGTTGATGGAGTCGTACTCATCGCGATCCAAATCACTGATGATCCTAGCGCCGAACGGATGGCACCTCCGCGTTCAACACACTTACAGTTGGGAGAGACATCTCTTCCTTCTTGATCCAGCAAAGGGGGAGGAAAGGTTGATGGAGATCCAGCAGCACGACGGCGTGGTGGTGGAAGCAGCGGGGATCTTGGCAGGGCTTCGCCAAGCTCAGCGAGAGGGAGAGGTGTTACGGGGAAGAGGGAGGCGCCAGGGGCTTGGGTGCGCAGCCCTCCCTCCCCCCTCTTTATATAGGGGCCCTGGAGGGGGCGCCGGCCCCTAGAGATCCAATCTCAAGGGGGGCGGTGGCCAAGGGAGGGAACTTGCCCCCCAAGTCAGGTGGGGCGCCCCCACCCTAGCGTCACCGAACCTTAAGTGTGTAGACCCTACGGGTTAGGGAGACACGCAGACATGACCGAGACGACTCTCCGGTCAATAACCAACAGCGGGATCTGGATACCCATGTTGGCTCCCACATGCTCCTCGATGATCTCATCGGATCAACCATGATGTCGAGGATTCAAGTAATCCCGTATACAATTCCCTTTGTCAATCGGTATGTTACTTGCCCGAGATTCGATCGTCGGTATCCCAATACCTCGTTCAATCTCGTTACCGGCAAGTCACTTTACTCGTACCGTAATGCATGATCCGGTGACCAACCACTTGGTCACATTGAGCTCATTATGATGATGCATTACCGAGTGGGCCCAGAGATACCTCTCCGTCATACGGAGTGACAAATCCCAGTCTCGATCTGTGCCAACCCAACAGATACGTTCGTAGATACCTGTAGTGTACCTTTATGGCCACCCAGTTACGTTGTGACGTTTGGTACACCCAAAGCACTCCTACGGTATCCGGGAGTTGCACGTCTCGATCTATCTCTGTAGATCTTGATGCCTAATATGTAAGCAGCTTCTCCAAGGTCCTTCATTGAAAAACACTTATTCAAGTAGGCCTTTATGCTCTCCAAGTATATCATTTCCCATCAACAGTATGTCATCCACATATAATATGAGAAATGCTACAGAGCTCCCACTCACTTTCTTGTAAACGCAGGCTTCTCCATAAGTCTGCATAAACCCAAACGCTTTGATCATTTCATTAAAGCGAATGTTCCAATCCGAGATGCTTGCACCAGCCCATAGATGGAGCATTGGAGCTTGCATACCTTGTTAGCATTCTTAGGATCGACAAAACCTTCCGGCTGCATCATATACAATTCTTCCTTAAGAAAGTCATTAAGGAATGCCGTTTTGACGTCCATTTGCCATATCTCATAATTGTAGAATGCAGCAATTGCTAACATGATTCGGACGGACTTAAGCTTCGCTACGGGTGAGAAGGTCTCATCATAGTCAACCCCTTGAAGTTGTCGATAACCCTTCGCGACAAGTCAAGCTTTATAGATGGTAACATTACCATCCGCGTCTATCTTCTTCTTAAAGATCCATTTATTTTCTATCGCTCTCCGATCATCGGGCAAGTCCGTCAAAGTCCATACTTTGTTTTCATACATGGATCCTATCTCGGATTGCATGGCTTCAAGCCATTTGTTGGAACCTGGGCCCGCCATCGCTTCTTCATAGTTTGAAGGTTCACCGTTGTCTAACAACATGATTTCTAGGACAGGGTTGCCATACCATTCTGGTGTGGAACGTGTCCTTGTCGACCTACGAAGTTCAGTAGCAACTTGATCCGAAGTACCTTGATCATCATCATTAACTTCCTATCTATCCGGTGCAGGCACCACAGAAACATTTTCTTGAGCTGCGCTACTTTCCGGTTCAAGAGGAAATACTTCATCAAATTCTACTTTCCTCCCACTTACTTCTCTCGAGAGAAACTCTTTCTCCAGAAAGGACCCGTTCTTGGCAACAAATATCTTGCCTTCGGATCTGAGGTAGAAGGTATACCCAATGGTTTCCTTAGGGTATCCTCTGAAGACGCATTTTTCCGACTTGGGTTCGAGCTTTTCAGGTTGAAGTTTCTTGACATAAGCATCACATCCCCAAATTTTTAGAAACGACGGCTTAGGTTTCTTCCCAAACCATAATTCATACGGTGTCGTCTCAACGGAGTTAGACAGTGCCCTATTTAAAGTGAATGTAGCTGTCTCTAGAGCGTACCCCCAAAATGATAGCGGTAAATCGGTGAGTGACATCATAGATCGCACCATATCCAATAGAGTGCGATTCGACATTCGGACACACCGTTCTGTTGAGGTGTTCCGCGGCGTGAGTTGTGAAACGATTCCACATTTCCTTAAGTGCGTACCAAATTCGTGACTTAAATATTCTCCCCACGATCGATCGAAGAACTTTATCTTTCGGTCACGTTGATTCTCTACCTCACTCTGAAATTCCTTGAACTTTTCAAAGGTCTCAGACTTGTGTTTCATCAAGTAGACATACCCATATCTACTTAAGTCGTTAGTGAGAGTGAGAACATAACGATAGCCTCCGCGAGCCTCAACGCTCATTGGACCGCACACATCAGTATGTATGATTTCCAATAAGTTGGTTGCTCGCTCCATTGTTCTGGAGAATGGAGTCTTGGTCATTTTGCCCATGAGGCATGGTTCGCATGTGTCAAATGATTCGTAATCAAGAGACTCCAAAAGTCCATTAGCATGGAGCTTCTTCATGCGTTTGACACCAATGTGACCAAGGCAGCAGTGCCACAAGTATGTGGGACTATCGTTATCAACCTTACAACTTTTGGTATTCACACTATGAATATGTGTAACATCACGTTCGAGATTCATTAAGAATAAACCATTGACTAGTGGGGCATGACCATAAAACATATCTCTCATATAAATAGAACAACCATTATTCTCGGATTTAAACGAGATCTAGATACAATGTTCATGCTCAAAGCTGGCACTAAATAACAATTATTGAGGTTTAAAACTAATCCCGTAGGTAAATGTAGAGGTAGCGTGCCGACGGCGATCACATCGACCTTGGAACCATTCCCGACGCACATCGTCACCTTGTCCTTCGCCAGTCTCCGCTTATTCCGCAGCTCCTGTTTTCAGTTACAAATATGAGCAACTGCACCGGTATCAAATACCCAGGAGCTACTACGAGTACTGGTAAGGTACACGTCAATTACATGTATATCAAATATACCTTTGGTATTGCCGGCCTTCTTGTCCACTAAGTACTTGGGGCAGTTCCGCTTCTAGTGTCCGCTTCCCTTGCAATAAAAGCACTCAGTCTCAGGTTTGGGTCCATGCTTTGGCTTCTTCCCGGCAACTGGCTTACCGGGCGCGATAACTCCCTTGCCGTCCTTCTTGAAGTTCTTCTTACCCTTGCCTTTCTTGAAACTAGTGGTTTATTGACCATCAACACTTGATGTTCCTTTTTGATCTCCACCTCCACTGATTTCAGCATTGAATATACCTAAGGAATGGTTTTCACCATCCCCTGCATATTGAAATTCATCACAAAGCTCTTGTAGCCAGGTGGGAGCGACTGGAGGATTCTGTCGACCACCGCGTCATCCGGGAGATTAACTCCCAGTTGAGATAAGCGGTTGTGCAACCCAGACATTTTGAGTATGTGTCACGATGAACCATTCTCCTCCATCTTACAATCTGTAGAACTTGTCGGAGACTTCATATCTCTCGACCTGGGTGTGAGCTTGGAAAACCATTTTCAGCTCTTGGAACATCTCATATGCTCCGTGCTGCTCAAAACGCTTTTGGAGCCCCGGTTCTAAGCTGTAAAGCATGCCGCATTGAACCAGGGAGTAATCATCACTACGCGACTGCCAGGCGTTCATAACATCTTGAGTTGCTGGGAAAACGGGTGCTTCACCTAGCGGTGCATCTAGGACATATGCTTTCTTGGCAGCTATGAGGATGATCCTCAAGTTCAGGACCCAATCCGTATAGTTGCTGCCATCGTCTTTCAGCTTGGTTTTCTGTAGGAACGCGTTGAAGTTGAGGGCAACATTAGCGTGGGTCATTTGATCTACAAGACATATTACAAAGATTTTAGACTAAGTACATGATAATTAAGTTCATCTAATCAAGTTATATAATGAACTCCCACTCAGATAGACATCCCTCTAGTCATCTAAGTGATCCATGATCCGAGTCAACTAGGCCGTGTTCGATCATCACGTGAGACGGACTAGTCATCATCGGTGAACATCTTCATGTTGATCGTATCTTCTATCGACTCATGTTCGACCTTTCGGTCTCTTGTGTTCCGAGGCCATGTCTGTACATGCTAGGCTCGTCAAGTCAACCTAAGTGTTTTTGCATGTGTAAATCTGTCTTACACCCGTTGTATGTGAACGTTAGAATCTATCACACCCGATCATCACGTGGTGCTTCGAAACAACGAACTTTCGCAATGGAGCAAAGTTAGGGGGAACCCTTTCTTGAAATTATTATGAGGGATCATCTTATTTACTACAGTCGTTCTAAGCAAATAAGATGCAAAAACATGATAAACATCACATGCAATCAAATAGTGACATGATATGGCCAACATCATTTTGCTCCTTTTGATCTCCATCTTCGGGGCGCCATGATCATCATCGTCACCGGCATGACACCACGATCTCCATCATCATGATCTCCATCATCGTGTCCTCATGAAGTTGTCATGCCAACGATTACTTCTACTTCTATGGCTAACGGTTTAGCAATAAAGTAAAGTAATTAAATGGCGTTATTCAATGACACAGGTCATACAAGAAATAAAGACAACTCCTATGGCTCCTAGGGGCCCTTCCGGAACGTGGCCCCACGGGGACCCAGGACCCTACAGCCCAGGCTGGTTCCATTGCCCTAACCTTCGGCCTCGGATGGGTCCCATACCAATATTTACCCCGACCATTTGACTCCTCGACGGACTCAAATGCTCGAACAACTTCGGATTACCATATAAAATTTTACCCTACGCCCATTTGAACCTTCTGTGAGCCCACGGGTTCCGGACCAACAACTTTGTTACGATGACTAAGATCTAAACCCAGCGCGACCATACCCATGTGCTCCACATGCTCTCGAGATCTCACGGATGACCAGATGTCCGGAAATAATCCTGATCAATCCCTTGTGCCGATGCTTACTCTCGAGATTCATCGTGGTAACCCAATTCGTTCAATAATTCCCGGCAATCATTCCTCGTCTAATGCATGATCTTGCCAACCCTGGTCATGAGCTCCTAATCGCTACGTGGTCGAAGTCCTTACTCATAGATGCAAATCCGTCCAACCACTTGCAATTGAGCTATTATGATGTTACCTTTATGGCACCGGATCTTCCGTTGGACACCAAAATCCTCGGACAGGTTGCAATCTCAGTTCGGAACATGATTACTTAAGCCCTCTCTAGTTGGACGCTTGGAATTCAAGCACCTAGCGATCCGGGAGTTGAACTCGATGATTAAGATTGTACTAACTGAAAATTTAGTAGTGTGGAGCGAGACATTCCTCCATCTCAAGGCCATGTAGACTTAACTCCCTAGTGCCTCGAGCCTGAAACCTTGTAGTCTGAGAACCATTTCTCTTCTCAAAAGATTTGTCGGAGCTTCTATGCTGACCGCCTGATTGAACCGGATTTCAGCTCTTGGACATCTCATATGCTGGTTCTAACACTGTTTTTGAGAAGTCGTGCTTCACAGCGGTGCATCCGGAACTATGATTCATGCACTAGAGATACCTAAATGCCAACTTAGTTGTGCAAATCGGTCTTTCACTTGATTTTCGATATGCTTTTGATTGAGGAATTCTAGGTCAATCACAAAATATACAAGATTTTCACTATCATGTATTAAGGTCAACAATCAATTTAGTGAACTCCACTGGGCATATCCAGTCATTACAAGTTTGACCAGTCATATATAGTTCATCATCAAGTTATAAGAATCCACGTAAACTTCTTAGTATCTTTAATCAAATGTTCAACTCGGTCTTTCGTCAGCCGTACGACATATAGGCGTCAGTCAACCTAAGTGTTTGTCATTTAACTGCTAGTCGATTGTATTAGTTAATCCAAGCCATCACATGTGCTTGAACAACACTTTCAATGTCAAAGTTAAACCTTTTTAAGTTATATAAGGTCATATTATACACGTACTAGCAATAAATGCAAAAATTTAAATGAGCAATCAAAGAACACTGATAGCCAAATATTTTCCCTTATACTCCATCTTGCGATGAATCATCAAAACAGATGAACCCGATGCCATCATAGACTCATCATGTGCCTCATTTAGCTCTCCAGCATTCTCTCTTCGTGGCTAAGTTACAAAGAAACCAATAAATGGCTATATGCCAATCATGACAAATGAAAGCAATCTAGTCTTCTACTTGTATAGCTAACGGTTGCAATAGTACCTATCAAGGCTGATAATCAACACAAATTTAATCAAACAACCTTTGGCATATCCACATAGCATATCGAAATGAATAGTAGCCTCTCAAGACTGTCAAGTTTACAACTCGATTGTTTAGCAACTTTTCCTATCCATCACAAGCATAGCGAAAGCAATTAATGCCCTCATAGACCCTGTTTGACGTCGACTAAGTTTGAGCAGAACGCTACCACCAAAGCAACTAGTGATATCCAATTGTGTACCTTCTAGCCTTTCTCGATAAGGTTGCGCTCACCACAATGCGGAAACAAGATAGATGACTGGAGTAGTGGAAAACCGCCCCACATTTGGTCTACGTGGCCGAACTCCCCAACAATGCTCAAAGTAGTTGGGAGTTCAGAAATGAAAATTGCGCCCACATCAACTCGTTTACAGCTAGAAACCACGACAGACCAGTCTATCCCTGTAGATCGCGAAATAAGATTTGGTACCAGTCACTTGGGTATCTAATTCAACGAGATCGCCTGAAACCTTGGACCACCGAGTTCAAAGAACGGGTTGTGGAGTCGCTCCTCCTCTTCCCAAGGAGATCTAGCGACGGAGCACCTGCTACGACTAATAGGTTACGGACGTATCTGGACCGAAAGTGGGAGAGAGGTTGTGACGAAGAGACGCGAGATGGGTGAAGACCTCCGCCCTATCAGGCTCAGCCCCTAGAGACATTCGGGGAGGCAGGGAGCCCCAAGGAGCCCGCTCCCTTTATTGGGCCTCAGCCCAGCTGAGATCCATTCGGGGCACCAGCCCGGACTGTTCCATTCTTCGCCATCGACCCCAGGGTTTCAGCCCAGGGGAGGCCCTGGCGACGGTCACAGGCTGTCTTCCAATTGCCCATGGGCCTCACATCTTGAGTTCTTTGGAAAACGGGTGCTTCACCTAGCGGTGCATCTAGGACGTATGCTTTCTTGGCAGCTATGAGGATGATCCTCAAGTTCAGGACCCAATCCGTATAGTTGCTGCCATCGTCTTTCAGCTTGGTTTTCTAGGAACGCGTTGAAGTTGAGGGCAACATTAGCGTGGGTCATTTGATCTACAAGACATATTACAAAGATTTTAGACTAAGTACATGATAATTAAGTTCATCTAATCAAGTTATATAATGAACTCCCACTCAGATAGACATCCCTCTAGTCATCTAAGTGATCCATGATCCGAGTCAACTAGGCCGTGTTCGATCATCACGTGAGACGGACTAGTCATCATCGGTGAACATCTTCATGTTGATCGTATCTTCTATACGACTCATGTTCGACCTTTCGGTCTCTTGTGTTCCGAGGCCATGTCTGTACATGCTAGGCTCGTCAAGTCAACCTAAGTGTTTTTGCATGTGTAAATCTGTCTTACACCCGTTGTATGTGAACGTTAGAATCTATCACACCCGATCATCACGTGGTGCTTCGAAACAACGAACTTTCGCAATGGAGCAAAGTTAGGGGGAACCCTTTCTTGAAATTATTATGAGGGATCATCTTATTTACTACAGTCGTTCTAAGCAAATAAGATGCAAAAACATGATAAACATCACATGCAATCAAATAGTGACATGATATGGCCAACATCATTTTGCTCCTTTTGATCTCCATCTTCGGGGCGCCATGATCATCATCGTCACCGGCATGACACCACGATCTCCATCATCATGATCTCCATCATCGTGTCCTCATGAAGTTGTCATGCCAACGATTACTTCTACTTCTATGGCTAACGGTTTAGCAATAAAGTAAAGTAATTAAATGGCGTTATTCAATGACACGCAGGTCATACAAGAAATAAAGACAACTCCTATGGCTCCTGCCGATTGTCATACTCATCGACATGCAAGTAGTGATTCCTATTACAAGAACATGATCAATCTCATACATCACATATATTTCATTCATTACATCCTTTTGGCCATATCACATCACAAGGCATATGCTGCAAAAACAAGTTAGGCGTCCTCTAATTGTTGTTGCATGTTTTTACGTGGCTGCTATAGGTTTCTAGCAAGAACGTTTCTTACCTACGCCAAAACCACAACGTGATATGCCAATTTATATTTACCCTTCATAAGGACCCTTTTCATCGAATCCGATGCGACTAAAGTGGGAGAGACAGACACCCGCTAGCCACCTTATGCAACTAGTGCATGTCAGTCGGTGGAACCTGTCTCACGTAAGCGTACGTGTAAGGTTGGTCCCGGCCGCTTCATCCCACAATGCCGCCGAAACAAGATAAGACTAGTAGTGGCAAGTAAATTGACAAAATCGACGCCCACATCAATCTTGTGTTCTACTCATGCATAGAAACTACGCATAGACCTAGCTCATGATGCCACTGTTGGGGATCGTTGCAGAAAATAAATTTTTTTCTACGCATCACCAAGATCAATCTATGGAGTCATCTAGCAACGAGAGAGATGAGTGCATCTACATACCCTTGTAGATCGCGAGCGGAAGTGTTCAAGAGAACGGGGTTGATGGAGTCGTACTCGTCGTGATCCAATTCACCGATGATCCTAGCGCCGAACGGACGGCACCTCCGCGTTCAACACAAGTACGGTTGGGCGAGACGTCTCCTCCTTCTTGATCCAGCAAAGGGGGAGGAGAGGTTGATGGAGATCCAGCAGCACGACGGCGTGATGGTGGAAGCAGCGGGGATATCGGCAGGGCTTCGCCAAGCTCAGCGAGAGGGAGAGGTGTTACGGGGAAGAGAGAGGCGCCAGGGGCTTGGGTGCGCAGCCCTCCCCCCCCTTTATATAGGGGCCCTGGGGGCGGCCCCCTAGAGATCCAATCTCGGGGGGCAAGGGGGGGAACTTGCCCCCCAAGTCAGGTGGGGCGCCCCCCACCCCTAGGGTTTCCAACCCTAGGCGTAGGGGAAGGCCCATGGGGGGCGCACCAGCCCACCAGGGGCTGGTTCCATTCCCACTTCAGCCCATGGGGCCCTCCGGGATAGGTGGCCCCACCCGGTGGACCCCCGGGACCCTTCTGGTGGTCCCAGACAATACCGTGACTTCAAACTTTCCGGTGGTCAAACTGGACTTCCTATATACAAATATTTACCTCCAGACCATTTCGGAACTCCTCGTGACGTCCGGGATCTCATCCGGGACTCCGAACAACTTTCGGGTTACCGCATACTAATATCTCTACAACCCTAGCGTCACCGAACCTTAAGTGTGTAGACCCTACGGGTTCGGGAGACACGCAGACATGACCGAGATGACTCTCCGGTCAATAACCAACCGCGGGATCTAGATACCCATGTTGGCTCCCACATGCTCCTCGATGATCTCATCGGATGAACCACGATGTCGAGGATTCAAGTAATCTCGTATACAATTCCCTTTGTCAACCGGTACGTTACTTGCCCGAGATTCGATCGTCGGTATCCCAATACCTCGTTCAATCTCGTTACCGGCAAGTCACTTTACTCGTACTGTAATGCATGATCCGGTGACCAACCACTTGGTCACATTGAGCTCATTATGATGATGCATTACCGAGTGGGTCCAGAGATACCTCTCCGTCATACGGAGTGACAAATCCCAGTCTCGATCTGTGCCAACCCAACAGATACTTTCGGAGATACCTGTAGTGTACCTTTATGGCCACCCAGTTATGTTGTGACGTTTGGTACACCCAAAGCACTCCTACGGTATCCGGGAGTTGCAAGATCTCATGGTCTAAGGAAATGATACTTGACATTAGAAAAGCTCTAGCTAGGTGGGAGCGACTGGAGGATTCCGTCGACCACCGCGTCATCCGGGAGATTAACTCCCAGTTGAGATAAGCGCTTGTGCAACCCAGACATTTTGAGTATGTGCTCGCTGACAGAACCATTCTCCTCCATCTTACAACTGTAGAACTTGTCGGAGACTTCATATCTCTCGACCCAGGCGTGAGCTTGGAAAACCATTTTCAGCTCTTGGAACATCTCATATGCTCTGTGCTGCTCAAAACGCTTTTGGAGCCCTGGTTCTAAGCTGTAATGCACGCCGCACTGAACCAGGGAGTAATCATCACTACGCGACTGTCAGGCGTTCATAACATCTTGAGTTGCTGGGAAAACGGGTGCTTCACCTAGCGGTGCATCTAGGACGTATGCTTTCTTGGCAGCTATGAGGATGATCCTCAAGTTCCGCACCAAATTCAGTGTAGTTGCTGCCATCGTCTTTCAGCTTGGTTTTCTCTAGGAACGCGTTGAAGTTGAGGTCAACATTAGCGTGGGCCATTTGATCTACAAGACATATTGCAAAGGTTTTAGACTAAGTTCATGATAATTAAGTTCATCTAATCAAATTATATAATGAACTCCCACTCAGATAGACATCCCTCTAGTCATCTAAGTGATCCATGATCCGAGTCAACTAGGGCCGTGTTCGATCATCACGTGAGACGGACTAGTCATCATCGGTGAACATCTTCATGTTGATCGTATCTTCTATACGACTCATGTTCGACCTTTCGGTCTCTTGTGTTCCGAGGCCATGTCTGTACATGCTAGGCTCGTCAAGTCAACCTAAGTGTTTTTGCATGTGTAATTCTGTCTTACACCCGTTGTATGTGAACGTTAGATCTATCACACCCGATCATCACGTGGTGCTTCGAAACAATGAACTTTCGCAACGGTACATAGTTAGGGGCACTAGTAGAAAAGGGGGCATTTGTCCCGGTTCGTAAGGGCCTTTAGTCCCGGTTCATGAACCGGGACTAATGGGTCGTTACTAATACCTCCCCCTTTAGTCCCGGTTCTAACACGAACCGGGACAGATGGGCCTCCACGTGGCGGTGCGCCGAGCCTGTGCAGGGGCTGAGGAGTCTCGACTAGGGGTGTCCGGACAGCCGGACTATCATCGTCCACGGACTCCAAGACTACGAAGATACAGGATTGAAGACTTCGTCCCGTGTCCGGATGGGACTTTCCTTGGCGTGGAAGGCAAGCTTGGCGATACGGATATGTAGATCTCCTACCATTGTAACCGACTCTGTGTAACCCTAGCCTCCTCCGGTGTCTATATAAACCGGAGGGCTTTAGTCCGTAGGACACAACATACATTACAACAATCATACCATAGGCTAGCTTTAGGGTTTAGCCTCCTTGATCTCGTGGTAGATACACTCTTGTACTACCCATATCATCAATATTAATCAAGCAGGACGTAGGGTTTTACCTCCATCGAGAGGGCCCGAACCTGGGTAAAACATTGTGTCCCTCGTCTCCTGTTACCATCCGCCTAGACGCACAGTTTGGGACCCCCTACCCGAGATCCGCCGGTTTTGACACCGACATTGGTGCTTTCATTGAGAGTTCATGTGTGCCGTCACCGATAGGCCCAATGGCATCTTCTGAAGGAAATATGCCCTAGAGGCAATAATAAAGTTATTATTTATTTCCTTATTTCATGATAAATGTTTATCATTCATGCTAGAATTGTATTAACCGGAAACATGATACATGTGTGAATGCATAGACAAAGATGGTTATGTTTCCTAACCATGAACAAGTAATTGTTATTTGATTAACAAGGTCACATCATTAGTAGAATGATCTGATTGACATGACCCATTCCATTAGCTTAGCACACGATCGTTTAGTATGTTGCTACTGCTTTTATCCATGACATATACATGTTCCTGTAACTATGAGATTATGCAACTCCTGCTTACGGAGGAACACTTTGGTGCTACCAAACGTCACAACGAATCGGGTGATTATAAAGGAGTACTACAGGTGTCTCCAAAGGCGATGTTGGGTTGGCGATTTCGAGATTAGGTTTTGTCACTCCAATTGTCGGAGAGGTATCTTCGCCCTCTCGGTAATACACATCACTTAAGCCTTGCAAGCATTACAACTAATGAGTTAGCTGTGAGATGATGTATTACGGAACGAGTAAAGAGACTTGCGGTAACGAGATTGAACTAGGTATTGATACCGACGATCGAATCTCGGGCAAGTAACGCATCGATGACAAAGGAACAACGATGTTGTTATGCGGTCTCGACCGATAAAGATCTTCGAGAATATGTAGGAGCCAATATGGGCATCCAGGTCCCGCTATTGGTTATTGACCGAGACGTGTCTTGGTCATGTCTACATTGTTCTCGAACCGTAGGGTCCGCACGCTTAAGGTTTCGATGATGCTTATATTATGAGTTTATGTATTTTGATGTACCAAGAAGTTCGAGTCCCGGATGTGATCACGGACATGACGAGGAGTCTCAAATGGTCGAGACATAAAGATTGATATATTGAAGCCTATATTTGAGTTCGGAAGGTTCCGTGAAATCGATTTTATCGAAAACCGGGGTTACCGAACCTCCCGGAGGCTATTGGGCCTTAGTGGGCCTCAAGGGAGAAGAGGAGGGCCGGCCAGGGCAGGCCGCGCCCCTCCCCTAGTCCGAATAGGACAAGGAGGGGGCGGCGCCTTCCTTCTTTCCCTCCCCAATCCTACTCCAACTAGGAAGGGGGAGTCCTACTCGGTGGGAGTAGGACTCCTCTAAGGCGCCGCCTCTAGGCCGGCCGCACCCCCTTGCTCCTTTATATACGGGGCAGGGGGCACCCTAGAACACACAAGTTTGATCTACGGATCGTTCCTTAGCCGTGCAGCGGTGCCCCTTCCACCATATTCCACCTCGGTCATATCGTCGCAAGCTTGGGCGAAGCTCTGCGCCGTAGAACATCAAGATCGTCACCACGCCGTCAGGCCGACGGAACTCTCCCTCGACACTCGGCTGGATCGAGTACGAGGGACGCCATCGAGCTGTACGTGTGTCAAGAACTCGGGGCGCCGGAGTAACGGCGCCGGATCGGTCGGATCGCGAGGAGAACGCACGACTACTTCCTCTACGTTGTGATCGCTTCGCTTCGGTCTCACGAGGGTACGAGACAACACTCTCCCCTCTCGTTGCTATACATCACCATGATCTTGCGTGTGCGTAGGATTTTTTGAAATTACTACGCTCCCCAACAAAGGGTATCGAGCCTAGGTTTTTATGGTTTGATGTTTTGCACGAGTAGAACACAAGTAAGTTGTGGGCGATACAAGTCATACTACCTACCAACATGTCATATTTTGGTTCAGCGGTATTGTGAGATGAAGCGCCCGGACCGACATTACGCAGACGCTTACGCGAGACTGGTTTCACCGCTACGAGCACTCGTGCTTAAAGGTGATTGGCGGGTGTCTGTCTCTCTCACTTTAGTTGAACTGAGTATGGCTACGCCCGGTCCTTGAGAAGGTTAAAACGGAGTCTATTTGACGAAGTATCGCTGTGGTTTTGATGCGAGATGAGATTGGTTCTTGCTTAAGCCCGTAGCAGCCACGTAAAATTGCAACAACAAAGTAGAGGACGCCTAACTTGTTTTTGCAGGGCATGTTGTGATGTGATATGGTCAAGACGTGATGCTATATTTTATTGTATGAGATGATCATGTTTTGTAACCGGTTATCGGCAATCGGCTGGAGCCATATGGTTGTCGCTTATTGTATGAAATGCAATGCCCTGTAATTGCTTTACTTTATCACTAAGCGGTAGCGATAGTCGAGAAGCAATAGATGGCGAAACGACAACGATGCTACGATGGAGATCAAGGTGTCGCGCCGGTGACGATGGTGATCACGACGGTGCTTCGGAGATGGAGATCACAAGCACAAGATGATGATGGCCATATCATATCACTTATATTGATTGCATGTGATGTTTATCCTTTATGCATCTTATCTTGCTTTGATTGACGGTAGCATTTTAAGATGATCTCTCACTAAAATTATCAAGAAGTGTTCTCCCGAGTATGCACCGCTGCCAAAGTTTGTCGTGCCTGCACACCACGTGATGATCGGGTGTGATAAGCTCTACGTCCATCTACAACGGGTGCAAGCCAGTTTTGCACACGCGAATACTCAGTTAAACTTGACGAGCCTAGCATATGCAGATATGGCCTCGAACACGGAGACCGAAGGTCGAGCGTGAATCATATAGTAGATATGATCAACATAAGATGTTCACCATTGAAAACTACTCCATCTCACGTGATGATCGGTTATGGTTTAGTTGATTTGGATCACTTGATCACTTAGATGACTAGAGAGATGTCTGTCTAAGTGGGAGTTCTTAAGTAATATGATTAATTGAACTTAAATTTATCATGAACTTAGTACCTGATAGTATCTTGCTTGTTTATGTTTGATTGTAGATAGATGGCTCGTGCTATTGTTCCGTTGAATTTTAATGCGTTCCTTGAGAAAGCAAAGTTGAAAGATGATGGTAGCAATTACACGGATCGGGTCCGTAACTCGAGGATTATCCTCATTGCGCATGTAAGAGCTACGCCCCGATGCACCGCTGGGTCCTGAACCTCGTCTTTGAGCAACACCGGATGTTATGAACGTCCCGCGAGCTAAGTCGATGACTACTCTATAGTTCAAGGTGCCATGCTTTACGGCTTAGAACCGGGACTTCAACGACGTTTTGAATGTCATGGAGCATATGAGATGTTCCAGAGTTGAAGTTAATATTCCAACAGTAATGCCCGGATTGAGAGATATGAAGTCTCCAATAAGTTCTATAGCTGCAAGATGGAGGAGAATAGTTCGTTAGTGAGCACATACTCGTAATGTCCGGGTACTACAATCACTTGACACAATTGGGAGTTAATCTTCCGGATGATTGTGTCATTGATGTAATTCTTCAATCACGCCACCAAGCTACAAAGGCTTCGTGATGAACTATAATATGCAAGGGTTAGTAAAGACAATACCGAGCTCTTCGCAATGCTAAAGGCTGCGGAGGTAGAAATCAAGAAGGAGCATCAAGTGTTGATGGTCAATAAGACCACTAGTTTCAAGAAGAAAGGCAAAGGGAAGAAGAAGGAACTTCAAGAAGAACAGCAAGCAAGTTGCTGCTCAGAGAAGAAACCCAAGTCCGGACCTAAGCCTGAAATCGAGTGCTTCTACCGCAAGCGGACTGGTCCTTTGAAGCGGAACTGCCCCAAGTATTTGGCGGATAAGAAGGATGGCAAGGTGAACAAAGGTATATGTGATATACATGTTATTGATGTGTACCTTACTAGAGCTCGCAGAGCACTGGTATTTGATCTGGTTACATTGCTAATATTTGCAACTCAAACAGGACTACGGATTGCTTAACACCGCAAAGGACGAGGTGACGATCGCGTGGGAAATGGTTCCAAAGTCGATGTGATCGCGGTCGGCACGCTACCTCTACATCTACCTTCGGGATTAGTTTTAGACCTAAATAATTGTTATTTGGTGCTGCGCTGAGCATGAACATTATATCTGGATCTTGTTTGATGCGAGACGGTTATTCATTTAAATCAGAGAATAATGGTTGTTCTATTTATATGAGTAATATCTTTTATGGTCATGCACCCTTGAAGAGTGGTCTATTTTTGATGAATCTCGATAGTAGTGATACACATATTCATAATGTTGAAACCAAAAGATGCAGAGTTGATAATGATAGTGCAACTTATTTGTGGCACCGCCGCTTAGGTCATATCGGTGTAAAGCGATGAAGAAACTCCATACTGATGGACTTTTGGAGTCACTTGATTATGAATCACTTGGCACTTGCGAACCGTGCCTTATGGGCAAGATGACTAAAACCCCGTTCTCCGGTACTATGGAGAGAGCAACAGATTTGTTGGAAATCATACATACAGATGTATGTGGTCCAATGAGTGTTAAGGCTCGCGGCGGGTATCATTATTTTCTGACCTTCACAGATGATTTGAGCAGATATGGGTATATTTACTTGATGAAACATAAGTCTGAAACATTTGAAAAGTTCAAAGAATTTCAGAGTGAAGTGGAAAATCATCGTGACAAGAAAATAAGGTTTCTACGATCTGATCGCAGAGACAAATATTTGAGTTACGAGTTTGGTCTTCAATTAAGACAATGTGGAATAGTTTCACAAATTCGTGCCACCGAACACCACATCATAATGGTGTGTCCGAACGTCATAACCGCATTTTATTAAATATAGTACAATCTATGATGTTTCTACCGATTTACCAATATCGCTTTTGGGATCATGCATTAGAGACAGCTGCATTCACGCTAAATAGGGCACCATCTAAACCGCTGAGACGACGCTTATATGAACTATGGTTTAGCAAGAAACCAAAGTTGTCGCTTTCTTAAAGTTTGGGGATGCGATGCTTATGTGAAAAGCTTCAACCCGATAAGCTCGAACCCAAATCGAGAAATGTGTCTTCATAGGATACCCAAAGGAGACAGTTGGGTACACCTTCTATCACAGATCCGAAGGCAAGACATTCGTTGTTAAGAATGGATCCTTTCTAGAGAAGGAGTTTCTCTCGAAAGAAGTGAGTGGGAGGAAAGTAGAACTTGATGAGGTAATTGTACCTTCTCCCTTACTTGAAAGTAGTTTGTCGCAGAAACCGGTTTCTGAGACATCTACACCAAGTAGTGAGGAAGTTGATGATGTTGATCATGAAACTTCAGATCAAGTTACTACAGTAACCTCGTAGATCAACCAGAGTAAGATCCGCACTGAGTGGTACGGTAATCCTATTCTCGAAATCATGCTACTAGATCATGATGAACCCACGAACTATGAAGAAGCGATGGTGAGCCCAGATTCCGCAAAATGGCTTAAGGCCATGAAATCGAGATGGGATCCATGTATGAAAACAAAGTATGGACTTTGGTTGACTTGCCCGAGGGTCGGCAAGCAATGGAAAACAAGTGGATCTTCAAGAAGAAGACGACGACGACGGTAATGTTATCGTCTTAAAGCGCGACTTGTCGCAAAGGGTTTTCGACAAGTTCAAGGGATTGACTATGATGAGACCTTCTCACCCGAAGCGATGCTTAAGTCTGTCCGAATCATGTTAGCAATTGCCGATTTTATGATTATGAAATTTGGCAAATGGATGTAAAGACTGCATTCCTGAATGGATTTGGAAGAAGAGTTGTATATGATGCAACCGAAGGTTTTATCGATCCAAAGGGAGCTAACAAAGTGTGCAAGCTCCAGCGATCCATTTATGGACTGGTGCAAGCATCTCGAGTTGGAATAAACGCTTTGATAGTGTGATCAAAGTATTTGGGTTCATAGACTTTTGGAGAAGCTCAGATTTACAAGAAAGTGAGTGGGAGCTCTATAGCATTTCGATATTATATGTAGATGACATATTGCTGATCGGAAATGATATAGAATTTCTGGATAGCATAAAGGGATACTTGAATAAGAGTTTTTCAATGAAAGACCTCGTGAAGCTGCTTACATATTGGGCATCAAAATCTATAGAGATAGATCAAGACGCTTAATTGACTTTCACAAAGCACATACCTTGACAAAATTTTGAAGAAGTTCAAAATGGATCAAGCAAAGAAAGGGTTCTTGCTGTGTTACAAGGTGTGAAGTTGAGTAAGACTCAATGCCCCACCACCGCAGAAGATAGAGAGAAAATGAAAGATGCTTCAGCCATAGGCTCTATCATGTATGCAATCTGTGTACCGGACTGATGTGTGCCTTGCTATAAGTTTAGCAGGAGGTACCAAAGTAATCCAGAGTGGATCATCGACAGCGGTCAAGAACATCCTGAAATACCGAAAAGGACTAAGGATATGTTTTCAGATATGGAGGTGACAAAGAGCTCATCATAAACGGTTACGCTGATGCAAGCTTTGACACCGATCCGGACGATTCTAAATCGCAGACCGGATACGATTTACACTAAACGGAGGAGCTGCGGTTGGTGCAGTTCTAAACAAAGCGTCAGGCGGGATCTACATGTGAAGCGGAATACATAGCAGCTTCGAAGCAGCTAATGAAGGAGTCGGATGAAGGAGTTCATATCCGATCTAGGTGTCATACCTAGTGCATCGGGTCCAATGAAAATCTTCGTGACAATATCGAGCAATTGCCTTAGCGAAGGAATCCAGATTTCACAAGAGGACCAAGCACATCAAGAGACGCTTCAATTCCATCCGGACTTAGTCCGTGGGAGACATAGAGATTTGCAAGATACATACGGATCTGAATGTAGCGCACCGCTGACTAAGCCTCTTCCACGAGCAAAACATGATCAACACCAAGACTCCATGGGTGTTAGAATCATTACTATGTAATCTAGATTATTGATTCTAGTGCAAGTGGGAGATCAAGGAAATATGCCCTAGAGGCAATAATAAAGTTATTATTTATTTCCTTATTTCATGATAAATGTTTGGAGGCAAATGAGGAGTCTCGACTAGGGGTGTCCGGACAGCCGGACTATCATCGTCCCACGGACTCCAAGACTACTTAAGATACAAGATTGAAGACTCCGTCCCGTGTCCGGATGGGACTTTCCTTGGCGTGGAAGGCAAGCTTGGCGATACGGATATGTAGATCTCCTACCATTGTAATCGACTGTGTGTAACCTAGCCTCCTCCGTGTCTATATAAACCGGAGGGCTTTAGTCCAGAGGACACAACATACATTACAACAATCATACCATAGGCTAGCTTTAGGGTTTAGCCTCCTTGATCTCGTGGTAGATCCACTCTTGTACTACCCATATCATCAATATTAATCAAGCAGGACGTAGGGTTTTACCTCCATCGAGAGGGCCCGAACCTGGGTAAAACATTGTGTCCCTCGTCTCCTGTTACCATCCTCCTAGACGCACAGTTTGGGACCCCCTACCCGAGATCCGCCGGTTTTGACACCGACATTGGTGCTTTCATTGAGAGTTCATGTGTGCCGTCACCGATAGGCCCAATGGCATCTTCTGAAGGAAATATGCCCTAGAGGCAATAATAAAGTTATTATTTATTTCCTTATTTCATGATAAATGTTTATCATTCATGCTAGAATTGTATTAACCGGAAACATGATACATGTGTGAATGCATAGACAAAACAATATGTCACTAGTATGCCTCTACTAGACTAGCTTGTTAATCAAAGATGGTTATGTTTCCTAACCATGAACAAGTAATTGTTATTTGATTAACAAGGTCACATCATTAGTAGAATGATCTGATTGACATGACCCATTCCATTAGCTTAGCACACGACCGTTTAGTATGTTGCTACTGCTTTTATCCATGACATATACATGTTCCTCGTAACTATGAGATTATGCAACTGCTACACGGAGGAACACTTTGGTGCTACCAAACGTCACAACGTGAATCGGGTGATTATAAAGGAGTACTACAGGTGTCTCCAAAGGCAGATGTTGGGTTGGCGATTTCGAGATTAGGTTTTGTCACTCCGATTGTCGGAGAGGTATCTCTGGGCCCTCTCGTAATACACATCACTTAAGCCTTGCAAGCATTACAACTAATGAGTTAGCTGTGAGATGATGTATTACGGAACGAGTAAAGAGACTTGCCGGTAACGAGATTGAACTAGGTATTGATACCGACGATCGAATCTCGGGCAAGTAACGCATCGATGACAAAGGAACAACGATGTTGTTATGCGGTCGACCGATAAAGATCTTCAGAGAATATGTAGGAGCCAATATGGGCATCCAGGTCCCGCTATTGGTTATTGACCGAGACGTGTCTTGGTCATGTCTACATTGTTCTCGAACCGTAGGGTCCGCACGCTTAAGGTTTCGATGATGCTTATATTATGAGTTTATGTATTTTGATGTACCGAAGAAGTTCGAGTCCCGGATGTGATCACGGACATGACGAGGAGTCTCGAAATGGTCGAGACATAAAGATTGATATATTGGAAGCCTATATTTGAGTTCGAAAGGTTCCGGTGAAATCGGATTTTATCGAAAACCGGGGTTACCGAAACCTCCCGGAGGCTATTGGGCCTTAGTGGGCCTCGAGGGAGAAGAGGAGGGGCGGGGGCAGGTCACAAGACCCTCTCCCCTAGTCCGAATAGGACAGGAGGGGGGGCGCGCTCTTCCTTCTTTCCCTCCCCAATCCTACTCCAACTAGGAAGGGGGAGTCCTACTCCGGTGGGAGTAGGACTCCTCTAGGCGCCTCCTCTAGGCCGGCCGCACCCCTTGCTCCTTTATATACGGGGCAGGGGGCACCCTAGAACACACAAGTTTGATCTACGGATCGTTCCTTAGCCGTGCGGTGCCCCTTCCACCATATTCCACTCGGTCATATCGTCGCAAGCTTGGGCGAAGCTGCGCGGTAGAACATCAAGATCGCCACCACGCCGTCAGGTCGACGGAACTCTCCTCGACACTCGGCTGGATCGAGTACGAGGGACGCCATCGAGCTGTACGTGTGTCAAGAACTCGGGCGCCCGAGTAACGGCGCCGGATCGGTCGGATCGCGAGGAGAACGACGACTACTTCCTCTACGCCAGATCGCTTCGCCGGGTCTCACGAGGGTACGAGACAACACTCTCCTCTCGTTGCTATACATCACCATGATCTTGCGTGTGCGTAGGAATTTTTTTGAAATTACTACGTTCCCCAACATCTTCAACCAACAACGCTGTCCAGGGTGAGACTTTTGTCCCCGCTTCGTATTCGGCGGCTTCGCACTGCGGGCTAATTCACTTGGACATCTGGAGCAGATCGAAAGCTACGCCCCTGACCGTCAGGTCAGATTCGGAAGCCTAAACTTCACGGCCGATGTTCGCGGAGACTTGATCTTCGACGGACTCGAGCCACAACCAAGCGTCTGCCTTGACCGGATTTATGGGCATGATCTAGCTCTGCCGCCGAACAGTGCCTTGGTGGCCGCACACGAATCCGCTTCGGCCATTAGTCCGGAGCCGATCGCCCAGATCGAGGATCGGTGGATAGACGCCGCCTTGGGGGCTTCAACTTCCACGGCGATGGAGCCGAACGCTAATCTTGTCCCCTGCGAAACTCGTGATTCCGAGGTTCCGGACTCCTTGCCGTACTCCGAACCACCCGTGCCCCTACCAATCGATTCGGATTGGGCGCCGGTTATGGAATTCACCGCCGCGGACATCTTCCAACACTCGCCCTTTGGCGACATCCTAAATTCGCTAAAGCACCTCTCGTTATCGGGAGAGTCCTGTCCGGACTATGGCCAGGATGGTTGGGGTACGGACGACGAAGAAATTCAGAGCCCACCCACCTCCCACTTTGTAGCCACTGTCGACGATCTAACCGACATGCTAGACTACGACTCCGAAGACACCGACGGTATAGACGACGATGACGGAGACGAACAAGAAACAACGCCTATAGGGCACGGGAGGACCACCTCGTCATATGACATATACACGGTGGATACCCCAAAAGAGAGCGATAATGAGGACCAACGGGCCGCGGCAGAAGATAACCCCGCCGATAAACAACCAAAACAGTGGCGCAGACGCCGCCCTAAGTCCCGCCTCGACAAAAGCAACGCTCCTAAGGAGCCCGTAATACAGCAGGGCTCACAAGTGGACGATTTAACATGCAGATAAGCAACCGTCCAACATGACGAAGTCAGATAATCAGTCCAGCCCGCTAAAACGACAATCCGACGATCTCATGCCGACACGCCACGGAGAGCAAAACCTTCGGAAAAGACTCGTCAACACGGCAAGAAGCCTAAAGAAGGAAAAGCAGAAGCTCAAAACAGCGGAAGACACACTCAGAATGAGATGGAGCAAAGTGCTCAAAACCGCAGATAAATACGGCAATGGTCACCAATCAAAGAGCTACCCGAAGCGCAAGCTGCTACAAGGATTCGACGAGGAGGCCATAGAGCCTTCACCGTCAAAAAATAAAGAGGCTGCCTGGTTGGATAGACGGCCAGATGATAGGCCAAATTCTGAAAGCGGCGCCGCACATAAACCAACTAATGAACCTGGAAAGACAGATGGCCCAGCCAGGTCCATCTACGGGCCAAATAAGAAGGCTCCAGGAAGCAAGGCAACACGTCAAGTGTCCGAAGATAGTGGCACACCCAAATACAGGGACGCCGCACACCCACTATGTTTCACCGATGAGGTGCTGGACCATGAATTCCCAGCAGGATTTAAACCCATAAACATAGAGGCCTACGATGGAACAACAGACCCTGGAGTCTGGATAGAAGATTACATACTACATATACACATGGCCAGAGGAGATGATCTCCACGCCATAAAATACCTAGCCCTCAAGCTCAAAGGGCCAGCCCATCATTGGCTTAAAAGCCTCCCAGAAAACACTGTGGGAAGTTGGGAAGAGCTCGAGGAAGCGTTTAGAGCAAATTTTCAAGGGACCTATGTCCGCCCTCCGGATGCAGATGATTTAAGTCATATAACTCAACAGCCCGAGAGTCAGGTAAATTCTCGGAATGTGTTCCTCACCAAAAGAACCAAATAGTCGATCGTCCCGACGCCAAGCCTTAGCAGCTTTTAAACACAATGTCCGAGACAAATGGCTTGCGTGACACCTCGCCAAGAGAAACCGAGGAAAATGTCCGTGCTAACAAGCCTCATGACCCGCTTCAGGCGAGAGGATAGTGGCTAGCAAGATGCAGACACCAATGACCCAAGTACATCCGAGATAAGAGATGGAAACGGAAAATCACGGCGCAGAAAAGAGCAGCGCCGAATAAAGAGAAAAGCCCAAAGAGCACGGCAATCAACGCCGGATTCAAAATCTCATGCCAAACAACAAAACACCGCTCTTAAGGATGACAGCGATGAGTTGTCCAACTTAATTAAGATTTTGGGTCGGATATGTCAAATCCACAAGACCGGAAGGCCCGCAAACCATACCCATCGAGATTGTTGGGTTTTCAAACAGTCCGCCGACTAAACGCCGAACACAAGGGGCTCGACGCGTCAAGCTTAAGACGATAAACCCCACCAGCACAGCACCGAAAACAAAAGACTTTCCCACAAGAGGTCAAAGCAAGAACTCACTTCATGTGATAATACGGAAAAATAGTGCGGCACTTCCTAAAAAGAGCCTCGACGGTCCAACCCAAGAGACCATAGAGATTGGATATCAAAACCAATCACTTTCGACCACCGACTATTCCGAAGCGCTCAAACGCAGGACGGACTGCCCCGATATTGAATCCCATAATCGACGGATTACAATTTACTAAAGTCCTAATGGACGGAGGCAGCGACTTAAACCTCGTCAGATTCAAACACAATCCGCAAGATGGGGATAGACCCTACCAAAATTCGACAAAGCCGCACTTCCTTCAAAGGAGGACGCCAGCCCTTATGCCAAGTGCACAGGCTCCCTATTAGTAGAAGTCGTGTTCGATCACCGAACAATTTTCGCGCTAAAAACTAATTTTTCATATCGCCCCATTTAAAAGTGGATATCAAGCACTCTTGGGACGAAAGGCTTTTGTCCGCTTCAACGCCATACCGCACACGCTGTCTCTTACACTCAAGATGCCCGGTCCGCGTGGCATCATCTCAGTGCGAGGGTCACCCAAAGACCCCGGACACGGATAGACGAGTCCGGCATCAGGAGGCTAGGGGCTCCCTAGCCGCACACCCCTTCACAAGGGCTGCGCAAGACAAACAACCGCGGGTTCATTCAAACCCCGCTTTGCTTATTCATATTTTTTCTTTCACACATACCTTTTTTTCGCACGAATTGTTTTCAAACTAAGCGTTCCTCTCTTTTTACAGATGAACAACGTGCATACCCGTCCAGGATAACGGCACAACGGAGACACAAAGTGTAGTGCAGAGGGACCCGCTATGCAGGATTCTTTTCAGATTAAGACCTGCGTAAACCTTTTTTATGTCTCTTGTTGCTATTCTCCTTGGTTCCTTCCTATAACCAAAGCGGAGCTCGACGTTTTGGCATCGGCGCGTCGAAGACCATGCCCGCATTCGACACTAGGGGCTTAGGACATTGTTCTCATTTATTATTATAAAAACCGAACACCTTAGGGAGTGTTCGCATCTCGAGTTAGGCATTATATGCATCAGCTCCAAATCATGTCTTTGGTCAAATGTTGGGTTTGCCCGGCCCCGGTTTTCCTGCCTTACGCTCAGATCATTGGCTAACGCGGCACCGGAGAACTATCGTGATTGCGCCCACCGGCCGGGCGAGCACCTCAAGAGAGAAAGCCAAAACCGATCGTCATGATACAGCGAGAGACGGTCAACCACTCGATCGACTACCGGAATGTTTAGAATTTCGCTTTGACGAAGGACCGCTTCTGGTCAGCACACACGCCCGACCAAGAAGTGCGGTGCCACCAGGGCTATATCGTAGCCCCACCTCGAACTCCATCGCTAAGTGAAAGTGATAAAGCATTATAGTCCGGATTGCCTCGCTCGCCACGCTACCACCTCCTTAATAGGACCGAGACGTTGATTAAGTATGAAATCGCTTATTTTTGCGAACACCCCGCACCTTGTGCGTGGGGGCTGAAGTCAAGACTGCAATCTTTCGTGTTATACAAACGATACGTAAACGGCCGCAGATAGGAGAAGTTTCACTACTTGGGACGCATAAGTATAAAAAGTAGTTATAGCATAATAACCGTTTATAAGCTAAAACGCTCATTTGAACGTGACATTTTTGAGCATCGCGACTTATTACACGAGCGCCACGCATAACTTCCCGAAATAGTGCTCGGCGGGAGCCGCTTTCATCCAACCTCGGGCGGCAACAGCGGTGGCATCCATCTCGCCCAATGTGCCTTCACACGGCAAGAGCCATCCGCGCCCCGATGCAGCCGACCGCTTCATCTCCTTGATATGCGGCACCTCTCCAAGGAATTGCTGCAGAAGTCAAGTAGCTCGTCGCTTTGGGCCTCTCGCCGGACATGAGCCACGATGTCGGCCATGGAAAGTCCGACAATCTATTTAGCTCGCCCATTCGCCAACCGGTCGGTCAACGGAAGTGAGCGATCCGGACTATGGAATTGAGACCAAAATAGCTCTTCCGTCTTGTGATCCTTCTGGCTCCGGAAGTGCTCAACGGCATCAGCCGCACTTGCCGCTAAGTCCATATACGGATCCTCCGGACTCCACAGCCGATCAAATTGAGCATACTTTTGATCCATAAACCGGCAACGCAGCAGATAGGGCTTGCCAGCCATGATATCTCCGACCTGGCGCAGCTCGTCCCTCATGGCCCGCATTGCAGAGCGGGCATCCTTGGCCTCGGCGGTGGCCTTCCTCAGGTCTTCCCGCTCCGATAAGCGCTCCTTTTCGAGAGCCTCATTGCGGTCGGCAGCATCTTTTAATTTCACGGCCAATTCGGCCATCTCTTCCCTCGCTTAGGGTTGTGCAGCTTTTCGCTTTCAACTCCTCGCCGCCCGAGGCAATCAACGCGTCACTCCTTCGGCTTGCTCCTTAGCTTGAGCAAGTTCGCCCAAGGCTCTCCACAGCAGCAGCACCGTCGCATGACAACAGATATAATTTATCGAGGAGGGCTTTGACCCCTTAATAAAGCGATCATGAGAACTCATTTACCTTGCGACTCATCAAGTCGCCGGTTGAAAAGTGCGATGTCCGCATCCGCCACGTCAAGTTGCCGCATCAACTCGGCAACCCCACTAGTCCGGCTAGCCCTCGGACTATCCGCCACTTGCATAGGACCGGCGGCATACATTACTTGCGATTTCGATCCTCGGCACGTTGTCGTTTTCGACAACCTACCGAGTCTCAGGGGCTACTATCTATACAGGGCGCATTTTTATGTGCAAAACTGTTAAAAGACAAAAAGGGTGCGTCATTCTCGCATACCTCAAACCCCGCCAGCAAACTCATAGCGGCATTGCGCAATCCGCTCTCGGTGGACGAAATCCTGCCAATCACCATACGCATCAACGCACGGTGATCTTCTCGAGATGGACGCCTCTCAAGCAGATTCTTCGCCTTCTCCGCCGGATACTAGCGGGAGCCAAACTCTCGCCCTCCGGACTCGGGATACCTCCGTGACGGTATTTCAGCTCGTCCGCCTTTATCTCGACGCCTTGGTGACGGAGGCGTTGCTTCCATCATCTCCGGAAGAAGGTCCTCAAGATGAACTCATCGAGAAGGCTGCAGATCCAAACTGCAAGATAAATATTTCGGTTACCCACAGAAGCACAATGGAGGTATTTCCTTACTAATTAACTCCCCTTTTTATACTCACGGCTCGCTGGAGGGCTGATCCTTTGGCGAGGATTGTACGTCCGGATTCTCCCCGGACGCCGGACCCCCCGGTGAAGATCTCTTCCCCCGCTTAGGGGCTTTGGCCTCCGGATCTTCGGAGGCGGTCCTCTTCTCCCCCTGGAAGGAGGGGTTTTTGATTCCCCCCTCTTCAGATGTCCCTTTGGGCGAAATAACAGCTCCTCTGTTTTCCCCATCGACCCCTTCCATGGGCGCGACCTCCAACATTCTGACCAGCACGGGCTCCAGTGCGGTCTCTGGGAGGGGGGGCGGACACCTTATCAGCTTCGATCGCGCTACCCATTCCTGTGAAGAGTAATGGGTCAGGAGGCGAACTCTAGAAAAGCAGATAAACAAAACGTCCGGACTCGAGCTATTTACCCGAGTATCCGGCGATTGCGGCTTAGGCTGCGTCCTCGGTCAATTCCGACACGCCATTCTGCGGTCCAAGAACAACTTGTACATCTCCACGGTGTCGCACCCATGAAGTGTTGGAGAATCCGAGGTCCCTCCGGTTGAACTCCCATAGACGGAGAGGACGGCGTTTGCAGGCGAAGATGCCGATTAGCATAACCCGCATCACCACAACCAGATTGATCTCCCTCGCGCCGAGGTCTCGAATCCGCCCTGCAATAAGGGCACGCCTTGGACGGCCCCAATTGAGCACTTGGTTGACCCATGACATCACCGGCATGGAGGTCCCGAGCGGAATGAAGGTGGTAGCTTTGCTTGCCGCCTTCGAGCGGTGATATAGAACCACTCTCGCTGCCACATCCGAGTTCCTCTTAGAAGGAACCCTCGGGCCACGGGCATCGGCCCTTCGCTATGGCCGCCCGCCAAGACTCCGCTGACGCCCCGATCATCTTCGGCTCGACATTGAAGGTCTTCAGCCACAGGCCGAAGTGGGGAGTGACGCAGAGGAAGGCTTCGCAGACGATAATGAATGCGGAGATATGGAGGATGGACTCCGGAGCCAAATCGTGAAAATCCAGCCCGTAGTAGAACATGAGCCCTCTCACGAAGGGGTCCATCGGGAAGCCTAAACCCCGACGGAGGTGGGATACGAAGACAACGAACTCACCGGGCTCGGGGGCGGGCACGGCCTGCCCTTGGGCAGCAACCTGTGCGAAACCTCGAGGGCGGTACTTGGCCTCACGTAGTTTGTCGCCCTCCTCCGTGACGGAGGAGGGCATCCACCACCCCGGAGGTCGGAGCCGACATGGTTGAGAATCCAAGCGCCAATCTGAGGCTCTAGGTGTTGGAACTGGGAGCGAGGAGGAGATTCGATGCGAGATTGAAGAAAAAGAACGAGCCTTGGTCCTCTTATAAAGGGGAAAAATACCAAGAGTCGTCTCCATGACCGTTTGGGATTCACCTTCGATAGAGGAGGCGTGGCGACGGGCACGGTTGGGTTACCCACGCACGTATTGATGAGAATCCCGGAATAAGGGGAACACGATCTCTGCTTCGATAAGACGTGCCAAGGAAACCGCTTCGCTAAACGTGCTGAGGTGGTATAGTAAAAAACAATTCAAGCAAAGGCTTGGTAGTGGTGTGATGTCACGCCGCGTAATACGTCAGCAGATTGGACTGGTGTACATTTTATTCTCTCTACGGTGGAATGTGGAATTTATTTTGCAGAGCCGGACACTATCCTGGTGTTCATGATCTTCTCTGGATTATTCTAGGGAGGAACCCGCCTTGCAATGCCGAACATTATGCGCTACGGACTAATCGCCATTGAAGCCTGGTTCAGGGCTACCGAGGAGTCTGGACTAGGGGTGTCCGGACAGCCAAACCATCATCGTCCGCGGACTCCAAGACTACTAAGATACAAGATTGAAGACCTGCCCGTGTCCGGATGGGACTTTCCTTGGCGTGGAAGGCAAGCTTGGCGATACGGATATGTAGATCTCCTACCATTGTAACCGACTCTGTGTAACCCTAGCCTCCTCCCTGTCTATATAAACCGGAGGGCTTTAGTCCGAGGACACAACATACATTACAACAATCATACCATAGGCTAGCTTTAGGGTTTAGCCTCCTTGATCTCGTGGTAGATCCACTCTTGTACTACCCATATCATCAATATTAATCAAGCAGACGTAGGGTTTTACCTCCATCGAGAGGGCCCAACTCAGGTAAAACATTGTGGCCCTCGTCTCCTATTACCATCCGCCTAGACGCACAGTTCGGGACCCCCTACCCGAGATCCGCCGGTTTTGACACCGACAGGGGCCTTTGGTCCTGGTTGGTGGCACCAACCGGGACCAAAAAGCATCCACGCGTCATCATTTAAGTGGTTGGGTTTTTTTGTTTTTTGAAGGGGGGGGGGGTTGGGGGTTTTGGGGGGTTAATTAGGTGTTTCATATATTGTGTTAGCTAGCTAATTAATAGAGAGAAGTGTCCTCTCTTATGTTCGTGCTTGGTCGACGCTACGTACTATACATAGAGAGGCCCTCGACATGCTAGCTAGTAAGAAAATGAAGGGAACCATTAAGTACAGAAGTTCGTCATGCATACCGAGAGAAGTGATCGATCGACCTCTCCTTCTCGAGAGATTGGTCGAACAACAAGTTTTCAGATATCTATCCAACGCCATGGCTACATACATATACAATATGTAAGATCTCTTAATTACAATCCCCTAGCAATTGAAATCGACTTCCACATGGTATTCTCCGGCTTTATTGATGACGCGGTCAAGAAAGAATCCCGCCAATTCCTCTTGAATTGCTTTCATGCGATCTTGTTCTAGGAGTTCATTCCGCATCTGCCACGTCTAATTTGAAGAAGGGGGTTAATTAATACATATATATGAATGAAACTCAATAGAAATGATGGTGTAATAAAATGAAATTGTGAATATTATTGCTTACGCACTTCATATAGTCTTTTAGAGTAGCCCCGCTTATTTTTCAAAGTCGCGTTGTAGATGAACTCGCACACGTAGTATCCACAAAAATCATTCCCTTGTTCCTGCCACAAGAACTTTACGAGAAATAGAGGTCAATCAAACTGATAATGAAGCATTATAAATGGCATTGATGAAAGTATAGCTATAGAATCAATGGGAGATGCGCGCAACTAGCTAGCCAATAGTACTTACTTTCGAGTATGTATATCGCAGCTCCTTCGGCAGTCCCAGAGCTTCTGCGGTGAACTGTTTCTAAACCTTGCAAGACAAAGAAAATAATTATTATTACTTGAGATATCAGGAAATGAACAAAAAGTTGCCGATATGGTGCGATAATGATCGATTGAACTTACTTGTTGAGCAATTCAGTCATGTCCGCATAGGTTTCGGGATCTTTTCGTCTCGAGTCTAAGACGGTTACTAGTCCCCGCCAAGCTTAATCTCCGTAAGAACATATCGGTAGCTGCGCGCATGCATAACTCATCAATTACATTACTATAACCTCGCCGAGTAATAAGGGAAACCGAATATGCACACGACAAGAACACTCACTTGAAGTTGTAAGGAAAGAGTATGGTATCTTTGTTTTGATTTTTGATCAACGATTGTAGCAAGTTGGCCTCGGCCTCTTCAGTGTGCTTTTTAACCTACATATCATCTATGATATTTGTGTTAATGAACCCAATATCATACATTTCTTGTTTTCTGCACTCGACGATCTTCAATCTGCATAATATATTGAGGATAATTAATTATAAATACATGCAATGAAAGAGCCGAGCTATATATAGAGAATTAATGACAGAAATAGTACTTACAGATAGTAGCAAAAGACCGTTAATTCATCGAGAGCCTTTTGATTGAAGAACGCGAAGAAGTCCTCAAATGGAACACACTACAGATCAGTTCCAACGAGGTCGTGCTCCTCTTTAATGTTCAAATACAAACTATTCGTCCCCCCAGACTCTCTGCAGGTTTTCATGTACCAATTATGGAATCTTCGCATCATCGTTGTTAGAGATTTTTCATCTTTGACGAGAGGCTTCCGTATCAGATCGTGTTCGTCCACCTCCATGAAATCAGGAAGTTGATCGTCAGGCAGGTAATCTGATAGATTGCCATAACCGGCCACCATCCCCGGAGCATTAGTGACGATGTCGCCGCTAGACACATTGAGTGGGGGGCACGATTGATTTGCTTGTTCGCCGAGCTGGGCAACTTTTTTCACAGCTGCTCGTTCTCTTGAACTTTGATGTCTGACAGTACTTCCCGACCGCTCCGCTTGGAGATATGTCCGTTCAGTAATGCGCTCATAGTTGGTTCTCAGAGGAGACTTTGCCGGTTTCCTCAGGGCATCGAGAGTGCGCTTTGCTTTCATCGGATCTACGTTCTCCTTCGGAGGTGGATGTCTCTTTGCTTTCACCCCTTCAAAGAAGTTCTTCATGTGGGTCCGCACGATCATCGCGTTTTCCTCCTCGGTCCTCTTGTACGGTAACTTCTCTAGAGGCTTGAGAGGTGGACCGTATCTGTATTGCCTCCCGCCTCTGGCTGTACTGCTAGACGCCAGAGCAGACGGAGTGGCTGCGGCGTCTGTCTTCTTTCGTGCTTGCTTACGAGGCGGAGGAGAAGGACAACAACGCGCCGGAGCAGCCGGGGCGGCGGCGGGTCTCTTCCACCCTTGCTGGCGAGGCGGAGAAGGAGGAGGCTGCTGGCTGCTCGGGCGCGCCGGCGCAGGCGGAGAAGGAGGCAGAGTGGCGCCACGCGTCGGAGAAGGAGGCCTAGTGCCCTGATCGTCACTCGCCGGAGGAGGAGGCGGTGGAGGAGACGGAGTGCCCTGAAAACCAACCTTCCACAGAATGGAGCCTGGCGTGCCTCGTGTCCGTCCAGGGTGCTCAGGATTCCCGAGGGACATTGTGAGCTCGTCCTTCTCCCTGTCTGGAACGAACGTCCCTTGCTGCGCTGCATTGATATAGTGTCGAAGCCTCTTGATTGGTATTTTCAGTTGCTTGTCCGTCCAACGGCACTTCCCTAATACAGGGTCCAAGGTTCCGCCAGCCCCGAAGAACCAAGTCCGGCAACGGTCTGGCCAGTTCATTGTCTCTGGTTCGATCCCTTTATCAAGCAGATCATTCTTAGCCTTGGACCACTTAGGCCGGGCTTTGAGGTAGCCACCTGACCCCGTGCGATGGTGAAACAGCTTCTTCGCAGCATTTTGCTTGTTTGTCGCCGACATCTTCTTATTCTTTTCTGATGTCTTGTGGGCCACAAATGCGGGCCAGTGATCTTTGATATTCTCATATTTGCCGATGAATTCTGGTGTCTCTTCTTTGTCAACAAACTTGTTCAGCTCTTTCCTCCACCTCTTGAATAGGCTTGCCATCTTCTTAAGAGCACAAGACTTGATTAATTGCTCTTTAACTGGCTTCTCCAGATCCTCCTCTGGCGGTAGGGTGAAATTTGCCTTCAGCTCAGTCCAAAGATCATCTTTCTGCATATCATTGACATAAGACACCTCAGGGTCTTCCTCCCGAGGCTTATACCATTGTTGGATGCTGATCGGTATCTTGTCCCTAACAAGAACCCCGCAGTGAATAGAAAATGCGTTCTTTGTCCGGATGGGTTCAATCGGTTCGCCGTTGGGCGCGATTTCTATGATCTCAAACCTTTCATCCGAGCTCAACTTTTTCTTCGGGCCTCGTCTCCTTACCGAAGTTGTGCTCGATCCGGAGGGCTAGAAAAAGGAAGAAAGACGAGAGTTAATTAATATGTGTACATATACCAAAACAATGAATGCATCAGTTAAGTAGTCAGCACGGGCTTAACTAATATATATACCTGGCCGGACTTGGTTCGGTCACCGGAGCAGTTAGCACGGTCTCCTTCTTGTACCTCCATTGGGTCACCGGACCCATCATGAACATAGCCCTTTTCTTGTACCGGCATTCATGGGCCGGAGCCATCATGAACATAGCCCTCTTCTTCACCCAGTCCTTCCTGACCATCGGTGTCGTTGAGAAATGATGCAACGACATCACTTCCTTGTGCGATTATGTCCCCCAAAAAATCGCTTCTGTTGCTTCGTCTCGGGATTGCTCCATAGTTTCTGCAAATATTTACAACATGTCAATTATTATTCAAAGATGGTACAGATGGATATATATTAGTGGCAAACGTAGAACTAGCTAGCTAATCACAATAAGGAAGCATGTTAGTGGCCTCGACGCTGCTTCTCTAGGGTTTGGGGTGGCCTCGACACAACGCTTCAAGGGTTTGGGGTGGCCTCGACGACAACGCTCTTTTAACTTGGTAAATTTGGGTGGCCTCGAGAGAGTTAATTTGTCGGGTAGGGCGCCAAGGGGGGGGTAGGAGACCAACATCATTTTCTCTCTAGGGTTTGGGTGTCCTCAAGAGTTTTGGTCGAGCGAGAGGGCCGAGGGGGGTGCTGCCGTTGTATAAGTTATCACGGTCGAGAGGGGGTATATATATCGACCGCCCCTCATGTCGAAGTTATCCGGGAGGGGGTTTTATCGACAACGACGTGACATACATATACATGGGAAAATAATGTTATCGGGGAGGGGGTATCGGTACCCCCCCTCGTGTTGAAGTTTCTTCTTTCTCCTCTATTCCTTTCTTCTTCTTCTCCTCTTCATTTTCTTCTTCTCCCCTATATTTTGCTTTTTCCTCTCCTTCTTTTTCTTCTTCTTCTTCCTTCTTCCTTCTTCCTCTTTTCTTCCTTTTCCTTATTTTACTTTTTCCTCTACACTAACCTAAAATGCACTAACCTAAAATCGATATCTACTAACAACCTAAATAAAAAATTAATACATATATGAAAAACATATATAAACAAAAAAATGCTATGAACATTTTGTTTATACATACATAGCCACATCCATTCATCATATAGCTACCACATACATATATACATTATATATATTAAAAAAATGCAATGAACAAAAAAATACACTTATGAAAAAAATACTATGAACATGTACACATATATACACATACAAACACATATACACAAAAAAATACAAAAAATGCTATGAAAAATGCAGGGCAGGGCGGCGGATGGCAAGGCCGTGTAGGGCAGAGAGGCGGCTCATGGGCGGCCGCAGACAGGGCGCGGGACGGGAGGGGCGCGGGAGCAGGCTGTGCTTACAGGGGGCGGCGCCGACGGCAAAGGCGAGCAGCCTGACGGCGTTGGTGGCGGCGGCGACGGCGAAGGCGAGCAGCCTAACGGTGTCGGTGGCGGCGGCGACGGCAAGGTGGAGCAGGGGCGTCGGGCGGCGACGGCGACGAGGAGGAGCAGCGGTGTCGGGGAAGAAGTGGGGGATTTGGTCGAAACTGCTAAGTGTTGTATATATAGCAAGAGCATTGGTCCCGGTTCGTGAAACCAACCGGGACTAATGCACCCCTTTAGTCCCTGTTGGTGCCAACAACCGGGACCAAAGGCCTCTTTTCAGCAGCCCAAAGGGCGGGAATGAAGGAAATATGCCCTAGAGGCAATAATAAAGTTATTATTTATTTCCTCATATCATGATAAATGTTTATTATTCATGCTAGAATTGTATTAACTGGAAACATGATACATGTGTGAATACATAGACAAACATATAGTCACTACTATGCCTCTACTTGACTAGCTCATTAATCAAAGATGGTTATGTTTCCTAACCATAGACATGTGTTGTCATTTTATTAATGGGATCACATCATTAGGAGAATGATGTGATTGACATGACCCATTCCGTTAGCCTAGCACTTGATCGTTTAGTATACTGCTATTGCTTTCTTCATGACTTATACAAAAGTTCCTGCAACTATGAGGTTATGCAACTCCTGTTTACCGGAGGAACACTTTGTGTGCTACCAAACGTCACAACGAATCGGGTGATTATAAAGGTGCTCTACAGGTGTCTCCGAAGGTACATGTTGGGTTGGCATAATTCGAGATTAGGTTTTGTCACTCCGATTGTCGGAGAGGTATCTCTGGGCCCTCTCAGTAATACTCATCTCCTAAGCCTTGCAAGCATTGTAACTAATGAGTTAGTTATAAGATGATGTATTACAGAACAAGTAAAGAGACTTGCCGGTAACGAGATTGAACTAGGTATTGGATACCGACGATCAAATCTCAGACAAGTAACATACCGATGACAAAGGGAACAACGCATGTTGTTATGCGGTTTGACCGATAAAGATCTTCGTAGAATATGTAGGAACCCATATGGGCATCCAGGTCCCGCTATTGGTTATTAACCAATAATGATTCTAGGTCATGTCTACATAGTTCTCTTACCCGTAGGGTCCGCACGCTTAACGTTACGATGACAGTTTTATTATGAGTTTATAAGTTTTGATGTACCGAAGTTTGTTCGGAGTCCTGGATGTGATCACAGACATGACAAGGAGTCTCGAAATGGTTGAGACATAAAGATCGATATATTGGAAGCCTATATTTAGACATCGGAATCGTTCCGGGTGAAATCGGCATTTTACCGGAGTACCGGGAGGTTACCGGAACCCCCCGGGGGGTTATTGGGCCTACATGGGCCACGAGGGAGAAGAGGGAAGGAGCCAGGAGGGGGCCGCGCACCCCCCCCCCTCCTAGTCCGAATAGGACAAGGGAAGGGGGCGGCGCCCCCCTTTCCTTCCCCTCTTCCTCCTCTTTCCCCCCTTCTCCTACTCCTACTTGGAAAGAAGGGAGTCCTACTCCCGGTGGGAGTAGGACTCCCTCCTTGGCGCGCCCTCCTTGGCCGGCCGCCTCCTCCCCCCTGGCTCCTTTATATACAGGGGCGAGGGGCACCCCATAGACACACAAGTTGATCTACGGATCGTTCCTTAGCCGTGTGCGGTGCCCCCTCCACCATATTCCACCTCGGTCATATCATCGCGGAGTTTAGGCGAAGCCTGTGCAGTAGAACATCATCATCGTCACCACCACGTCGTCTCGACGGAACTCATCTCCGAGCTTCGCTGGATCGGAGGCCGGAGATCGTCATCGAGCTGAACGTGTGCTGAACTCGGAGGCCCCGTACGTTCGGTGCTTGGATCGGTCGGATCGTGAAGACGTATGACTACATCAACCGCGTTGTGCTAACGCTTCCACTTACGGTCTACGAGGGTACATGGACGAACACTCTCCCCTCTCGTTGCTATGCCATCACCATGATCTTGCGTGTGCGTAGGAATTTTTTGAAATTACTACGTTCCCCAACAGTGGCATCCGAGCCTAGGTTTTATGCGTTGATGTTATATGCACGAGTAGAACACAAGTGAGTTGTGGGCGATACAAGTCATACTGCTTACCAGCATGTCATACTTTGGTTCGGCGGTATTGTGAGATGAAGCGGCCCGGACATACATTACGCGTACGCTTACGCGAGACTGATTTCACCGTTACGAGCACTCGTGCTTAAAGGTGGCTGGCGGGTGTCTGTCTCTCTCACTTTAGCTAAATCGAGCATGGCTACGCCCGGTCCTTGCGAAGGTTAAAACAGCACCAACTTGACGAACTATCGTTGTGGTTTTGATGCGTAGGTAAGAACGGTTCTTGCTAAGCCCGTAGCAGCCACGTAAAATTTGCAACAACAAAGTAGAGGACGTCTAACTTGTTTTTGCAGGGCATGTTGTGATGTGATATGGCCAAAGACGTGATGCTATATTTTTGTATGAGATGATCATGTTTTGTAACCGAAGTTATCGGCAACTGGTTGGAGCCATATGGTTGTCGCTTTATTGTATGAAATGCAAATGCCCTGTAATTGCTTTACTTTATCACTAAGCGGTAGCGATAGTCGTAGAAGCAATAGATGGCGTAAACGACAACGATGCTACGATGGAGATCAAGGTGTCGCGCCGGTGACGATGGTGATCACGACGGTGCTTCCGAGATGGAGATCACAAGCACAAGATGATGATGGCCATATCATATCACTTATATTGATTGCATGTGATGTTTATCCTTTATGCATCTTATCTTGCTTTGATTGACGGTAGCATTTTAAGATGATCTCTCACTAAAATTATCAAGAAGTGTTCTCCCTGAGTATGCACCGTTGCCAAAGTTCGTCGTGCCCAGACACCATGTGATGATCGGGTGTGATAAGCTCTACGTCCATCTACAACGGGTGCAAGCCAGTTTTGCACAAGTTTTGCACACGCGGAATACTCAGGTTAAACTTGACGAGCCTAGCATATGTAGATATGGCCTCGGAACACGGAGACCGAAAGGTCGAGCGTGAATCATATAGTAGATATGATCAACATAGTGATGTTCACCATTGAAAACTACTCCATCTCACGTGATGATCGGTTATGGTTTAGTTGATTTGGATCACGTAATCACTTAGATGACTAGAGAGATGTCTGTCTAAGTGGGAGTTCTTAAGTAATATGATTAATTGAACTTAAATTTATCATGAACTTAGTACCTGATAGTATTTTGCTTGTCTATGTTTGTTTGTAGATAGATGGCTCGTGTTGTTGTTCCGTTGAATTTTAATGCGTTCCTTGAGAAAGCAAAGTTGAAAGATGATGGTAGCAATTACACGGATCGGGTCCGTAACTCGAGGATTATCCTCATTGCTGCACGTAAAAGTTACGCCCTGGAAGCACCGCTGGGTGCGAACTCGCCGCCGATGTAACCGACGACGTTAAGAACGTCTGGCAGAGCAAAGCTGATGACTACTCTATAGTTCAGTGTGCCATGCTTTACGGCTTAGAACCGGGCCTTCAACGACATTTTGAATGTCATAGAGCATATGAGATGTTCCAGGAGTTGAAGTTAATATTTCAAGCAAATGCCCGTATTGAGAGATATGAAGTCTCCAATAAGTTCTACAGCTGCAAGATGGAGGAGAATAGTTCTATCAGTGAGCATATACTCAAAATGTCTTGGTATAATAATCACTTGATTCAACTAGGAGTTAATCTTCCGGATGATAGCGTCATTGACAGAATTCTCCAATCACTGCGACCAAGCTACAAGAGCTTTGTGATGAACTATAATATGCAAGGGATGAACAAGACTATTCCCGAGCTCTTCGCAATGCTAAAAGCTGCGGAGGTAGAAATCAAGAAGGAGCATCAAGTGTTGATGGTCAACAAGACCACTAGTTTCAAGAAAAAGGGAAAAGGGAAGAAGAAGGGGAACTTCAAGAAGAACAGCAAGCAAGTTGCTGCTCAAGAGAAGAAACCCAAGTCTGGACCTTAGCCTGAAACTGAGTGCTTCTACTGCAAGCAGCTTGGTCACTGGAAGTGGAACTGCCCCAAGTATTTGGCGGATAAGAAGGATGGCAAAGTAAACAAAGGTATATGTGATATACATGTTATTGATGTGTACCTAACTAGAGCTCGTAGTAGCACCTGGGTATTTGATACTGGTTTTGCTGCTAATATTTGCAACTCGAAACAGGGACTACGGAATAAGCGAGCACTGGCCAAGGACGAGGTGACGATGCACGTGGGAAACGGTTCCAAAGTCAATGTGATCGCGGTTGGCACGCTACCTCTACATCTACCTTCGGGATTAGTATTAGACCTAAATAATTGTTATTTGGTGCCAGCGTTGAGCATGAACATTATATCTGGATCTTGTTTGATGCGAGACGGTTATTCATTTAAATCAGAGAATAATGGTTGTTCTATTTATATGAGTAATATCTTTTATGGTCATGCACCCTTGAAGAGTGGTCTATTTTTATTAAATCTCGATAGTAGTGATACACATATTCATAGTGTTGAAACCAAAAGATGCAGAGTTGATAACGGTAGTGCAACTTACTTGTTGCACTGCCGTTTGGGTCATATCAGTGTAAAGCGCATGAAGAAACTCCATACTGATGGATTTTTGGAATCACTTGATTATGAATCACTTGGTACTTGCGAACCGTGCCTTATGGGCAAGATGACTAAAACACCGTTCAACGGAACTATGGAGCGAGCAACTGATTTGTTGGAAATCATACATACTGATGTTTGTGGTCCAATGAATGTTGAGGCTCGCGGCGGGTATCGTTATTTTCTCACCTTCACAGATGATTTGAGCAGATATGGGTATATCTACTTGATGAAACACAAGTCTGAAACATTTGAAAAGTTCAAAGAATTTCAGAGTGAAGTGGAAAATCATCGTAACAAGAAAATAAAGTTTCTACGATCTGATCGTGGAGGAGAATATTTGAGTTATGAGTTTGGCCTACACTTGAAACAGTGTGGAATAGTTTTGCAACTCACGCCGCCTGGAACACCACAACAAAATGGTGTGTCCGAACGTCGTAATCGTACTTTACTTGATATGGTGCGATCTATGATGTCTCTTACTGATTTACCGCTATCCTTTTGGGGTTATGCTTTAGATACGGCCGCATTCACGTTAAATAGGGCACCATCAAAATCCGTTGAGACGACGCCTTATGAACTGTGGTTTGGCAAGAAACCAAAGTTGTCGTTTCTTAAAGTTTGGGGCTGCGATGCTTATGTGAAGAATCTTCAACCAGATAAGCTCGAACCCAAATCGGAGAAATGTGTCTTCATAGGATACCCAAAAGAGATCGTTGGGTACACCTTCTATCACAGATCCAAGGCAAGACATTCATTGTTAAGAATGGATCCTTTCTAGAGAAGGAGTTTCTCTCGAAAGAAGTGAGTGGGAGGAAAGTAGAACTTGATGAGATAATCAGATCTACTCCCTTATTGGAAAGTAGTTCATCACGAGAACCGGTTCTGTGACAACTACACCAATTAGTGAGGAAGCTAATGATAATGATAATGAAACTTGGATCAAGTTTCTCTTGAACCTCGAGGTCTACAGAGTAAGATCCGCACTGTGAGTGGTACGGTAATCCTATTATGGAAGTCATGTTACTTGACCATGATGAACCTACGAACTATGAGGAAGCGATGATGAGCCCAGATTCCGCAAAATGGCTAGAGGCCATGAAATCTGAGATGGGATCCATGTATGAAAATAAAGTGTGGACTTTGGTTGACTTGCCCGATGATCGGCAAGCCATTGAGAATAAATGGATCTTTAAGAAGAAGACTAACGCTGATGGTAATGTAACTGTCTATAAAGCTCGACTTGTTGCAAATGGTTTTCGACAAGTTCAAGGGGTTGACTATGATGAGACTTTCTCACCCGTAGCGATGCTTAAGTCTGTCCGAATCATGTTAGCTATTGCTGCATTTCATGATTATGAAAGTTGGCAAATGGATGTCAAGACTGCATTCTTGAATGGATTTCTAGAAGAAGAGTTGTATATGATGCAACCGGAAGGTTTTGTTGATCCAAAAGGTGTCGACAAAGTGTGCAAGCTCCAAAGATTCCATTTATGGACTGGTGCAAGCATCTCGAGTTGGAATAAACGCTTTGATAGTGTGATCAAAGCATATGGTTTTATACTGAGACTTTTGGAGAAGCTCAGATTTACAAGAAAGTAAGTGGGAGCTCAGTAGCATTTCTAATTTTATATGTAGATGACATATTATTAATTGGAAATGATATAGAATTTCTGGATAGCGTAAAGGGATACTTGAAAAAAAGTTTTTCAATGAAAGACCTCGGTGAAGCTGCTTACATATTGGGCATCAAGATCTATATAGATAGATCAAGACGCTTAATAGGACTTTCACAAAGCACATACCTTGACAAAATTTTGAAAAAGTTCAAAATGGATCGAGCAAAGAAAGGATTCTTGCTGTGCTACAAGGTGTGAAGTTGAGTCAAACTCAATGCCCCACCACAGCAGAAGATAGAGAGAAAATGAAAATGTTCCTATGCTTCAGCCATAGGCTCTATCATGTATGCAATGCTATGTACCGACTGACGTATGCTTACTAATAAGCTTGGCAGGAAGGTACCAAAGAAATCCAGAGTGGATCATCTGGACAGCGGTCAAGAACATCCCTGAAATACCCAAAAGGACTAAGGATATGTTTCTCGATATGGAGGTGACAAAGAGCTAGTCGTAAATGGTTACGCCGATGTAAGTTTTGACATCGATCCGGACGATTCTAAATCGCAAACCGGATACGTGTTTTTATTAAACAAGTGGAGCTGTAAGTTGGTGCAGTTCTAAACAAAGCGCCGTGGCGGGATCTACATGTGAAGCGGAGTACATAGCTGCTTCGAAGCAAGCAAATGAAGGAGTTTGGATGAAGGAGTTCATTTCCGATCTAGGTGTCATACCTAGTGCATCGGGACCAATGAAGATCTTCGTGACAATATCGTGCAATTGCCTTGGCAAAGGAATCCAGATTTCACAAGAGGACCAAGCACATCAAGAGACGCCTAATTCCATTCGGTACCAAGTCCAAGTGGGAGACATAGAGATTTGCAAGATACATAAGGATCTGAATGTTGCGCACCGCTGACTAAGCCTCTCTCACGAGCAAAACATGATCAGCACCAAGACTCCATGGGTGTTAGAATCATTACTATGTAATCTAGATTATTGACTCTAGTGCAAGTGGGAGACTGAAGGAAATATGCCCTAGAGGCAATAATAAAGTTATTATTTATTTCCTCATATCATGATAAATGTTTATTATTCATGCTAGAATTGTATTAACCGGAAACATGATACATGTGTGAATACATAGACAAACATATAGTCACTAGTATGCCTCTACTTGACTAGCTCATTAATCAAAGATGGTTATGTTTCCTAACCATAGACATGGTATGACACCTAGATCGGAAATGAACTCCTTCATCCAGACTCCTTCATTTGCTGCTTCAGAAGCAGCTATGTACTCCGCTTCACATGTAGATCCCGCCATGATGCTTTGTTTAGAACTGCACCAACTTACAGCTCCACCGTTTAATAAAAACACGTATCCGGTTTGCGATTTACAATTATCCGGATCAAGTGTCAAAGCTTGCATCGACGTAACCATTTACGACTAGCTCTTTGTCACCTCCATATCGACAAACATATCCTTAGTCCTTTTCGTATTTCAGATGTTCTTGACCGCTGTCCGATGATCCTCTCGATTACTTGGGTACCTTCCTGCCGTGCTTATTGCTAAGCATACGTTAGGTCTGGTACACATCATTGCATACATGATAGAGCCTATGGCTAAAGCATAGGAACATCTTTCATTTTCTCTCTATCTTCTCATTGTGGTCGGGCATTGAGTTTGACTCAACTTCACAGTTTGTAGCATGAGCAAGAATCCTTTCTTTGCTCGATTCATTTTGAACTTTTTCAAAATTTTGTCAAGGGTATGTGCTTTGTGAAATTCCTATTAAGCGTCTTGATCTATCTCTATAGATCTTGATGCCCAATATGTAAGCTGCTTCTCCAAGGTCTTTCATTGAAAAACTTTTATTCAAGTATCCCTTTATGCTATCCAGAAATTCTATATCATTTCCAATTAATAATATGTCATCTACATATAAAATCAGAAATGCTACAGAGCTCCCACTCACTTTCTTGTAAATACAAAGCTTCTCCAAAAGTCTCAGATAAAACCATATGCTTTGATCACACTATCAAAGCGCTTATTCCAACTCCGAGATGCTTGCACCAGTCCATAAATGGAACGCTGGAGCTTGCACACTTTGTTAGCACCTTTTGGATCAACAAAACCTTCGCTGCATCATATACAACTCTTCTTCCGTAAATCCATTCAAGAATGCAGTTTTGACATCCATTTGCCAAATTTCATAATCATGAAATGCAGCAATAGCTAACATGATTCGACAGACTTAAGCATCGCTATGGGTGAGAAAGTCTCATCGTAGTCAACTCCTTGAACTTGTCGAAAACCTTTCGCAACAAGTCGAGCTTTATAAACAGCTACATTACCATCAAGATCGTCTTCTTCTTAAAGATCCATTTATTCTCAATGGCTTGCCGATCATCGGCAAGTCAACCAAAGTCCATACTTTGTTTTCATACATGGATCCCATCTCGATTTCATGGCCTCTAGCCATTTTATGAATCTGGGCTCATCATCGCTTCCTCATAGTTCGTAGGTTCATCATGGTCAAGTAACATGACTTCCGAATTGGATTACCGTACCACTCAGTGCGGATCTTATCTGGTCGACCCACGAGGTTCAAGAGAAACTTGATCCAAGTTTCATGATCAATATCATTAGCTTCCTCACTAATTGGTGTAGTTGTCACAGAACCGGTTCTTGTGATGAACTACTTTCCAATAAGGACTAGATACAGCTTATCTCATCAAGTTCTACTTTCCTCCCACTCACTTCTTTCGAGAGAAACTCCTTTCTAGAAAGGATCTGATTTAGCAACGAAAATCTTGCCCTCAGATCTGTGATAGAAGGTGTACCCAATAGTCTCTTTTGGGTATCCTATGAAGACACATTTCTCGATTTGGGTTCGAGCTTATCTGGTTGAAGTTTCTTCACATAAGCATCGCAGCCCCAAACTTTAAGAAACGGCAACTTTGGTTTCTTGCCAAACCACAGTTCATAAGGCGCCGCCTCAACGGATTTTGATGGTGCCCTATTTAACGTGAATGCGCCGCCTCTAAAGCATAACCCCAAAACGATAGCGTAAATCAAGAAGAGACATCATAGATCGCACCATATCTAGTAAAGTACGACACGACGCTCGACACACCATTTCGTTGTGGTGTTCCGGGTGGCGTGAGTTGCGAAACTATTCCGCATTGTTTCAAGTGTAGACCAAACTCATAACTCAAATATTCTCCTCCACGATTAGATCGTAGAAACTTTATTTTCTTGTTATGATGATTTTCCACTTCACTCTGAAATTTTTTGAACTTTTCAAATGTTTCAGACTTGTGTTTCATTAAGTAGATATACCCATATCTGCTCAAATCATCTGTGAAGGTAAGAAAATAACGATACCCGCCGCGAGCCTCAACATTCATTGGACCACAAACATAAGTATGTATGATTTCCAACAAATCAGTTGCTCGCCCATAGTTCCGAGAACGGCGTTTTAGTCATCTTGCCCATAAGGCACGGTTCGCAAGTACCAAGTGATTCATAATCAAGTGATTCCAAAAGCCCATCAAGATGGAGTTTCTTCATGCGCTTTACATCGATATGACCTAAACGACAAGGCCACAAATAAGTTGCACTATCGTTATCAACTCGCATCTTTTGGTTTCAACACTATGAATATGTGTATCACTACTATCGAGATTCAATAAAAATAGACCATTCTTCAAAGGTGCATGACCATAAAAGATATTACTCATAAATAGAACAACCATTATTCTCTGATTTAAATGAATAACCGTCTCGCATCAAAAAGATCCAGATATAATGTTCATGCTCAACGCTGGCACCAAATAACAATTATTTAGGTCTAAAACTAATCCCGATGGTAGATGTAGAGGTAGCGTGCCGACCGCGATCACATCGACTTTGGAACCATTTCCCACGCGCATCGTCACCTTGTCCTTAGCCAATCTTCGCTTAATCCATAGTCCCTGTTTCGAGTTGCAAATATTAGCAAATGTAACCAAGATCAAATACCTGTGTGCTATCATGAGCATTAGTAAGGTACACATCAATAACATGTATATCACATATACCTTTGTTCACTTTGCCATCCTTCTTATCCGCCAAATACTTGGGGCAGTTCCGCTTCTCGTGTCCGATCGCTATAGAGAAGCACTCGTTTGTGCTTAGGTCCGACTTGGGTTTCTTCTCTTGAGCAGCAACTTGCTTGCTGTTCCTTTTGAAGTTCCCCTTCTTGTTCCCTTTGCCCTTTTTCTTGAAACTGGTGGTCTTGTTAACCATCAACACTTGATGCTCCTTCTTGATTTCTACCTCCGCAGCTTTTAGCATTGCGAAGAGCTTGGGAATAGTCTTGTTCATCCCTTTCATGTTATAGTTCATCACGAAGCTCTTGTAGCTTGGTGGCGTGATTGGAGAATTTCATCAATGACACTATCATCGTGAAGAATAACTCCCAATTGAATCAAGTGATTATTATACCCGACATTGAGTATGTGTTCACCGACGAACTATTCTCCTCCATCTTGCAGCTGTAGAACTTATTGGAGACTTCATATCTCTCAATCCGGCATTTGCTTGAAATATTAACTTCAACTCCTAGAACATCTCATATGCTCCATGACGCTCAAAACGCCGCTTGAAGACCCGGTTCTAAGCCGTAAAGCATCGCACACTCGAACTATCGAGTAGTCATCAGCTTTGCTCGCCAGACGCTCTAACGCCGCCGCCAGCATCAAGAGCATGCCGGCACCCAGCGGTGCTTCCAGGACGTAACTTTTCAGGCAGCAATGAGGATAATCCTCAAAGTTACGGACCCGTCCGTAATTGCTACCATCATCTTTCAACTTTGCTTTCTCAAGGAACGATTAAAATTCAACGGAACAACAAAGACGAGCCATCTATCTACAAACAAACATAGAAAAGCAAAATACTATCAGGTACTAAGTTCATGATAAATTTAAGTTCAATTAATCATATTACTTAAGAACTCCCACTTAGATGTACATCTCTAGTCATCTAAGTGATCAGTGATCCAAATCAACTAAACCATGTCCGATCATCACGTGAGATGGAGTAGTTTCAATGGTGAACATCACTATGTTGATCATATCTACTATATGATTAACGCTCGACCTTCGGTCTCCGTGTTCCGAGGCCATATCTCAGATATGCTAGGCTCGCCAAGTATGACCTGAGTATTCCGCGTGTGCAACTGTTTTGCACCCGTTGTATTTGAACGTAGAGCCTATCACACCCGATCATCACGTGGTGTCTCAGCACGAAGAACTTTCGCAACGGTGCATACTCAGGGAGAACACCTCTTGATTATTTAGTTAGAGATCATCTTAAAATGTTACCGTCAATCAAAGCAAGATAAGATGCATAAAGGATAAACATCACATGCAATCAATATAAGTGATATGATATGGCCATCATCATCTTGTGCTTGTGATATCCATCTTTGAAGCACCGTCGTGATCACCATCGTCACCGGTGCGACACCTTGATCTCCATCGTAGCATCGTTGTCGTTACGCCATCTATTGCTTCTACGACTATCGCTACCGCTTAGTGATAAAGTAAAGCAATTACTGTATGCTTGCATTTCATACAATAAAGCGACAACCATATGGCTCCTGCCAGTTGCCGATAACTTCGGTTACAAAACATGATCATCTCATACAATAAAATATAGCATCACGTCTTGACCATATCACCTCACAACATGCCCTGCAAAAACAAGTTAGACGTCCTCTACTTTGTTGTTGCAAATATTACGTGGCTGCTACGGGCTTAGCAAGAACCGTTCTTACCTACGCATCAAAACGACAATGATAGTTTGTCAAGTTGGTGTTGTTTTAACCTTCGCAAGGACCGGGCGTAGCCACACTCGATTCAGCTAAAGTGAGAGAGACAGACACCCGCCAGCCACCTTTAAGCACGAGTGCTCGTAACGGTGAAACCAGTCTCGCGTAAGCGTACGCGGAATGTATGTCCGGGCCGCTTCATTTCACAATACCGCCAACCAAAGTATGACATGCTGGTAAGCAAGATGACTTGTATCGCCCACAACTCACTTGTGTTCTACTCGTGCATATAACATCAACGCATAAAACCTAGGCTCGGATGCCACTTTTGGGGAATGTAGTAATTTCAAAAAATTCCCACGCACACGCAAGATCATGGTGATGGCATAGCAACAAGAGGGAGAGTGTTCGTCCACGCACTCGTGAGACCGTAAGCGAAGCGTTATGACAACTCGGTTGATGTAGTCGACGCCTTCACGATCCGACCGATCCAAGCACCGAACGACGGCACCTCCGAAGTTCAGCACACGCTCACTCGATGACGATCTCCGGCTCCGATCCAAAGAAAGCTCCGGAGATGAGTTCCACAAGACGACGGCGTGGTGACGATGATGATGTTCTACCAATGGCCCACGTGGGTCGGCCGCCCTCGGCTCATTTAACCGGGTCCACGCCCCATGGGTCCCGGTTCGGATCGAACTCAGACTAATGGCTGGCCCAGCTCGACCATTGCCCCTTTTCTACTAGTGGGGGAACACTTTCTTGAAATTATTATGAGGGATCATCTTATTTACTACCGTCATTCTAAGCAAATAAGATGCAAAAACATGATAAACATCACATGCAATCAAATAGTGACATGATATGGACAATATCATTTTGCTCCTCCATCTTCGGGGCGCCATGATCATCATCGTCACCGGCATGACAACATGATCTCCATCATCGTGTCTTCATGAAGTTGTCACGCCAATGATTACTTCTACTTCTATGGCTAACGGTTTAGCAATAAAGTAAAGTAATTACATGGCGTTATTCGATGACACGCAGGTCAAACAAGAAATAAAGACAACTCCTATGGCTCCTACCGGTTGTCATACTCATCGACATGCAAGTAGTGATTCCTATTACAAGAACATGATCAATCTCATACATCACATATATTTCATTCATCACATCCTTTTGGCCATATCACATCACAAGGCATATGCTGCAAAAACAAGTTAGACGTCCTCTAATTGTTGTTGCATGTTTTTACGTGGCTGCTATAGGTTTCTAGAAAGAACGTTTCTTACCTACGCCAAAACCACAACGTGATATGCCAATTTCTATTTACCCTTCATAAGGACCCTTTTCATCGAATCCGATCCGACTAAAGTGGGAGAGACAGACACCCGCTAGCCACCTTATGCAACTAGTGCATGTCAGTCGGTGGAACCTGTCTCACGTAAGCGTACGTGTAAGGTCGGTCCGGGATGCTTCATCCCACGATGCCGCCGAAACAAGATAAGACTAGTAGTGGCAAGTAAATTGGCAAAATCGATGCCCACAACAATCTTGTGTTCTACTCGTGCATAGAAACTACGCATAGACCTAGCTCATGATGCCACTGTTGGGGATCGTTGCAGAAAATAAATTTTCTTCTACGCATCACCAAGATCAATCTATGGAGTCATCTAGCAATGAGAGAGAGAGGAGTGCATCTACATACCCTTGTAGATCGTGAGCGGAAGCGTTCAAGAGAACGGGGTTGATGGAGTCGTACTCGTCGTGATCCAATTCACCGATGATCCTAGTGCCGAACGGACGGCACCTCCGCGTTCAACACATGTACGGTTGGGAGAGACGTCTCCTCCTTCTTGATCCAGCAAAGGGGGAGGAGAGGTTGATGGAGATCCAGCAGTACGACGGCGTGGTGGTGGAAGCAGCGGGGATCTCGGCAGGGCTTCGCCAAGCTCAGCGAGAGGGAGAGGTGTTAATGGGAAGAGGGAGGCGCCAGGGGCTTGGGTGCACAGCCCTTCCTCCCTCCTCTTTATATAGGGGCCCTGGGGGTGCCGCCCCCCTAGAGATCCAATCTCAAGGGGGGGGCGGCCAAGGGGGGGAACTTGGCCCCCAAGTCAGGTGGGGCGCCCCCACCCCCAGGGTTTCCAACCCTAGGCACAGGGGGAGGCCCATGGGGGGCGCACCAGCCCACCAGGGGCTGGTTCCCTTCCGAGTTCAGCCCATGGGGCCCTCTGGGATAGGTGGCCCCACCCGGTGGACCTCGACTCCGTGGTCCCAGATAATACGGTGACCTCAAACTTTCGATGGCAATAAACCGACTTCCTATATACAAATCTTTACCTCCGGAACATTCCGAAACTCCTCGTGACGTCCAAGATCTCATCCGGGACTCCGAACAACTTTCGGGTTACCGCATATTAATATCTCTACAACCCTAGCGTCACCGAACCTTAAGTGTGTAGACCCTACGGGTTCGGGAGACACGCAAACATGACCGAGACGACTCTCCGGTCAATAACCAACAGCGGGATCTGGATACCCATGTTGTCTCCCACATGCTCCTCGATGATCTCATCGGATGAACCACGATGTCGAGGATTCAAGTAATCCCGTATACAATTCCCTTTGTCAATCGGTACGTTACTTGCCCGAGATTCGATCGTCGGTATCCCAATACCTCGTTCAATCTCGTTACCGTCAAGTCACTTTACTCGTACCGTAATGCATGATCCCGTGACCAACCACTTGGTCACATTGAGCTCATTATGATGATGCATTACCGAGTGGGCCCAGAGATACCTCTCCGTCATACGGAGTGATAAATCCCAGTATCGATCTGTGCCAACCCAACAGATACTTTTGGAGATACCTGTAGTGTACCTTTATGGCCACCCAGTTACGTTGTGATGTTTGGTACACCCAAAGCACTCCTATGGTATCCGGGAGTTGCACGATCTCATGGTCTAAGGAAATGATACTTGACATTAGAAAAGCTCTAGCAGACGAACTACACGATCTTGTGCTATGCTTAGGATTGGGTCTTCTCCATCACATCATTCTCCCAATGATGTGATCCCGTTATCAATGACATCCAATGTCATGGTCAGGAAACCGTAACCATCCATTGATCAACAAGCTAGTTAACTAGAGGCTCACTAGGGACATATTGTGGTCTATGTATTCTTACATGTATTACGATTTCCGGATAACACAATTATAGCATGAACAATAGACAATTATCATGAACAAGGAAATATAATAATAACCATTTTATTATTGCCTCTAGGGCATATTTCCAACACTCCCGCGGTCTAAAATCGGTCTATGCACGATAGAAAATTCTGAAAAAATTACATCTATGATCCCTCGACGTCCCCGCCTCTCTCATGAACAAAAAAATCTATGAATAAAAAAACATCATGTTCTATGAACAAAAAAATATCATATTTCATCCACATCCATGCATACATCATATATGTGATCATCTATGAAAAAAAACATCATTCTATAAAAAATCATCATATATATGAGCAAAAACAATTATGATAACAAGCATATATATCATCATATATATGAAAAACAAGCATATACATAAAAAACAAGCATATATATGAAAAAAATGCTAGGGATGGCGCCGGCCGGACCAAGGTGAGGAGGAGCGCGGGGTCGGCGGCGAGGACGGTGACGGGGCAGTGGGCGCACGCTCGGGGTAGGGGGCGACGGCGACGACGATGACGGGCGGGCAGGCGCGCGTCCGGGCAAGGGAGCGGCTACGGCGAGGGTGCGGGCAACGGCGACGGCGGGGAGGCGACGGCGTTGGGGAAGCCTGGCGGCGTCGATGTCGTCGGCGTCGTCGGGGCAGCAACTGCGAGATGAGAGTGAAAATTTCCTAAGTGTGAACTTATATAGCAAAGCCTTTAGTCCCGGTTGGTGCCACGAACCGGGACTAAAGGTGAGCATTAGTCCCAGTTGGTGCCACCAACCGGGACCAAAGGCCTCTTTTCAGCAGCCCAAAGGGCGGGAAGCAAAGGACTACATTTGTTATTTTTCATGCATTTACTGATTATTTTGAGCTATAAGACCATGAAATTGAAAAGCATTTGAAATGAACTCTGAAAAGGTTCCAAGTTGGCATGGTATCATCATTTCACCCACATAGCATGTGCGAGAAAGTAGAGAGGGTTACGGCAAAAACTGGATGTACTTCGTGTACAAAATGGACAATCTCTTTCGAAGTATCAGGGTTTCATACGGAAACTCGTCTGTTACAAAGGGATTTCATTTTTTTGAACTTATTTTAACTCCATAGTTTTTCTGTTTTCAAAATGCACCATTCAAAGCCACATCATCAATTTACAACCCTTTCTGACTACATTTGTTATTTTTCATGCATTTACTGATTATTTTGAGCTATAAGATCATGAAATTGAAAAGCCTTTGATATGAACTCTGAAAAGGTTCCAAGTTGGCATGGTATCATCATTTCACCCACATATCATGTGCGAGAAAGTAGAGAGGGTTACGGCCAAAACTGGATGCACTTCATGTACAAAACGGACAATCTCTTTCGAAGTATCATGGTTTCATACGGAAACTCGTCTGTTACAAAGGGATTTCATTTTTTTGAACTTATTTGAACTCCATAGTTTTTCTGTGTTCAAAATGTACCATTGAAAGCCACTTCATCAATTTACAACCCTTTCTGACTACATTTGTTATTTTTCATGCATTTACTGATTATTTTGAGCTATAAGACCATGAAACTGAAAAGCATTTGTAATGAACTCTGAAAAGGTTCCAAGTTGGCACGGTATCATCATTTCACCCACATATCATCATTAATAGAAGTTCATAATCACATTAAAACCAAAGTACATACATAGGTCTCATTGAACAACATATAGCTCTCCAGAGCATCTAATTAAACCATACATTGAAATTATGTAAAACATTTCAATGCAACAACAAATGCGATCATAATCGCAACCAAGGTAACAACTGATCCAACTGCATAATGATACCAGGCCTCGGTATGAATGGCATATTTTCTAATCTTTTTAATCTTCAACCACATTGCATCCATCTTGATCTTGTGATCATCGACGACATCCGCAACATGCAACTCCAATATCATCTTCTCCTCCTCAATTTTTCTTATTTTTTCCTTCAAGTAATTGTTTTCTTCTTCAACTAAATTTAACCTCTCAACAATAGGGTCGGTTGAAATTTCCGGTTCAACAACCTCCTAGATAAATAAAATCTATGTCACGTTGGTCGGCATAATTGTCATAAACAATAAATGAACCAAATAGTTATGAAAAGATAATATATACCACACCTGAATCATAGACAGGACGAGGGCCGACTGGGGGCGGATACCAAAACCATCGCACTATATAATAACAAGGAATAATAAAAGTAAGAAAATTAGACAAGTATCTATCTGAAGTAGGAATTTTTTTTCTTTCAGAAAGAAGATAAGAACAAGAGGCTCACCACGGTGGTGCCGGTGACGAGATCGGCGCGGGCAATCGACGGTGGTGAAGACGGGGACGGGACGTGACGGACCGCTAAACCTAGACAAATCTCGGGGAAAATGGAGCTCGGAGGTCGAGTTTAGAGAGAAGAAAGATTAACTAGTGTGGCTCGGGCATTTCATCGAACACTTCATGTGCATAGGATGTGAACTAGAGCACCCAAATGCCCTCCCCTCGCCGGCTTGGAAAAACAGAGCACTGTGGAGTGCTCTGCCGCGGCGGTTGGTATATATAGGCAAATTATTTGTCCCGATTTGTGGCATGAACCGGGACTAAAGCCCCCCTTCTACACCGGTTCAAGGCATGAACCGGTACCAATGGCTGTGTGCCAGGAGCGCGGCCCATTGGTCCCGGTTCGTGCCTAAAATTGGGATAAATGGATCCAGACGAACCGGGACCAATACCCTCGAGGCCCCCGCCGGCCCCCCAGGCTCATGAACCGGGACTAATTCCCCCCATGGGTCCCGGTTCACATGGAACCGGGACTAATGGGCTGGCCAGGCCCGAACGATAGCCATGTTTTCTACTAGTGCAAGCATCCCAGGAAATCCTCTTGCAGCATTCTGTGCTAGGATCCGAGCAGTGTCTTCCGCATTGGGTGTTCGCAAGTTTTGCGGTGCAAACACTGCCACCACTGCCCTGCAGAACTTGTAGAAACACTCAATGGTGTTGGACTCGGCCATGCGCCCATAGTCGTCGAGTGAATCACCGGGAGCTCCGTATGCAAGCATCCTCATAGCCGTCGTGCACTTTTGGATAGAGGTGAATCCAAGTGTGCCGGTGCAATCCATCTTGCACTTGAAGTAGCTATCGAACTCCTGAATGGAATTCACAATCCTGAGGAAAAACTTTCGGCTCATCCGATAACGGCACTGAAATGTTTTCTCACCGTGCAATAGAGCGTCGGCGAAGTAGTCCGAGTAGAGTATGCAGTAGCCTTCCAGACGATGCCGGTTCTTCGCTTTCACCCGCCCAGGCACCGAGCCACCTCGCCGCGGCTTTTCACTGCTCGCGAGCAGGCCAGCGAGGGCGGCGAGCACCATGAGATGCTCCTGCTCCTGGACGTCGGCTTCGGCTTTCTCCTCCAGCAACGCCGCGAGAGCCTCCTCATCTTTGGAGTCCATCGCCGGGCCGGACAAATCACCGAACACCTTGCGGGCGAGGTGGGCGCAAACCCGCCGGTGTACAGGCCCTGTGCGGCCGGAATGCCGAAAAAAATGCCCGGACGGCAGTGGAGAGGCTGCCTCTTGGCGAAACCTCTTCTTTTTTTGGCGGGGAATGATCTATCTAGCTGTGGTGGGCGGTGGACGGCGCCGGGATCGGCAGGGTGGCGTCCGAGCGGGGTCGGAGGAATCTGGACGGGTGGCTTGACTTTTCGCCTGGCATGTGGCCCCACGTGCGCTTTTCCCTTGCGCCGGAGCCCCCGAGCGCCCCCCCAGTGCGCCGGGTTCGGCCTGCGATCACCGGGCGTAAAAACGGACCGAACCGGCGGAATTCGGCGTCCTGGAGGTGCGACTGGAGCGTTTTTCGGCGCCGGTGCGGAAAAAACGCCTAGGAAATGGAGATGCTCTTAGCATGTGAGGTCCGTGGAGCATCCTCTGCCTAACCTCGCCATCGTATTCCTCCTGCCATCCTTACCCAAATGACCCAACCTGCCTCTGCTGCATGCCATCTCTCTGTGCCAGTCTCCACAGTGCGCAGAGCACAGGCCCTTGTTTCTAGGGCAAGTTGGAGCGCTGTCGTGCGTCGCGCAACTTGCGCTGGCTGCTCTTCCATGTCGTAATAAATGGCATGGCGTGGATCAGTGGTACTTGTGGCGGTAAGAAAACAGTGATGGTCTCTGCGTCTTTACTTGTCTTCCTCCTCCTCTCGCTGCTGCTAAACAACAGATTTGTGTTACAGCATGTGAAGAAGCATTACCCAAATCTTGTGGTCTCCCGTGTTTTTCTTCCCTGCCATCCATCCATCCATGATCCATGTTGTCATCTCATCCAGGAGGGATCAATCTGATGGTCTGAAGCTGCCAGCAGCACTCAGCGGGAGTGAGCAGCGCTTGGTTGCGTGCAGAGGCTGGTTCCAATGTCACCATCTTCTTTCTTCAGCGTTTGCAGTGGATAGCCAGTAATGAGCAGCCCAAAGTTTGGAGTAATTAGCCGGGGGAGGGAAGCACGCAGCCAAGAAACAACGTACACTAGTTTGGTTTTGAAATCTGCTGGCTGGCTGGCTGGCTGCTGCTGGTCTTTGGCAATCTCGTGCATGCTACCTCCTCCGTCCGGAATTACTTGTCGTAAGAATGGCTCCGTACGGAATTACTTGTCGTAGAAATGGATAAAAATAAATGTATGTAGAATAAAAATACATCTAGATACATTTATTTATCTGACAAATACTTTTGGACGGAGGGAGTATTTGGCTATGGACGAAGTCCACGAATATTATTTTTGAATTTCTTCCGGAAAGAGTAGAGGGGAGTTGAGAGGACATAGAGTATTTGCGCTTTTCCCTTGCCATTGGAGTTGTAGGGACTGTGGAGTGTGGTACTTACAGCAGGCAGAGAGGGGGAGGAGGAGGAATAAGCCGTTGGGGTCGGTTGGGAGCCGCATTCAAGACCACAACGGTTCTCTGTTTTTTTTACTGTACTTTCTTTCCCGGGAAAAGGGTACAAGTACTCTACTGACATTTTGGTACAGTAGTCTGCCCTTTTTTGTTGTTGATCTGGGTCTGGGTGGAGCCATGCATGTACTTCCATTCCATGGCTCTGCTTCATTGGCTATGTGATCTATCTACAGTAACAACGAGGTGGTGTCGTTCATAGGTAGCCATGCGCACGTACAGTGCGTGTTGTGTTTTAGGCTGGTCGTAATGACACTATTATAGGTAATATCATGCATGACAACTAAGGCTGGTGGTAATGGTAGTATCATAGCTTGTATCATGCATGCCAACTAGGCAATTTTGATGAGGTGTCATAGCATTAAATAAAGAAAGAGAGGGTGTAGTATCATACCGTATCATAATAAATGCTATGTTACTTTGTGTCATGCATGACAATAAATAGAGTACTACATGATACTAAAATATGATAGTACTATGCATTACGGAGGTAGTATCATACACTAGTATCATATGCATGATACTAGTATATGATACTCCCCATTACAACCAGCCTAAGCAATTTCGATAAGCTGGCATAGAATTAAATAAAGAAAAAGAAGCTTGAGTATCATATCATGATACCGTATCATATTAAATGATGTGTTACTTTGTGTTATGCATGGCAATAAATATAGTCCGATATGATACCAACATATGATACCATAGATTACAGATGTAGTATCATACACTAGAATCATATGCATGATACTAGTATATGATACTTCCTCTGTTCCAAAATTGATGTCTCAACTTTGGTTCATCTATTTTGAAACGGAGGGAGTACTTTCCATTACAACCAGCCTTATGCAAACACCAGAGTACAAATGCATGTTTTTTTTAAATAAAGGGTACCAGTTATTCTGGTAGCGGCGGCGGCCGGCTGTAGTACACGATATCCGGCCGTGCATGTGCATGTGGTGGCCTCCGTCGGTCCTGTGGGCTGCGGCAGTGTCGAGCGTCGCTTGTATGCGTGCGTAGCTCTCCTTGCTCAGAAAAAAATAAATGTGCATGCCTCGGAAATCGCCACACGAAACGCAACGTGGGTTGGAGTAGAGTAGGGGTGCTTGGTCTCCAGTAGAGTTTTTTCTAGTCCATGTAGAAAAAGTCACTTCTGTTTGATTTTTAGAGGCTTTTTAGGGACTTTTTTTAGTCTCTGCGATTAAAAGGTCCATGAACCAAACACCCCGTCAATATCCAATTTACGAGGCCAGCAGTGCGTATTCAACCCACGCACTTACTACATGGAGTGCAGACGCGGGTACTACGGCGGCCTTGATACCCGCACCGTACAGCATGATCGTGTCCCAGGTTTTCATCGATCGAGGTCAGGCCTGAAACATTTCTTCCACCAACGCAACGCCAACACACATGCATGAGTTTTTTTTGGGAGAGAGGGAGAACACATCACATGCACGAGTTGGGTCGCGAGCAGTGCGACAGGTTTCCGGTCCAAACAAGCGTCTGATGCCGTGTTCGCAAAAAACTGAAGTCAAGCAACAAAAAAAAAAAAAGAGAAGCCAAACAAATATGTACTCCCTCCGTTCCTAAATATAAGTCTTTTTAGACATTTCAAATGAACTACAACATACAGATGTATGTAGACATATTCTAGAGTGTAGATTCACTTATTTTACTCTGTATGTAGTCATTGGGCCAATAGCTCCTGTGCGACACATTTGAGGTGAATTGGCTTGAGTGCGACGTTGTTCGAGCAAATGACTGTGGTGCGACACATTTGAGCAGGTAAATAGCCCACGCACGACATGGCTGTTTAATGTGGTTAAATTGGTCGTCAACCAAGCCCGTTTATGTTAGGACATGTGGGTCCAACTTAATTGCTCCTCAAAATAGCTGACAGTGCCCTGCCGCCCGACCGTGTCGGGCCCGCCCTCTGCCCCCCCCCTCTTCTTCGGTGGCGGCGGATCTTGCGTTCTCCGCGGCGGCAGAGCCTCGTTCTCAACGGCGTGAGCCTTCGTCCTCAAAAATGGTGAGTGAGAACCCTAGTCCCCCTCCGTTCCTCTCTCGGCCCCATAGATCTCAGCTCGCTTCTCTGTTTTTGCTTGTTGAATCGATAGGTTGTGAGGGAGCCCGTGGGCATCTTGAGATGGAGCCAGATTCAACTTCAATAGGTAATGCGTCTCTCTCCACCCAATTTTGCATGCAATTAGGGCCTAGTCTGCTCTTTCTCACGGGCTCACACTGTTCGCCATCGACAGAGGGGATCTTGCCGTTCGGACCTTGAATTGACGGTCAATTTCTTTCCATCCAAGGCAAAATTAGTTGATGGTAGCATTGAACATTGAGAGAGACACAATTGTTAAATGGGAGGTTGAGTTTACAGAGATTGATCCACAAGTTCTCTGAACATGGGAGAGAAGGCGGTGAAGAAATGGGTGGAAAAATTGGGGAGAATGTTGTTTGGGGTCCGAGCAAGAAGTATCACTTTATTGCGGTTTGATGATTGGAAAGGAGAGTATGTCGAATGGAAGATGGTGAACAGATTGTTGATGAAATCGATCGGCAAAACAATTTGGACAAGCAAAAGAGCTAATTTTTTGCCGAAATGGTTGATCTGAATATTTTTTGAAGGTTGGATATGTGCCATCACAATTGGCTGCGCAGATGGTAGATGATGATTGGGCTACACATAGGCCATTGATTCCCATGTGTACTTGAACTTACAAGAATAGCCAAGAGGGACAAAGTTATCGAACTGAAACTGAAACTGCAAAGAGCTGTTGATTGGAATGTAGTTGAATTAGATGAGCCTCTCGATTTGGTCATTGCACCAATGCTCGACATTGAAATGGCCAAACTTTTTGGCATTCGATCGATGTGAGAGATAAGCGGAGAGGGCGAATCTAGTTTGCTCGCTAATGTTGATGAAGATGTAGATGGACAATTGATGGAACAAGCTGCAGATGAAGTAGATGATGCACATGATGATGAGCTGGTGCATGTGTATGACAAAGAAAACCCTGTCATTGAAGTAGGCAAGTTGTTCCCAAGCATGAAGGAGTTTAGGATGTGTTTCAAGACTTATGCAGTGAAACATGAGTTTGATGCCAAGACTGTTTGGACTGATAGAAAGAAGTTTTATGCGAGGTGCAGAGGATTTGATGGTAGTGTCAAGCCTTGCAAGTGGTACATATCTGCTAGACTGCAACCTGATGGAAGTCTTGTCGTGGTTAACCAAATCCCCAATCAACATACTTGTATTACAAGTTCACAGAGAGTATCAACCATGACATCACAACTTTGGGTTGCAGAAAAGATCACCCCAATTTTAGCCAAAACACCAAACACTACTGCCAAGAAACTCAAAGTAGACTTGGAAAAGATGTACCCCATTAAACTGAAATATACCACAGTGTGGAAGGCAAAACAAAGGACAATGAAAAATTTATATGGTGATTGGGCAAATACATTTAGGATGCTTTACAACTTCAAAGCAGAGGTGGAAAAGAGGTCACCTGGTAGTGTTGTGGAGATAGATACAAAGGTATCAACCAAAGGTGAAGTCAAGTTCTCCAAGTTTTTTATGGCTTTGAAGCCTTGCATAGATGGCTTCAAAGCAGGGTGCCGTCCATATTTGAGCATAGACTCATCATTTTTGACAGCAAGTGGAATGGTCATTGGCAGCATGCAATGCTCTAGATGGACACAACTGGATGTTTCCTATTCTTTGTTGGCTTGTTTGATCGTAAAGCAGAGGCTTCATGGACATGGTTCATGATCCAGCTTGAAAAGATGCCTGGGCAGTGTCACCTTTGGCTATACACACAGATGCATGTAAGGGGCTTGAAAATTCAGTGAAAATGTTTTCCCACATGCTGAGCAGAGGGAGTGCTTGGTCATTTGTGGATGAATTTGATCAAAAATTTAGAGGAGAAGAATTTGGGCGCATGTGGCCAAAGCAGCAAGATCTTACACTAGACAGACACACAAATATCATCTTGATAAGATAATGGCAGCATGTGATGAGTTTGGTCCATGGCTGAACACCTACCATTCTATGTTATGGTGCAGTCAAGATTCAACACTGCCATCAAGTGTGACCACATCAACAACAATTTAGCGAGAGTTTCAACAACAAGGTGAAGGAGTTAAAAGATTTGCTGTGCATGACATGGTTGACCAAATCAGGATCATGCTCATGCGGTTGTGGGAATTGAGAAGAAGGATAGGTGATTGTGCGAAGGTGATAAGCTTCCAGAAGTGGTACAACAGATGGTCAATAGGAGCGAAGTCTTTCACATTTGTTTGTTGAAAAATCTTCACCTTGGGGTGCTGAAGTTAGAGATAGCAAAACTGGAAGGAGACATGTTGTTAACACTGAATTGCATGATTGCACTTGCCTCGAGTGGCAACACACTGGTAAACCATGTGAGCATGCCATTCTTTTCTTAGCATCCCAACCGAAGATAAACATGCACCCATATCTGCATGAATATTATTCGGTAGCACGATTCAAAGCTGCATATGCTACTCCAATTCCAGACTTACATATCGGTCTCGGTGGCACTGAAGTGGACATTGAATTTTCCATGTGTCCTCCTTGACGAAAAGAAAGGCTGGCAGGCCTAAACAGAGTAGATTCAAGGCATGGTTTGAGAAAGGTGGGAGTAGTAAGAAGGGAAAGAAAGATGAAAAGCCAAAAAGGGCCCAAAAAGGTAACAAAAATAGATGCAAATTGTGCCAGGAACTTGGGCACAGAGTGGGATCTGTCAAATGCCGTTACACTCCTGATAAGCCAAAGTATGTTCTTGTTTATTTGTCTGCCTTTGATTTGGTGCTTTTTTCCAATTACTATATCTATAACATTTTACGCACGGAGGAAGCGAGCAAGTCAGCCCCTTGTTGTTGAACAGTGTTGGCCAACAAAAAAGCAAGAGTCAATGGCGGTAGAAAGAAGAGAAGTGTGCCGAGCTGAGCGATCAAGAAAATCCTGCTGCGATCAACATTCAGATCAAGAAACTGATGTGGAGGTGCACATCAAGAAACTGAACTGAGCGTGTCGAGGTTCGGATCAAGAAACTCGAACTGAGCGTGTCGAGGTTCACATGAAGAAACCCATGTTGAGGTACACATCAAAGAAACTGAAACTGGTGTCAACATTGAGATCAAGAGACCGATCACGAGGGTATTGGCGAGGTGTTAAAAGACCAGTGAAGAAAACCAAGATGATCAGTGAACTTGTGTGTGTTGAAGAACCAAAAACAAGAAGGGCTAAGGCGAAGAAGGGCACACGACGTGGTAGGAAGAAGTAGAACAAAGAACAGTTTGAAAATTTGGTGCATGTAATAATATTTGTAACTTGGTGCGTCCTGGTAGTCACTATGTATCCCCATATTTCTATTCGAACTTGTTTGTCTAAACCAGCCAAATAAAATTCAAATTTAAATTTAAATTTAAATTTAAATTTGGGCTATTGATATTTTAGTGCTATCTAAAGTACCTCAACTGAAATATGTTTGCTTGCTGATCATTCCGAGTCCTTTTGGTAAGTTGAACTCATAGTCATGAAAAGTGTGTTTCAAATGACCTCCAAAGGTAGGGTAAACGGCCTCATATTTAAGCAAGTTTTGTTGGCACTTTGTCTAAACCAGCCAAATAATTTTTCTACACATCTATTCTACCTATATAGTGTAAATCTAAAGTCTCACTATTTATTGAATTAATTTTCTATTATTTTATTTTCTTTTGAAAAACAAGGTTTAATAGAAAATTATATATAAAACAAGTTTAAAACATGAAAATGAGAAAAGTAAGTTCAGATCTTTCTTAGTCAATCCAAAATGAAAATGAGAAAACAAGGTTTTCACACTTTTCATTTTCAAAACCCCACCTACTCTCGGGTGCCCACTACTCTCTCCTTGAACTACATACTACATTGTTTGAGGAATGACAATTTTGTGAAGGATTTTTTGTAAAATGTATGTAAACCATATTTATGTTTTTTTTTCTCGTTACTATCGACATAATAAGACTATGTGCTAAGTTTTATATTTTTTGATTTTTTTGAATTAGTTATGCTCAACCCTAATCACCAAAACCTCTCAAAACCCCTCAAAACCCTCTCAAAACCCCTCAAAACCCCGCACACTACCTAGTCGTCGATCGTTTTACATGGACGGTTGAGATCAGGCGCTAGGGTTAGCTACAGTGTGTAGCGATCCGCATGAGACGCGCTGATTGGTTGACGCGGTGGGGTTTGGATCAGCCTCTCGTTGGAGCATCAGACCGTTCATTTGAATCCAACGGCAAGAGTTGACGCGGTGCATGGACCAAGCCTACGCAGTGCCCTTTCCATCGTTGCATGCGTGTTCGTGCCCACCCGCAGCATGCATGCCCACCCGCAGGACTGCGCCGTCGTTGGTCGTTGCATGCATGCCTCGACGTAGCCCCGCCCCGCCACCCCTATCAACACAAGAACTCGTCAGATGCTACCATTAGAACCGATGCAGCGTCGCATCAAAGCATGCACCAAGCCACAATGCAGCAGCCCAATGAAGACAACCAAAAAGCCAACGCTGCAGGGCGTGCCGTGCATGGCGTGCTCCTCTTTGAGGACACAATACTGGCATGGGGTATCGATGTGGGTATAGATGCAGTTCAAACGACGTGCTGCCCGTTACAAGATGGGTAAATGAAGGCATCCATTATTGTCACGTCTCACATCGACCGAACGTTGCCCTAAAAAAAAATCGACCCAGTGTAACCACAACGCTTCCATCAAAAACCACGTCGCTCTTGGGCTATTTAAGCCGGGCACTATCGTCTTCCTCTTCCTCCTCATCCACACCCCATCCTCTTCCTCCTCTGCCCTCCTTCCTTCTTCTCCATCAAACCCGATCGAGCCCTCGAGCCACCGGGCGCCACCATGCAGTACAACGCCCCCACCTACCAACTCCCCCCAACCGTGCCGGAAAGGCTCTACCCGAACGGAGTGTACGTGGAGAGTACCCTTAGGGTTTGGGCCATCTCAAGATGGAGGCGCAAGGGAGTTGACGGAGTTCTTCCTTGCGGCGGCTTCCGCCACCTCCCCGCGGCTCTCCAAGGATGTACCATGTTGAGGAGGTCACCCACAACGGCGTTGTGGTTGGGCTCTCGCCACGCTCACTAACCCATTCGATGCTTTCTACCTCCTAGGGCGAGTGTATTGGGTTGGTTGTGAGTTCATAGCTTTCACCACCCATAACATTTTCACCGACTTCAACTCCATCTTCCCCAACAACGGCGTTATGCACACGCTCCGCACTCCAATCAACAACGACGAGTGAAGGGCGCCGGAGGAGCCCGGAGAGAAGAACCCAAGAAGAACCGGAGGAGGAGGAGAGAAGAACCCAAGAAGAACCCGCGTTTGGTGCCCCGATCTATCGTATCGTATCGTATTAGTTTTAAGTTGTAATCATTATGCTACTGTTATTAAGTTGTATTAGTGTTTTAAGTTGTAAGGCTATCGTGGAACTATGTGTTGCAATCGTTATGCTTCTATATAATCGTTATGCTACTATATATATTGTGTATTTTGTGCTATTATTTGTAGATTGCTATGGGTTGTTCCATTATTTGTGTATTGCTATGGGTTGCTACGGGCCCGGGTTGCTACACCCCAATCACCACACACACCATCTTCAAAATATTGGCCAAATAATGGGTCATGACCCAAACCATAGACATGCAACTAGGAGCCCCATGCAAACCCACTATGGACATGCAACTAGGAAATGCAAACTAATTTACTTCATGCAAGCATGCAACTCATTTAGTTCATGAAACCGTAGACATGCATAAAAACAAGTAATATTTAGTTTTAGTGCATCAAAAAATGATCCATCACAAAATTTAGTGCAAGAAAAAGGCCAAAGTAAAAACAAGTAACATTTTATTTGCCGAAGTTAGAGGTGGGCTGGTGCCCCACGCTGGTGGGCTGGTCTCCTTGAGCCCGATCTCCTTACGGCCCAACATCTATTCGGCAGCCCAGTTTTGTTTTTACTAGAAACTGAATTTGGGTGCCCGTGTACTCTGTTAATCAAGAACCAAAACAGGGAAACAGAGCATGAACATGAATAATTTGTGTTCCAAATTGCTGCTTCAATTCAGATACATTACTTGCGATGAGATCACATCCTCTACATCGACAGCCTAAATGCCCATTCTAATGACGGATGAACAACAAATAAAACAAAAACAGAGCAATGATACAACAATAGAAACCCCCGCCATGATATTTGCTTGCTTGTGCAAATCGATCATCTGCATTAGATGTTTCTTGATCTTCTTGATTCCTCGGTCGATTCGGACTCGATGCGATTCAGCATTGCGCACATACATCGCCATCGGCACGACTCGCCCGCCCTCCGTCCGAGCTCCCGTATTCTCCACAAAGAATCGGCGGCACCCGCCCAAATTGAGCTCGAGTGTTGCGCCACGCCGAATCAACGTAGCCCTCAAACTGAATCCTATCAACATATTCATCAATCCACTCAAAATGGTAACATTTCTTCAAGATCTGAAAAGAACAACACGAACCATAAATCCCAAATTCGAGGAGAAAAAACAAAATATGGAGAAATCAGAGCGAAAGGCGCGAAAGAACGGGCTAAGAACGAGATCTAACCTTGCCATCCTTCTGTCATTGGTTTGCTCAAGCATTTCACAAATTCCGCTTAAGATTGCCATTGTCATCCCTTTTAGTGACCAACCGCTTAAGAGGGTCAGGCGTGGGCATTCAGGCACCTTGTTATCAAGATGGTCCATACTGTCGCCATTTTGATTGCGTATGAGGAGGTAGACATTTGCGCTTAGGTCACGGAGAAGAGAAAGATTGGGGAAAGGGGATGAATGGGCGGGCGGGCGGATGGGCACGGCGCCATCTCTTCTAGCTGCGAGGAGGTGGGTCTGCGAGTAGACAAGTGGTGGGTCCCGCTTAGGTGGATAAGTGGTGTGTCCAAAGCTTACGTGGATAAGTGATGGGTCCGACCCTCAACACTTACGAGGGCATCGATTGGTTTAATGACCATGTCGTGCGTGGGCTATTTACCTGCTCAAATGTGTCGCACCACAGCCATTCGTTCGAACAACGTCGCACTCAAGCCAATTCACCTCAAATGTGTCGCACAGGAGCTATTGGCCCGTAGTCATTTGTTGGAATCTCTGAAAAGACATATTTAGGAACGGAGGGAGTATATTGCATTCCGGACTTTGCGGCATGCATGCATGGTAGTAAAACCACTCGCATCGGTACGTTCGAAACTCGTGCAGACAGGGCCTCCGCTGGCTTGGAGCCTTAGGCCCTGTTTGGTTCATAAGTCATAGGACTTTTTTTAGTCCCAACTTATAAGTCCCAAGTCCCTAAAACGTCCCTACCTGTTTGGTTCCTGGGACTTATAAGTCTCAATAAGACCATATTACAACTATAAGTCTCTATAAGACTCTCTTTGAGAGTCTTATTTCATAAGTCCCAAATGCCCATTTTAAGTCCCTATAAGTCCCTCCTGTTTGGTTTAGATGGGACTTATTAAGACTTTTTTAAGTCCCTAAACCAACAAATCTCTGGAAACAAACACCCTCTTAGACGACATGGTGAGTTAATTTGTGCCTTTTATCCCGGAGTAGTAAACAAGTTGCTTCCACCTCCCCCACGGAGGAAGAAGAAGATGCATGGCTGGACCAGCACCACCAGCCGGACGCTACCTACGGCGCATGCAACGGCAGCTAGCGCCTACCAGTAGCGGGGCAGGCAATCAGTTGAGTTGCATGCATGCAATGCAACCATTCAACTAGCGCGCGCATTCATTTCTCCTCTCCTCTCCTCCCTCCTTCATGTGCAAGTGCATACCCACACTAGCAGTACTCGACTGGACCAGCCCGGACCAACCAACCAGCAACAGGAAATCATCAAACTAGACTGGTCGTCCATCCAAGCTGCCAAGCCAAATACCAACAAACAAGCGTCCAGCCACACACCATTGCATACAGTATCTGCATCTCCTTTTCTGGCCTAGATCTCCAGCCAGCTCCGGTGGTCCTCTCGCCGGCCGGCCGGCCGGCAGATGGAGCTAACTAATACTGGTCCACCCGTCAGATCACCCACGTATCCATGCACATAAATAACACGGCAACTACATAAATCGCATGTGTATGGTGGTACGTGGGAGGGTATTACTTGGCTCGCTGGTCCTGCCTGCAAATGGCAACCAACGCACAGATCGACTCACAAACAGTGAGACATTTTAGACTGCGCATCTACGTGCTGCCGCTGCCAGGGCAATGCCATGCATGCATACATTGTGCATGCCACAAGTAACTGCTAGTGGTACCACTAATTAATAATTAACTAAGTGGCAAAAAAGACTAATCAACAGCAACAGGCCACGCATCTATCATAGTCATAGCTAGGCTGCTGCTACTGCTGCTGTGCGTGCGCCCACGAGAACACACAGCATGTGCGATGATCAGTGGTACTACGTGTGCGATGTGCCACTGTGCGTATGTACACATGCACAGGCGTACTGTACGCCCCCCACATAGCACATGGATGCGTGTACGTACGTGGTTAATTAACGAGGGCGACCTGCAGCTGGTATATTTATCAGTTTGCGCGCCATCATATCATGCATGTGTTTAGCATCTCCACTTGCTGCAGGACCTACGTACGTAGCTTCACTCCATCCACCTGCAAACCAAAGAGAAGAGTTGGTTAACTACCCAGGAAAAAGAGGATTGTCAGGGGTACTGAGTTTTTGAATGTTCAGGGGTACTGAGTTGATGGTAGAGTGCAGTGCAGTGCAGGCAACACGTACGTACAAGCAGGTCGGCAGGAGTTAATCAGGACACGTACGTGCATGATGAGATGCATATATTAAAATAGGTTCCCACCTGATGATGATCAGATGCAATATTACACAGCAAGAGGCGACTGTATGTACGTAAGTTGCCTGAAAGTTTGCAAAGCTCCAGTCAATTTTGGAGCGTCTTTCTACGCTGGATCCCAGCAACCGCCTGCCAACGCCACCAGCGGACGGTGCCGTGCCCCGCTCCCTCCACCGTGCTGCCGCCACCCCCGGCCATCTTTCCCCAGCTCTGCGTCTTGCCCCTCATCTTCTTCTCTCTAAGAGCATCTCTAGCCGTTCGGCCCCCAGGGCACCGAAAAAGAGCCGTTTGGGGGCGAACCAGCGCAAGATTGGCGCGTGGGGGCGACTTCGTTCCCAGTCGTCGGCCCACAAGTCGCCGCGGGCTCGGCGATATTCCGTACAAATATTTGCAAACTCGGTGATTTTGGCACGAACTCGGCAAAACTTCATTGAAATTTGTAAAAAAAAAACATAAAAACATGCAAATTACGTCAAACTACGCCTAGCCGCCGCCGCCCCGTCTACATGCCGAGAAGTCTGTAGAAGCAGGTGTAGTCGCCGTCATCGTCGTCGTCGTCGTCGCGCCTCGCCTGTGCCGCCACTGTCCCTGCTGCAGCCCTGGCCAGGGTCGCTGACGCGCGGTGAGGTGCTGGACGTCCCGGCCTCATCCTCGTCGTCGCTGTCGAGGACGATGACGCCGCCCTCCTCGCGCCCGCGGCGTCGGGCCTGGAGCTCCGTGTACGCCCGTTGCTGGCAGCGTACCTGCTCACGGACGTACTCCTCCTTCGCCCACTTGAGGGCGGACTCGTCGTCGGGGGCGACCATGTCGACGTGCTTCGGTTTCACGGGGAGCAGCCCCGGCTCGGGCTTCGGCCGGACCAGGCGGAGAGAGCGCGGTGAGGACCGCCCACCCTCGTTGATGACGAGAGCGCCACTGCGGGTGCGGCGCCCGAGCGGCGTCTTCTCCGGCTCGGGCTTGACGGTGCGGAGCGCCGACGAGCCGGAACCCGGCGACGAGGACGACCCCGATTCCATCCGCCGCAGCGTCCAGGAGCTGCCACGGCGGCGAGAGAAGGACGGCCGCGGATACTCGAGGCACGGCACGTTGCCGGTCTCGATGTGGCCGAGGACGGTCTCGAGGGTGCGGCCTGGCACGCCCCACCACTCGCGCCTCTCTTCTGCGTTGAGGCGGCCGCGGGAGATGACGCCATTGGCGCAGGCGATCTGCTCCTCGCGGCGGCGCGTGAAGTACATGGACCACATCGCGTGGCTGTGGCGGCGTACCGCGGCTCGTTCTGATGCTCCTCCGTCAGGGACGGGCGGATGCGGGCAATCTCGGCCCGCCGCCCCGCCCCTTCGGACACCGGTGGCACAGGATGCCGCGGCGCTCGTTTCCACGCCCGACACTCGATGTTGGGCGCCGTACTCGGCCTCAGAGAGGCGCGCCTCCGGCTCTTGGAGATGGCGGTGGCGAAGCCGTTCGCCGCCGCCGTCGCTCGAAACCTCTCGCCATCTGCTCGTTGGTGGGAAGGGGAGAGTGTTGCTTTGTTCGCCAAGAGGGAATGTGAGTCAGTAGCATCCACCGCGGGAGGTCGCCTTTTATAGCCGCAGCCGGGCGGCGAGAGACTGCATGCCGGGCAACGCGTGGCGGCAGAGGGCGGGACGCGCGTCGCGGCGCCTTCACTGCGCCGCCCGTGAGGCATCAATGGAGGCTGACCGGCGCGACAGCGCGCCAGCCTTCACATTGATTCCCACGGGAACCGAGGCGATGAGGGCGACGAAGCGGCGTCTCGCTGACTCGGCGGACTCGCAGCTCTTTCGCGCCAAAATCGCTCGCCCCGGTGTCCCCGGCGCCCCAACAAGACCGGTTCGACACTGGTCGCCGGCGCGATTTCGCTAAACCGCGAAAAACGGCCTCTGAGGCACGATTAGAGGCGATTTTTGGCGCCGGCGGAAAAATCGCCGGGGAGAGGGGGCTCTTTGAAGCGCGGTGGAGATGCTCTAAAATTTGACTTACCTTAGATATCTTTTAGGCAACTACCAAAAGGAAAATGCTGCCCAGTCAATTGTCAGTGGCACTATGCATTGGGCTTTGCTACTGACTTTGGCGTGATTAGATTGGAACAACAAATAGCTGGGGCCCCACCTCATTAAATTCAGGAGGAGGGCGATTAGATTATTGAAGGTTAAGTAAGATTACGTAACTACCTTAGAGCATGGTTAATAATATAGCCAGCTGCTGGCTATAAGGCAGTACCATGTCATTTACAAATTTCATCTTATAGCTAATATGTATAATAGTACATCAAAAGAGTGTCTTATTTTTTTTATTATGTGGCTCACCTTTCATTCTCACAAAGTGCTTTAGAAGCGCGTGATAGAATTTGCTCTTCACGAAGAGCCCGCTTACCTTCTCTCTCTCTTCTTTCCTCCAATTAGCAAAAATATACTAATTTAATCCTTATAAATTACTGACTCAAATTTCTATTGTACTTGCTCTTATGCAGTACTAGCCGCGGTTTTAGCAAGCGGATATAGATTTTGTAATGAACACAGCGTATCTATCTAGATGGTCCAGTGGATGCAGACACACGTGGACCGCGGATGAACTGCAGCAAACGCTCAGGACCACGGAACTGTTGTACCAAACACTCTGTTAGAACTAATCTTGATATTTGTATCAACATGTTTATTTCGTTTAGGCATGTAGTGTAGGTTCAGAAGTTGTAGGTCGGCAAGGGTTCAGCGGAGGCCCCCAACGTCCAGGGGCCCCTCCCCAAGTGTGCAGTAGCCTACAGGTTAGTAAGAAACTATGGGCCGTGGCCCAGGCAAGTAACCAAGCGTGGGACGCAGTCAATGGCAAGCATAGCAATTGACGAAGCAATCCCAGATCCTACGCCGTTCTTTTCGCGATAATAAATACGGCAACAACATCATGTTCCTTTTCTTGTAATGTCATTCCTAATTCTGATTGCTAGTTCACCGTCTCGTCGATGCCGATTTCTGTTCCCGGGGCCGGTTCAGTACTCAGTACGCGAAGCCGTTTTGCTCTCTCGCCTTCAAGCACTGAACATGCAGACACACACATCGCTGATTTGCCGATTTGCCAATTGCTACAGCCAGATGCGAGTCCACATCACGTCATCGGCTCATCGCTGAAGGCCATACAACCAAAGCCGATTGGATACATCCAAGATAGTACGCTATATTATTACTGTTCCCCAATCTCTACTCCGGTACTCCCTATATGTTTAGTACTTACTATTACGTAATTTATCCTTCGGATATATGATGCATAGCTGGCACCGATCAACCTTTGATTCCATTAGTGTGTGGATGACTTGATACAGTCAGAGATGTGCTCTTGATAAAATTTTCAAGAGTAATACTGGTGCTTCATTGAACTCAGATGGTGAATTACGATAGTTGTTGTGGAGGAAGAGGAACAAATTGATGGGAATTCTGAATCAGAACATGAGGAAATGTTGACATCGATACCGGTGAGAAAAATGTAAGTTCTCCTGGGATTACAGTTATTTCAACAGGTGCACATACACAATCTGCTAGTGTTGATGCACATCCAGTTTTGCGGGTTTCTAACTAAAGATTATGAAATTCGCTTTCTCAGATGGTGCAATCTATACTATTGTGTTTTTCTAGCACACTAGGGAAGTCATTTTTTATCCTACTGCTTCTATAATCTATAGCTTTTCATCTTATTTACAGTAAAGTTAAAATTATTGAAGAACTATTTGACATTAACGATGACTCAAGAGATTTTAAATGGTTTGCTAACATTATGCATCAACACGAATTTACTGGAAGGGATTGACGTCGACCCCTTCATAAGTAACTTTGCATTGAAGACTGTCATAATTTCTAAAAGGTAACATGTAAAATTATTTATATATTAGCAAAAAATATATTTTTATATGTATATTGTTTGGATGCATTTAAGAGTTTATTCGTAAAATTTCATATACATACATAGTCATTATTATTACAATATTGTTTATACTAAGGGCCCCAAGTTTTGGTTTCGCCCCGGGCCCCCAAAATCTCAGGACCGGCCCTGAGCGGAGGCGTGCGAAAAAGGCGAGATGCCAAGCTGCCGTGCCAGACGGCGAGCACGGTCAGATGCCGATGGCAGCGAGAGGCTGCAAAGCTGCGCGGGGTGGCACGGCCGTGCGATACGGCAAGCGGGTGAGAGGTTGGTGCCGGACCGGCTAAGGAGTTGGTAGGAGCCAAGTGATTTGCTTAGTTTGTTAGCTGCATGAAACTAGTTAGTTGTGTGGGCATGCAAGCCGCTGACAAGGTCATGTGTGGCCGTTATGGGGTGCAGCGCAAGTGCGAGACTTGTGCATGTAGATAGGAATCAGTTAGCAGCCAGGTCGTCTGAGTTAGTGGCCGGTGTGGCGTGAGTGCATGCATGCATGTAGGTAGTGCGTTAGTGCATGAAGGTCATGCTGTTAGTGGAGAAGTGTGGCCGCTGGATGCGTGCGTCTCTGATCCTATATAAGGGCATGTAAACCGTGTTGTTTCTTTGAGCCAAGAGAATACAAAGAGAAGAAAAGGCGGCAGTTTGAGGCTCCGGCCACCAAATTTCTTGCGCCTCCATTGTTGTATATGTGAGCTGTGAGACGCAGCCACCGAGGTAGAAGAAGAAGAAGCTGCGCTGTGAGAGGGCGGCGCCAACACACTCACGAGTCAACTTGCATCTGTACATAATAAGTTGCATTTTTTTTTGCGGGAATAATAAGTTGCATTGGCAGCTACCATACCAGTAGCAACCAATAATACCCTTTGTTTCCGCATACAGCACGGTACTTCAAGGCCCTTCATCATGTCATGTGCACGGCAAAACAAAAAAGGAACAGCAAAGATTGTGAATTTGTGATGGACACAGACGGTTCAAATCGCTGATATTCGCCGTCTACCGTATTGTGATGACCTGATACTGGGAAGGGATCGCGATCGCACAGGTAGGGTTGAGAGGGAGGTGAGGAGGAGCAATGAAAGGGAATGTGAACAGGTGTGTTAGGGAGGAGGATCTGTTCATTCACGCAATCGACAAGGTTTCAGGGTTTGGCATCTACCGCACTTAAGCTCCACACACACACACACACACACACACACACACACATGCGCACGCTCTCTCTCATCGGGCCACATTCTCCAAGAAGCCCATGCCCAAGGCCCAATTGCACTTGGACTGCAAGAGTCTCTTGCACACTTCAGTCCCCTGCAGCTTCAGTTCTCTGAACTGCAGGGGTGACAGGTATGTACCCTGCCTATGGGGTAAGGGAAACTACTTCCATTTCACATAGGTTTTAGTTCCACGACTTCATAAGAAGCTCAGCGCTGGCAGTTTGGTCACAGAAAATAAAGGCTGGCTGCACGATGAAGAACCAAACCAATCAACCATATCTAAAGAGTTTGTTCTAAGAGTCATCCATAGCTCGGCCTAATCAATTCAACGAACTACCAAGAGAAGATCTGACCATCATAACATACAAAAAAGCTCAAAATACCTCCGTTCGCTGATGATCTGCAGCAGCCGTGGCGTTTTTCAGCAAGCACGGAAGGTCAGGTGATGCTGAACGCCACGGTGGACGGAACCTTAGGGGCCAGGTGCGTCAAGGCCATCTCCCTCGCATAACGGCCCCTCTCTTCGTCTTTCAACTTATGCTCCTCCGTCCTGGCAAAGCATGGCTCCACTACATGCGCCTCAAGTTGCAGCGTCTTCAGCACGGGCGCCCTTCTCAGCAGAAAGTAGAGGAGCTCCATCAGCTCAGATTCCCCACTAAACCCTTTGATTAAGATGGTGTCGAGCCTCGCAAACGTCAGATCCTCGGGCCATGTCATGTTCAGCTTACAGGGTTCCTCAAGCTGGGCGCAACCCTGCATAAATAGGCCCGGCTAACTTGAGAAAAAAACTTAGAAAGGTACACAATTCGGAAACTGTGATTGAATTATCGCCATGTTCTGGTGCAAAGTGAAGCATGTAGAAATATCAAGTAGACAGCTTACATGTAGCCAAAAGCACTCGAGTATCGGAGTTCCTTCAAGGAGATAAGCAAGCGAGCAAATGCAGTCCTTCCAAGATGTCACGAGCATGAGCATGATTGCCTTCAAATTAGCAAACCTGAAAGTGTGCCGCAGCTCACGAGATACCTGGAAGGAGTCCAAAGAAAGGAGATGAATTCAACATGCAGACAGTTTCTAAAGATGGTAATGCAAAATCAAAGGGACAGAAATCCGACGTACCGGTACAGGCTTAGAAAATAGCAAGACCAGCGTTTCCAGCTTTGGAAGATTAGGAAGTGCACTTATGAAGTCCAAAGGGCATTCATTTTTTTCCACAAAATAAACACGGAGTATATCAAGAAATGGTCCATATTCATACTCAATATCTACCTCATGTCCCATGTACTCGAATGACCTAAGGTCATCAGCATGAATACATACACTAATTAAGCTACTGCAGTAAACAACAGCCAACTTCAACAATTGTGAATGAGTAATCGTCAAATAAACCAGTTCCAAGCAGTATTGTAGTATCACAGTCTCAAGAGCACAACAGCTGGACATAATATTTGAAACAGCTGCATCAGTTACTGAAACACAGCCGAGTGAAAGGTAATGAAGGCATGAAAAGCCACTGAGATTTTCTGGTGTTGTTCCTAAAGTGCAGTTGGACAGAGTTAACTCGCTCAACCGGCAGCCTCTCCCATTAGAAAATGGCCACAAAAGAAATTCATACGGCTCTGAAGCGAACTTCCAGCCTCCCCGACAAATCAACCGATGCTTGTCATCAAGGTCAAGGCAGAGCTTTTCCGTAGAGGCTGAAGCTGCAAACTGAATCCAGTCGTCCAGCTCAGAAGCATTGGCTGAGGTTAATGGGAATCTGACAGTGAATTCCTTGATTCTCGTGCCATAATGATTGTGCAAAAGCCCATTTACTTTCTGAACAAACTTTGTAGTTTCAGCTTTCCACAAATGCGGATTTTCATCGCAATTTGAGAGCTCTAGCTCTTGCATCCTGAGATTATAGGCACTAAGGATGAGATTGTCGACGTTCTTCCAGAGGTGCCTCCATCTGGTGGAAAGACAGCTAGTCATTGCAGCATCGCTTACAGTCAGTAGGGAAAGAACTTTGATTAAAATGTCATCCGGCAACGTACTGATCCAATCACACTCCTGCAGAAGAAATGACATGTTAGGTATAAAATTAGAAAGCATGTTAGCATCGTGATATCTTACTACTTATTTTACCATAGAAAAGCGATGATATCATGGGGGTAGGATAAATGTAAAGGAACATGAAAAAAGAGCCCCTTTAACTGAGTAAAACCACTTTCCAATAATTTGCACTATGATTTCATAAGTGCCCGCCTGATCAATATATATAACAAGTGATGGTTACAAATCAAGCAAATACAGGGTAAAAAAAATAGCATTTTCTCACAATTAACGACACACCTTTGGTATAATTGTATAATAACACCACTGCAGGCTTGAATTGTTCAACCAATGCATTGCATAATTAGGCCACTACTTGTTTGACGCCTCAAGGTTAGGTGTGATTTCGAAATTTGGCACTACTATCAACTCTCCACTACTACCTCCGTTCAGGTTTATTAGTCCTCATCGTATTTTAGGTCAAAGTTTGACCAAATATTTGACAAGCAAAATGTCAATGCCTGTCATCCAAATTTATATTGTTTGATTCGTATTTGAACGCAGTTTCCAATGATATTATTTTTGCCACGTATAATTTATCTTTTATTAGTTATAATTATGGCCAAAATATGAACCAAAATACGATGTAGTTATTTAGGGACTAGTAAACCAGGACGGAGGTAGTAGTTCTCATGTTCAAAAGGTAATAAAATCAAATACTTGAGAGATTTTTTTGTGGAAACATAAATACCCCTCCATATCAAAATACAAGACTTTCTTGACACTCTCATGTATTAAAACATCTTATATTTTGATACAGAGGAGTATATTTTAACCGTTCTATTTGTGCCAAAATAACTCTATATTGCTCAAATGAAACCACTTCCTTTCTCCCTTCATCTATTTTATGGTGTATTCAAACTCCATGCAAACTGTGTCGTTGGACTAGCATATAATGCTAGCTATTGTATTCAAGCAGAAGAAATTATATAATCATAACAATTTTTCAAATCCCATGCAGAAAATGGGCGCAATACTTCCTGCTGAAACAACTTTGCAGATATTTATTTTTGACATACATGTCAAAACGACTACACTAGGGCAGATAGTAATGCACTAGTTCAAGATAATACCTGGACAGTCTGCTCGACATCTTGCGTGCACATTGTCTTGTTTAGGGATCCAGTACAGCGCGACGCAGCATCGCGCGGCTGTTCATGTGCATGCAACCGATGCGCTGCTGACATGATCGCAGCATCACGATCACGCACGCACCGTTGCGGCTCGGTGGATTGAACGACACGCCATCGGCGTGCTGGACGAATGGCCGGGGAAGGTTTCCGCAGTTTAAATTGCCACTTTTTCATTGTGAAACAATCATCTAGAGAAAGAGATAATGATCCAGAAGTAAGTACACAACTCTGCAGTTTTCAATGTTCATGTGCAGTTGAATGTAATAATAAAGGCAGAGTCTTCCCCGCATTAAGAAAGGGTAGGATTCACACTTGTGGTGCTGATATTTACACAGATTTAATACTCGCCACTACAGATAAAATTAACGCCACACCACAACTAAATGATGACGTTCCATCTTATATACATTTTTTTACATGTTTTCAACATATAGTCATTATATATCAAAACCAGGGAAGTTAACAGACCAAGTAAATACTTTGCTAAAAGGTTCATCAGTTTCTACTTCTTGCAAGCTCCTACATGGAAGATGGAACCATATCTTGAAAGTTAGTATTAATACGATCTCGGTATTGTTCCATGGATATTTACTGACAATTCCCCTTTCTTTAGTGAAAAGCAGAACTCCTGCTGGTTACAGACTAAAAGCTGGATGATGCCTGTTATGGTTTTCATCCCCTATTGCTAATCTTGGGGGATGCAAACAGAAATCGATCGACAGCCAGTTCGTATTAGCATTGGCAAGCACTTAACTTGGTGGGAATTTCCCTCCATACTCTGATTTGTTCCTTTATTAAGCTAAACACAAAGAAGACATAAATTTGCTCCAATTAGTTGCCACTCCTACATCATGAAAATCCCATCAGCACGCATAAATCGAAGCACTACAAATTTGTTCGAGAGAGGAAAAAACTTAACCTATGGCATCGAAATTAAGCTCCAGATTTGTGCTCTTGGCACCTCAGCTCTATGGCAGCAAGGGGAAAAAGCATGCCTCTCGATGGATCAGCACTGGCACCATAGGAATCGGAGGAACAGAATCCACACGGAATGCGGAAGCTCCTTCGATCCCAAGTGTATTGTATGGTTCGAATTTAGAAGTCCTAGAGTCTGTCCCCCTCTGTCTCCGACCAAACCCTAAGTAAACCCCTGCCTCTCCTTCTCGTGCGCGTCAATGGACTTTTCTCTTGATCTGAGAGGCAACGATTGAGGCGTTTCATCGGGTAGAGAGAGTAGAGCAGAGCAGGTTACCTCCGGTGGCCGGTGGCGTCGCTGCCGCCGGCGACGAGGGGGAGTCCATGTCCGTCCGGGCTGCTTCAACTTTTTTTTCCCAGAGAGAGAGACAGGGGAGGAACGTGTTCGCTTATTTCCACTGGGCGGTCAAGGAGCGTGGCTCTAACTGTTTACTGGGCCTGGCCCAGCACTTCGTGTCCGTTGCTAATTGCACCAGCAAATAGCCGATTATTAATTTCCGGGTGGCCGTTTTGGCTCTCGGAGTCGAATTCAAAAAATAAAATAATAAATAATTTTTCAAAATTCTGATTTTTTTTTATGTTGATGTTAGTGTAACAAGCATAAATTTCATGTGAAACGAGATAACGGTTCATCGTCGGTGAAAAAACAAAATTAGGTGTAACATTTAGCGTTCGTCTTGTCTTTTTTGCATAGCTCAAAATGCTTATACTTTGCCCATAAAAAATTGTAGGTGGCATTTGAGTGTGACAATGAACATATTTAAAAAAATATAACATGCAAATTTTTTTAACACACGGGAGCATATGCTCCTAAGAGCTGAATTGGATTTCCGTTTCTCCTATCTAAAAAAAGGTAATGTTTCCCGTTTGGCCCCTTCTTTTGTCCGTCTCTCCACCCACATCATATTTCCTATTACGCCATTTCTTTTGTCTGCCTTTCCCCTTCCTTCGTACGGAGCTGGGACTCTTTCCTCCTTGGTCGCATGCGTCTTTGAGGCTGGTGCGCCCAGCCCAAAGAGGCTGGTGCCCCCCCCCCTCTAGACCATGCAGGCCCTTGGAACGTGGTGGACCCACTTGTGGACTTTCGGACCCCTCCGAAATACTTCGGAAGCTTCGCGGTACAACACCGAGAAAAAACTGCTTTTTTCGGAATCATAAAAAAATGACTTTTCATATATAAATCTTTACCTCCGGACTATTCCAGAGCTCCTCGTGATGTCCGGGATCTCATCCGGGACTCCAACAACTTTCGGTCACCAATACAAATATCCCAATTCTACTCTAGCATCATCGAACGTTAAGCGTGCGATCTTCCGGGTTCGAGCACTAGTAGAAAAAGGGCCATTCGAACCGGTTTGTGAGGGCCATTTGTCCCGATTCACGAACCGGGACTAAAGGGTCGTCACTAAAGCCCTACACCTTTAGTCCCGGTCCGAACAGGAACCGGGACAGATGGGGCTCCACGTGGCCGGAGCGGCTTGCCCAGGCAGGGGGGCCTTTGGTCCCGGTTGGTGCCACCAACCCGGACCAAAAGGCGCTGGGGTTTTTTTCCTGAGGGAGGGGAGGGGGTTAATTTAGGGGTTTATATATTGTGTTAGCTCGCTAATAGAGATGAGTGTCCTCTCTTATATATCTCTGTGCTTGGTCGACGCTACGTATGGACTCGACACGCTAGCTAGCTAGTAAGCAAATGAAGGAAACCATTAAGTAGAGAAGATCGTCATGAACATATACACAGAGAGAAGTGATCGACCTCTCCTTCTCCGATAGATTGGTCGAACAACAAGTTTTCGTATATCTATCCGACGCTACAACATATAAGATCTCTTACGTCCCCTAACATCTTAACTCAATTTCCACATGGTATTCTCTATGTTTGTCGATGACGTGGTCAAGAAAGAATCCCGCCAATTCCTCTTGAATTGCTTGTATGCGATCTTGTGGTAGGAGTTCATCCTGCGTCTGCCACATCTAATTTCAAGAAGGGGGTCAATACATATATATGAATGAAACTGAACACAAATGATGGTAACAAAAAAATTGTGAATATTATTGCTTACGCACTTCATATTGTTGTTTAGAGTAGCCCCGCTCACAGGTGGTGTGGTGGATGAACTCGTAAATATAGTATCCACAGAGATCATTCCCTCGTTCCTGTCACAACCACTTTACAAGAAATAGAGGTCAATCAAGCTGATAAGCAAGCATGGTAAATGGTATTGATGAAACTAGCTAGAATAAATGGGAGATGCGCGGAACTAGCTAGTAGCTAGTACTTACATTCGGGTGGTCAAATCGCAGTTGCGCCGGCAGTCCCGGAGCTTGTGCGGTGAACTTTTTTCAAACCCGGGCAGACAAAGAAAACAATTACTTGATATCAGGAAATGAGCAAAGTTGCCTATATGGCGCGATAATGATCGATTGAACTTACTTCTCGAGCATTTTAGTCATGGTCGCATACTCCTCCGGATTTTTTTCGTTTGGAGTCTATGACGGTTACTAGTCCCTGCTCAAGCTTAATCTCTAGCACAATAAAGTGGAAGCTGCGCATGCATGCATAACTCATCAATTACATTACTATAACCTCGAGTATAATAAGGGAAACCGAATATGAAGACAATAACACTCACTTGAAGTTGTAAGGAAAGAGTATTGTAGCTTTGTTTTGATTTCAAAGTAACGATGCGAGCAACTTGGCCTCGGTTTCTCTGGCATCATGTTTAACACTCCATTCATCCATGATATTTATGTTAATGAACCCAATATCACCTACTTGTCTTTTCTTCATTTCGGTGATCTTCAATCTGCATAATATAGTGAGGATAATTATATATACATGCAATGAAAGAGCTGACCTATATATACAGACTTAACTAATTACAGAGGAGTAGTACTTACAGACAGTAGCAAGTGATGATTGTTTTATTGAGGGCCTTTTGATTGAAAAACTGGAAGAACTCCTCATATGCAACTAACAACACATCAATTCCAACGAGGTCGTGCTCCTCTTTAACCGGTAGCGACAAAGTACTTTTCCTAGACTTCCTGCAGATGTTCATGTACCAATCATGGAATCTTTGCATCATCGTTGTTAGGGAAGTACCAGGTCTAACGAGAGGCTTCCCGTGCTCGAATCTTAATGTGTCCATCTCCATTGTTCCAAAAATCATTGCATCCTCCATTTGTTTCCCTTTTGTTCGTTCTGCTAGCCTCCCGCCTCTGGCTGTACTGCTAGACAGCGGAGCAGCTGGAGCGACTGCGGCTGTCTTCTTTCGTTGCTGAAGAGGCGGAGCAGTTGGAGGCGGACTGCTACGACGCGCATGAGCAGCCGGAGCGGCGGCATCCTTGTTCCGCTGTCGCTTACGAGGCGGCGAAGAAGGAGGCGGGCTGCTCAGACACGCTAGAGCAGGCGGAGAAGGAGGCGGAGTACTGCCGCCCTCACGCGCCGGAGCAGGAGGCGGAGTGCCCTGATGACTCGCCGGAGGAGGAGGAGGAGGAGTGCCCAGCTGACTAGCAGGAGCCGTGAAGTTCAGAAGCTTGATATGCTCCTTTCGCCATAGACACGGAGTATGCATAGCAAGACCTAGCTGAGTCTCCCCATCACCTGTAGGGTGGTCAAGCTAGAGCTCCTCAAGTCCCTCCGTTGTTTCGTTCACCATCACAACATCATAGCCTTGTGGAATCGGACGACAGTGAAAAGTTGCTCCGGGTGAAGGAGGGAACACAAAGCCGATAACAACCTTGACTTTGAGCTGATCCCATTGCGTCATAAGGTGGCACTGGTGTGAATTCATGATAGAATCCATAGGGTAGCTAGGACCCGTCAAGTCAGGCTGATGAACGAGCTCGGTGGAAGCCACGCTGCTTCTCCACTGAGATGGCGGGGTAGCTTCTAGGGTAGCATCTTGGGCAGGATCTCGCAGCTGCTGGTTCTCAACATTTCGTTCCTCTAGCTTTCTTACCCTTGCCTTAAGCTCTTGCAGTTCGCTCTGCTCCACTTTCCTGCTCCTCTCTTGGTTTTTGCAACCGTCTGCATCGGGAAACCCAACCTTCCACGCAACGGATCCTGGCGTGCCTCGTGTTCGTCCAGGGTGCTCAGGATTCCCGAGGGCCCTTGTGAGCTCGTCGTTCTCTCTCTCGGGAACGAACTTCCCTTCCCGCACTTCGTTGATTGCTTTCCGAAGCTTCGTGACGGGTGTTGCACGTTGCTCATCCGTCCAGCAGCACTCCCCTGTTTCAGGGTCCAATGTTCCACCAGCCCCGAAGAACCAAGTCCTACAACGGTCTGGCCAGTGCAATATCTCTGGTTCGACCCCTTTACCAATCAGGTCCTGCTCAGCCTTGTCCCACAATGGCCGGGCTTTGAGGTAGCCACCTGACCCCATGCGATGGTAATGCTCCTTCTTTGCATCATTTATCTTGTTAGTCGTTGACATCTTCTTACTCCTCTTCGATGTCTTGTTGGCTACAAATGCGGGCCAGTGATCTCTTATCTTTTCAAATCGGCCGGTGAATTCTGGAGTCTTGTCTTGGTCGACATACGTTGTTTTCAACTCATTCTTCCACCTTCTGAATAGATCTGCCATCTTCTTGAGAGCAGAGGACTTGATCAATGGCTCTATAATTGGATTCTTCGGTCCTCCTCTTCTAGTAGGGTGAAATTTACCTTCAGCGCTTTCCAAAGATCTTCTTTTTGTCTATCTTCGACAAAAGAAACTTGAAGAATCTCTTCCTTCTTAGGCTCATTCGACAGCTCGATGCTGATTGGGATCATGTCCCTAACAAGAACCCCGCACTGAGCAGAAAATGCTTCCTTGGTCCGGAGGGGTTTCATCGGTTGACCATCGCGCGTGATTTCCGTGATCGTCAACCTTTCATCCAGGTGCAACTTTTTCTTCGGGCCTCGTCTCTTTACTAAAGTATTGCTTGATCCGGAGGGCTATATAAAAGAAGAAAAAAGAGTTAATATATGTACATACCAAAACAATTAATGCATCAGTTAATATATGTACATATATACCAAGAAGAGTTAATATATATATACCTCGCCAGACTTTGCAACAGATGATCCCGACTCCGTTCGATCACGGGAGCCGTCATCACGGTTGCTGGAGCCACCATCACGATCATGACCCTCCTCCATTGTTTGATCACCGCAGCCTGCTTCCTCTCCTAGCAGACCTTCTTCGATGTCATTGAGAAACGACAAGACTACATCACCTCCGTCGCGGATTATGACCCCCAATATATCTTCTTGATCGAAGTCTCTTTGATGATCCATAGTTTCTGCAAATATTACAACAAGGCAATTAATATACAAAACATGAGAGATGGATATATCGGAGTTATCGGGAAGGGGGTATATCGACAACGACGACATATACATAGAAATTCGTACCATCATGCCCCGGTTACTTCCGGCTAATGATGAAGCCATGTATTTCTTCAATACTTTGACAGTAGGCCACCCTCTCGACCCCTTGACGACCCTCGACTCTCGACCCCTCGGCGACCCTCGATACCCTAGTTCATGACCCTCGACCGCTCGGTGATCCACGACCCTCTACCCTAGTTCACGATCCTCGACCCCTCGGCGATCCATGATCCTCTACCCTAGTTCCCGGCCCTCGACCCCCTCATGTCACGTTTGTCTAGTGTCAAAGCATTGAACAAAACCATGTCTTCATCATTAGGCGAAAGTAACAGGCGCATGATGGTACGAAGCTCTCCAAAGTTGTTTTGGAACGGAGTCCCAGATAGGATAATTCGCTTTTTGGTACAAAGTACAGCAAGAGCCTTCCAAATATCACTATTTGGAAGGCCTTTGCTGAAATTCATACCAAAAAGCGGATTATCCTATCAGGGACTCCATTCCAAAACAACTTTGGAGAAATTCGTACCATCATGCCCCGGTTACTTCCGGCTAATGATGAAGCCATGTATTTCTTCAATACTTTGATAGTAGGCCACTCTCGACCCCTCTACGACCCTCGACTCTCGACCCCTCGACGACCCTCAATACCCTAGTTCACGACCCTCGACCGCTCGGTGATCCATGACCCTCTACCATAGTTCACGATCCTCGACCCCTCGGTGATCCATGACCCTCTACCCTAGTTCCCAACCCTCAACCCCCTCATGTCACGTTTGTCTGGTGTCAAAGGATTCAACAAAACCATGTCTTCATCATTAGGTAGAAAATAGCGCATGATGGTACGAAGCTCTCCAAAGTTGTTTTGGAACGGAGTCCCAGATAGGATAATTCGCTTTTTGGTACAAAGTACAGCAAGAGCCTTCCAAATATCGCTATTTGGAAGGCCTTTGCTGAAATTCATACCAAAAAGCGGATTATCCTACCAGGGACTCTGTTCCAAAACAACTTTGGAGAAATTCGTACCATCATGCCCCGGTTACTTCCGGCTAATGATGAAGCCATGTATTTATTCAATACTTTGATAGTAGGCCACTCTCGACCCCTCTACGACCCTCGACTCTCGACCCCTCGACGACCCTCGATACCCTAGTTCACGACCCTCGACCGCTCGGTGATCCATGACCCTCTACCATAGTTCACGATCCTCGACCCCTCGGTGATCCATGACCCTCTACCCTAGTTCCCAACCCTCAACCCCCTCATGTCACGTTTGTCTGGTGTCAAAGGATTCAACAAAACCATGTCTTCATCATTAGGCAAAATTAACAGGCGCATGATGGTACGAAGCTCTCCAAAGTTGTTTTGGAACGGAGTCCCAGATAGGATAATTCGCTTTTTGGTACAAAGTACATAAAGAGCCTTCCGGATATCGCTATTTGGAAGGCCTTTGCTGAAATTCGTACCAAAAAGCGGATTCTCCTATCTGGGACTCTGTTCCAAAATAACTTTGGAGAACTTCGTACCATCATGCCCCGGTTACTTCCAGCTAATGATGAAGCCATGTATTTCTTCAATACTTTGACACTAGGCCACGCTCTCGACCCCTCGGCAATCCTCGACGACCCTCAACTCTCGACCCCTCGGCGACCCTCGACCCTCTGTACCCTAGTTCACGACCCTCGACTGCTCGGTGATCCACGACCCTCTACCCTAGTTCACGACCCTCGACCCATCGGCGATGCTCGACACCCTCGTTCCCGATAAAAAGAAAAAGAAGAAGAAGAAGAAAAGAGTAGAAGAAAAAAAAGAGAAGAAGAAGAAGAAAAAAAAGAGGAGAAGAAGAAGGAAAAGAGGAGAATAAGAAATATTTTCTTCTTCTTCTCCTTTTTTTCTTCTACTTCCCCTACTTATTTTTTTCTCCTCTTCTTCTCCTTCTTCTCCTTTTCCTCTTATTATTTTCCTTTTTCTCCTTTTCTTTTCAAATCGATACCTACTAACAACCTAAAATGCACTAACCTAAATCGATATCTACTAACAACCTAAATAAAAACGGCGACGGCTCACAACGGGGGTGCCCGGCAAGGAAGGTCATGGGCGGCGACGGCGGCAGTGATGGGGCGACGACGGTGATGACGAGGCACTGAGAGCGGCAGGCGGGCGGCGCGGCGGCAACGTCGCCGGAGGCGGGCGGCGGCGGCGACGGCGAGGCACAGGGCGACAGTGGGGCGGCTTGGTGACGGTGTCGGAGGTAGGGCGACAGCGGCGATGGGTATGGTGATGGGGCAGAGGGCGACGACGAGGCACAGGAGACGGCGGGCGGCGCGACGACGACGGCGGCGTCGGGCGAGCGGCGGCGGCAGGCGTGGGCGATGGCGAGAGCGGCAGCGGCGACGGGCAGATGGCGGTGAAGTGGATGAAAATTTCACAAGTCCTGCTTATATATCCCGAGCATTGGTCCCTGTTCGTGGCACCAACCGGGACCAATGCTAACCTTTAGTCCCTGTTGGTGCCACCAACCGGGACCAAAGGTCTCTTTTCCTTTGGGCTACTGAAAAGAGACCTTTTGTCCCGGTTGGTGGGACCAACCGGTACCAAAGGTGGGCATTGGTCCGGGTTGGTGCCACGAACCGGGACCAATGCCTACCTTTGGTACTGGTTGGTGCCACCAACTGGGACCAAATGCCTCGTGCTGCCTGTGGCCAGAATTTTAGTCCCACCTCGCTAGTTGAGAGGGGTGCGCAGTGGTTTATAAGCCCCACTGCCGCACCCCTCTTGAGCTCCTCTCGATCGCAGGCTTACGGGCCTAATTGTCACTGCTATGCATGTTGGGCCTACTGGGCCTTGTGCGGGCCTGAATCCTGGCCCATTGTAGGGTTTCTAGTCGTATTCAGGCCGTATTGGCCTAGTAGGTGACATTATTTATTTTTCCCTGTTTTTTTCTTCTGTTTTTCGCATTATTTATTTTCTTTTGTTTTTTTGCTTTATTTTTTATTTTCTTTTAATTTTAGGTAATAAAAAAATATAAACTTTCTGTTAGTGCCATTTGTTTTCCATTTTAAATAGTTTAAATTTGAATTTTTTGAAATTTGTGTGAATCACTAGTTTTTGAATAACTTTACTATAAACATAGATTTTTGAGTGATTCTTTTTCCTGCGGTTTAATATTACTGTGTTTTATCATTATATTCAAAAATGGATTTTGTTATTTTAGTTTCTAACACAAAAATTCTTTATGATAATTCTTTTTGCTTTTAATGTTTTGAACAGAAAATAATTTGATAATTTTGGTTGCATAAATTTTATATAAATTTAGTTTCAATAATACTAGAGGTTTATAAAAGTTTTTTGAGTTGATTCCTTTTGCTATTGGAGTTTTACAAAAGCTTTTTAGTTGATTTTTTTTGCTATTGAAGGATATTATAGTTTTGTTTTAGTTGATCATAGCAGAATATTTTAATTGATTACATCATTTCACCCACATAGCATGTGCTAAAAAGTTGAGATGGTTACAATAAAAACTGGATGCACTTCATTTTATTCGCTTGTGACTGCAGTGATATTCTACATCAAAGGCATCATCATCGTAGTTTTTGATAGAAAGTCTTCACTTTTTCTTAGCTTGTGTTCTTTGCTTATTGCGCCGTAACCATGGATAATCTTCATCGTTTAACAGGTTCACGCAAAGGTTCTTCGTCACGTGCATCATGTCGATTGAAGAGCGGACCTCTAGGTCTTTCTAGTAGGGTAGGTCCCAAAATATAGATTTCGTCTTCCACATGGGTGCGTGTCCCTCAATGTTTTTCGAAACAGATAGTCCGGCGGGACCCTTTCCGAAGATTACTTTTAAATCGTTGACCATAGCAAGTACGTGATCACCGGTACGCATGGCGGGCTTCTTCCGGTGATCTGCCTCGCCTTTGAAGTGCTTGCCTTTCTTTCGACACTGATGGTTGGTCGAAAGGAATCGACGATGCCCCAGGTAATCATTCTTCCTGCTTTTGTCCAGGTATAAACTTTCGGTGTCATCTAAACAGTGCGTGCATGTGTGGTATCCCTTGTTTGTCTGTCCTGAAAGGTTACTGAGAGCAGGCCAATCATTGATGGTGACAAACAGCAACACATGCAGGTCAAATTCCTACTGTTTGTGCTCAGCCCACGCACATATACCATTTCCAATCCACATCTGTAAAAGTTCTTAAACTAATGGCCTTAGGTACACATCAATATCGTTGCTGGGTTGCTTAGGGCCTTGGTTCGGCTTGACACCATATTCGGCTTGATCCTATTAATATAATAATAGATTGCATTTTTATGGTTCATTGAGAATAACCAACTCTTCGCACAATTACACCAGATTCTATTACATCGGGTTTTTCCTCTTTCACAGATGATCATCGTGCTACACCCTTCCAAGATACGGCACAACAGAGACATAGGCGCAGACGTGCAGCAGGGCCCCGCTCAGAGGTTTGTTTTTAGATTAAGACCCTGTGTATACCTTTTTTTACTGTCTTTTTTTGCTTCATACCCTCCGGATGCTTAACACAATCTGGAGGGATGCTGGCGTTATTGGCATTTCGGCACGCCAGACCAATGCATGTATCTAGAAATTCAGGGATCATTATCGAGGGCGTTACTCAGCCCAGTATATGTTGTAAAAGTCCGAATACCTTAGGGAGTGTTCGGCGTCGCGAGTTTGGCCTTATATGCATCAGCTCTGAATCATGTCTTTGGTCAAATGTTGGGTTTGCCCGGCTCCTGGGTTTTGCTACATTACGTTCCGTTTTATCGGCTAAGGCGGCCAAAGGAGAACTACTGCGATTGTGCCATGGTTATTCTGGACGAGCACCTCAGTAGAGAAAGTCGAAAACTGATTGTCATGATACAGCGAGAGACTGGTGATACATGAAGGAAATATGCCCTAGAGGCAATAATAAAGTTATTATTTATTTCCTTATTTCATGATAAAGGTTTATCATTCATGCTAGAATTGTATTAACCGGAAACATGATACATGTGTGAATGCATAGACAAAACAAGATGTCGCTAGTATGCCTCTACTAGACTAGCTTGTTAATCAAAGATGGTTATGTTTCCTAACCATGAACAAGGAGTTGTTATTTGATTAACGAGGTCACATCATTAGTAGAATGATCTGATTGACATGACCCATTCCCTTAGCTTAGCACACGATCGTTTAGTATGTTGCTACTGCTTTTATCCATGACTTATACATGTTCTGTAACTATGAGATTATGCAACTCCGTTTACGGAGGAACACTTTGGTGCTACCAAGCGTCACAACGAATCGGGTGATTATAAAGGAGTACTACAGGTGTCTCCAAAGGCAGATGTTGGGTTGGCGTATTTGAGATTAGGTTTTGTCACTCCGATAGTCGGAGAGGTATCTCTGGGCCCTCTCGGTAATGCACATCATGAAGCCTTGCAAGCACTACAACTAATGAGTTAGTTGTGAGATGATGTATTACGGAACGAGTAAAGAGACTTGCGTAGCGAGATTGAACTAGGTATTGGATACCGACGATCGAATCTCGGGCAAGTAACATACCGATGACAAAGGAACAACGTATGTTGTTATGCGGTCTCGACCGACAAAGATCTTCGTAGAATATGTAGGAACCAATATGGGCATCCAGGTCCCGCTGTTGGTTATTGACCGTGAATAGTTCTAGGTCATGTCTACATTGTTCTCGAACCGTAGGGTCCCGCACGCTTAAGGTTTGATGGCGATGTTATTATGAGTTTATGTATTTTGATGTACGAAGGAGTTCGAGTCCCGGATGTGATCACGGACATGACGAGGAGTCTCGGAATGGCGAGACATAAAGATTGATATATTGGAAGCCTATGTTTGGAGTTGGAATGGTTCGGTAAAACGGAATTTCTCGAGTACCGGAGGTTACGGAACCCCCGGAGGTAAATGGGCCTCGATGGGCCTTAGTGGAAAGGAGAAGGGCAGCCCTAGGGGGCGCGCCTCCCCCTTCCCTAGTCCTACTAGGACTAGGAGAAGGGGCCGCCCCCTCTCTCTTTCCCTCCGGGAATCCTAGTCCAACTAGGATTGGGGGAATCCTACTCCCGGAGGAGTAGGACTCCCAGGCGCACCTCCTTAGGCCGCCGCCCCTCCCCCTGGCTCCTTTATATCTGGGGCAAGGGGCACCTTGACACACACAAGTTGATCGTGAGATCGTTCCTTAGCCGTGTGCGGTGCCCCTCCACCATATTCCACCTCGGTTATACCGTCATGAAGCTTAGGCGAAGCCTCGCGCCGTGAAACATCAAGATCGTCACCACGCCGTCGTGCTAACGGAACTCTCCTCGACACTCGGCTGGATCGAGTCTGAGGGACGCCATCGAGCTGTACGTGTGTCAAGAACTCGGGGCGTCGGAGTAACGGCGCCGGATCGGTCGGATCGCGAGGAGAACGACGACTACTTCCTCTACGTTGTGATCGCTTCCGCTTCGGGTCTACAAGGGTATGTGGACAACACTCTCCCCTCTCGTTGCTATACATCACCATGATCTTGCGTGTGCGTAGGAAAATTTTTGAAATTACTACGTTTCCCAACAGTGGCATCCGAGCCTAGGTTTTTATGGTTTGATGTTTTGCACGAGTAGAACACAAGTGAGTTGTGGGCGATACAAGTCATACTACCTACCAGCATGTCATACTTTGGTTCAGCGGTATTGTGAGATGAAGCGGCCCAGACCGACATTACGCGTACGCTTACGCGAGACTGGTTTCACCGCCACGAGCACTCGTTGCTTAAAGGTGACTGGTGGGTGTCTGTCTCTCTCACTTTAGTTGAACCGAGTGTGGCTACGCCCGGTCCTTGAGAAGGTTAAAACGAGTCTATTTGACGAAATATCGTTGTGGTTTTGATGCGAGGTGAGACTGGTTCTTGCTTAAGCCCGTAGCAGCCACGTAAAATTTGCAACAACAAAGTAGAGGACGTCTAACTTGTTTTTGCAGGGCATGTTGTGATGTGATATGGTCAAGACGTGATGCTATATTTTATTGTATGAGATGATCATGTTTTGTAACGAAGTTATCGGCAATGGCAGGAGCCATATGGTTGTCGCTTTATTGTATGCAATGCAATCATACTGTAATGCTTTACTTTATCACTAAGCGGTAGCGATAGTCGTAGTAGCATAAGTTTGGCGAGACGACAACGATGCTGCGATGGAGATCAAGGTGTCGCGCCGGTGACGATGGTGATCATGGTGGTGCAACAAGATGGAGATCATGAAGCACAAGATGATGATGACCATATCATATCACTTATATTGATTTGCATGTGATGTTTATCCTTTATGCATCTTATCTTGCTTTGATTGACGGTAGCATTATAAGATGATCTCTCACTAAATTATCAAGAAGTGTTCTCCCAGTATGCACGTTGCCAAAGTTCGTCGTGCCCAGACACCACGTGATGATCGGGTGTGATAAGCTCTACGTCCATCTACAACGGGTGCAAGCCAGTTTTGCACACGCAGAATACTCGGGTTATACTTGACGAGCCTAGCATATGCAGATATGGCCTCGGAACACGGAGACCGAAGGTCGGCGTGAATCATATAGTAGATATGATCAACATAAGATGTTCACCATTGAAAACTACTCCATTTCACGTGATGATCGGTTATGGTTTAGTTGATTTGGATCACGTGATCACTTGGATGACTAGAGATGTTTTTCTAAGTGGGAGTTCTTAAGTAATATGATTAATTGAACTTAAATTTATCATGAACTTAGTACTGATAGTATCTTGCTTGTCTATGTTTGATTGTAGATAGATGGCTCGTCTTTGTTGTTCCGTTGAATTTTAATGCGTTCCTTGAGAAAGCAAAGTTGAAAGATGATGGTAGCAATTACACGGACTGGGTCCGTTTGAGGATCATCCTCATTGCTGCATGTAAGAGCTACGCCCTGGATGCACCGCTAGGTGACAGTGCTCTTCTTTGGAGCAACGCCAGATGTTATGAGCGTCTGGCGAGCAAAGCGATGACTACTCTATAGTTCGATGTGCCATGCTTTACGGCTTAGAACCGGGACTTCAACGGCGTTTTGAGCGTCATGGAGCATATGAGATGTTCCAGAGTTGAAGTTAATATTCAACAGAATGCCCGGATTGAGAGATATGAAGTCTCCAATAAGTTCTATAGCTGCAAGATGGAGGAGAATAGTTACGTTAGTGAGCATATACTCGTAATGTCCGGGTACTACAATCACTTGACACAATTGGGAGTTAATCTTCCGGATGATTGTGTCATTGATGAATTCTCAATCACGCCACCAAGCTACAAAGGCTTCGTGATGAACTATAATATGCAAGGGTTAGTAAAGACTATACCGAGCTCTTCGCAATGCTAAAGGCTGCGGAGGTAGAAATCAAGAAGGAGCATCAAGTGTTGATGGTCAATAAGACCACTAGTTTCAAGAAGAAAGGCAAAGGGAAGAAGAAGGGAATCTCAAGAAGAACAGCAAGCAAGTTGTCGCTCAGAGAAGAAACCCAAGTCGGCCCTAAACCTGAAATCGAGTGCTTCTACCGCAAGCGATGGTCTTTGGAAGCGGAACTGCCCCAAGTATTTGGCGGATAAGAAGGATGGCAAGGTGAACAAAGGTATATGTGATATACATGTTATTGATGTGTACCTTACTAGAGCTCGTAGTAGCACTGGTATTTGATACTGGTTCATTGCTAATATTTGCAACTCAAAGCAGGACTACTGATTGCGAACTCGGCAAAGGACGAGGTGACGATGCGCGTGGGAAATGGTTCCAAAGTCGATGTGATCGCGGTCGGCACGCTACCTCTACATCTACCTTGGGATTAGTTTTAGACCTAAATAATTGTTATTTGGTGCTGCGTTGAGCATGAACATTATATCTGGATCTTGTTTGATGCGAGACGGTTATTCATTTAAATCGAGAGAATAATGGTTGTTCTATTTATATGAGTAATATCTTTTATGGTCATGCACCCTTGAGGAATGGTCTATTTCTTATGAATCTCGATAGTAGTGATACACATATTCATAATGTTGAAACCAAAAGATGCAGAGTTGATAATGATAGTGCAACTTATTTGTGGCATCGCCGTTTAGGTCATATCGATTGTAAAGCGCATGAAGAAACTCCATCTTGATGGACTTTTGGAGTCACTTGATTATGAATCACTTGGCACTTGCGAACCGTGCCTCATGGGCAAGATGACTAGAACACCGTTCTCGGTACTATGGAGAGAGCAACAGATTTGTTGGAAATCATACATCTGAGATGTATGTGGTCCAATGAATATTGAGGCTCGTGGCGGATATCGTTATTTTCTCACCTTCACAGATGACTTAAGTAGATATGGGTATATCTACTTAATGAAACATAAGTCTGAAACATTTGAAAAGTTCAAAGAATTTCAGAGTGAAGTTGAAAATCATCGTAACAAGAAAATTAAGTTTCTACGATCGATCGTGGAGGTGAATATTTGAGTTACTGAGTTTGGTCTACATTTGAAACAATGCGGAATAGTTTAGCAACTCACGCCACCGGAACACCACAGCGTAATGGTGTGTCCGAACGTCGTAATCGTACTTTACTAGATATGGTACGATCTATGATGTCTCTTACAGATTTACCGCTATCGTTTTGGGGTTATGCTCTAGAGACGGCCGCATTCACACTGAATAGAACACCGTCGAAATCCGTTGAGACGACACCTTATGAACTATGGTTTAGCAAGAAACCAAAGTTGTCGTTTCTTAAAGTTTGGGGATGCGATGCTTATGTGAAAAAGCTTCAACTGATAAGCTCGAACCCAAATCGGAGAAATGTGTCTTCATAGGATACCCAAAGGAGACAGTTGGGTACACCTTCTATCACAGATCCGAAGGCAAGACATTCGTTGCTAAGAATGGATCCTTTCTAGAGAAGGAGTTTCTCTCGAAAGAAGTGAGTGGGAGGAAAGTGGAACTTGATGAGGTAATAGTACCTTCTCCCTTACTTGAAAGTAGTTAAATCGCAGAAACCAGTTTACGAGACACCTACGCCAAGTAGTGAGGAAGTTGATGATGTTGATCATGAAACTTCAGATCAAGTTACTCGCAGAACCTCGTAGATCAACCAGAATAAGATCCGCACTGAGTGGTACGGTAATCCTGTTCGAAGTCATGCTACTAGATCATGATGAACCTACGAACTATGAAGAAGCGATGGTGAGCCCAGATTCATAAAATGGCTTGAGGCCATGAAATCGAGATGGGATCCATGTATGAAAACAAAGTGTGGACTTTGGTTGACTTGCCCGAGGGTAGGCAAGCAATAGAAAACAAGTGGATCTTCAAGAAGAAGACCGACGCGACGGTAATGTTATCGTCTATAAAGCTCGACTTGTCGCAAAAGGTTTTCGACAAGTTCAAGGGATTGACTACGATGAGACCTTCTCACCCGTAGCGATGCTTAAGTCCGTCCGAATCATGTTAGCAATTGCCGCATTTTATGATTATGAAATTTGGCAAATGGATGTAAAGACTGCATTCTGAATGGATTTCTGGAAGAAGAGTTGTATATGATGCAACCAGAAGGTTTTATCGATCCAAAGGGAGCTAACAAAGTGTGCAAGCTCCAGCGATCCATATATGGACTGGTGCAAGCATCTCGGAGTTGGAATAAACGTTTTGATAGTGTGATCAAAGCATTTGGGTTTTACTGAGACTTTTGGAGAAGCCTTGTATTTACAAGAAAGTGAGTGGGAGCTCAGAGCATTTCGATCTTATATGTGGATGACATATTCTGATCGGAAATGATATAGAATTCTGGATAGCATAAAGGGATACTTGAATAAGAGTTTTTCAATGAAAGACCTCGGTGAAGCTGCTTACATATTGGGCATCAAGATCTATAGAGATAGATCAAGACGCTTAATTGGACTTTCACAAAGCACATACCTTGACAAAGTTTTGAAGAAGTTCAAAATGGATCAAGCAAAGAAAGGGTTCTTGCACGTGTTACAAGGTGTGAAGTTGAGTCGACTCAATGCCCGACCACCGCAGAAGATAGAGAGAAAATGAAAGATGTTCCTATGCTTCAGCCATAGGCTCTATCATGTATGCAATCTGTGTACCGGACTGATGTGTGCCTTGCTATAAGCCTAGCAGGAGGTACCAAAGTAATCCAGAGTGGATCATGGACAGCGGTCAAGAACATCTGAAATACGAAAAGGACTAAGGATATGTTTCTCGTATATGGAGGTGACAAAGAGCTCATAAACGGTTACGTTGATGCAAGCTTTGACACCGATCCGACGATTCTAAATCGCAGACCGGATACGTATTTACACTAAACGGAGGAGCTGTCGGTTGGTGCAGTTCTAAACAAAGCGTCGTGGCGGGATCTACATGTGAAGCGGAATACATAGCAGCTTCGAAGCAGCTAATGAAGGAGTCGGATGAAGGAGTTCATATCCGATCTAGGTGTCATACCTAGTGCATCGGGTCCAATGAAAATCTTCGTGACAATATGGAGCAATTGCCTTAGCAAAGGAATCCAGATTTCACAAGAGGACCAAGCACATCAAGAGACGCTTCAATTCCATCCGGACTTAGTCCAGATGGAGACATAGAGATTTGCAAGATACATACGGATCTGAATGTTGCAGACCGTTGACTAAGCCTCTTCCACGAGCAAAACATGATCAGCACCAAGACTCCATGGGTGTTAGAATCATTCTTGTGTAATCTAGATTATTGACTCTAGTGCAAGTGGGAGACTGAAGGAAATATGCCCTAGAGGCAATAATAAAGTTATTATTTATTTCCTTATTTCATGATAAAGGTTTATCATTCATGCTAGAATTGTATTAACCGGAAACATGATACATGTGTGAATGCATAGACAAAACAAGATGTCACTAGTATGCCTCTACTAGACTAGCTTGTTAATCAAAGATGGTTATGTTTCCTAACCATGAACAAGGAGTTGTTATTTGATTAACGAGGTCACATCATTAGTAGAATGATCTGATTGACATGACCCATTCCCTTAGCTTAGCACACGATCGTTTAGTATGTTGCTACTGCTTTTATCCATGACTTATACATGTTCGTAACTATGAGATTATGCAACTCCGTTTACGGAGGAACACTTTGGTGCTACCAAACGTCACAACGAATCGGGTGATTATAAAGGAGTACTACAGGTGTCTCCAAAGGCAGATGTTGGGTTGGCGATTTGAGATTAGGTTTTGTCACTCCGATAGTCGGAGAGGTATCTCTGGGCCCTCTCGGTAATGCACATCATCTGAAGCCTTGCAAGCACTACAACTAATGAGTTAGTTGTGAGATGATGTATTACGGAACGAGTAAAGAGACTTGCGGTAACGAGATTGAACTAGGTATTGGATACCGACGATCGAATCTCGGGCAAGTAACATACCGATGACAAAGGGAACAACGTATGTTGTTATGCGGTCGACCGACAAAGATCTTCGTAGAATATGTAGGAACCAATATGGGCATCCAGGTCCCGCTGTTGGTTATTGACCGTGAATAGTTCTAGGTCATGTCTACATTGTTCTCGAACCGTAGGGTCCGCACGCTTAAGGTTTCGATGGCGGTTATTATGAGTTTATGTATTTTGATGTACCGAAGGAGTTCGGAGTCCGGATGTGATCACGGACATGACGAGGAGTCTCGGAATGGCGAGACATAAAGATTGATATATTGGAAGCCTATGTTTGGAGTTGGAATGGTTCGCTAAAACGGAATTTCTGGAGTACTTGGGAGGTTACTGGAACCCCGGAGGTAAATGGGCCTCGATGGGCCTTAGTGGAAAGGAGAAGGGCAGCCCTAGGAGGGCGCCTCCCCTTCCCTAGTCCTACTAGGACTAGGAGAAGGGGCCGCCCCCTCTCTCTTTCCCCTCGGGAATCCTAGTCCAACTAGGATTGGGGGAATCCTACTCCCGGAGGAGTAGGACTCCCAGGCGCACCTCCTTAGGCATGGCCCCTCCCCCTGGCTCCTTTATATACGGGGCAAGGGGCACCTTGACACACACAAGTTGATCGTGAGATCGTTCCTTAGCCGTGTGCGGTGCCCCCTCCACCATATTCCACCTCGGTTATACGTCGTCGAAGCTTAGGCGAAGCCTGCGCGCCGTGAAACATCAAGATCGTCACCACGCCGTCGTCTTGTGGAACTCTCCTCGACACTCGGCTGGATCGAGTACGAGGACGTCATCGAGCTGTACGTGTGTCAAGAACTCGGGCGTCGGAGTAACGGCGCGGGATCGGTCGGATCGCGAGGAGAACGTCGACTACTTCCTCTACGTTGTGATCGCTTCCGCTTCGGGTCTACAAGGGTATGTGGACAACACTCTCCCCTCTCGTTGCTATACATCACCATGATCTTGCGTGTGCGTAGGAAAATTTTTGAAATTACTACGTTTCCCAACAATACATCTCCAACGTATCTATAATTTTTGATTGCTCCATGCTACTTTATCTACTGTTTTGGACTATATTGGGCTTTACTTTCCACTTTTATATTATTTGTGGGACTAACCTATTAACCGGAGGCCCAGCCCAGAATTACTGTTTTTTGCCTATTTCAGTGTTTCGAAGAAACAGAATATCAAACGGAGTCCAAACGGAATGAAACCTTCGGGAACGTGATTTTCTCACTGAACGTGATCCAGGAGACTTGGACCCTAATCCAAGAAGTGCTAGAGGCGGTCACGAGGGTGGAGGGCGCCCCCTGGGTGCGCCCCTACCTCGTGGGCCCCCTGGCGCTCCACCGACGTACTCCTTCCTCCTATATATACCTACGTACCCCCAAACGATCAGAACAGGAGCCAAAAACCTAATTCCACTGCCGCAACCTTCTGCATCCACGAGATCCCATCTTGGGGCCTATTCCGGAGCTCCGCCGGAGGGGGCATCCACCATGTAGGGCTTCTACATCAACACCATAGCTCCTCCGATGAAGTGTGAGTAGTTTACTTCAGACCTTCGGGTCCATAGTTAGTAGGTAGATGGCTTCTTCTCTCTTTTTGGATCTCAATACAATGTTCTCCCCCTCTCTCGTGGAGATCTATTCTATGTAATCTTCTTTTTGCGGTGTGTTTGTTGAGACCGATGAATTGTGGGTTTATGACCCAGTATTATCTATGCAAAATATTTGATTCTTCTCTGAATTCTTTTATGTATGATTGAGTTATCTTTGCAAGTCTCTTTGAATTATCCTTTTTGGTTTGGCCAACTAGATTGGTAGTTCTTGCAATGGGAGAAGTGCTTAGCTTTGGGTTCAATCTTGCGGTGTCCTTACCCAGTGACAGAAGGGGCAGCAAGGCACGTATTGTATTGTTGCCATCGAGGATAACAAGAGATGGGGTTTTTATCATATTGCATGAATTTATCCCTCTACATCATGTCATCTTGCTTAAAGCGTTACTCTGTTTTTAACTTAATACTCTAGATGCATGCTAGATAGCGGTCGATGAGTGGAGTAATAGTAGTAGATCCAGAATCGTTTCTATCTACTTGTCTTGGATGTGATGCCTATATACATGATCGTTGCCTAGATATGCTCATAACTATGCTCAATTCTGTCAATTGCTCAACAGTAATTTTTTCACCCACCGTAGAATACTTATGCTCTTGAGAGAAGCCACTAGTGAAACCTATGGCCCCCGGGTCTATTCTCATCATATCAATCTCTATTACTTTATTTACTTGCTTTGTTTTACTTTGCCTTTGTCTTTTTACTTTGCATCTATCTATCAAAAATACCAAAAATATTATCTATCAGATCTTACTCTCGTATGTGACCGTGAAGGAATTGACAACCCCTAATCGCGTTGGTTGCGAGTTGCTATCGTTTTGTGTAGGTACGAGGGACTTGTGCGTGGTCTCCTACTGGATTGATACCTTGGTTCTCAAAAACTAAGGGAAATACTTACGCTACTTTGCTGCATCATCCTCTCCTCTTCGGGGAAATCCAACGCAGTGCTCAAGAGGTAGGAAGATGAATTTCTGGCGCCGTTGCCGGGGAGGCTCACGCAAGCAAGTCAACAATACCAAGTACCCATCGCAATCCATATCTCTCGCATTACATTATTTGCCATTTGCCTCTCGCTTTCCTCTCCCCCACTTCACCCTTGCCGTTTTATTCGCCCTGTCTTTCCCAATCTCCTCCTCTCTTTCTTGTTTGCCTTTTTCTTGTTGTCTTTCTGTTTGCTCGTGTGTTGGATTACTTGTTGCCATGGCGCAAGATAATACCAAATTGTGTGATTTCTCGAATACCAATAATAACGATTTCCTTAGTACTCCGATTGCTCCTCTTAATAATAATGAGTCTTGTGAAATCAATACCGCTTTGCTGAATCTTGTTATGAAAGATCAATTCGCCGGCCTTCCAAGTGAAGATGCCGCTACTCATCTAAACAATTTTGTTGATTTGTGTGATATGCAAAAGAAGAAAGATACGGATAACAATATTGTCAAATTGAAGTTATTTCCGTTTTCACTTAGAGATCGTGCTAAAGTTTGGTTTTCGTCTTTGCCTAAGAATAGTATTGATTCTTGGAACAAGTGCAAAGATGCTTTTATCTCTAAGTATTTTCCTCCCGCTAAGATTATCACTCTTAGGGACGATATCATGAATTTTAAACAACTTGATCATGAGCATGTTGCCCAATATTGGGAAAGAATGAAATTGATGCTTCGCAATTGCCCTACTCATGGTTTGAATTTATGGATGATCATACAAAATTTTTATGCCGGATTGAATTTTGCTTCTAGAAATCTTTTAGATTTGGCCGCGGGAGGCACGTTTATGGAAATTACATTAGGAGATGCTACAAAATTGCTTGATAATATTATGGATAATTATTCTCAATGGCACACCAAAAGATATTCTAGTAAAAAAGTGCATGCTATAGAAGAAATCAATGTTTTGAGTGAAAAGATGGATGAACTTATGAAGATGTTTGCTCCTAAAAATACTCCTCTTGATCCCAATGATATTCCTTTGTCTACTTTGCTTGAGAATAATAATGAATCTATGGATGTGAATTTTGTTGGTAGGAATAGTTTTGGAAACAATGTTTATAGAGGGAATTTTAATCCTAGGCCTTATCCTAGTAATCCTTCTAATAATTATGGAAATTCCTACAACAACTCTTATGGAAATTTCAATAAGATGCCCTCTGAATTTGAGAGTAGTGTTAAAGAGTTTATGAATTCACAAAAGAATTTTAATGCTTTGCTTGAAGAGAAATATCTTAAAGTTGATGATTTGGCTAGGAACGTTGATAGAATTTCTCTTGACATTGATTCTTTAAAGCTTAGATCTATTCCTCCTAAGCATGATATCAATGAGTCTCTCAAAGCCATGAGAATTTCCATTGATGAGTGCAAGGAAAGAACCGCTAGGATGCGTGCTTCCAAAGATGCCTTTATTAAAGCGTGTTCTTCCAATTCCTATGAAAATCAAGATGGAGATCTAAAAGTTATTGATGTGTCCCCCATTAAATCTTTGTTTTGCAATATGAATCTTGATGAAACTGAATATGATCTTCCTTTACCTAGAAGGCGTTCTAAGAATTCGGAGTTTCTAGATCTTGATGATGAAATTGATGAAAGTGGGATTGAAAGAAATAAAAACCTAGATGTTGCTAAACCCACTATTTTGGATCTCAAGGAATTTAATTATGAAAATTGCTCTTTGATTGGTTGTATTTCCTTGTTGCAATCCGTGCTAGATTCTCCTCATGCTTATAGTCAAAATAAGGCCTTTACCGAACACATCATCGATGCCTTGATGCAATCTTGTGAAGAAAAACTTGAGTTGAAAGTTTCTATCCCTAGAAAACTCTATGATGAGTGGGAACCTACTACTAAAATTAAAATTAAAGATTATGAGTTCCATGCTTTGTGAGATTTGGGTGCTAGTGTCTCTACTATTCCCAAAGCTTTATGTGATTTGCTAGATTTCCGTGATTTTGATGATTTCTCTCTAAACTTGCATCTTGCGGATTCCACTATTAAAAGGCCTATGGGAAGAATTAATTATGTTCTTATTGTTGCAAATAGGAATTATGTGCCCGTAGAATTTATCGTTCTTGATTGCAATCCTTCATGTCCTATTATTCTTGGTAGACCTTTCCTTAGAACGATTGGTGCAATTATTGATATGAAGGAAGGGAATATTAGATTCCAATTTCCCTTAAAGAAGGGCATGGAACACTTCCCTAGTAAGAAATAAAATTACCATATGAATCTATCATGAGAGCCACTTATGGATTGCCTACCAAAGATGGCAATACCTAGATCTATCCTTGCTTTTATGCCTAGCTTGGGGTGTTAAACGATAGCGCTTGTTGGGAGGCAACCCAATTTTATTTTGTGTTTTTGTTTGTGCTTATGTTTAGGAATAAATAATCCATCTAGCCTCTGTTTGGATGTGGTTTTATGTTTTAATTAGTGTTTGTGCCAAGTAGAACCTATAGGATAACCTACGATGATAGTTGATTTGATTCTGCTGAAAAACAGAAACTTTGCGTGCATGAATATAATTTTGTTAAATCACAGGAACGTGATTTTGCGTTGATTCTTTTTTATTCTGTTCAATAAACAAATTTTCCAGGACTTCCTATTTTGGTAGAATTTTTAGAGTTCCAGAAGTTTGCGTTAGTTACAGATTGCTACAGACTGTTCTGTTTTTGATAGATTCTGTTTTACGTGTGTTGTTTGCTTATTTTAATGAATCTATGGCTAGTAAAATAGTTTATAATCCATAGAGAAGTTGGAATACAGTAGGTTTAACACCAATATAAATAAAGAATGAGTTAGTTACAGTACCTTGAAGTAATCTTTTTTTTCTTTCTCTAACGGAGCTCACGAGATTTCTGTTGAGTTTTGTGTTGTGAAGTTTTCAAGTTTTGGGTGAATTCCTTTGATGGATTATGGAACAAGGAGTGGCAAGAGCCTAAACTTGGGGATGCCCATGGCACCTCCAAGATAATCCAAGGACACCAAAAAGTCAAAGCTTGGGGATGCCCCGGAAGGCATCCCCTCTTTCGCCCACTTCCATCGGTAATTTACTTGGAGCTAAATTTTTATTCACTACATGATATGTGTTTTGCTTGGAGCGTCTTGTATTATTTGAGTCTTTGCTTGTTAGTCTACCACAATCATCCTTGCTGTACACACCTTTTGAGGGAGCCATACATGAATTGGAATTTGCTAGAATACTCATAGTGCTTCACTTATATCTTTTGAGCTTGATAGTTTTGCTCATAGTGCTTCACTTATATCTTTTGAGCTTGATAGTTTTTTCTCTAGTGCTTCACTTAGATCTTTTAGAGCACGGTGGTGGATTTGTTTTAAAGAAACTATTGATCTCTCATGCTTCACTTAGATTATTTTTAGAGTCATTAATAGCATGGTAATTTGCTTAATGTTAATATACTTGGTATTCAAGATATGTGAAACTTTCTTTTGAGTGCGTTGAATACTAAGATAAGTTTGATGCTTGATAATTGGTTTGAGATATGGAGGTGATAATATCAAAGTCGTGCTAGTTGGGTAATTACTAATTCAAAGAATTCTTGTGTTGAAGTTTGCAAGTCCCATAGCATGCACGTATGGTTAAAGTTGTGTAACAAATTTGAAACATGAAGTGTACCTGGCTTGTGCATCCTTATGAGTGGCGGTCGGGGACGAGCGATGGTCTTTTCCTACCAATCTATCCCCCTAGGAGCATGCGCGTAGTACTTGATTTTTGATGACTTCTAAATTTTTGCAATAAGTATATGAGTTCTTTTGACTAATGTTGAGTCCATGGATTATACGCACTCTCACCTTTCCGCCTTTGCTAGCCTCTTGATGCCGTGCATTGCCCTTTCTCACCTTGAGAGTTGGCGCAAACTTAGCGGTGCATCAAACCTCGTGATACGATACACTCTATCACACATAAACCTCCTTATATCTTCCTCAAAACAGCCACCATACCTACCTATCATGGCATTTCCATAGCCATTCCGAGATATATTGCCATGCAACTTCCATCATCATCATGACATACATTACTTTTGTCACATTGCCATTGCATGATCATGTGGTTGACATCGTATTTGTGGCAAAGCCACCATGCATTATTTTTCATACATGTCACTATTGATTCATTGCACCATCCCGGTACACCGCCGGAGGCATTCATATAGAGTCATATCTTGTTCTAAGTTTCGAGTTGTAATCCTTATGTTGTAATCAATACAAGTGTGATGATCATCATTTTTTAGAGCATTGCCCAAATAAAATAAAATAAAATAAAAAGAGAAAGGCCAAAAGAAAAAAAGAAAGGCCCATAAAAATAAAAAAATAAAAAGGGCAATGCTACTATCTCTTTTTCCACACTTCTGCTTCAAAGTAGCACCTTGTTCTTCATGTAGTGAGTCTCATATATTGTGCTTCAAAGTAGCACCTTGTTCTTCATGTAGTGAGTCTCATAAGTAGTCCTTTTTATACTAGTGGGAATTTTCATTGTAGAACTTGGCTTGTATATTCCTACGATGGGCTTCCTCAAATGCCCTAGGTCTTCGTGAGCAAGCAAGTTGGATGCACACCCACTAGTTTTCTTTTGTTGAGCATTCATAGCTCTAGTGCATCCGTTGCATGGCAATCCCTACTCCTCATGTGACATCAATTGATGGGCATCTCCATAGCCCGTTGATTAGCCTCGTCAATGTGAGACTTTCTTCTTTTTTGTCTTCTCCACACAATCACCATCATCATATTCTATTCCACCCATAGTGCTATATCCATGGCTCACGCTCATGTATTGTGTGAAGGTTTAAAAAGTTTGAGATTATTTAAGTATGAAACAATTGCTTGGCTTGTCATAGGGGGTATAGAAGTTGGGAACATATTTGTGTGACGAAAATGAAGCATAGCCTAACTATATGATTTTGTAGGGATGAACTTTCTTTTGCCATGTTATTTTGAGAAGACATGATTGCTTTGATTAGTATGCTTGAAGTATTATTATTTTTGTGTCAATATGAACTTTTGTCTTGAATCTTTCGGATCTGAATATTCATGTCACAATTAAGAAGATTTACATTGAAATTATGCCAAAGTATCACTCCGCATCAAAAAATCTCTTTTTTATCATTTACCTACTCGAGGACGAGCAGGAATTAAGCTTGGGGATGCCTGATACGTCTCCAACGTATCTATAATTTTTGATTGCTCCATGCTATTTTATCTACTGTTTTGGACTATATTGGGCTTTATTTTCCACTTTTATATTATTTTTGGGACTAACCTATTAACCGGAGGCCCAGCCTGTAATTGCTTGTTTTTTGCCTATTTCGGTGTTTCAAGAAAGCAGAATATCAAACGGAGTCCAAACGGAATGAAACCTTCGGGAACGTGATTTTCTCACCGAACGTGATCCAGGAGACTTGGACCCTACTCCAAGAAGTGCCAGAGACGGTCACGAGGGTGGAGGGCGCGCCCCCCTGGGCGCACCTCCCTACCTCGTGGGCCCCCTGGCGCTCCACCGACGTACTCCTTCCTCCTATATATACCTACGTACCCCCAAACGATCAGAATAGGAGCCAAAAACCTAATTCCACTGCCGCAACCTTCTGTATCCACGAGATCCCATCTTGGGGCCTGTTCTGGAGCTCCGCCGGAGGGGGCATCCACCTGAAGGAAATATGCCCTAGAGGCAATAATAAAGTTATTATTTATTTCCTTATTTCATGATAAATGTTTATCATTCATGCTAGAATTGTATTAACCGGAAACATGATACATGTGTGAATGCATAGACAAAACAACATGTCACTAGTATGCCTCTACTAGACTAGCTTGTTAATCAAAGATGGTTATGTTTCCTAACCATGAACAAGGAGTTGTTATTTGATTAATGAGGTCACATCATTAGTAGAATGATCTGATTGACATGACCCATTCCCTTAGCTTAGCACACGATCGTTTAGTATGTTGCTACTGCTTTTATCCATAACATATACATGTTCCTGTAACTATGAGATTATGCAACTCCGTTTACGGAGGAACACTTTGGTGCTACCAAGCGTCACAACGAATCGGGTGATTATAAAGGAGTACTACAGGTGTCTCCAAAGGCGATGTTGGGTTGGCGTATTTGAGATTAGGTTTGGTCACTCCGATTGTCGGAGAGGTATCTCTGGGCCCTCTCGGTAATGCACATCACTTAAGCCTTGCAAGCACTACAACTAATGAGTTAGTTGTGAGATGATGTATTACGGAACGAGTAAAGAGACTTGCGTAACGAGATTGAACTAGGTATTGGATACCGACGATCGAATCTCGGGCAAGTAACATACCAATGACAAAGGAACAACGTATGTTGTTATGCGGTCCGACCGATAAAGATCTTCGTAGAATATGTAGGAACCAATATGGGCATCCAGGTCCCGCTGTTGGTTATTGACCGTGAATAGTTCTAGGTCATGTCTACATTGTTCTCAAACCGTAGGGTCCATGACGCTTAAGGTTTCGATGGCGGTTATTATGAGTTTATGTATTTTGATGTACCGAAGGAGTTCGAGTCCGGATGTGATCACGGACATGACGAGGAGTCTCGAAATGGTCGAGACATAAAGATTGATATATTGGAAGCCTATGTTTGGAGTTGGAATGGTTCCGGGAAAACGGAATTCTCGGAGTACCGGAGGTTACGGAACCCCCGGAGGTAAATGGGCCTCGATGGGCCTTAGTGGAAAGGAGAAGGGCCAGCCCTAGGTGGTGGCGCCTCCCCCTTCCCTAGTCCTACTAGGACTAGGAGAAGGGCCGCCCCCCTCTCTCTTTCCCCTCAGGAATCCTAGTCCAACTAGGATTGGGGGAATCCTACTCCCGGAGGAGTAGGACTCCTGTGCGCGCCACCCTTGGCCGCCGCCCCTCCCCTTGCTCCTTTATATCTGAGGCAGGGGGCACCTTGGAACACACAAGTTGATCGTTAGATCGTTCCTTAGCCGTGTGCGGTGCCCCCTCCACCATATTCCACCTCGGTTATACCGTCATGAAGCTTAAGCGAAGCCTGCGCCGTGAAACATCAAGATCGCCACCACGCCGTCGTCTTGTGGAACTCTCCTCGACACTCGGCTGGATCGAGTCGAGGGCGTCATCGAGCTGTACGTGTGTCAAGAACTCGGGGCGTCGAGTAACGGCGCCGGGATCGGTCGGATCGCGAGGAGAACGTCGACTACTTCCTCTACGTTGTGATCGCTTCCGCCGGGTCTACAAGGGTATGTGGACAACACTCTCCCCTCTCGTTGCTATACATCACCATGATCTTGCGTGTGCGTAGGAAAATTTTGAAATTACTCGTTCCCCAACAGTGGCATCCGAGCCTAGGTTTTTCTATGGTTTGATGTTTTGCACGAGTAGAACACAAGTGAGTTGTGGGCGATACAAGTCATACTACCTACCAGCATGTCATACTTTGGTTCAGCGGTATTGTGAGATGAAGCGGCCCGGACCGACATTACGCCAGACGCTTACGCGAGACTGGTTTCACCGCCACGAGCACTCGTTGCTTAAAGGTGACTGGTGGGTGCCTATCTCTCTCACTTTAGTTGAACCGAGTGTGGCTCGCCCGGTCCTTGAGAAGGTTAAACGGAGTCTATTTGACGAAGTATCGTTGTGGTTTTGATGCGAGGTGAGACTGGTTCTTGCTTAAGCCCGTAGCAGCCACGTAAAATTTGCAACAACAAAGTAGAGGACGTCTAACTTGTTTTTGCAGGGCATGTTGTGATGTGATATGGTCAAGGCGTGATGCTATATTTTATTGTATGAGATGATCATGTTTTGTAACCGAAGTTATCGGCAATCGGCAGGAGCCATATGGTTGTCGCTTTATTGTATGCAATGCAATGCATGTAATGCTTTACTTTATCACTAAGCGGTAGTGATAGTCGTAGAAGCATAAGTTTGGCGAGACGACAACGATGCTACGATGGAGATCAAGGTGTCGCGCCGGTGGCGATGGTGATCATGGTGGTCTTTGCAAGATGGAGATCGTGAAGCACAAGATGATGATGACCATATCATATCACTTATATTGATTTGCATGTGATGTTTATCCTTTTATGCATCTTATCTTGCTTTGATTGGCGGTAGCATTATAAGATGATCTCTCACTAAATTATCAAGAAGTGTTCTCCCGAGTATGCACCGTTGCCAAAGTTAAATCGTGCCCGGACACCACGTGATGATCGGGTGTGATAAGCTCTCGTCCATCTACAACGGGTGCAAGCCAGTTTTGCACACGCAGAATACTCGGGTTATACTTGCGAGCCTAGCATATGCAGATATGGCCTCGAACACGGAGACCGAAAGGTCGGCGTGAATCATATAGTAGATATGATCAACATAAGATGTTCACCATTGAAAACTACTCCATTTCACGTGATGATCGGTTATGGTTTAGTTGATTTGGATCACGTGATCACTTAGATGACTAGAGATGTTTTTCTAAGTGAGAGTTCTTAAGTAATATGATTAATTAAACTTAAATTTATCATGAACTTAGTACTGATAGTATCTTGCTTGTCTATGTTTGATTGTAGATAGATGGCTCGTCTTTGTTGTTCCGTTAAATTTTAATGCGTTCCTTGAGAAAGCAAAGTTGAAAGATGATGGTAGCAATTACGGACTGGGTCCGTATTTGAGGATCATCCTCATTGCTGCCTGGAAGAGTTACGTCTGGATGCACCGCTAGGTGAGCAACTTCTTCTTGGAGCAACGCCGGATGTTATGAGCGTCTGGCGAGCAAAGCTGATGACTACTCTATAGTTCGATGTGCCATGCTTTACGGCTTAGAACCGGGACTTCAACGGCGTTTTGAGCGTCATGGAGCATATGAGATGTTCCAGAGTTGAAGTTGATATTCAACAGAATGCCCGGATTGAGAGATATGAAGTCTCCAATAAGTTCTATAGCTGCAAGATGGAGGAGAACAGTTACATTAGTGAGCATATACTCGAATGTCTGGGTACTACAATCACTTGACACAATTGGGAGTTAATCTTCCGGATGATTGTGTCATTGATGAATTCTCAATCACGCCACCAAGCTACAAAGGCTTCGTGATGAACTATAATATGCAAGGGTTAGTAAAGACTATACCGAGCTCTTCGCAATGCTAAAGGCTGCGGAGGTAGAAATCAGAAGGAGCATCAAGTGTTGATGGTCAATAAGACCACTAGTTTCAAGAAGAAAGGTAAAGGGAAGAAGAAGGGAATCTCAAGAAGAACAGCAAGCAAGTTCTTTGCTCGGGAGAAGAAACCCAAGTCTGGACCTAAACCTGAAACCGAGTGCTTCTCGCAAGCGGTAGTCCTTTGGAAGCGGAACTGCCCCAAGTATTTGGCGGATAAGAAGGATGGCAAGGTGAACAAAGGTATATGTGATATACATGTTATTGATGTGTACCTTACTAGAGCTCGTAGTAGCACTGGTATTTGATCTGGTTACATTGCTAATATTTGCAACTCAAGCAGGACTACTGATTGCGAACTCGGCAAAGGGCGAGGTGACGATCTTGGCGTGGGAAATGGTTCCAAAGTCGATGTGATCGCGGTCGGCACGCTACCTCTACATCTACCTTGGGATTAGTTTTAGACCTAAATAATTGTTATTTGGTGCTGCGTTGAGCATGAACATTATATCTGGATCTTGTTTGATGCGAGGCGGTTATTCATTTAAATCAGAGAATAATGGTTGTTCTATTTATATGAGTAATATCTTTTATGGTCATGCACCCTTGAGGAGTGGTCTATTTCTTATGAATCTCGATAGTAGTGATACACATATTCATAATGTTGAAACCAAAAGATCAGAGTTGATAATGATAGTGCAACTTATTTGTGTACTTGCCGTTTAGGTCATATCGGTGTAAAGCGCATGAAGAAACTCCATCTTGATGGACTTTTGGAGTCACTTGATTATGAATCACTTGGCACTTGCGAACCGTGCCTCATGGGCAAGATGACTAGAACACCGTTCTCGGTACTATGGAGAGAGCAACAGATTTGTTGGAAATCATACATACAGATGTATGTGGTCCGATGAATATTGAGGCTCGTGGTGGATATCGTTATTTTCTCACCTTCACAGATGACTTAAGCAGATATGGGTATATCTACTTAATGAAACATAAGTCTGAAACGTTTGAAAAGTTCAAAGAATTTCAGAGTGAAGTTGAAAATCATCGTAACAAGAAAATTAAGTTTCTACGATCGATCGTGGAGGTGAATATTTGAGTTATGAGTTTGGTCTACATTTGAAACAATGCGGAATAGTTTAGCAACTCACGCCACCGGAACACCACAGCGTAATGGTGTGTCCGAGCGTCATGTCGTACTTTACTAGATATGGTACGATCTATGATGTCTCTTACAGATTTATCGCTATCGTTTTGGGGTTATGCTCTAGAGACAGCCGCATTCACACTAAATAGAACACCGCGAAATCCGTTGAGGCGACACCTTATGAACTGTGGTTTAGCAAGAAACCAAAGTTGTCGTTTCTTAAAGTTTGGGGATGCGATGCTTATGTGAAAAACTTCAACCTGATAAGCTCGAACCCAAATCGAATGTGTCTTCATAGGATACCCAAAGGAGACAGTTGGGTACACCTTCTATCACAGATCCGAAGGCAAGACATTCGTTGCTAAGAATGGATCCTTTCTAGAGAAGGAGTTTCTCTCGAAAGAAGTGAGTGGGAGGAAAGTGGAACTTGATGAGGTAATAGTACCTTCTCCCTTACTTGAAAGTAGTTAAATCGCAGAAACCAGTTTACGAGATACCTCGCCAAGTAGTGAGGAAGTTGATGATGTTGATCATGAAACTTCAGATCAAGTTCCGCAGAACCTCGTAGATCAACCGAGTAAGATCCGCACTGAGTGGTACGGTAATCCTGTTCGGAAGTCATGCTACTAGATCATGATGAACCTACGAACTATGAAGAAGCGATGGTGAGCCCAGATTCCACAAGATGGCTTGAGGCCATGAAATCGAGATGGGATCCATGTATGAAAACAAAGTGTGGACTTTGGTTGACTTGCCGAGGATAGGCAAGCAATAGAAAACAAGTGGATCTTCAAGAAGAAGACCGACGCCGACGGTAATGTTTCGTCTACAAAGCTCGACTTATCGCAAAGGGTTTCGACAAGTTCAAGGGATTGACTACGATGAGACCTTCTCACCCGTGGCGATGCTTAAGTCCGTCCGAATCATGTTAGCAATTGCCGCATTTTATGATTATGAAATTTGGCAAATGGATGTAAAGACTGCATTCTGAATGGATTTACGGAAGAAGAGTTGTATATGATGCAACGAGAAGGTTTTATCGATCCAAAGGAGCTAACAAAGTGTGCAAGCTCCAGCGATCCATCTATGGACTGGTGCAAGCATCTCGGAGTTGGAATAAGCGCTTTGATAGTGTGATCAAAGCATTTGGGTTTATCTGAGACTTTTGGAGAAGCTGTATTTACAAGAAAGTGAGTGGGAGCTCTGTAGCATTTCGATATTATATGTAGATGACATATTGCTGATCGGAAATGATATAGAATTCTGGATAGCATAAAGGGATACTTGAATAAGAGTTTTCAATGAAAGACCTCGGTGAAGCTGCTTACATATTGGGCATTAAGATCTATAGAGATAGATCAAGGCGCTTAATTGGACTTTCACAAAGCACATACCTTGACAAGGTTTTGAAGAAGTTCAAAATGGATCAAGCAAAGAAAGGGTTCTTGCCGTGTTACAAGGTGTGAAGTTGAGTCGGACTCAATGCCCGACCACTGCAGAAGATAGAGAGAAAATGAAAGATGTTCCTATGCTTCAGCCATAGGCTCTATCATGTATGCAATGCTGTGTACCGGACTGATGTGTGCCTTGCTATAAGCCTAGCGAGGAGGTACCAAAGTAATCCAGAGTGGATCATTGGACAGCGGTCAAGAACATCTGAAATACGAAAAGGACGAAGGATATGTTTCTCGTATATGGAGGTGACAAAGAGCTCATAAATGGCAGTTACGTTGATGCAAGCTTTGACACTAATCGAGACGATTCTAAATCGCAGACCGGATCGTATTTACACTAAGCGGAGGAGCTGTCGGTTGGTGCAGTTCTAAACAAAGCGTCGTGGCGGGATCTACATGTGAAGCGGAATACATAGCAGCTTCGGAAGCAGCTAATGAAGGAGTGCGGATGAAGGAGTTCATATCCGATCTAGGTGTCATACCTAGTGCATCGGGTCAATGAAAATCTTCGTGACAATCTTGGAGCAATTGCCTTAGCAAAGGAATCCAGATTTCACAAGAGGACCAAGCACATCAAGAGGCGCTTCAATTCCATCCGGGACTTAGTCCAGACGGGAGACATAGAGATTTGCAAGATACATACGGATCTGAATGTTGCGAGACCGTTGACTAAGCCTCTTCCACGAGCAAAACATGATCAGCACCAAGACTCCATGGGTGTTAGAATCATTCTTGTGTAATCTAGATTATTGACTCTAGTGCAAGTGGGAGGATGAAGGAAATATGCCCTAGAGGCAATAATAAAGTTATTATTTATTTCCTTATTTCATGATAAATGTTTATCATTCATGCTAGAATTGTATTAACGGAAACATGATACATGTGTGAATGCATAGACAAAACAACATGTCACTAGTATGCCTCTACTAGACTAGCTTGTTAATCAAAGATGGTTATGTTTCCTAACCATGAACAAGGAGTTGTTATTTGATTAATGAGGTCACATCATTAGTAGAATGATCGATTGACATGACCCATTCCCTTAGCTTAGCACACGATCGTTTAGTATGTTGCTCTGCTTTTATCCATAACATATACATGTTCCTGTAACTATGAGATTATGCAACTCCGTTTACGGAGGAACACTTTGGTGCTACCAAGCGTCACAACGAATCGGGTGATTATAAAGGAGTACTACAGGTGTCTCCAAAGGCAGATGTTGGGTTGGCGTATTCGAGATTAGGTTTTGTCACTCCGATAGTCGGAGAGGTATCTCTGGGCCCTCTCGGTAATGCACATCACTTAAGCCTTGCAAGCACTACAACTAATGAGTTAGTTGTGAGATGATGTATTACGGAACGAGTAAAGAGACTTGCCGTAGCGAGATTGAACTAGGTATTGGATACCGACGATCGAATCTCGGGCAAGTAACATACCGATGACAAAGGAACAACGTATGTTGTTATGCGGTCTCGACCGATAAAGATCTTCGTAGAATATGTAGGAACCAATATGGGCATCCAGGTCCGCTGTTGGTTATTGACCGTGAATAGTTCTAGGTCATGTCTACATTGTTCTCGAACCGTAGGGTCCGCACGCTTAAGGTTTCGATGGCGGTTATTATGAGTTTATGTATTTTGATGTACCGAAGGAGTTCGAGTCCGGATGTGATCACGGACATGACGAGGAGTCTCGAAATGGTCGAGACATAAAGATTGATATATTGGAAGCCTATGTTTGGAGTTGGAATGGTTCGGTAAAACGGAATTTACCGGAGTACCGGGAGGTTACCGGAACCCCCCCGGGAGGTAAATGGGCCTCGATGGGCCTTGGTGGAAAGGAGAAGGGCCAGCCCTAGGTGGCGCGCGCCTCCCCTTCCCTAGTCCTACTAGGACTAGGAGAAGGGGGCCGGCCCCCTCTCTCTCTTTCCCCCAGGAATCCTAGTCCAACTAGGATTGGGGGAATCCTACTCCCGGAGGAGTAGGACTCCTGGCGCGCCACCCTTGGCCGCCCCCTCCCCTTGCTCCTTTATATCTGGGGCAGGGGGCACCTTGGAACACACAAGTTGATCGTTAGATCGTTCCTTAGCCGTGTGCGGTGCCCCCTCCACCATATTCCACCTCGGTTATACCGTCGCGCGAAGCTTAAGCGAAGCCCTGCGCGGTGAAACATCAAGATCGTCACCACGCCGTCGTCTTGTGGAACTCTCCCTCGACACTCGGCTGGATCAGAGTCTGAGGGGCGTCATCGAGCTGTCGTGTGTCAAGAACTCGGGCGTCGAGTGCTTGGCGCGGGATCGGTCGGATCGCGAGGAGAACGTACGACTACTTCCTCTACGTTGTGATCGCTTCCGCTTCGGGTCTACAAGGGTATGTGGACAACACTCTCCCCTCTCGTTGCTATACATCACCATGATCTTGCGTGTGCGTAGGAAAATTTTGAAATTACTACGTTCCCCAACACCACCATGGAGGGCTTCTACATCAACACCATAGCCCCTCCGATGAAGTGTGAGTAGTTTACTTCAGACCTTCGGGTCCATAGTTAGTAGCTAGATGGCTTCTTCTCTCTTTTTGGATCTCAATACAATGTTCTCCCCCTCTCTCGTGGAGATCTATTCGATGTAATCTTCTTTTTGCGGTGTGTTTGTTGAGACTGGTGAATTGTGGGCTTATGATCCAGTACTATCTATGGAAAATATTTGATTCTTCTCTGAATTCTTCTATGTATGATTGAGTTATCTTTGCAAGTCTCTTCGAATTATCCTTTTTGGTTTGGCAAACTAGATTGGTAGTTCTTGTAATGGGAGAAGTGCTTAGCTTTGGGTTCAATCTTGCGGTGTCCTTACCCAGTGACAGAAGGGGAAGCAAGGCACATATTGTATTGTTGCCATCGAGGATAACAAGATGGGGTTTTTATCATATTGCATGAATTTATCCCTCTACATCATGTCATCTTGCTTAAAGCGTTACTCTGTTTTTAACTTAATACTCTGGATGCATGCTGGATAGCGGTCGATGAGTGGAGTAATAGTAGTAGATGCAGAATCATTTCGATCTACTTGTCTTGGATGTGATGCCTATATACATGATCATTGCCTACATATGCTCATAACTATGCTCAATTCTGTCAATTGCTCAACAGTAATTTGTTCACCCACCGTAGAATACTTATGCTCTTGAGAGAAGCCACTAGTGAAACCTATGGGCCCCGGGTCTATTCTCATCATATCAATCTCTATTACTTTATTTACTTGCTTTGTTTTACTTTGCCTTTTTCTTTTTGCTTTGCATCTATCTATCAAAAATACCAAAAATATTATCTATCAGATCTCACTCTTGTAAGTGACCGTGAAGGGATTGACAACCCCTAATCGCGTTGGTTGCGAGTTGCTATCATTTTGTGTAGGTACGAGGGATTTGTGCGTGGTCTCCTACTGGATTGATACCTTGGTTCTCAAAAACCGAGGGAAATACTTACGCTACTTTGCTGCATCATCCTCTCCTCTTCGGGGAAATCCAACGCAGTGCTCAAGAGGTAGCAACTGGTCAACCACTTGATGACCCAGCGGAATCTTTAGGATTCCTCCGCCTTAACGAAGGGACGGTTTCTCGGTCATGTACGTACGCGCACAGTATTCAGATGAACGCGGAAATACCAGGGGCTATATCGTAGCCCCGCTGTCAAACTCCTATGGCTAAGTGAAAGTGTTACAACTATATAGTCCGGTTGCCTGGTTCGCCGCGCTATCACCTCCTTAATGGACCAAGACGTTGGATCAAGTGTGACTATGCGCTTTTACAAACACCCCCGCATTATATGCGTGGGGGCTGAAGCCGACGACTGCTATCTTTCAGGTTTTATATATACATAAACGGCCGCACAGGAGGCATTACAATACTTTTGGGCAGAAGTATAAACATAGCCTTTGTAATTGAAACAACATTGTTTTTACAAATGAGTTACATGTCATTCAAACATGGTACTCTTCGAGCACCGAGCCCCTATTAAACGGGCGCCTTCTAGGACTTCCTCAAAATAGTGCTCGGCCGGGTCCTGGCCTCCCGCCGGACCCCGGGTCACGATAGTGGTGGCTTCCATCCCTGCCCAGCATGTATTCACACGAGCAAGAGCCATCCGCGCACCCTCTATGCATGCCGACCTCTTCACAGCGTCAATATGCGACACAGCGCCAAGGAATTGTTGCACCAAACCAAAATAATTGTCCAGCATTGGTCCCTTCGGCCAAAGATGATCCACGACAGACCTCATAGAAAAGCCCGGACAACTTATGGAGCTCGGCCCATGCGGCCATCCTTTCATTCAATGGTAGCGGACGCGTCGGCGAACTGAACTGCGACCAGAACAACCTTTCCACCTCATGATCTTTCTGATCTTTGAAAAACTTGGTCGCATCAGCAGTACTTCTCGCCAGGTCCGCATACGTGTTTGCAGCACTCCACAACTGATCCAGAGGGGCATACTTCGGATCTCCTAACTTCATCCGCAATAAAAAGGGCATCCCTGCCGTGATATCTGCGGCATGACGAAGCTCCTCCCGTGCAGCTCTAATTTCAGAGCGCGTTTCCTTGGCCGCTTCCAAGGCCCTCTTCAGGCCAGCCGCTTTCACTTCATTTTCCTTTTCAAGGAGCTCATAGCGGTCGGTAGCATCTTTCAGCTCAATAGCCATCTTGGCAACCTTATCTTCGCTTTGGCGATGAGCAGCCTGTTCTGCTTTTAACTCCTCGGCCTCCTTTAGGGCAGCCGCATCACTTATCCTGGCTTGTTCCTTGGCTAGAAAAAGTTCCGACCTAAGGGCCTCCACGGCAGCAGCTCCATCTGCAGCCACAACATATTATAGATACTAGCATCATGCCCCTCTTACTATTTGCTGACAAAACAAACAAAAAAGGGAAAGCACATACCCTGTGCCTCGTCAAGCCGCTTGTTCACAAGCGCGATGTCGGCATCTGCCACATCAAGTTGTCGCCTCAGTTCGGCGAATTCAGCAGTCCGGTCAACCGCCGGACCCTTAGCCGCCAGCACATAAAAATAGTGTAGTAATTACCTAGGATTATGATCCTCTGTTTGCCACCTTTGGATGGCAACTAGAGTCTCAGGGGCTACTACCTATACGGAGCACACCTAGCGTGTGCGGTACCGTCCAAAATACACATATGTTATTTGGCATACCTCAAAGCCTCTCAACAGGCTCGTACAAGCTTCATTTAGCCTGCTTTCGACGGACAAAATCCTCTGAACTACCATACCCATTAGGGTACAATGCGCCTATGAGATAGCCGCTTGCTCCAAAAGACCCATCAGTGTATCCGACTGTGCGCCCGACGGTCTCGGACTCTTTCTGTTGCTCCCCCTGGGGGCCGAATACTCTGGACTTCGGGCGGCCGAAGAATTAGCTTCTGGCCTTGGCGGATCAGGAGAAATCCTTCGTGACGAAAACTCAGGGTCATCCGCCCCATAAGGCGGGGAGGCAAGAGGAGGCGTTTCGCTCTCCATCATCTCCGGAAGAAGATCCCCCGAAGACAAACTCTATTGAGAAGGGCTATGATCCGAACTGCAAGATAAGTCTCGGTTATTATTCTCGGAGATAAAGCAGGATATATTTATCGAAGCACTTTTCATTTACTTACAGCTCGGTGGAGGGCTGGCCCGTTCGCGGGCGCTGTGCGGTGAGGACGCCCTCTGGGGCCGGGCTCCCTGGCAAGGGTTTCTTCCCTTGTTGGGACACCTCCGCTTCCAAGTCCTCGGAGGCGGCCCTTTTCTTCCCGTGGGGGTAGGAAACTTTAGATTCGCCTCCCTTCATCTTCTCCTGAGGCACTTGATAAGGTGTGCGCTCGAGCATCCTGGTTAGCACGGGGTTCGGCAAGCCTTCGGGAAGAGGGGCCGGACCCTGATCCTCTCCGCCTTTTTTAGCCAAGCCTGGCCGCGGATAGTTCTCAGAATAATGTTATGATAAAGCATGAATAGCGTGTTCGGTTGTGGAGTTACTTACTTGGGTATCTGGACGATTGCAGTTCAAGCCCGCATCCTTGGTGGTGTCGGGACACTTTGTTCGTGATCCGAAGAATAACCTGTACATCCCCTCGAGCGTCATGCCGAGGAAGTGTTGAATAGTTCGTGGTCCTTCTGGATTGAACTCCCACATCCGGAGAGGTCGACGTTTGCACGGCAAGACTCGACGAACTAGCATTACTTGAATTATTTTGATGAGGCTGACATCCCTCTCAAGAAGATCCCGAATGCGGCTCTGCAATGTCGGTACAACATTTGCAGGCCCCCAGTCCAGTCCCTTGTTGACCATGACGCCAGTTGAGGCGGAGGGCCCAAGCGGAAGGCCGGGGCGGCCGCCCACTTTGTGCCTTGAGGAGCGGTGATGTAGAACCACTCCTGTTGCCATAAGTCGGACACCTCCGGGAAGGAACCCTTTGGCCATGGGGCATAGGCGCCCTTGCTTATTACAGCGCCTCCGCACTCCACGTGACGCCCATCGATCATCTTTGGCGTCACACTGAAAGTCTTAAGCCATAAACCAAAGTGTGGGGTAATGCGAAGGAAGGCTTCACACACGGCGATAAACGATGAGATGTGAAGGATGGAGTCTGAAGCTAGATCATGAAAGTCTAGCCCGTAATAGAATATGAACCCTCTAACAAAGGGATCAAGACTAAAGCCTAACCCTCGGAGGAAGTGGGAAACAAATACGACACTCTCGTTAGGTTTGGGAGTGGGGATGACCTGCCCTTGAGCGGGCAGCCTATGCAGGATGTCAGCGGTCAAATACCTGGCTCCCCTAAGGTTCTTTATGTCCTCCTCTGTGTCGGAGGTGGCCATCCACCGACCTTGAAGGTTGGATCCAGACATGATTGAAGGTCGTCCGAAGTGCTTAAGCCTGAGCCTTGGGTGTTGGAACTCGAGGTAGGGGAAGAATAGATAGAGCGTGGGAAGGTAAGGACAGGCCTTGATCCCTTTATGAAGGTGATGAATATCAAGCGTCCCCCGTGTGACCGTTTGGAACCTGCCTAAAATTGAGGAGTCATATTAACAAACACGGTTGCGTTACCCACGCCCGTATTGATGAGAATCCCGCAATAAGGGGACACGATCTCTGCTTCGACAAGACGTGCCAAGGAAACCGGCTCGCAAAATGTGCAGTTGCTGGTTGTTGAAAAAACGGTTCGAATAATAACCGGGCCATGGCGTGATGTCACGCTACGAAAACTTGTCAGCAGATTAGATTTGTGGAATCTTGTTCTCTCTACGATCGTATTTGGAATTTGTTTTCAGAGCCGGACACGACTCTTGTGTTCACAATCTTCTATGGAGTATTCGAAGAAGGAACCCGCCTTGCAATGCCGAAGACAATCTGCGCACAGAACTCATCGTCATTGAAGCCTGGTTCAGGGGCTACTGAGGGAGTCCTGGATTAGGGGGGGGGTATTCGGACAACCGGACTATATACATTGGCCGGACTGTTGGACTATGAAGATACAAGATTGAAGACTTCGTCCCGTGTCCGGATGGGACTCTCCTTGGCATGGAAGGCAAGCTTGGCAATTCGGATGTATAGATCTCCTTCTCTGTAACTGACTCTGTGTAACCCTAGCCCCCTCCGGTGTCTATATAAACCGGAGGGTTTAATCCGTAGGACAAGAATAATCATATCATAGGCTAGCTTCTAGGGTTTAGCCTCTATGATCTCGTGGTAGATCAACTCTTGTAATACTCATATTATCAAGATCAATCAAGCAGGAAGTAGGGTATTACCTCCACCGAGAGTGCCCGAACCTGGGTAAACATCGTGTTTCCCGCCTCCTGTTACCATTAGCCTTAGATGCACAGTTCGGGACCCCCTACCCGAGATCCGCCGGTTTTGACACCGACAACGGGGACAGGACGTGGCGGACCGCTAAACCTAGACAAATCTCGAGGAAAATGGAGCTTGGAGGTCGAGCTTCGAGAGGAGAAAGCTTAACTAGTGTGGCTCGCGCATTTCATCGAACACCTCGTGTGCATAGAAGGTGAGCTAGAGCACCATAGAGATCTCCCCTCGTCGGCCCAAAAAAATAGAGCAGTGGAGTGCTCTGCTCGCCGGTGAGGGGTATATATAGGCAACTCATTGGTCCCAGTTCGTGGCATGAACCGGGACTAAAGGACACCCTTTCATACCGGTTCAAGCCAACGACCGGTACCAATGGTCGTGGGCCAGGAGCGAGGACCATTGGTCCCGGTTTGTCCCACCAACCGGGACCAAAGGTGCCACATGAATCGGGACCAATGCCCCCACGAGGCCCGGTAGCCCGCTTGGCCTCACAGACCGAACCAATGACCCCATGGGTCCTGGTTCTTGACTGAACCGGGACTAATGGGCTTATCAGGCCCGAATGTATGCCCTATTTTCTTCTAGTGGATAATCATGTAGACATGACTGAGACACCTCTTCGGACAATAACCAATAGCAAGACATGGATGCCCATATTGGTTCCTACATATTTCAGGAAGATTTTCATCAGTTGAACCAAGATTTCAAGGATATTTTACTTGCTCAAGATTCGATCATCGGTATCTCCATACCTAGTTTAGTTTTGTTACGGGCAAGTCTCTTTACTCATTCCGTATACAAGATCATGTGACTAACTCATTAGACACATTGTTTGCAAGCTCTTTACGATGTTGTACTACCGAGAGGGCCCAAAGATATCTCTCCGTCAAATAGAGCGACAAACCCCATTCTCGATCCATGCCAACCCAACAGACACCTTCAGAGATACCTGTAGAGCATATTTGTGATCACCCAGTTACGAAGTGACGTCTGATAGCACACAAGGTATTCCTCCGGTATTTGGGAGTTGCATGATTTCATGGTCTTAGGAATAGATACTTGACATGAAGGAAGCTATAGCAATGAACTTTAAGTGATACGATCATATGCTAAGCTTACGATTGGGTTTCATCCATCACATCATCTTCCTAGTGATGTGATCCCGTTATCAAATGGCAACTCATGCCTATGGTTAGGAAACTTTAGCCATCTTTGATCAACGAGCTAGTCTGGTAGAGGCCTACTAGGGACACGGTGTTGTTTATGTATTCACACACGTATCTAAGTTTCCGTTCAATACAATTCTAGCATGAATAATAAATATTTATCATGAACAAGGAAATATGATAATAACCAATTTATTATTGCCTCTAGGGCAGATTTCCAACAAGCAGGTCGGAGGACCAAGCTGACTTGAACCTAAGGTGTCGCGCGCTTAAGGGAAGGAACATGTGAGGCCAGAACCGACTTCACGAGTCAGATGCGAGCCTACTTGGATTCGGATCTAGGCCGAACAGACATTGGGCTTTAGGATCCATGCGAGGCCCAAGAGTTGAGCCCGCAGCGGATTCCTATATATGGTGGAGGTGCCACATATGGTTTCACTTGATCGCTTCGGCGTCATCATTAGGGATTTGCATGTAGTGTTGCAACTAGCCCGCCCATCGATTCTGTGATCGAACCTAGTAGTCCGTCGCACGATGTTTCTCTTGCACACACGGATACCGTTAGAGGCGGTGCACTTGCGCCGCTCTGGCAAACCTGTTTGTGGGATCCGATCGGCTACGTGGGAGATCGACAAGGAGGAGACAACTCCGGAGACGCATTGCCCCCAGTGCCGGCCCATAGGCCGGGGCAACGGGGCAACCACCCTGGGCCCCTGGGAGGTAGGGGCCCCGGCCCAAATAGTAGTATAGTTTATGCATTAGGATATTTTTTTCTTTATGTCCAGAAAAATAAGAGGAAAAAAGAAGGCCCAAGCCCACCACGTAGCTAGCACTCACAGACCGAAAGAAATGATTGCTAGTTCGCTACGCTGCTACAATGCTCCATCGATCTCCTCGAGCTCCAGTCTCCTTGCCTCCTCGGCTCCTCCCCCAAATTATCCAATCCCAAAGAACAGCGCCGCCACTCCCGTGCACTTCCAAATTCGATGTGCCACTCCCTTGCATCCATTAATGGAGACCGATGGTGCTATTCCCTTTACCAATCATCTCTTTTTGCATCCTCAACATTCCCCATAAGGTAGACGTCTGAGGCATCACCGCATCAGAGATGGTACGTCTCCCTCCAATTCTTCTCTTCCTAGTTCATACTCTTCTGTTGGCCTGTAATTCAAAGCTTCATTGGATCCAGGTATGAGAAGGGGGGACGGGGAATGAGTGTTTCAGCCTTTCAGATCTGGGAAGCTACATCGACAATTCTGAAGGAAATATGACCTAGAGGCAATAAAAAAATTATTATTTATTTTCTTATTTCATGATAAATTTTTATTATTCATACTAGAATTGTATTAACCGGAAACTTAGTACACGTGTGAATACATAGACAAAACATATTGTCCCTAGTATGCCTCTACTTGACTAGCTCGTTAATCAAAGATGATTATGTTTCCTAACCATAGATATGTGTTGTCATTTGATGAACGGGATCACATCATTAGGAGAATGATGTGATGGACATAACCCATCCATTAGCTTAGCATTATGATCATTACAGTTTCATTGCTACTGCTTTCTTCATGACTTATACATGTTCCTCAGACTATGAGATTATGCAACTCACGAATACTGGAGGAACACCTTGTGTGCTATCAAACGTCACAACGTAAAAGGGTGATTATAAAGATGACTACATGTGTCTCCAAAGGTGTTTGTTGGGTTGGCATAGATCAAGATTAGGATTTGTCACTCCATGTTTCGGAGAGGTATCTCCGGGCCCTCCCGGTAATGCTCATCAATATAAGCCTTGCAAGCAATGTGACTAATAGTTAGTTGATGAAGTATTACAGAACGAGTAAAGATACTTTCCTGTAACCAGATTGAACTAGGTATGATGATACCGACGATCAAATATCGGGCAAGTAACATATCGATGACAAAGGGAACAACGTATGTTGTTATGCAGTTTGACCGATAAAGATCTTCGTAGAATATGTAGGATCCAATATGAGCATCTAGGTTCCGCTATTGGTTATTGATCAGAGATGTGTCTCGATCATGGCTACATAGTTCTAGAACCCATAGGGTCCGCACGCTTAACGTTCGATGACGATTTGTATTATGAATTATGTGTTTTGATGACCAAAGTTTGTCCGGAGTCCCGGATGAGATCATGGACGTGACGAGGAGTCTCGAAATGGTCGAGACATAAATATAGATATATTGGAAGGCTATATTCGGACATCAGAAAGGTTCCGAGTGATTCGGGTTTTTTTTGGAGTACCGGGGAGTTACGGGAATTCACCGGGAGAAGTAATGGGCCTTATTGGGCCATACGGGAAATAGAGGAGGCATGCCAAGGGGAGGTGGCGACCCCCACATGGATCCGAATTGGACTAGGGGAAGGGGGCGGCGCCCCCCTTGCCCTTTCCTACTCCCTCTCTCTTTCCTTCTCTCCTACTCCTAAAAGGGAAAGGATTCCTACTAGGACTTGGAAGTCCTAGTAGGACTCCATACACTTGACGCGCCCCTAGGGGGCCGGCCTCTCTCCCTCCCTCCTTTATATACGGGGACAGGGGGCACCCCAAAGACACAAAAGTTTCTCTTAACCGTGTGCGGTGCCCCCCTCCACAGTTACACACCTCGATCATACCATCATAGTGCTTAGGCGAAGCCCTGCGCTGGTAACATCATCATCACGTCACCACGCTGTTGTGCTGATGGAACTCACCCTCGTCCTCAACTGGATCAAGAGTACGAGGGACGTCATCGAGCTGAACGTGTGCTGAACGCGGAGGTGCCGTACGGTACTTGATCGGTTGGATCACGAAGAAGTTCGACTACATCAACCGCGTTATTGAAACGCTTCCGCTTTCGGTCTACGAGGGTACGTGGACACACTCTCCCCTCTCGTTGCTATGCATCACCTAGATAGATCTTGCGTGATCGTAGGAAATTTTTCGAAATTACCGTGTTCCCCAATAGTGGCATCCAAGCCAGGTCTATGCGTAGATGTTATATGCACGAGTAGAACAGAAAGAGTTGTGGGCGATAATAGTCATACTGCTTACCAGCATGTCATACTTTGATTCGGCAGTATTGTTGGATGAAGCGGCCCAGACCGACATTACATGACCGCGTTCATGAGACTGGTTCTACCGACGTGCTTCGCACACATGTGGCTAGTGGGTGTCTGTTTCTCCATCTTTACTTGAATCGAGTGTGGCTATGCCCGGTCCATGTTGAAGGTTAAAACATCACACTTGATGAAAAATCGTTGTGGTTTTGATGCGTAGGTAAGAACAGTTCTTGCTAGAAGCCCGTAGCAGCCACGTAAAACTTGCAAAAACAAAGTAGAGGATGTCTAACTTGTTTTTGCAGGGCTTGCTATGATGTGATATGGTCAAGGCATGATGTGATATAAATTGTTGTATGATATGATCATGTTTTGTAACAAAGTTATCGGCAACTGACAGGAGCCATATGGTTATCGCTTTATTGTAAGCAATGCAATCGCCATGTAATTGTTCTACTTTATCACTAAGCGGTAGCGATAGTCATAGTAACAATAGTTAGCGAGATGACAACGATGCTACGATGGAGATCAAGGTGTCGCGCCGGTGATGATGGAGATCACGACGATGCTTCGGTGATGGAGATCATGAGCACAAGATGATGATGGCCATATCATGTCACATATTTTGATTGCATGTGATGTTTATCTTTTATGCATCTTATTTTGCTTAGTATGGAGGTAGCATTATAAGATGATCCCTTACTAAATTTCAAGGTATAAGTGTTCTCCCTGAGTATGCACCATTGCGACAGTTCTTCGTGCTGAGACACCACATGATGATCGGGTGTGATAGGCTCTACGTTCACATACAATGGGTGCAAGCCTGTTTTGCACACGTAGAATACTCGGGTTATACTTGACAAGCCTAGCATATGCAGATATGTCCTCGGAACACTGGAGACCGGAAGGTCGAACGTGAATCATAAAGTAGATATGATCAACATATTGATGTTCACCATTGAAAACTATTCCATCTCACGTGATGATTGAACATGGTTTAGTTGATTTGAATCACGTGATCATTTAGATGACTAGAGGGATGTCTATCTAAGTGGGAATTCTTAAGTAATATGATTAATTGAACTTTAATTTACCATGAACTTAGTCCTAATAGTCTTCTGCAAATTATGTTGTAGACCAATAGCTTGCGTTGTAGCTTCCCTATGTTTTTTATATGTTCCTAGAGAAAACTAAGTTGAAGGATAATAGTAGCAATGATGCGGACTGGGTCTGTAATTTGCGGTTTATCATCATTGCTGCACAGAAGAATTATGTCCTTGATGCACTGCTAAGTGACAGACCTATTGCTGGAGCAGATGCAGTCGTTATGAACGCTTGGCTAGCTTATATGATGACTACTTGAAGTTTAGTGCACCATGCTTTATGGCTTAGAACCGGGACTTCAAAAATGTTTTGAAACACCACAGAGCATATGAGATGTTCCAAGAGCTGAAATTGGTATTTTAGACTCATGCCCGTGTCAAGAGGTATGAGACCTCTGACAAGTACTTCGCCTAAAAGATGGAGGAGAATTGTTTAGCTAGTGAGCATGTGCTCACAATGTCTGGGTACTACAATCACTTGAATCAAGTGGGAGTTAATCTTCCAGATAAGATAGTGATTGACAGAGTTCTCTAGTCGCCATCACCAAGTTAATGGAACTTCTTGATGAACTATAGTATGCGAGGGATGACGAAAACGATTCCCGAGCTCTTCCTGATGCTGAAATCGACGAGGTAGAAATCAAGAAAAGTATCAAGTGTTGATTGACAAGACCACTAGTTTCAAAAAAATGGCAAAGGGAAAGAAAGGGAAATTCAAATAGAATGACAAGCAAGTTGTCACTTCCGTGAAGAAGCCCAAAGCTAAACCTAAGCCTAAAACTAAGTGCTTTTACTGCAAAGGAAATGGTCACTAGAAACGGAACTACCCCAAATACTTGGTGGATAAGAAGGATGGCAAAGTGAACAAAGCTATATTGATATACAGATTATTGGTGTGTACTTTACTAGTGTTCATAGTAACCCCTGGGTATTTGATACTTGTTCGGTTGCTAAGATTAGTAACTCGAAATAGGAGTTACAGAATAAAGAGAGACTAGTTAAGGGTGAAGTGACGATGTGTGTTGGAAGTATTTCCAAGATTGATATGATCATCATCGCACACCCCCTATACTTTCGGGATTAGTGTTGAACCTAAATAAATGTTATTTGGTGTTTGCGTTGAACATGAATATGATTAGATCATGTTTATTGCAATACGGTTATTCATTTAAGACATAGGATAATTGTTATTCTGTTTACATGAATAAAACCTTCTCTGGTCATACACCCAATGTTGATGGTTTATTGGATCTCGATCGTAATGATACACATAATATTGAGGCCAAAAGATGCAAAGTTGATAATGATAGTGCAACTTATTTGTGGCACTGCCGTTTGGGTCATATCGGTGTAAAGCGCGAAGAAACACCATAAAGATGGACTTTTGGAATGACTTGATTATGAATCATTTGATACTTGCGAATCATGCCTCATGGACAAGATGACTAAAACTCTGTTCTCCAGAACAATGGAACGAGATAGTGACTTATTGGAAATAATACATACCGGTGTATGTGGTCCAATGAGTATTGATGCTCGTGGCAGGTATCGTTATTTTCTGACCTTGGCAGATGATTTGAGCAGATGGGTATATCTACTTAATGAAACACAAGTCTGAAACATTTGAAAAGTTCAAAAAATTTAGAGTGAGTGGAGAACCATTGTAACAACAAAATAAAAGTTTCTACGATCTGATCATGGAGGACAATATTTGAGTTACGAGTTTGGCCTTCATTTCAAACAATGTGGAATAGTTTCACAGCTCACGCCAACTGGAACACCACAGCATAATGGTGTGTCCGAACGTCGTAACCGCACTTTATTGGATATGGTGCGATCTATGGTGTCTCTTACTAGTTTACCACTATCATTTTGGGGTTATGCATTAGAGACAACTGCATTCACTTTAAATAGGGCACCATCAAAATCCGTTGAGACGATGCCTTATGAACTGTGGTTTGGTAAGAAACCAAAGTTATCGTTTCTTAAAGTTTGGGGCTGCGATGCTTATGTGAAAAAGCTTCAACCTGATAAGCTCGAATCCAAATCGGAGAAGTGCGTCTTCATAGAATGCCCAAAGGAAACTGTTGGGTACACCTTCTATCACAAGATCTGAAGGCAAGATATTCGTTGCTAAGAATGGATCCTTTCTAGAGAAGGAGTTTCTCTCGAAAGAAGTGAGTGGGAGGAAAGTAGAGCTTGATGAGGTAATTGTACCTTGTCCCGAATTGGAAAGTAGTTCATCAGAGAAATCAGTTCCAGTGATTCCTACACCAATTAGTGAGGAAGCTAATGATGATGATCTTGAAACTTCAGATCAAGTTATTACCAAACCTCATAGGTATTCCAGAGTACAATCCGCACCAAAGTGGTACAGTAATCCTATTCTGGAAGTCATGTTATTAGACCATGATGAACCTACGAACTATGAGGAAGTGATGGTGAGCCTAGGTTACGCGAAATGGCTTGAGGCCATGAAATCTGAGATGGGATCCATGTATGAGAACAAAGTGTGGACTTTGGTGGACTTGCTCGATGATCAGCAAGCCATAGAAAATAAATGGATCTTCAAGAGGAAGACAGACACTGATAGTAGTGTTACTATGTACAAAGCTCGACTTGTCACAAAAGGTTTTCGACAAGTTCAAGGTGTTGACTACAATGAGATTTTGTCAACTGTAGCGATGCTTAAATCCGCCCGAATCATGTTAGTAGTTGCCATATTTTATGTGATTAGGCAGATGGATGTCAAAACTGCATTCCTGAAGGGATTTCTGGAAGAAGAGTTGTATATGATGCAACCAGAAGGTTTTGTCAATCCAAAGGGTGCTAACAAAGTGTGCAAGCTCCAATGATCCATTTATGGACTATTGCAAGCCTCTTAGAGTTGGAATAAATGCTTTGATAGTGTGATCAAAGCATATTGTTTTATATAGACTTGCGGTGAAGCCTGTATTTACAAGAAAGTGAGTGGGAGCTCTATAGCATTTCTAATATTATATGTGGATGACATATTGTTGATTGAAAATGATATAGAATTTCTGGAGGGATACTTGAATAAGAGTTTTTCAATGAAATACCTTGGTGAAGCTGCTTACATATTGGGCATAAAGATCTATAGAGATAGATCAAGACGGTTCATAAGATTTTTCAATGAGTAAATACCTTGACAAATTTTTGAAAGGGTTCAAAATGGATCAGTCAAAGAAGGAGTTCTTGTTTGTATTACAAGGTGTAAAGTTGAGTAAGACTCAAAGCCCAACCATGGCAGAAGATAGAAAGAGAATGAAAGTCATTCCCTATGCCACAGTCATAGGTTCTATAAAGTATGTTGTGCTGTGTACCAGACCTATGGAGTACCTTGCCATAAGTTTGGAAAGGGGGTACAATAGTGATATAAGAGTAGATCACTGGACAACGGTCAAAATTATCCTTAGTGAGGACTAAGGAAATGTTTCTCGGTGATGGGGGTGATAAAGAGTTCGTCGTAAAGATTTACGTTGATGCAAGCTTTTACACCGATCGAGATGACTCTAAGTCTCAATCTGGATACATATTGAAAGTGGGAGAAATTAGCTAGAGTAGCTCTATGCAAAGCATTGTAGACATAGAATATTTGCAAAATACATACGACTCTGTATGTGACAGACCTGTTGACTAAATTTCTCTCACAAACAAAACATGATCACACCTTAGTACTCTTTGGGTGTTAATCACATAGCAATGTGAACTAGATTATTGACTCTAGTAAACACTTTTGTGTTGGTCACATGGCGATGTGAACTATGGGTGTTAATCACATATAGATGTGAACTATTGATGTTAAATCACATGGCGATGTGAACTAGATTATTGACTCTAGTGCAAGTGGGAGACTGAAGGAAATATGCCCTAGAGGCAATAAAAAGTTATTATTTATTTTCTTATTTAATGATAAATATTTATTATTCATGCTAGAATTGTATTAACCGGAAACTTAGTACATGTGTGAATACATAGACAAAACATATTTTCCCTAGTATGCCTCTACTTGACTAGCTCGTTAATCAAAGATGGTTATGTTTCCTAACCATAGACATGTGTTGTCATTTGATGAACGGGATCACATCATTAGGAGAATGATGTGATGGACATGACCCATCCGTTAGCTTAGCAATATGATCGTTACAGTTTCATTGCTACTGCTTTCTTCATGACTTATACATGTTCCTCAGACTATGAGATTATGCAACTCACGAATACCTGAGGAACACCTTGTGTGCTATCAAACGTCACAATGTAAAAGGGTGATTATAAAGATGCTCTACAGGTGTCTCCGAAGGTGTTTGTTGGTTGGCATAGATCACGATTAGGATTTGTCACTCCGTGTTTCAGAGAGGTATCTCTGGGACCTCTCGGTAATGCTCATCAATATAAGCCTTGCAAGCAATGTGACTAATAGTTAGTTGCACGATGAAGTATTATAGAACGAGTAAAGAGACTTTCCGGTAACGAGATGGAACTAGGTATGATGATACTGACGCTCAAATCTCGGGCAAGTAACATACCGATGATAAAGGGAACAACGTATGTTTTATGCGGTTTAACCGATAAAGATCTTCGTAGAATATGTAGGAGCCAATATGAGCATCCAGGTTACGCTATTGGTTATTGATCGGAGATGTGTCTCGATCATGTCTACATAGTTCTCGAACCCGTAGGGTCCGCACGCTTAACGTTCGATGGCGATTTGTATTATGAGTTATGTGTTTTGATGACCGAAGTTTGTTCGGAGTCCCGGATGAGATCATGGACGTGACGAGGAGTCTCGAAATGGTCGAGACATAAAGATCGATATATTGGAAGGCTATATTCGGACATCAGAAAGTTCCCGAGTGATTCGGGTATTTTTCGGAGTACCGGGGAGTTACGGGAATTCACCGGGAGAAGTAATGGGCCTTATTGGGCCATACAGGAAATAGAGGAGGCAGGCCAAGGGGAGGTGCCCCCCCATGGGTCCGAATTGGACTAGGGGAAGGGGGCGGCACCCTCCTTGCCCTGTCCTACTCCCTCTCTCTTTCCTTCTCTCCTACTCCCTCTCTCTTTCCTTCTCTCCTACTCCCTCTCTCTTTCCTTCTGTCCTACTCCTAAAAGGGAAAGGATTCCTACTAGGACTTGGAAGTCCTAGTAGGACTTCATACACTTGGCGCGCCCCTAGGGGGCTGGCCTCTCTCCCTCCCTCCTTTATATACGGGGGCAGGGGGCACCCCAAAGACACACAAGTTTCTCTTAACCGTGTGTGGTGCCCCCCTCCATAGTCACACACCTCGATCATACCATCGTAGTGCTTAGGCGAAGCCCTACGCCGGTAACATCATCATCACCGTCGCCATGCTGTCGTGCTGACGGAACTCACCCTCGTCCTCAACTGGGTCAAGAGTACGAGGGACGTCATCGACCTGAACGTGTGCTAGACGCGGAGGTGTCGTACGTTCGGTACTTGATCGGTTGGATCACGAAGAAGTTCGACTACATCAACCTTGTTATTGAAACGCTTCCGCTTTCGGTCTACGAGGGTACGTGGACACACTCTCCCCTCTCGTTGCTAGGCTTCACCTAGATAGATCTTGCGTGATCGTAGGAATTTTTTTGAAATTACCGCGTTCCCCAACAAATTCGACATCAAGCCATATGCTCATGTTCAGGTGTTTTTTTCCTTGTATTGACTGTTTTTCTGCAATTGTTTGGTGACATATCTTTAAAAAAAATTAATCTATGAGAAAAGGAAGTGAAAAAAACTTAAGAGATGAACTGGTAAACTCAGAGAAAGGTTCAATTGACATTTTATTTGTTGTAGCATTCACTGTAGCATCAGCTGAACGCAGTTTCTCCAAGTTGAAGTTATTGAGAAACTATTTGAGATTATCAATGTCACAGGAAAGATTGAATGGTCTTGCTACTTTATGCATTGAGAAAGCAAAGTTGGATGAAATAAATATTGATGTACAGATCTGATCATCATATTCAGGAAGCTTTGGAGACGTTTTCTTCCGGTGAAGACATCGAGTAACGAACAGATTGGAGAAAATAGAATCTAACGTAAGTTCTCATGCATTAACATTATATCTCATGATGACACAAACACTTCAAGTTGCTATCAGTTTTGACAAGGTTTACATACTTAGAAGAGCGAGGTGATTGTCTCTTTGTGCCCCTTAGAAGAGCGATCTTTTGTAGAACTATATTTTTTCCATACTATTAGAATGTAGTTCTCTAGACCATGAATCTATGCTATGTACTGAATTGCTTTCGAAATACAATACACTCTGAATTTTTATTTGTCCATAAGGGCCCCATTTTGTCGTCTCGCCCCAGGGCCCCGAATATTTATGGACCGGCCCTGATTGCCCAAACTCTACTTCCGCTGCACGGCACTGCACATCTAGTGCTAACGATCAGTGATCCATCTCTCGCAGCAATGTTTCTGATTGTTCCGCGGGTAGGGAAAATTTTATATTGCAGATAATGCACCTAGTGTAGCCCAACAGGTGTATGTTACTTCACACCTGTTATTGCCAAGGGGGACGTGAATCTCTGCGTTAATGGGGTCGTGATTCCTTATCGGTTTAAAGGAGCCGTGATTTCCTTATCGACGAAGGCCCGTGAATCCTTTATCGCCAAGTGGACATGAATCGCTATCAGTTATGGGGCCATATAAACAATACATGTTATTAAGACAGGGAGACTGAGGGAATACCTCAAGAGCCTCGGGAAGGGGCTACAACAGACGCCGAATGGAGAAAAACTCAGAATCTTAGACCCAACTACATATCTTGGATGTGCAAGGTTACTTACCTGGCAAAAGGGTCAAGTTAATCGCTCACGTGTAAAGTAGCGCACCTCTCTAGAGTATAATGAATTGTGGCTTGTCACTCCCTGACCAGGGAATGATCTGCGAACACGGTGGAAAAGGAGTCTATCGAATCTTAGACCCAACTACATATCTTGGATGTGCAAGGTTACTTACCTGGCAAAAGGGTTAAGTTAATCGCTCGCGGGTAAAGTAGCGCACCTCTCTAGAGTATAATGAATTGTGGCTTGTCACTCCCTGACCAGGGAATGATCTGCGAACACGGTGGAAAAGGAGTCTATCGAAGATTCTAGCAACCTATGAAGTCTGATGACCACATGTTTTAGGTAAAACTTGATTCTCCATATATTTTCCAAAATTATTGTTCAGACCTATTTAGAAACAGTAGTAGCTATAGTGCATTTCCACCTCACAATATTTATGGACTTGTTGAGTACCTCCTGTGCTCATCCATTGTATTCTAACCCTCTCTAGACTCCGAATATTTGGAGGAGATGCCGGAAGACCCCAATAGTACTACTGGGGAGTACTTCTACGAGGAACCATACCTTTCCGGAGGAGCCGAAGGAGTCGATTATGTTATCGTCTATGGAGCTGACAACTAAGGAGAAGACCTAGGACAACAAGAGTAGTGTAGAAGTAGTAATAACAACAAGACCGATCATGTGGAGCATGATTTGAACTAAATAAGTGATCACATGATCAATAGTGTACCCCACATTTTGGCACCAGTAGTTTGAACCATTTAACAATGGAATTAGGTTATAATAATGTTTGTAACATAAATGGTGGTTTGGACCCGCTGTGTTTCTTTTGTTACACTCGGAGGGGTATAAGGTTCATGAGTGGTGTCTTATGGGTGTTATATGAATGACTCGCATACTACACCATGCAGTGGTATGCTGGGTCACCGCAATGTCGGCCGCCTACTCCTTGGTGAGCCGCTCGGACTCCTCAATGCCGAGCCGGAGAGCCTTGGCATTCTCACGACAACCGCGGAAGTCCATCTTCGCCAAGGCCAGTGACCAGCGAATGGCATCTCGGAGGAGGTTGTCCTCCGGCTCGACGGACATGGACCTGCAAGACCTGTGGCATGAGCGATTAGAACCTACCTCCACCGCCTTTGCGTGCCCTCTGCCTCACATGGCATGCGGCCCGTGCGTCTGATTTAATCGTCTGTCTCCGCTGGCTCAGCGGTGCGGAGGGGGAAGGGACACACGAGGAGGGCGACGTACTTGGACGAGTGTGGACCGCGACGAGCTGACACAGTCGGGCATGGAGGCTCGCGGGTGACCGAGGGCGGCCCGGAGCCCGTGACCCCTCCGTATCCATCCAAGATTCTTTGCCGTATGTGATTTTTGTTGCAGGCGGCAAAGTGAGCTCTTCGCCGTCTGTATTTTTTCGCAGACGGCAAAGTCTATTTTGCCATCAGTTTTTCTTTGCCGACCGCTAATGACAGCAAACCCTTTCTTTGTCGTATGCCCGATGAAAAGCTGACGGCAAAGACGCCCCCTGATGGCAAATTAGTTGTTTTTCGTAGTGTGGCCTGCAGAGTGCGAGCTCCTCATCGTCTGGTGCGTCACTTGATTCCTCTGCCAATAACATGTCCCAGTCAACGATTCCGCCTCACCGCCGGAGCCGGCCATGGTGCCACGGGGATGGCAGCGGACGGAGTGGGAAAGGAAGGTGAATCACTTGATTCCTCCACCAACACGTCCCAGTCAACAGGTCCACCTCACTGCCGCAGCCGGCCATGGTGCCGCGGGGATGGCAGCAAACGGAGTGGAGTGAGAAAGGAAGCGGAGCGGATGGGAGGGAGCTAGGGTTTTGGAGCATAATTGGTTTGCTACCAACATTTGGCATTGCCAATATTTGGCAAGCCAACATTTGGCAAAGTTAAAAGTTGCCAACATTTGGCAATTTTTTGTGAGATTGGCAACGAGAATTGGCAAGCAACCAATCTCTAAAAATTTGGCATGCCAACTTTTGGCATCGAACCAATTATGCTCCAAGTCCGTATGAGATTTATGTGAGGCGGGTCAGGCCGGTGTGAGCTGGTCCGGCGTGGCAGGCGTGTACAATTCACCTCATATCCACCCACATATGGGCTGGGTTTCAGGGGTGCTGAACAGCCTGGACATTTGGGCTGGCTATGGGGTGGGTGGCAATTTCTTTCTTGACAGGGCAGTCACTAGGCTGCTCACGGGCGTTTGAGCTTCCGGTTATAGATGCTCTAAATGCCCTTTGTTTCTCCATAAAGCACAGTAAGTAATACACAATGGTATTCATGATGTGCGCGGCAAAACAAAAAAGAAGAGCAAATGTTACGATCGTTGTGACGGTTTGATCCCCTGATATTCACATGGAAATATGGATACCCTGCCTATATTGGATAATGGAAACTACATCGTACACATTGTTTATAGGAATTTGAGCACTAGAGGTTTCTTCAAAAAAATAAAGACTCTCGCCGCACAGCAAAAGACCAAACTAATCAACCATGTCTGTCACGTTCTTTTAGGTGATATAAGAGACCATCATAACATGTGATAAGCTCAAGGTAGTACCTCCGTCATTCGCTGATGATCTAGAACAGACGCGTCATTTTTCAGCAAGCGTGGAAGGTCAGGTGATGCTGAACGCCACGATGGATGGAACCTTAGGAGCCAGATGTGTCAAGGCCATCTCTCTCGCGTAACGGCACCTCTCTTCGTCTTGCAACTTGTGCTTCTTCTTCCTGACGAACCATGCTTCCAACTTCTCCAGCACGGGCGTCTCAAGTTCCAACGTCTCCAGCACGGGCGCCCTTGTCAGCATAAAGTAGAGGAGCTCCATCAGCTCCGATTCCCCGCTAAACCCTTTGATTGTGATATTGTGGAGCCTCGCAAACGTCAGATCCTCGGGCCATGTCATGTTGAGCTCACTAGGTTCCTTGAGCTTGCCAAAACCCTGCATGGATAAGCTGGCTAACATGAGAAAAAGCATGGAAAGGTAAAACAATTCTTGACATGTTCGGATGCAAAGTGTGTAGAAATAACAAGTGCGCAGCTTACATGTAGCCAAAAAGCTTACATGTAGCCAAAAATACTCGAGCAAGGGAGTTTCTTTAAGGAGATAGGCAAGCGAGCAAATGCTCCCTTTCCAAGATCTCACGAGAAAGAATACGATTGTCTTCAGATTAGCAAACCTGAAAATGTTCTGCAGCGCACGAGCTACCTAGTAAGAGTAAAAAAAAGAAAGAGATGAATTCAGCATGTAGACAGTTCCCAAAAATGGTCATGCAAACCAAGGGGTAGAAATATTGCATACTTGTATTGGCGCAGGACACCGCAAGATCAGCCCTTCCAGCTTTGGAAGCTTAGGAAGTGTACTTATGAAGTCTAAAGGGCATCCATTCTTCTCCGTATAACAAACACGGAGTAGATGAAGAAATGGTGCATATTCATACTCAATAATTACCTTGTGCCCCATGTACTCCAAATACTCAAGGGCATCAGCTTTAATACAGACACTAATTAAGCTATTGCAGTTAATAACAACCAACGTCAACAGTTGTGGTTGAGCAATCGTCAAACAAATCAATTCATGGCAGTATTCTAGTGTCACAGTCTTGAGAGCACAACAGCTAACCATAATATTTGAAACATCTGTATCAGTTATTGAAACATGGCCAAGTGAAAGGAAATGAAGGCATGAAAAGGCACTAAGATTTTCAGGCGTTGTTCGTAAACTGCATTTGGACAGAGTTAACTCGCCCAACCGGCAGCCTCTCCCATTGGCAAATGGTGATAATATGAAGTTATACGGCTCATCAAGGTCAAGGAAACTCGAGCGATTCTTGTCATAAAGGTCAAGGGAGAGCTTTTCTGTAGAGGCTAAAGCTGCAAACCAAATCCAATGGTTCAGCTCAGAAGCATTGGCTGAAGTTAACGGGAATCTGACAGTGAATTCCTTGATTCTGTTCCCATAATGATTGTGCAAAAGCCCATTTACTTTGTGAACAAACTTTGTAGCTTCATCTGTCCACATATGTGGATTTTCATGGTAACTTGAGAGCTCTAGCATTTGCATCCTGAGATTATGGGCATTAAGGATGAGACTGTCAACGTTTTTCCAGAGGTGTCTCCATCTGGTGGAAAGACAGCTAGTCATTCCAGCTTCGCTTACAGTCAGTAGCGAAAGAATGCTGATTAAAATGTCATCTGGCAATGTACTGATCCAATCACAATTCTGCAGAAGAAATGACATGTTAGATATAAAATTAGAAACCATGTTAAGATGACATTTTACAACTTATTTTACTACAGAAAAGCGATAACATAATTGGTGTCAGGGCTTGATTACACTTTCCATTGAGCAAAATTAACAAAATGCTTTTAGTTTCCTCGCTAATCTACGCTTCGAACTTACAGGTAATTGCAAACAACATTTCCGAAAATAAGTGTAAACAAACATAAAAAAGAGCCCCTTTTTCTGAGTAAACCAGTTTCCATTAATTCATACTATTATTCCGTAAGTGTCTCTCTGATCAATACAGCAAGTTGAGGCAACAAATAAAAAAGAATAAAGTGTAAAAACATTAATGATTTCTTACAAGTAATGACAAGTTTTTCATACTATGTAATTACACCACTGCACACTCGAATTGTTCAACCAATGAATAATGCATAATTAGGCCACTACTTGTTTACGCCTCAAGGTTAGGTGTGATTTCGAAATTTGGCACTACTGTCAGCTCAAAACTAGTTCAAAAGGTAGTAAAATCAAAATTTGAGAGATAATCCTTTGTGTAAACATGAATATCTTCTAACCATTCTGCTTGAGCTGAAATAACTCTATATTGCTCAACCTCCCTTCATTTATATTTTCGGAGTATTCAAACTCCAAGCAAACTGCGTTGGTGGACTAGCATGTACAGCTAACTATTGTATTCAAGCAGAAGAAATTATAGAATCATAACAATTTTGCAAATCCCATGCAGAAACTGAGTGCAAGACTTTCTGCTGAAACAACTTTGCATGTATTTATTTTTGAAATACATGTCAAAATGACTACACTAAGGCAGATAGTAATGCACTAGTTCAAGGTGATACCTGGACAGTCTGCTCGACATCTTGTGTGCACATCGCCTTGTTTAGGGATCCACTACAGAACGGCACAGCGTCGCACAACGGCTCATGTGCATGCAACCGATGCGCCGCTGACATAATTGCAGCATCACGATCATGCATGCGCCGTTGCGGCTCGGCGGATTGAACGACATGCCATCGTCGCGCTAGATGAATAGCCGGGGAAGGTTTCCGCAGTTTAAACTGCCACTTTTTCATTGCGAAACAATCATCTAGAGAAAGAGATAATGATCCAGAGTTACACAACTCCGTACTTTTCTATGCTCATGTTCAGGTCAATGTAATAAAGGCAGAGTCTTCCCCGCATTAAGAAATGGTATTCACGCTTGTGGTGCTGATGTTTACACAACACACCTAAATTTATGACGTTACATCTTTTCAACATATAATCATTATATATATATCAAAACCAGGGAAGTTAACAAACCAAGCAAATACTTTGCTAAAAGGTTCATCAGTTTCTGATTCTTGTGAGTTCCTACATGGAAGGTGGAACCATATCTTGAAAGTTAGGTCTTAGAAATAAGCTTAGTATTAATATGGTCTCAGTATTGTTCCACGGATATTTACTGACAATTCCCCTTTCTTCAATGAAAAGCAGAGCTCCTGCTTGTTACAGTCTAAAAGCTGGATGATGCCTGTTATGGTTTTCATCCCCTATTGCTGCTAATCTTGGCGGCTGCAAATAGAAGTCGATCCAAAGCCAGTTCGTATTGGCAAGCACTTAACTTGTGGGAATTTCCTTTCATACTCCGATTTGATCCTTTATAAGCTAAACAGAGAAGACATAAATTTTGCTCCAATTAGTTGGCACTCCTACATCATGGCAATCCCATCACCACACACAAATCGAATCACTACCAATTTGTTCGAGAGAGGAAAAAACTGAACCAATGACATCGAAATTAAGCTCCAGATTTGTGCTCTTGGCACCTCAACTCGCTGGCAGCAAGGGGGAAAAAAAGAAGAAGCATGCCTCTCGATGGATCAGCACTGGCCCCGTAAGAATCGGAGAAATAGAAATGTGTAAGCTCCTTCGATCCCAAGTGTATGGTTCGAATTTCGAATTCCTAGAGTCTGTTCCCCTCTGTCTCCGACCAAACCCTAAGTAAACCCCTGCCTCTCGTTCTGGTGCGGGTCAATGGAATTATCGATGATCTAAGAGGGAACGACCGAGGCGTTTCATCGGATAGAGGGAGTAGAGCAGAGAAGGTTACCTCCGGTGGCCGGTGGCGTTGCTGCCGCCGGCGACGACGGGGAGTCCATGTCCGTACAGGCTGCTTCAACCTTTTTTTCCCCGAGAGAGAGAGAGAGAGAGAGAGAGGAGAAACGGGTTCCACTGGGCTTTTTTTTTTTTGAGCATCAGTACAGACACAAGCGCTCATATACACGCGCATACACTCATCCTTATGAACGCACACACGCACACCCTACCCCTATGAGCACCTCCGAGAGACTGAGCCGGCATATCATCTTGAGATTTACGAAGTCACCGTAGGCGCCTCGTCGTCGACGGGAACGTCTCCTCCCACTGAAAGCGCATCGGCGGAAATCCTGAAATAAATTCAGGAATAATGCGAGCACCAGGATTTGAACCCTGGTGGGTTGGGGATACCACTGTCCACCTAACCAACTCAACCACAGGTTGATTCGCAGGTTCCACTGGGCTTGGGCGGTCAAGGAGCGTGGCTCTAACTGTTCACTGGGCCTGGCCCAGTACTTCGTGTCGGTTGCTAATTGCACCAGCAACTATCCGATTATTGAGGTGAACCATGTACTGAACACATACTGCCAGGCCACAGGTCAGCGCGTGAACCAAAGCAAATCCTCAATCTTCTTCAGTAAAGGGGTTCCAAACAATACCCGCTTGGAGATCAAAACATTATTGAATGTCCCAAATGAAACTTTGAACAAAAAATACTTAGGCATGCCATCTGACTTCGGCAATTCATAGAATGGGGCCTTTAAGTATCTGAAGGATCGCCTTTGGAGTAAGGTGCAGGGCTGGATTGAAAACACAATGTCCACGGCAGGCAAGGAGGTACTGGTCAAAGCGGTTGCACATGCCATCTCAGTTTACTCTATGTCATGCTTTAAACTCCCCGGAGGGTTATGCGAGCATCTCAACATGTTGATTAGAAAATTCTGGTGGGGCTCTAAGGATGAAAAGCACAAACCTCATTGGGTCTCATGGGAGACAATGACAAAACCCAAAGGCATGGGGGGTTCGGGGTTTAAAGATTTTGAGCTGTTCGATTTGGCTATGCTAGCCAGGCAGGCTTAGCGAATACTACAAGACCCAGAATCTCTAAGTGCTCGAATATTGAAAAGCATCTATTTTCTGGCCACTGATTTTTTGCAAGCAACATTAGGAAATCACCCCAGCCAGATTTGGAGGGCCATAATTGAGGGGTCGTGACACTCTCAAGCAAGGATTAATCAGGCATATTGGGAATGGCACAACCACTAATATATGGGACCACAATTGGCTTCCGAGGAACGAGATGCTTCGCTCTTACGGGTGTTTGAGTGCAAACCGGCCGCAGCTAGTCTCCGAACTGATAGATCCCACCTCAGCTTCATGGAACACACAGAGAGTAAATGAAGTATTTCTGCCGATGGATGGTAAGATCATCCTGGGGATTCCACTATGCACACGAAATATGGATGGTTCCCGGTGTTGGCATTTTGAGAACCATGGATCTTTTCCGGTCAAATCAGCATACAAAATGTTGGTGGCCACCAAACTGCGCCGCGAGGCATGGTTGGAGGGCGCGCCAGGCACTTCAAGTTTAAACACCGAGGAGGGATCATGGAAGAAACTGTGGAAGACGGAGGTTCCCGCCAAAATTCGTATGTTTCTATGGAGGCTCTCAAAGCACTCCTTGCCAACAGAGGACGTTTGATGCCATCGGCATATGTCAAACACTAGTGACTACGGGTTATGTGGGAGACCAGATTCCTGGAAGCACTCTTTGCTTCAGTGCACATTGTCAAGATGTATATGGGCCTTGGTGGATGAAGAGCTAGCACCTAAAATGTTAATGATTCAAGAACCTAGCGCGAAGCAGTGACTGTTTACACTGATGGAGTCACTCCCGCATGACATGTTTGTCCTCCTGTCAGTCACTCTTTGGGTGATTTGGGCAGCACGGCGTAAAGCGATCCACGAGGGGATCTTCCAGAGTCCACATGCAGTTCGTACGTTCATCAAAAGGTTCCTAGATGATCTGAATGTTATTGAACAGGGAAACCAGCGTAGTACAACAAATACTACTTCAGTACAACATGCAGCACCAAGACGCCCCAGGGATCCTCCTGCAGGATATGCCATTCACGTTGACGCTGTTGTGTTGTCAGGAAGAGGAGGAGTGGCCGCTGCGGTATGCCGAGATAGCAACGGCAATTATCTGGGTAGCTCTGCCCTAGTGATCCACGGTGTGGATGATCTTGCTTCCTAGTAAGCTCTAGCGTGCAGGGAGGCGATTGCCTTAGCCGAAGATCTACTTCTGAATAATTTTGTAGTTGCCTCAGACTGCAAGAAGGTAGTCGCAGATATCACTAAGGGGACCCGAGGTCGGTATGGTGCCATCATCAACGAGATTAATCTTAGGGTAGCCTAATACAACTATAATTTTTCTTTCGAGAGTCGTGCTGTGAATTATGAAGCACATAGTTTAGCCAGGTTTTCTCTTACGAGAGGTCCAGGGTTCCATTTTTGGTTTGTCCAACCCCATGATCAAACTCGTATCCCACTTTCTGTGGACTTTGAATAAAGGGATCGCTTTCCCCTAAAAAAAGCAACTAGCCGATTATTAGTTTCTGGGATGGCCATCTTGGCTCTCGGACCACATGAACACTAAATTCAAAAAAGAAAATAATAAATAATTTTCAAAATTCTGATTTTTTTTATGTTCATGCTAGTGTAACAAGCGTGCTTGACAAATTTTGCTCGAAACGAGATAGTAGTTCATCGTCGGTGAAAAAACAAAATTAGGTGTAACATTTGGCGTTCGTCTTGTTTTTTCGCACAACTCAAAATGCTTGTGCTTTTCCCATAAAAATTTGTAGGTGGCATTGTGACAGTGAACATATTTTTTAAAAAATAATTAACATGTAAGCCCATTAGTCCCGGTTGCATTACGAATCGGGACTAATGTGAGCATTAGTCCCGGTTCATGCGGCTAAAGGCATTAGTCCCGGTTCAAATGAGCCCTTTAGTCCCGGTTTGACATGAATCGGGACTAAAGGGTGCGATGCCCTTTAGTCCCGGTTTGTATCTCAAACCGGGACTAAAGATTAGACCTTTAGTCCCGGTTTGAGACACGAACCGGGACTAAAGGGCATTGCACCTTTAGTCCCGGTTCGTGTCTCAAACCGGGACTAAAAGGTCCCATTTTCAAACTCTACCCCCCCCCTCGTGGATCGCCTTTTCAATTTTGTAAAAAGCAAAAGATAATGATAAAAACTTCAAAAATTAAAATCCTTCGAGATGTAGTTATGTTACTACATCTATTAGTTAGGAAAATTTTAAAACTTAAATTTGGACATGTTTTGCAAAAAAGTGTTATGAAAAAGTAAAATAGCCATATCTTTTGCATACGATGTCGAAAAAAGCATAATATATCAAAAAGATCCTCAAATTCTAAAAGGAAAAAAAGTTATGCTCAAATTTCAGTTTTTTTTAATTTTGGTTAAATTTGGTCAAACTATGGTCAAACTACTTATTCAAGAAGTATTAGTGGTACTAAATAAATATTCAAGAATATTAGTGTTATTAAATAATTATTTCATTATTTTGGATTTTGGTCAAGCTATGGTCAAACTGTGGTCAAACTATGGTCAACTATTTATTCAAGAAATATTAGTGTTACTAAATAATTATTGTTTTTTTAGAATAATAGTTTCAAACTCAAACAGTCGTGTGACTTCATGCTCAAGCTAAACTCCTGAGGGTTAATAGGATTGACATCTTACTATTGTCAGGAAAACAACAAGTGCAGACTTGGAAACAACGGGGAATAGAACCTAGAAATTAGCGTGCCCAAGCATGAGTAGTGAGAGGATGGGTGACCGGCCGGTAAGTTAGATGATTTGAAATGATGAGGGGTGATTAGAGATTAGTGGTTAAATTAAGCAGTGATGAGTGATGACCCACAAGTATAGGGGATCTATCGTAGTCCTTTCGATAAGTAAGAGTGTCGAACCCAACAAGGAGCAGAAGGAAATGATAAGCGGGTTTCAGCAAGGTATTCTCTGCAAGTACTGAAATAAGTGGTAACAGATAGTTTTGTGATAAGATAAATTGTAACGAGCAACAAGTAACAAAAGTAAATAAAGTGCAGCAAGGTGGCCCAATCCTTTTTGTAGCAAAGGACAAGCCTGGACGAACTCTTATAATAGGAAAAGCGCTCCCGATGACACATGGGAATATCGTCAAGCTAGTTTTCATCACGCTCATATGATTCGCGTTCGGTACTTTGATAATTTGATATGTGGGTGGACCGGTGCTTGGGTACTGTTCTTACTTGAACAAGCATCCCACTTATGATTAACCTCTATTGCAAGCATATGCAACTACAACAAAAGTATTAAGGTAAACCTAACCATAGCATGAAACATATGGATCCAAATCAGCCCCTTACGAAGCAACGCATAAACTAGGGTTTAAGCTTCTGTCACTCTAGCAACCCATCATCTACTTATTACTTCCCAATGCCTTCCTCTAGGCCCAAATAATTGTGAAGTGTTATGTAGTCGACGTTCACATAACACCACTAGAGGTTAGACAACATACATCTTATCAAAATATCGAACGAATACCAAATTCACATGACTACTAATAGCAAGACTTCTCCCTTGTCCTCAGGAACAAATGTAACTACTCACAAAGCATATTCATGTTCATAATCAAAGGGGAAATAATGTGCATAAAGGATCTGAACATATGATCTTCCACCAAATAAACCAACTAGCATCAACTACAAGGAGTAATCAACACTATTAGCAACCTACTAGCACCAATCCCGGACTTGGAGACAAGAATTGGATACAAGAGATGAACTAGGGTTTGGAGTTGAGATGGTGTTGGTGAAGATGTTGATTGAGATTGCCCTCTCCCGATGAGAGGAGCGTTGGTGATGACGATGGTGATGATTTCCCCTCCCGGGAAGTGTCCCCGGCGAGAACAGCTCTGCGGAGCCCTAGATTGGTTTCGCCAAGGTTCCGCCTCGTGGCGTGAGTCTCATCGAAAGGTTGCCTTCTGTTTTTTCTCATCGAAAGACTTCATATAGGAGAAGATGGGAGTCGGAGAGCCACCGGGGCCCACGAGGTAGGGGCGCGCGCCGGGGCGCCCCACCTCGTGAGCGGTGTGGCCCCCGGCCTTCATCTTTGGCGACGATTTTTCTTTATTTATTTTAAGACATTCCGTGGAGTTTCAGGACTTTTGGAGTTGCGCAGAATAGTCCTTCAATATTTGCTCCTTTTCCAGCCCAGAATTCCAACTGCCGGCATTCCCCCTCTTCATGTAAACCTTGTAAAATAAGAGAGAATAGCCATAAGTATTGTGACATAACGTGAAATAACAGCCCATAATGCAATAAATATTGACATAAAAGCATGATGCAAAATGGACGTATCAACTCCCCCAAGCTTAGACCTCGCTTGTCCTCAAGCGAAAAGCCGATAACAATAAATATGTTCCCATGTTTAGAGGTAGAGGCATCGATAAAAATAAAATACGGACATGAAGGCATCATGATTATTTCATAACAGCAACATATATAGATTTTGTCATATGATTACTCATGTTCAAGTGATGATCTTTTCACAAAGCCAAAGTATGAATCAGAAACCTTATTGGGCACCAACAAATTATACCCTCAGTCATTGAAGCAATTGCAATTTATCATAACATCGGAAAGAGTCTATGTCAGAGCTTAAAAGCAAGTCCACATACTCAACTATCACTTAGTCCTTCATAATTGCTAACACTCATGCAATACTTGTGGTTACAGAGTTTTAATCGGACACAGAGAAAAATAGGGGCTTATAGTTTTGCCCCACAACCTTTTACCTCAAGGGTAATGTCAATAATAACAACTCATGCTCCCCCACATCCAATTAGATATATATCATGTTCTTTCAACATGCTGAGCTTGCCAAAGGATAAAATGAAAAAGGAAAGGTGAAGATCACCGTGACTCTTGCATAAGGTAGAGGATAATAATAAAAGATAGGCCCTTCGCAGAGGGAAGCAGAGGTTTTCATGCGCGTTTAGGGTTGATGCACTGATGCACAAAATCTTAATGCAAAAGAATGTCACTTTATATTGCCCCTTGTATGTGATCCTTTATTATGCAGTCCGTCGCTTTTATTGCGTCCACAACAAGTTCGTACAAAGCTTATTTCTCTACACTAATAAGTCATGCATATTTAAAGAGCAATTTTTATTGCTTGCACCGATGACAACTTACTTGAAGGATCTTACTCAATCCATAGGTAGATATGGTGGACTCTCATGGCAAAACTGGTTTAAGGGTATTTGGAAGCACAAGTAGTATTTCTACTTAGTGCTGAGAATTTGGCTAGCATGAGGGGGAAAGGCAAGCTCAACACGGTAGAGGATCCATGACAACATACTTTATCTCAAATGTAAGAAAACATAACTCATTATGTTGTCTTCCTTGTCCAACATCAACTCTTTAGCATGTCATATTTTAATGAGTGCTCCCAATCATAAAAGATGTCAATGATAATATATCTATATGTGAAGCGTCTCTTTCCTTATTACTTCCTATTAATTGCAACGATGACCAAAGCTATATTTTCCAACTCCCAACAACTTTTAATCATCATACTCTTTCTATGTGAAGTCATTACTTTCACTAAGATCAATATGAACTCTTTGATTCTTTTTATTCTTTTTCTTCTAATCACCCAAGATCATGGCAAAATACTCAAGCCCTTGACTCAACACTAATCTTTATTATATAACTCACGGACTCGATTACAAAGAAGGATCATAAAGCAAAACTCAAAACTAGATCAAGCCATAACTTTATTCTACTAAATCAAGATACTGCTAATAGGATCGAACTAAGAAAAACGGTAAAGATAGGAGTTGTGATGGTGATACGATACTAGGGCACCTCCCCCAAGCTTGGCAGTTGCCAAGGGGAGTGCCCATACCCAGATGATTATGTCCTCGGAGGTGATGGAGGTGGTGATGATGACGGTGGATAATCACACATCGAGCGTAAAAGTTCCTCCAACTTGCGGATAATGTTCTTGAGCCCGGCAATATGATCCTTCAACAAAATATTCTCCTGTGTAAGATACTTGTTCTGTATGTGGGCTAACTCCATCATCTGGAAGGCTTCAATCTCTGTTGGAGTGAAAAGGTTAGGTGAAGGTTGAGGGATGTCTTCTTCTTTCACCACCGGAGCTTGAACCTCCATAGCCTTCTTGATCCTTTCATCCTTGTTGATCTCTTCTGGTTCCTCTCTTTTCAACTCTATCATCAACAGCCAGGCATCCTTGTCTTCGTTGTTGGGGGAGGGAGAAGTCATGGTGCTCTAAATCTGCAACAGAAATAGCTCGAAACGAAAACAGAGGATATTTGCGTGATACGGGAGTCAAAACCTTCGGGAGTATATATAATGAATTTTTACCGACCAAAATATGTATCGTGCAAGGAAACGGAGTCCGGAGGGCACACTGTTGGGGAACGTAGCAGAAATTCAAAATTTTCCTACGTGTCACCAAGATCTATCTATGGAGAAACCAGCAACGAGGGGAAGGAGAGTGCATCTACATACCCTTGTAGATCGCTAAGCGGAAGCGTTCAAGAGAACTGGGTTGAAGGAGTCGTACTCGTCGTGATCCAAATCACCGGAGATCCTAGTGCTGAACGGACGGCACCTCCGCGTTCAACACACGTACAGCCCGGTGACGTCTCCCACGCCTTGATCCAGCAAGGAGAGAGAGAGAAGTTGAGGAAGACTCCATCTAGCAGCAGCACAACGGCGTGGTGGTGGTGGAGGAGCGTGGCTATCCTGCAGGGCTTCGCCAAGCACCGCGGGAGAGGAGAAGTAAGAGAGGTAGGGCTGCGCCAAGAGGGAGAGGTTCTCATGTGTTGGGCAGCCCCCAGACCTCAAGTATTTATAGGGGGAGGGGAGGGGGCTACGCCCCCTCTAGGGTTCCCTCCCAAGGGGTGGCGACAGCCCCCAGATTCCATCTGGGGGGCGGCCAGAAGGGGAGAGGGGGGAGGCGCACCTAGGGTGGGCCTTAGGGCCCATCTGCCCTAGGGTTTGCCCCCTTCCCCACTTCTGCGCTTGGGCCTGTGGGGTGCACCAGCCCACTGGGCTGGTCCCTCCCCACTTGGCCCATGCAGCCCTCCAGGGTTGGTGGCCCCAATTGGTGGACCCCCGGGACCCTCCCGGTGGTCCCGGTACGTTACCGGTAAAACCCGAAACTTTTTCGGTAACCAAAACAGGACTTCCCATATATAAATCTTTACCTCCGGACCATTCCGAAACTCCTCGTGACGTCCGAGATCTCATCCGGGACTCCGAACAACATTCGGTAACCACATAAAAACTTCCTTTATAACCCTAGCGTCATCGAACCTTAAGTGTGTAGACCCTACGGGTTCGATAGACATGTAGACATGACCGAGACGTTCTCCGTTCAATAACCAACAGTGGGATCTGGATACCCATGTTGTCTCCCACATGTTCCACGATGATCTCATCGGATGAACCACGATGTCAAGGACTCAATCGATCCCGTATACAATTCCCTTTGTCTAACGGTATTGTACTTGCCCGAGATTCGATCGTCGGTATACCGATACCTTGTTCAATCTCGTTACGGCAAGTCTCTTTACTCGCTCGTAACACATCATCCGTGATCAACCCCTTGGTCATATTGTGCACATTATGATGATGTCCTACCGAGTGGGCCCAGAGATACCTCTCCGTACACGGAGTGACAAATCCCAGTCTCGATCCGTGTCAACCCAACAGACACTTTCGGAGATACCTGTAGTGCAGCTTTATAGTCACCCAGTTACCTTGTGACGTTTGATACACCCAAAGCACTCCCACGATATCCGGGAGTTACACGATCTCATGGTCTAAGGAATAGATACTTGACATTGGAAAAGCTCTAGCAAACGAACTACATGATCTTTGCGCTATGCTTAGGATTGGGTCTTGTCCATCACATCATTCTCCTAATGATGTGATCCCGTTATCAACGACATCCAATGTCCATAGCCAGGAAACCATGACTATCTATTGATCACAACGAGCTAGTCAACTAGAGGCTCACTAGGGACATATTGTGGTCTATGTATTCACACGTGTATTACGATTTCCGGATAATACAGTTATAGCATGAATAAAAGACAATTATCATGAACAAGGAAATATAATAATACTTTTATTATTGCCTCTAGGGCATATTTCCAATAGTCTCCCACTTGCACTAGAGTCAATAATCTAGTTCACGTCGCCATGTGATTAACATTCACAGGTCACATCACCATGTGACCAACATCCAAAGAGTTTACTAGTGTCATTAAACTAGTTCACATCATCATGTGATTAAGACTCAATGAGTTCTGGGGTTTGATCATGTTTTGCTTGTGAGAGAGGTTTTAGTCAACGGGTCTGCAACTTTCAGATCCGTATGTACTTCGCAAATCTCTAGATCATTCTGTAAATGCTGCTTCCACGCTCCACTTGGAGCTATTCCAAATGGTTGCTCCACTATACATATCCGTTTTGCTACTCAGAGTCAGTCGGATAGGTGTTAATGCTTGCATCGACGTAACCCTTTACGCCGAACTCTTTATCACCTCCATAATCGAGAAACATGTCCTTATTTGTTACAAGGACAATATTGACCGTTGTCCAATGATCCATTCCTGGATCATTCTTGTACCCCTTGACTAACTCATGGCAAGGCACACTTCCGGTGCGGTATCTGACATAGCATACTATAGAGCCTACGTCGAAGCATAGGGGCGACATTCTTCCTTTCTCTCTCTTCGCCGTGGTCGAGCTTTAACTCTTAACTTCATACCTTACAACTCGAGGCAAGAACTCCTTCTTTGGTGATCCATCTTGAACACCTTCAAGATCATGTCAAGGTATGTGCTCATTTTGAAAGTACCATTTAGCGTTTTTGATCTATCCTCATAGATTTTGATGCTCAATGTTCAAGTAGCTTAATCCAGGTTTTCCATTGAAAAACATTTTTCAAATAACCCTATATGCTTTCCAGAAATTCTACATCATTTCTGATCAACAATATGTCAACAACATATACTCATCAGAAATTCTATAGTGCTCCCACTCACTTCTTTGGAAATACAAGTTTCTCATAAACTTTTGTATAATCCCAAAATCTTTGATCATCTCATCAAAACATACATTCCAACTCCGAGATGCTTACTCCAGTCCTTAGAAGGATCGCTGGAGCCAGCATACCTTTTAGCATCCTTAGGATCGACAAAAACTTTCGGATTGTATCACATACAACCTTTCCTTACGAAGACTGGTAAGGAAACTCGTTTTGACATCCATCTGCCAGATTTCATAAATGCAGCTAATGCTAACATGATTCTGACGGTCTTAAGCATCGCTACGGATGAGAAAATCTCATCGTAGTCAACTTCCTTGAACTTGTGAAAAAAAACTCTTCGCCACAAGTCGTGCTTCATAGACAGTGACATTACCGTCCACGTCCGTCTTCTTCTTAAAGATCCATTTATCTCAATGGCTTGCCGATCATCGGGCAAGTCCACCAAAGTCCATGCTTTGTTCTGATAGATGGATCCTATCTCGGATTTCATGGCTTCTAACCATTTGTCGGAATTTGGGCCCACCATTGCTTCTCCATAGCTCGTAGGTTCATTTTTGTCTAGCAACATGACCTTCAAGACAAGATTATTGTACCACTCAAGCGAGACGCATCCTTGTCACCCTACGAGGTACGGTAGTGACTTGATCCGAAGTTTCATGATCACTATCATAAGCTTCTACTTCAATTGGTGTAGGTGCCACAGGAACAACTTCCTGTGCCCTGCTACACACTAGTTGTAGTGACAGTTCAATAACCATATCAAGTCTCCACCATCCTCCCACTCAACTTTTCGAGACAAACTTTTCCTCGAGAAAGGACCCGACTCAAGAAACAATCCCTATTGCTTTTGGATCTGAATTAAGAGGTATACCCAACTGTTTTGGGTGTCCTATGAAGATGCATTTTATCCGCTTTGGGTTCAAGCTTATCAACCTGAAACTTTTTCACATAAGCGTCGCAGCCCCAAACCTTTAAGAAATGACAGCTTAGGTTTCTCTAAACCATAGTTCATACGGTGTCATCTCAACGGAATTACGCGGTGCCCTATTTAAAGTGAATGTGGTTGTCTCTAATGCCTAACCCATAAACGATAGTGGTAATTCGATAAGAGACATCATGGTACGCACCATATCCAATAGGGTGCAACTATGATGTTCGGACACACCATCAAACTATGGTGTTCCAGGCGGTATTAATTGTGAAACAATTTCCACAATGTCTTAATTGCGTGCCAAAGCTCGTAACTCAGATACTCATCTCTATGATCATATCATAGACATTTCATCCTCTTGTCACGATGATCTTCAACTTCACTCTGAAATTACTTGAACCATTCAATAATTCAGACTTGTGTTTCATCAAGTAAATATACTCTACATCTACTCGAATCATATGTGAAGTAAGAACATAACGATATTCACTGCATGCCTCAGCACTCATTGGACTGCACACATCAAAAATATGTTACTTCCAACAAGTTGCTATCTTGTTCCATCTTACTGAAAAACGAGTCTTTTTAGTCATCTTGCCCATGTGGTATGATTTGCATATCTCAAGTGATTCAAAATCAAGTGAGTCCAAACGATCCATCTGCATGGAGTTTCTTCATGCGTATACACCAATAGACATGGTTCGCATGTCTCAAACTTTTCAAAATGAGTGAGTCCAAAGATCCATCAACATGGAGCTTCTTCATGCGTTTTACACCAATATGACTTACATGGCAGTGCCACAAGTAAGTGGTACTATCATTACTATCTTATACCTTTTGGCATGAAAATGTGTATCACTACGATCGAGATTCAATAAACCATTCCTTTAGGTGCAAGACCATTGAAGGTATTATTCAAATAAATAGAGTAACCATTATTCTCCTTAAATGAATAACCGTATTGCGATAGACATAATCCAATCATGTCTATGCTCAACGCAAACACCAAATCTCGATGGTAGAGGGAGCGTGCGATGCTTGATCACATCAACCTTGGAAACACTTCCAACACATATTGTCAGCTCACCTTTAGCTAGTTTCCGTATATTCCGTAGCTTTTATTTCGAGTTACTAACACTCAGCAACCGAACCGGTATCCAATACCCTGGTGCTACTAGGAGTACTAGTAAAGTACACATTAACATAATGTATATCCAATATACTTCTATCGACCTTGCCAGCCTTCTCATCTACCAAGTATCTAGGGTAATCCTGCTCCAGTGGTTATTCCCCTTATTACAGAAGCACTTAGTCTTGGGTTTGGGTTCAACCTTGGGTTTCTTCACTAGAGCAGCAGCTGATTTGCCGTTTCATGAAGTATACCTTCTTGCCCTTGCCCTTCTTGAAACTAGTGGTTTCACCAACCATCAACAATTGATGCTCCTTCTTGATTTCTACTTTCACGGTGTCAAACATCACGAATACCTCAAGGATCATCATATCTATCCCTGATATGTTATAGCTCATCACGAAGCTCTAGCAGCTTGGTGGCAATGACTTTGGAGAAACATCACTATCTCATCGGAAGATCAACTCCCACTCGATTCAAGTGATTGTTGCACTCGAGACAATCGAGCACAAGCTCAACGATTGAGCTTTTCTCCCTTAGTTTGCAGGCTAAGAAAATCGTCGGAGGTCTCAAACCTCTTGACGTGGGCACGAGCCTGAAATCTCAATTTCAGCCCTCGAAACATCTCATATGTTCCGCGATGTTTCGAAAACGTCTTTGGTGCCTCAACTCTAAACCGTTTAACTGAACTATCACGTAGTTATCAAAACGTGTATGTCTGATGTTCACAACATCCACAAACGATGTTTGGGGTTCAGCACACTGAGCGGTGCATTAAGGACATAAGCTTTCTATTGTCCGCATAATCGCTACTGTCAACTTTCAACTATATTTTCTCTAGGAACATATCTAAACAGTGGAACTAAAGCGCGAGCTTATGACATAATTTGCAAAGATCTTTTGACTATGTTCAGGATAATTAAGTTCATCTTATGAACTCCCACTCAGATAGACATCCCTCTGGTCATCTAAGTGATTACATGATCCGAGTCAACTAGGCCGTGTCCGATCATCACGTGAGACGGACTAGTCATCATCGGTGAACATCTTCATGTTGATCGTATCTACTATACGACTCATGCTCGACCTTTCGGTCTCTGTGTTCCGAGGCCATGTCTGTACATGCTAGGCTCGTCAAGTTGACCCTAAGTGTTTCGCGTGTGTAAATCTGTCTTACACCCGTTGTATGTGAACGTAAGAATCCATCACACCCGATCATCACGTGGTGCTTAGAAGCAACGAACTTTAGCAACGGTGCATAGTTAGGGGAGAACACTTCTTGAAATTTTTGTAAGGGATCATCTTATTTACTACCGTCGTTCTAAGTAAACAAGATGCATAAACATGATAAACATCACATGCAATCAAATAGTGACATGATATGGCCAATATCGTTTTGCTCCTTTTGATCTCCATCTTCGGGGCTCCATGATCATCCTCGTCACTGGCATGACACCATGATCTCCATCATCATGATCTCCATCATCGTGTCTTCATGAAGTTGTCTCGCCAACTATTACTTCTACTACTATGGCTACCAGTTAGCAATAAAGTAAAGTAATTACATGGCGTTGTTTAATGACACGCAGGTCATACAATAAATTAAGACAACTCCTATGGCTCCTGCCGGTTGTCATACTCATCGACATGCAAGTCGTGATTCCTATTATAAGAACATGATCAATCTCATACATCACATATCATTCATCACATTCTTCTTGGCCATATCACATCACATAGCATACCCTGCAAAAACAAGTTAGACGTCCTCTAATTGTTGTTTGCATGTTTTACGTGGATGCTATGGGTTTCTAGCAAGAACGTTTCTTACCTATGCAAAACCACAACGTGATATGTTAATTTCTATTTACCCTTCATAAGGACCCTTTTCATCGAATCCGTTCCGACTAAAGTGGGAGAGACTGGCACCCGCTAGCCACCTTATGCACCAAGTGCATGTCAATCGGTGGAACCTGTCTCACGTAAGAGTACATGTAAGGTCTGTCCGGGCCGCTTCATCCCACAATACCATCGAAACAAGATTGGACTAGTAACGGTAAGCATATTGAACAAAATCAACGCCCACAACTACTTTGTGTTCTACTCGTGCAAAGAATCTACGTAATAGACCTAGCTCATGATGCCTTTGTTGGGGAGCGAGCAGAAATTCAAAATTTTCCCACGTGTCACCAAGATCTATCTATGGAGAAACCAGCAACGAGGGAAGGAGAGTGCATCCACATACCCTTGTAGATCGCTAAGTTTAAAGCGTTCAAGAGAACGGGGTTGAAGGAGTCGATTGTCGTGATCCAAATCACCGGAGATCCTAGTGCCGAACGGACGGCACCTCCGCGTTCAACACACGTACAGCCCGGTGACGTCTCCCACGCCTTGATCCAGCAAGGAGAGAGGGAGAAGTTGAGGAAGACTCCATCCAACAGCAGCACAACGGCGTGGTGGTGGTGGAGGAGCGTGGCTATCCTGCAGGGCTTCGCCAAGCACCGCGAGAGAGGAGAAGTAAGAGAGGTAGGGCTGCGCCAAGAGGGAGAGGTTCTCATGTGTTGGGCAGCCCCCAGACCTCAAGTATTTATAGGGGGAGGGGAGGGGGGCTGCGCCCCCTCTAGGGTTCCCTCCCCAGGGGTGGCGGCAGCCCCCAGATCCCATCTGGGTGGCGGCCAGAAGGGGAGAGGGGGGAGGCGCACCTAGGGTGGGCCTTAGGGCCCATCTGTCCTAGGGTTTGCCCCCTTCCCCACTTCCTGTGCATTGGGCCCTGTGCCGGGGGGGGGGGGCGCACCAGCCCACCTGGGGCTGGTCCCCTCCCCCACTTGGCCCATGCAGCCCTCCAGGGTTGGTGGCCCCACTTGGTGGACCCTTGGGACCCTCCCGGTGGTCCCGGTACGTTACCGATAAAACCCGAAACTTTTCCGGTGACCAAAACAGGACTTCCCATATATAAATATTTACCTTCGGACCATTCCGGAACTCCTCGTGACGTCCGGAATCTCATCCGGGACTCCGAACGACATTCGGTAACCACATACGAACTTCCTTTATAACCCTAGCGTCATCGAACCTTAAGTGTGTAGACCCTACGGGTTCGGGAGACATGTAGACATGACCGAGATGTTCTCCGGTCAATAACCAACAGCGGGATCTGGATACCCATGCTGGCTCCCACATGTTCCACGATGATCTCATCGGATGAACCACGATGTCAAGGACTCAATCGATCCCGTATACAATTCCCTTTGTCTAACGGTATTGTACTTGCCCGAGATTCGATCGTCGGTATACCGATACCTTGTTCAATCTCTTTACCGGCAAGTCTCTTTACTCGTTCTGTAACACATCATCCCGTGATCAACCCCTTGGTCACATTGTGCACATTATGATGATGTCCTACTGAGTGGGCCCAGAGATACCTCTCCGTTTACACGGAGTGACAAATCCCAGTCTCGATCCGTGTCAACCCAACAGACACTTTCGGAGATACCTGTAGTGCAGCTTTATAGTCACCCAGTTACCTTGTGACGTTTGATACACCCAAAGCACTCCTACGGTATCCGGGAGTTACATGATGTCATGGTCTAAGGAAGAGATACTTGACATTGGAAAAGCTCTAGCAAACGAACTACACGATCTTTGTGCTATGCTTAGGATTGGGTCTTGTCCATCACATCATTCTCCTAATGATGTGATCCCGTTATCAACGACATCCAATGTCCATAGCCAGGAAACCATGACTATCTGTTGATCACAACGAGCTAGTCAACTAGAGGCTCACTAGGGACATATGGTGGTCTATGTATTCACACGTGTATTACGATTTCCGGATAATATAGTTATAGCATGAATAAAAGACAATTATCATGAACAAGGAAATGTAATAATACTTTTATTATTGCCTCTAGGACATATTTCCAACACACACGAGGTAGGGGGCGCGCCCTCCACCCTCGTGGAGGACTCGTGTCCTCCCCGGACTGCTACTTATTTTTCTATTTTTCTAAATATTCCAAAACGGAGAAATATTGCCTTAAAAATTGTTTTGGGGTCGGTTTACTTACCGTACCACATACCTATTCCTTTTCGGAGTCTGGAACGTTCTGGAAAGTGTCCTTTATGTATTCCTCCGGGGTTACGGTTTCAATAATATTAGTTTTAACATTTATAGGATTACTTGAGATATAGTGTTTGATCCTTTGACCGTTTACCACCTTCGGATTTGTGCCTTCGAAGTTGTTGATTTTTATGGCACCGGAACGATAGATCTCCTCGATAACGTAAGGACCTGCCCATTTAGAGAGAAGTTTTCCTGCAAAAAATCTTAAACGAGAGTTGTATAGCAATACATAATCACCTACATTAAACTCACGGTTTTGTATCCTTTTGTCATGCCATCTTTTAACCTTTTCTTTAAACAACTTGGCATTTTCATAAGCTTGGGTTCTCCATTCATCAAGTGAGCTAATATCAAATAACCTCTTCTCACCGGCAAGTTTGAAAACATAGTTGAGCTCTTTAATAGCCCAATATGCCTTATGTTCTAGTTCGAGAGGTAAGTGACAAGCTTTTCCATAAACCGTTTTATACGGAGACATACCCATAGGATTTTTTATGCAGTTCTATAGGCCCACAATGCGTCATTCAGTTTCTTGGACCAATTCTTTCTAGACCTATTGACAGTCTTTTGCAAGATTAATTTGAGCTCTCTATTGCTCAATTCTACCTGACCACTAGACTGCTGGTGATATGGAGATGCAATTCTATGATTAACGTCATATTTAGCAAGCATCTTACGGAAAGCACCATGAATAAAGCGTGAACCACCATCAGTCATTAAATATCTAGGGACTCCAAACCTCGGAAAAAATAACTTCCTTAAGCATTTTAATAGAAGTGTTATGATCAGCACTACTAGTTGGAATAGCTTCTACCCACTTAGTAACGTAATCAACAGCAACTAAAATATGAGTATATCCATTAGAGGCAGGAAAATGTCCCATATAATCAAAGCCCCAAACATCAAATGGTTTAATAACAAGTGAATAATTCATAGGCATTTGTTGACGTCTACTAATGTTACCAATTCTTTGACATTCATCGCAAGACATCACAAACTTACGGGCATCCTTGAAGAGAGTAGGCCAATAAAAACCGGATTGCAATAACTTATGTGCAATTCTATCTCCAGCGTGGTGTCCACCATAAGCTTCGGAGTGACACTTGTGTAGGATTTGTTCCTGTTCATGCTCAGGTACACAACGTCTAATAACACCATCTACTCCTTCTTTATAAAGATGTGGGTCATCCCAAAAGTAATGTCGCAAGTCATAGAAAAACTTTTTCTTTTGTTGGTATGTGAAGCTAGGCGGTATAAATTTAGCAACAATATAATTAGCATAATCGGCATACCATGGAGTGCTACGAGAAGTGCTTATGACATTCAATTGTTCATCAGGAAAGCTATCATCAATAGGTAGTGGGTCATCAAGAACATTCTCTAACCTAGACAAGTTGTCTGCAACGGGGTTCTCAGCTCCTTTTCTATCAACAGTATGTAAATCAAATTCTTGCAGCAGGAGAACCCATCTAATAAGTCTAGGTTTTGCATCTTTCTTTTCCATAAGATATTTAATTGCAGCATGATCTGTGTGAATAGTAACTTTAGAATCAACAATATAGGGTCTGAATTTATCACAAGCAAATACAACTGCTAAAAGTTCCTTTTCAGTAGTAGCATAATTCCTTTGAGCATTGTCTAGAGTCTTACTAGCATAATGGATAACATTCAATTTCGTGTCAACTCTTTGCCCTAGAAGAACACCTACAGCATAATCGCTAGCATCACACATAATTTCAAAGGGTAAATTCCAATCAGGTGGCCGAAACACAGGTGTAGAGACTAATGCTTTCTTAAGTATTTCAAATGCTTCTACACAATCATCATCAAAGACAAATGATACATCTTTTTGTAATAAATTAGTCAGAGGCTGAGAGATTTTTGAGAAGTCCTTAATGAACCTCCTATAAAATCCGGCGTGACCAAGGAAACTTCTTATACCTTTGATGTCCTTGGGACATGGCATCTTTTCAATAGCATCAACCTTGGCTTTATCAACTTCAATACCTCTTTCAGAAACTTTGTGCCCCAAGACAATACCTTCATTAACCATAAAGTGGCACTTTTCCCAATTCAAGCAAGATTAGTTTCTTCACATCTCTGCAAAACTCGAGCAAGATTGCTCAAGCAATCATCAAAAGAGGAACCATAGATGGAAAAGTCGTCCATAAAAACCTCACAAATTTTCTCGCAAAAGTCAGAGAATATAGCCATCATGCATCTTTGAAAGGTAGCAGGTGCATTACATAAACCAAAAGGCATACGTCTATAAGAAAAAGTACCAAAAGGGCATGTAAAAGTAGTCTTCGATTGATCCTTAGCCGACACAAGTATTTGAGAAAAACAGGAATAACCATCTAGAAAGCAATAGTGTGTATGTTTGCATAATCTTTCTAGCATTTGATCAATAAAAGGTAAGGGGTAATGATCTTTCTTAGTAGCCTTATTTAATTTGCGGAAATCAATTACCATCCTATAACCTGTGATGATTCTTTGCGGAATCAATTCATCTTTATCATTAGGGACAACAGTAATACCTCCCTTCTTAGGGACACAATGGCAGGACTTACCCACTGACTATCAGCAACGGGATAAATTATACCTGCCTCCAGAAGCTTGAGTATTTCCTTTCTTACCACTTCTTTCATTTTAGGATTCAAACGTCGTTGAGGATCACAAACTGGTTTGGCATCAGCTTCCAAATTTATTTTATGTTGACATAGAGTGGGACCGATGCCCTTAAGATCATCCAGAGTATATCCAATAGCGGCACGGTGCTTTTTCAGAGTTTTCAATAATCTTCCTTCTTCATTCTGAAAGGTTAGCACTGATAATGACAGGATATATTTTCTTTTCATCAAGATAAGCATATTTAAGATTATCAGGCAACGGTTTAATGTCAAACACGGGATCACCCTTGGGTGGAGGAGGATCCCTAAGATTTCAACAGCAAATTGTGTTGCGAATAGGTTCCTGTTTAAAGAATACTTCATCTATTTCCCTTCTTTCATTCATGAACATATCATTTTCATGGTCTAGCAAATAGTGTTCTAAAGGATCACTAGGAGGTACGACAATAGAAGCAAGACCAATAATTTCGTCCTTACTAGGCAATTCTTCCTCACGATGTTGTTTACTAAATTTAGAGAAATTAAACTCATGAACCATATCATCCAAGCCAATAGTAACAACATTCTTTTCGCAGTCTATCTTAGCATTAACAGTATTCAAGAAGGGTCTACCAAATATAATGGGACAAAATCTATCTTGTGGAGAACCAAGAACAAGAAAATCAGCGGGATATTTGGTTTTCCCACACAACACTTCAACATCTCTAACAATTCCTATTGGAGATATAGTATCTCTATTGGCAAGTTTAATTGTGACATCAATTTCTTCTAACTCAGCAGGTGCAATTTCATGCATAATTTCTTTGTATAAGTCAATGGGTATAACACTAGCACTAGCACCCATATCACATAAGCCATGATAACAATGATCTCCTATTTTAACAGAAATAACAGGCACGCCTACCACAGGTCTATGTTTATCTCTATCACAGGGTTTAGCAATTCTAGTAGTTTCACCAGAGAATTGAATAACATGCCCATCAATATTATCAGACAAGAGATCTTTAACAATAGCAATATTGGGTTCTACTTTGACTTGCTCAGGAGGTGTATAAGTCCTAATATTGCTTTTACGGACAACAGTTGAAGCTTTAGCATGATCCTTCATTCTAACAGGAAAAGGTGATTTCTCAACATAAGAAGTGGGAACAATAGGATCATTGTAAGTGACAGTCTTTTCTTCAACTTTAATAGGTGCAGCTACTTTTACTTCTATGGGAGGATGATATTTAAACCACTTCTCCTTGGGGAGATCAACATAAGTAGCAAAAGATTCACAGAAAGAAGCTACAATCTCAGAGTCAAGTCCATATTTAGTGCTAAACTTACGGAAAATATCGGTATCCATAAAAGATTTAACACAATCAAACTTGGGTGTCATACCTGACTCCTTACCTTCGTCGAGGTCCCAATCTTCAGAGTTGCGTTTAATTCTATCCAATAAATTCCATCTAAATTCAATAGGCTTCATCATAAAAGAGCCAGCACAAGAAGTATCGAGCATGGTGCGATTGTTATCAGAAAGTCGAGCATAAAAACTTTGCATAATTACTTCTCTCGAGAGCTCATGATTGGGGCATGAATATAACATTGATTTAAGCCTCCCCCAAGCTTGAGCGATGCTTTGTCCTTCGTGAGGCCAAAAATTATATATATAACTGCGATCATGATGAAACAAGATGCATAGGGTAATACTTTTGATGAAATTCCAATTTCAATCTTTTATAATTCCATGATCTCATATCATCACATAGCCTGTACCATGTCAATGCGTATCCCTTCAAAGATAAAGGGAAGGCCTTCTTCTTAACAACATCATTGGGTATACCTGCAAGCTTAAATAGTCCACAAACATAATCCACATAGCGTAGATGTTCATCAGGATGCTTTGTTCCATCTCCTGTAAAAGTGTTAGCTAGCAGTTTTTCCATCAAACCCGAAGGAATTTCAAAAGGAGTTTCATTTTCAATAGGTTCAGTAGGTTGAGTAGGTTGAGGAGCAACTCTTTTCTCTACTGGACGGGGTGAAGATACCCCGAACAAGCCCCTCAAACAATTACTTTCCATAGTAACAAGTGACAGAAAATTTCAGCACACTAAATAAATTTTTCCTTACCAAATTCCACCTACCAAAGGCGCTTCACTCCCCGGCAATGGCGCCAGAAAAGAGTCTTGATGACCCACAAGTATAGGGGATCTATCGTAGTCCTTTCGATAAGTAAGAGTGTCGAACCCAACGAGGAGCAGAAGGAAATGATAAGCGGTTTTCAGCAAGGTATTCTCTGCAAGTACTGAAATAAGTGGTAACAGATAGTTTTGTGATAAGATAAATTGTAACGAGCAACAAGTAACAAAAGTAAATAAATTGCATAAAGGTGGCCCAATCCTTTTTGTAGCAAAGGACAAGCCTGGACGAACTCTTATAATAGGAAAATCGCTCCCGAGGACACATGGGAATATCGTCAAGCTAGTTTTCATCACGCTCATATGATTCGCGTTCGGTACTTTGATAATTTGATATGTGGGTGGACCGGTGCTTGGGTACTGTTCTTACTTGAACAAGCATCCCACTTATGATTAACCTCTATTGCAAGCATCCGCAACTACAACAAAAGTATTAAGGTAAACCTAACCATAGCATGAAACATATGGATCCAAATCAGCCCCTTACGAAGCAACGCATAAACTAGGGTTTAAGCTTCTGTCACTCTAGCAACCCATCATCTACTTATTACTTCCCAATGCCTTCCTCTAGGCCCAAATAATTGTGAAGTGTTATGTAGTCGACGTTCACATAACACCACTAGAGGTTAGACAACATACATCTTATCAAAATATCGAACGAATACCAAATTCACATGACTACTAATAGCAAGACTTCTCCCTTGTCCTCAGGAACAAACGTAACTACTCACAAAGCATATTCATGTTCATAATCAGAGGGGTAATAATGTGCATAAAGGATCTGAACATATGATCTTCCACCAAATAAACCAACTAGCATCAACTACAAGGAGTAATCAACACTATTAGCAACCTACTAGCACCAACCCCGGACATGGAGACAAGAATTGGATACAAGAGATGAACTAGGGTTTGGAGATGAGATGGTGCTGGTGAAGATGTTGATGGAGATTTCCCTCTCCCGATGAGAGGAGCGTTGGTGATGACGATGGTGATGATTTCCCCCTCCCGGAGGGAGGTGTCCCCGGCAGAACAGCTCTGCCGGAGCCCTAGATTGGTTCCGCCAAGGTTCCGCCTCGTGGCAGCGGAGTCTCGTCCCAAAAGGTTGCCTTCTATTTTTTCTCATCGAAAGACTTCATATAGGAGAAGATGGGAGTCGGAGAGCCACCAGGGGGCCCACGAGGTAAGGGCGTGCGCCCAGGGGGGGCGCCCCCACCCTCGTGAGCAGGGTGTGGGCCCCCTAGCCTTCATCTTTGGTGATGATTTTTCTTTATTTATTTTAAGACATTCCGTGGAGTTTCAGGACTTTTGGAGTTGCGCAGAATAGTCCTTCAATATTTGCTCCTTTTTCAGCCTAGAATTCCAGCTGCCGGCATTCTCCCTCTTCATGTAAACCTTGTAAAATAAGAGAGAATATCATAAGTATTGACATAAAAGCATGATGCAAAATGGACGTATCAGTGAGTGGTGATTAAAGATTAAATTGTAAAATAGTTTAGAAATTTGAAAATCGAAAAAAATAAAATAAAAAATTCAAAAAATAAAATTTCGTAAAATGTGGAGCTCTAGACAGCGGCCACGTGGAGGGCCTTTAGTCCCGATTCGTATAGGAACCGGGACTAAAGGGGGGGGCTTTAGTACCGACCGTTTAGTCCCAGTTCCAGAACCGGGACTAAAGGCCCTCTAGAACCGGGACAAATAGGCCTTTTTCTACTAGTGCAACTGACGGTAGCTCATACCGTTAGGTTCCTTATGATGGAACTAGCCATCATTGGTGCTCGTATTTTATTGGAATTATTTCAGACCTTCCGGCAATGTTCGTTCAGCGGGCGGAGATATTTCCCATCGACTATGAAGGCGCCGATGGTGACTTCATGGATTTTATTGTAACACTAAAACACTCATGTGATACTCCTGTGTGAGACAATGACGGTTGTATGATGTTCGTATGTGTAACAATAATCTCCCTTTTGTTCAACTTGTAACATTTCATGATGTTCAAAAACTAATTGTATGTTCATATGTGCGACAAAAGCTATGGAATAACTCAATATCATTTAATAAGAGCAGAATTTTAGTCCAGAGGCATTGTCACAAAAAGAAAAAGATTCTAAGGAATAAAAAAGGAAAAATTGGGTCTATGTTCGATGGAATAAACAATCTCAAGAGCAAGGAAAGTTATTTTGTTTTCGTTTGCCTTACAAACTTTTTACTGTGTATATCAGAAAATAAGCTAAAGGGGCATTAACCGAAAAGATTTGGATGGCTTATTCTCAAGGGCTTATTTTCGCCGCAACTTTTCAGGGGATTATTTCCACTACAGCTTATGCACATATCACAACTCAAAAGAACCTTATTTAGCAAGGCGTACCTTCTGGTTAAGATGGATATCAGTAACACCCATTCATCATTAGTGGAGGTCCTATGCTGCAACAAATATATTAATGAGGATCACAAAACTCAACCTTATTATTGAAGTTTTGTAGCAGTGAGCTACAACCGTGCAAGGGATTTATTTTGTTTGATATACACTTTTGTAACTATACATACTCCTGCTTAAACACAAGTGATATGTTTGCCAGCTTAAAGTCATTGTCGCTGATGAAATCTTGGTTGCTAAATTGTTTGTGCGCAACATCTTCAGTTGAAGAACCGATATACCTACAATATCTAACAACAAACAAATAGCTCTTTTGGAATCACTATGTATCCTTATTTCAGCTTAGAGAGACCAAGTTTAGACTGGAAATTATCTATATCTACAATGCCGCACATATACAATATGAAAATATGTCTCGCGGTTTATCTAGTGATATAAATAAGTATTCCAGCTGTAAATAGTTTTCTCCAAAAAATTGGTCAAAATTTACAAAATTTGACTTCTGAAAAAAAAACTATATGTACTATGTTATGGAAAGGAGGGAGTAATATTTACGATTATCTTGTACTCTTGTTGCTGCTTGGACGACATCTTCTTGGTGATGGCATCTTGCATGGTGTTGGATTATGCACATGAAGATTGAGGTTACTGCAGGGAGGCAAATGAGGAGATGGTGCGGTTGAGGCATTCAAGATGGAAAGGTTGAGAGGAAAAGTTGATGGAACAATAAAAATGCTATGCTTGCAGTGGCACAAGGTCTTATCAAACAAGATGGAAAAATATGGTGGAGTTTGTTTAGTTTTTGTCAATGGCGTGAGCTTTTGGGACTACATGTTGGTGCAAGGATTTCTAGAATGTGAAGAGGGGAGAGTCGGAAAGGAGGTGTGACACCATCACTCATTCACCATCTCCCCTTGATATATGATATATATACTACTCCCTCCATCCAAAAATAAGCCTCTCAAGTTTAGTACAACTTTCTAAAGTTGTACTAAAGTTGAGAAGCTTATTTTAGGACGGAGGGAGTGCCAATTAAAGGCTACGCTAGGTCCTTTGCATTGAACACATGAACACTGTTAAGATCTTTGGGTTTTATATTTCAGTTGCGATCAAACAAAGATTAAACTTTTCCAGGAGAATCATGCGAGCCTTCCGCAAATCAAACTGTTGAGTTGGTCACGTGGAATATCATATCGACATTTAATAATCAAACACAAGCATGTTTATATTGTTGGTTGGGCCTATCGATCCAAACCCGTGATACATATGTACGAGCAATCAAAATGATCAAAATTAAGCCAACATATTGAGAGTATATAGAAAGGTGCACAAGCAATTTTGTACCCTACTGTAACATGTGAAGATTACACGAGGCATCAAGATCCAAATACACCATAATAGTATATGTTATTTATTCAACAACTACTACTTTGCTATAATTGTATTTTTCAATTTAGTGTAAAAAGGGACACGGCAGTCACAATGTGACATGCTGATTGGCATAAATAGTTAGATCACTATTTTGTGTGATACATAGCTACGGTTGTATGCACGGAACGACATTATTTGTTTCCACCGACACAATAAACATATAACGAGGATTATATATTTGTGCCAATAATAATTGTGTTTTTGCATAATTTGGTGACAAAAATATTAGTAGTGAATGGGAACTCCCTGTGAATGCCTTTAGCCCTCTTGTAGTTTCCATCATTTCATTACTCTCTTGTTCTTGTTACTATTATTTTAGCGCATCTTAATTCTTGTTCCCAAACTCTTGCAATATTTTCACTTTCACACCATTTTGATTGGGATTTAAAATAATTTGCATGCACTTTCTGATAAACCTCTAGTAGAGGCAAAAGACTATTTCTTAACTTTTCTCTCAGATCAAGACTATTACTTCAAAGTGGCTACAACTATACTGTGCGCACTTGCATGAGATCATAAAAAACATATTGATTGGAATGCACTAATTTAAGAATAAATTTTTGGAGCATGTTTACCAAAAGCTTGGTTATCATCTCGATGGAGCAATTCAGAAAGGAAATAGGTCTGAAATCATTATCCTAAATTGCGGAGCCATTTTTGGAATTAGAGTAATGAAAGAAGAGTTAATGCTCTAAATATTGATTGCACCATGGTAAAAATCCTTAAACAATGCACAGAAATCATGGGCAATAGCCTCCCAACAAACTTTAGCAAAATCTGAATTAAGACCATCTAGGCCTGGGGATTCGTGAGAGGGCAAATTCCTGACTGCTTTAACAATTTCCTCTTTAGTGAAAGATTTCTCTGAAAAAAGTAGACTATCATTTAACGTAAGCAAAGAATCCAAATTCGTAAGGTTGAAAGTTGGGATAGTATAGCCAAGTCTTTGCTTGAAAGATCTACCAAAGAAAGCAGCCTTGGCATGATGTTCAGAGTGCTCATGCCTCTGCTTATCTCTTAATATAGCAATGTGATTATTTCTGAATAATTGATGCCTTTGCATGATATTGTTTTACTTTGCTTCCCCCAAATGTACCCATATAATAGTGTCGCTTTGTTTCTAGTAGATTTGCTGGTGTGAGAGAAGCTGAAGGAGATGATTTTGGAGGATTTGTCTGATTGTTCCACTCATGAATCGCAAGATTTCTAAATACTTCAATAGTGTCATAGAATTAATCACTGAGTTGGTAGCTTTGATAGTGGTAGGGAGATTAGAAATAATTTTGGAACACAGTTTTAAACCTTTTCTTGGTCTTTTGAAATTTGCATTTACTCTTTTGGAACTATCATGTTTGTGAATTTTTTGGTCCCAAATTGCATTAAAAGTATCTTTAAAGTCTGGGTGTTGCAGCTAGTAAATTTCAAACCTGGAAATAGAGGACTCAAAAATAGATGTACCAATCCAAATGAAACAAGGGATGTGGTAAAAAATATGTCTGGCCTGAGGAATAGCCATAGTGTTTGGATCACTAATAGTCTAGGATTTAGAGGAGAATACCTAGTCAAGCTTTTCCAAGAGAGGAGCACTCTGCATATTGCTCGAAGCAAACATTCTACCTCTAAGGAGAATTTCAATAAGAGCAAGGGAACTGATGGCTTCATTTAAAGAAAACATGGCATGTGCACTACAGTCTTCTCTATTTTTTTGTTCTTAGGGCATAAGACATAATTGAAATCTCCAACCACCAACTAATCCTGATAAACTGGCATATGCACATTTTGGAATCAGTCAATGAAAGTAGTTAAGTTTTTAACTTGATAGGGTCCATATGTATTGGTTAGAATCCAAGACTCACCTAAGTGTATTGAGGTGAACCTGATGGATATAGGAAATTCATTATGAAATAAAGGTTTTCCAGAAAATGCAACTTCATTCCAAGCTACAAAGAAACCACTAGAGGCCCTAGAGGGGGCATAATTAAAATTTGCTAAATATTTTTGGACCATATAGAAGACAAGGTTTCGAGAACAAATACACGACTTGATCTTATGGTATATGATATTGTACACAGTGCATATATGATAAGCACTCTATATGCATACTATTTCTTCCAAAAGAAAGTTCCACAGGTATCATAAGGTAACAAGACATAACCGCCTTGCTATTCTTTGATCTGCCTAGGACTTCTCTTTGGAAAATGGCAAGGCGCTCCTTTATTTTTGCATCCTTAGAGCGAGCACACAACAATCCACAACATATGTAAGCATCTTACTTTGGGAGCACAACCTTATGGATAGACCTCAATGACAGCTCGAGCTCCCAGCTTCTTCACAATCTTATAGCCACTAAACCCTGCCTTGATGAAGATCTCGCTCCAGTCCTTCTCGTCGCGCTGTCGGCCTCTTGTCACCACTAGCATGACCATATCCATGAGGTGCTGGGTTTCCAGCATTGGCCCTGAAACAGATCCAAGCACAATGTCTATGATGATGACTTTTCCTCCTGCATCCCTGGGAGGAACAGCCTTCTTGCATTGTGCCAGGATCTTGACGCAATCCTCGTCGCTCCAGAAGTGCAGTACAAGCTACATTACCATGCATGGATAAACTTGTAGTTTAAGGTTAATCAAGCCTGACTAGGATGAAAACATGAAGGGGCTTCTATTAATTTAAGTTGTTATTATTTCAGAAATGAAAACTAATTAATCATTGCTTTAATATTTCAATTTTGCTAAGTCTTAGTGGACTAAGACTTTGTTATGTATCAATCGATGTTATATTCATTTGATCTTGCATGAAGATTCATATAAAAAATTTATTTTCAGTTTTTCTTTTTACTTCTGTATATACTATATTACTTGACTGAGACTTTAGTTCTCAATCGACTGAGACCTAGCCACACCCTTAATATTTCACTTAGGAATAACAATTATGGAATGTGGAACATTCATATCATATATACCTTGAGCAACACGGCTTGAGCAGGTGGGACAACGTGGAACAGGTCACCGGAAACATACTTAACTGCTCCCTCTCCAGCGGGAAGAACTTTGTCCATGACCTTTGGAAGATCCAGCACAGTGCACGTGATGTGAGGGTAGGCCTCGACGATGGACCTCGCGGTAGTCCCATCGCCACCGCCGCAGTCAGTGAGAGACTCAAGCCCATCGAAGAGCTCACGGCACTGCCGGAGCACGGGGCCGATCCCCATGTGGTCGTGGGCAGCGAGGGCGTCGTGGAGCAGCTGATCCATCTCCGGGTCGAGGAGCACCATGCTCTCCTCGAAGATGGCCGCGCCGTGCACGTCCTCGAACGGCGAGGGACGGCTCCATCGAAGTCTTTCCTGAACCAGTCCGCCAGCCCCATGGCCGCCTCCACGTAGTAGCGCGAGGCCGTGGCGCGCACGAGGGCCGTCTGGCTGGCGTCGCCGTCGATGCGGACGCCGTCCACCAGGAGGTACGAGAGCGGGTTGAGGCGGTACGTTCCGGCGTCGGTTGCACTGAAGACGCCCGCCGTGGCGAGTTGGCGCAGCAGGCGGGCGAGGAAGGGCAGCTTGGACGTGGGGAGGGATAGGGCGGCGACGAGTTCGGATGGGGACGCGGCGCCGCCGAGGCGGTGGATGGCCGTGGGGACGCCGAGGTCGACGGCGCACCGGAGCGCCATAGGCGTGAGGTAGCAGAGGCAGTGGCGCCACAGGTCCGACTGCGCCTGGAGCAGCTCCGTGTCGGTGGGGACGAACACCTTGTCTGCCTGGCCTGCCATTGCCGACGATCTCTATCTCTCAGTGCTGTACGTGTTGTGCACTTCGATCTGGTAAATATATAGGGGACGGAGGACACTCTCATATAATATAGCAATGTGTTTGCTGTCATTTCTCGTGGAACACGAGGGTGACGACCATGACACTATATCGCTATCGACGGGCCGGGTAGCGTATCGATAGAGCGCAGAAAGAAGACTCAAGACTGCTCGCTGCGGCTGGAAACGGAAAGGAGGCACGTGCGGCTTCGAGACAGACTGACCGACTATACACGCGTTCCATTCGTTGATTCGATTCGAATCGATAAACCTAAATACTTCATGGTGCACGCGCACGATTTTGCTGAACCGAGCGGTCGCGCTTGGACCGCTCATTGCGAGCGCATCGTGCGACCCATGACCGGCAGGTGTTTCCTGGTCGGGGCGAGACGTGGTTGGCTCGTGCGCTATCCGACAAAGCCAGTGTGAACCAATCGCTCCCTTACTTGCTCTCCTGAAAAAACAAAGGCTTATCCTTATCATCTTTTCATCGTCTCCATCGAATCTGGCGAGGAAGCAGTGTGCCCCGGCCGGAGGCCAAGCCGAGGCGGCCAAACGGATAAACCTGGAGAGCATGTCAGTCAATGAGCCGGACCAGCAGTGCCGCCACCTCCTCCGCCCTCTTTCTATGAGGTGGAGCCGGAGCCGCCATGGAACTCACGCCTGAGGGCCACCCTACGCCCCGCTACTCCTCCCGGCGAGGCATGAAGCCAGACAAAATTCTCCCAAATCGGTCGGACAGCAGGGGCGCGGTCGTGTTTGCCTTGGACGCACCCCCATGGTGTTGCTGCCGCTGCTGGTGGAGCTGTGCAAGTCCATTGATGTGCACACGCTGCTGCTCATGGAGTCATGGTGCTCAACATCATTGGCGCTTAGCTCTTATACCTACTGCCCGCCGAATCGCGAATGCTAATAAAAAACTTTTTAGTTCCTGCTCGGCTGCACAACCTTCACTCTTGCTTGATTATCACGAGTGCTTTTTAGCTTGAGTAGATTATCCAATAGTTGTAGTTGCACATATAATAGTCTGTACTTGTATATGATTTAGAAAGTTGCACAACACGATGATACTAAGTTGGCTAGATGATGTTTTTGCTTAAATTGATCTATTTTTGTCAGTCATACTTTTACTTGGCATCCATGACACTATAATATAATACAGCAATGTGTTTGCTGTCATTCTCGTGGAACACGAGGGGGACGACCATGACACTATATCGCTATCGACGGGCCAGGGTAGCGTATCGATAGAGCGCAGAAAGAAGACTCAAGACTGCTCGCTGCGGCTGGGAACGGAAAGGAGGCACGTGCGGTTTTGAGACCGACCGACCGACTATACACGCGTTTCATTCGTGGATTTGAATCGAATCGATAAACCTAAATACTTCTTTTTTTGCGGGTGATAAACCTAAATACTTCATGGTACACGCGCACGATTTTGCTGAACCGAGCGGCCGCGCTTGGACCGCTCATTGCGAGCGCATCGTGCGTCCCACGACCGCCAGGTGTTTCCTGGTCGGGGCGAGACGTGGTTGGCTCGTGCGCTATCCGATAAAGCCGGTGTGAACCAATCGCTCCCTTACTTTCTCTCCTGAAAAAACAAAGGCTTATCTTTATCATCTTTTCATCGTCTCCATCGAATCCAGCGAGGAAACAGTGTGCCCTGGCCGGAGGCCAAGCCGAGGCGGCCAACCAGATAAACTTGGAGAGCAGGTCAGCCAAGGAGCCAGACCAGCAGTGCCGCCACCTCCTCCGCCCTCTTTCTATGAGCTGGAGCCGGAGCCGCCATGGAACTCACGCCTGAGGGCCACCCTACGCCCAGCTACTCCTCCTGGCGAGGCATGAAGCCAGACAAAATTCTCCCAAACCGGTCGGACTGCAGGGGCACGATCATGTTTGCCTTGGACGCACCCCCATGGTGTTGCTGCCGCTGCTGGTAGTTGTGCAAGTCCATTGGTGTGCACACGCTGCTGCTCATGGAGTCATGGTGCCCGACATCGTTGGCGCTCAGCTCTTGTACCTAATTCCTGCCGAATCGCCAGGCAACGTCGTCCTGTTCAGAGCTTACGGACATGGTGCTCACCTGAATGCTAATAAAAAAAATTAGTTCCTGCACGACTGCACAACCTTCAGTCTTGGTTGATTATCAAGAGTAATTTTTAGCTTGAGTAGACTATCCAATAGTTGTAGTTGCACATATAATAGTCTATAGTTGTATATATGATTTAGAAAGTTGCACAACACGATGATACTAAGTTGGCTAGATGTTGTTTTTGCTTAAATTGATCTATTCTTGTCAGCCATATTTTTAGTTGGCATCCATGACACTATAATATAATATAGCAATGTGTTTGATGTCCTTTCTCGTGGAAAACGAGGGTGACAACCATGACACTATATTGCTATCGACGGGACGGGGTAGCGTATTGATAGAGCGCAGAAAGAAGACTCAAGACTGCTCTCTGTGGTGGCACGTGCGGCTTCGAGACAGACCGACCGACTGTACACGCGTTCCATTCATGGATTCGAATCGAATCGATAAACCTAAATACTTCTTTTTTTGCGGGTGATAAACCTAAATACTTCATGGTGCACGCGCATGATTTTGCTGAACCGAGCGGCCGCGCTTGGACCGCTCATTGCGAGTGCATCGTGCGTCCCCCGTCCGCCAGGTGTTTCCTGGTTGGGGCGAGACGTGGTTGGATCGTGCGCTATCCGACAAAGCCGGTGTGAACCAATCGCTCCCTTACTTTCTCTCCTGAAAAAACAAAGGCTTATCCTTATCATCTTTTCATCGTCTCCATCGAATCAGGTGAGGAAGCAGTGTGCCCCAGCCGGAGGCCAAGCCGAGGCGGCCAACTGGATAAACCTTCGCTCTCTTTCTATGAGCTGGAGCTGGAGCCGCCGTGGAACTCACGCCCGAGGGCCACCCTACGCCCCGCTACTCCTCCCGGCGAGGCATGAAGCCAGACAAAATTCTCCCAAACCGGTCGGACCGCAGGGGCGCGGTCGTGCTGCTGGTGGAGCTGTGCAAGTCCATTAGTGTGCACACGCTGCTGCTCATGGAGTCATGGTGCCCGGCATCATTGGCGCTCAGCTCTTTTACCTACTTCCCGCCGAATCGCCAGGCAACGTCGTCCTATTCAGAGGTTACATACATGGTGCTCACCTGAATGCTAATAAAAAATTTAGTTCCTGGACGGCTGCACAACCTTCAGTCTTGGTAGATTATCACGAGTGCTTTTTTGCCTGAGTAGATTATCCAATAGTTGTAATTGCACATATAATATTTTGTAGTTGTATATATGATTTAGAAAGTTGTCACGCCCAATATGCGATCCTATCCAAAAGGAACTCGAAGGTCCCATTAAGGATAGAGCCGCATATTGGAGACGCTTTTGCAAGGTGGATATCATTACATCGTACCATTACATAATAGATGAGGATACATACAAAAGGCATACAATGCCACCTGAATACATCAACATCATACATAAGAGGAACATCCGACTACGGATGAAACACAAACAAAAACTCAAACGACATCCACCCTGCTAGCCCAGCCTGCTGACCAGGAACCTAACCCCTGAATGAGGAAGAAGCAGAAGAAGAACCCCAAGACAAGCATACATCGTTCTCACGTCATGATCATCGCATAACCGATACCTGCAACTATGGTTGTAGTAATCTGTGAGCCACGAGGACTCAGCAATCCTATTACCATGGGTATCAAAACTAGCAAAGCTTAATGGAAAATGAACGGATAAGTGGTGAGGTTGTAGCAAGCGACTAAGCATTGTATGGTGGCTAACTTACGAGTACAAGAGTAAGATAAGAAGTTACGCAAAGGGTCGCAAACTAGTAATGATCACTAAATGACCCTGAACTACTTACATTCAAACATAATCTCCAATGGCCCTAATCACATTTTGCTGCATCACCGAGATTCACTATCTCTGTCAATATCGTGAAATCATGAATATATTTTTAAACTCATGAACATTTTTCAAATTCATGAATGTTTCTAAATTTTTTCGAACATTTTCTAAAATCAAGAACCTTTTTCCAATTTATGAACATTTTATACTATTTGCAAACATTTCTCTAAAATTGTGAACATTTTTTTAACAGTAATCGTGAATCGGCGAACATTTCAAGAATGGACACATATTGAATTTGGTGAAACAATATTTGAAATTCACGAAAATTTTGTTGATTTAACAGATATTTTTTGAAATGCATGATCATTTTTGAATCAACGAACGTTCTGTTAATGAATAAACTATTTCGTAAGTGAAGAACATTTTTTGTAATTTCAGGATATTCCTCCATTCATGATTTTTTTTGAATTCGTGAAATTTTGTTGAAGTGCATTAGCATTTTTTTTATACACAGACTTTGATAAAAATCTTGAAAATTTATAGATTTCCTGATAATTTGTTTTCAAAAATTTGGAACATCTTTTGAATAGATAAAAAATCATAAAATCGCGAACATTTTTTGACTCGAAACATTTTATGATTTATTATATATTTTATAAAAAATCTCATTTACTTATTGTTGAAACTTTTTTGAAGTCCCAAATTATTTAAAGTAGAAAGAAAGAAAACTGGAAAGGACAAGAAAAAGTAAAAACGAAATTTAAAAAACAGGCCGCCTGGATATTGGGTACAGACGAGTTTTTTTGAGGGGTAGGCATAGACGAGCGTGTTGCGTCTCCCTACACGTAGAGCGCCGTACAGAAGGTCACTGCATGGTCCAGGCCGGCCCACGCGGGGATTCTCCCGTGTGAAAACTTATAGGTGGCATTGGTTCTCTGAAAAAATGGTGGCATCGGTGGGTATTGCCACGGGAGCGCATATATGGCGAGCTACGCGCTGCGGAAGAACCGAGCGCGCAACCCCCCTGCACCCCTCCTCGCGCACTGCTGGGCCGGCCCACGTGCGGGCCGGGACGCCGCCTTGTTTTTTCCTTCTTTTTTCAGTAATTCAGGATATCAAAAGGTTCTAAAATTCCAGAAAAAGTTGCTAGTTTTAATAAAACAATCACAATTTCGAAACGTATTCATGATTAGAGAAAAACGCTCAGGAATTCAGAAACTGTTCACGAATTTGTAAAAGATGTCCACAAATTTTAAAAAAAAATCATGATTCAAAAAAATGTTCGTTAATTCAAAAAATGTTCACGAGCTTTCGAAAAATGTTCACAAATTCAAACAATGTTCATGAATTTGGGAAAAATGTTCACGATTCAATTTTTTTTTTTGCTAATTCGAAAAATATTCACGAATTTGAAAAAAATGTTCATGATTCAAAAATGTGTTCGCTAATTCGAAAAATGTTTGTCAATTTGAGAAAACAATTCGTTATTCAAGAATGTTTGCTAATTCGAAAAAAATTCATAAATTTGAAAAGAAATGTTCACGATTCAAAAAAAAGTTTGCTAATTCGAGAAATGTTCACGAATTTGAAAAAAAATGTTCATGATTCAAAAAAAATGTTCACAGATTCAAAAAATTTAGTCTAAAATTTAGACTAAAATTAGTCTAAAATTAGTCTAAAATTAGTCTAAAATTTAGTCTAAAATTAGTCTAAAATTATAAAATGTTCGTTATTTAGAAAAACTGTTCATGATTCAAAAACATGTTCATTACTTAAGAGGATGTTCACAAATTTCTAAAAAATGTTCACAATTTCGAAAAAAATGTTCGTGAGTTATAAAAAGTGTTCAGGTTACAAAAAAATGTTGATGATTTTGGAGAATGTACACGAATTAGTAAAATTAAAACCACGGTTTTGAAAAAATGTTCATCATTCCAAAAAAATGTTAACGACTTCAAAAATAAATCAGAAATTAATAGATTTTCGGAAATTGGAAAAAAGAGTAAAAATGGAAACATATAAGTAAAGAAAAAACGAAAAGAAACATAAAAAGGAAAAAAAATGAAAAACCCGGTTCATGGAAGGTTGTAGAACCTTTCCAAAACCGGTTGGAGGTGAAACCCCGAAATGGGCCGGCCCATGTTAACAGCAGCGAGCGAGGGGGGGGGGGGAGGGTACGCGATACGTCGCTCCCCGGCGCTGTACGCGCCGTATAGGAACCCGTATTCCTACTTCCATCTTCCATCTTCTCCATCAAATGCCTTCCGCATCCTCCTCCATTTATTAATTCCCAAGACGGGTTTTTTTAATGTTGCCCATTCCCGAGCTTGGCCCTCTCTTTCGTTTATCCATCAAATTCATGCCTCGTCCTCCATTTATTAATTCCCAAGAAGGCTTGCTCTTAGACAACTTCGTCACATATTTAAATTGGTGAGATTCAGTGTTAGAAAGCAACGTGGGACTAATTTTTTTAGCAAAGGTGGGACTATTTTCTAATGACAAGGCTGATTAGGAGCCCACTTGGGCCTTGGCGAAACCCTAATAGACCACTCATATAGCTTTTTTTTCCAGCCTGCACAAAAAAGGAGCAACTTAGCGGGCCGGCCCACCTAACCCCTAAAGCCCATTCGACCCCCCTACTCTAACCCTATCCGATCCCCTCAGCCTCCGATCCCCATCTTCTCCTGACACGCACATGCACACTTTTTCTCAACAAAAAAACGCACAGACACATAGAGGCAGCAACCAGCGACACTCGATCCCGCTCGCCGCCCCTGTTCGCCAATCCAACCTCCACTCTCATCCGTCAGCCACTTCCGTCCGTCGCCGCCGCCGTTCTACAAGCTCCATCTGCCGTTGTCGCCGTTCTGCAAGCTCCAGCCGCCGCCGTCCAGCGCCCCCGCCATTCTGCATCGAGAAGCCGCGACGCCCCCAACCGCTCGAGTCGCCGCGTTGACCCTATCCACCTTGCCGCGCGACAGAAGCCATCCCCGCCACCGGCAAGGGCGCCGCCCCTCACGCGAGCACATGCCCTGGTGAGGCGTTCAGCATTCTCATGCGAGGCACGGCGGCCGCCGGCGCATGACAAAATAGGGCCATGGATAAGAGGAGAGGAACACACTTTTTTTTGGATAGTGTAGTTTTTTTTTTCTGTAAAAACGAAACGTTTTCTCAGATCGACTATAGAAGGGACTGCGGTTCAATTACCGAAAACCACAAGGGCTTTTCTGTAAAAAGTGTGCGACGGTGAGCGGACAGAAGCAATAGCTGCTTTATTATTAGGTAAAGGTAGACATAGATATAGATAGATTAGGTGTAGATATAGATATAGATAGAGATATGATTGGTGCTACAGTGTCACTTGTAGACACTTTTTGTTCTAGGTAATGAGAAGATGCATGGGACTGATATGTTTCTTAGGCTGGTTCTGTCAGATTAATTTGAGAAATTGTCAACCCAACCAAATTCATGAATCAAATTCAAAATTGATTACTAAGGGAGCTCCTTGAGAAATCGTTGATCCGGTCAAAATCATAAAACGAAACTTAAATATAATACCTCAATTGAATGGGGGCTCTAAAATTAAGGAGCATAGTATTACTCCCTCCATCACTCAATATAAGACATTTTCACAAAGTTGAACAACTTATATTGTAGGACAGAGGGAGTAGATATTTATACCGTGAATAAAAATTATTAGTTTGTTTCAGTGGGAGTGCATGTCAACCGAACTTGAACGTCTTATATTATGGGGAAAGGGAATGGATGTTTATGCCACGAATAGAACTTGTTAATTTATTTTAGTCGGAATACATGCCGATCGTTCATGCATGCGGTGGCTGGAGGGATAAGCCGCAGTTCTTGTAGCAGATGCATGTCCAGGTGTTATGGCAATGGCCGTTGTCGAAGCCTTCGTCCCGGCAGGGCCCGTTGCAGGTGCCTCGTATGATGCAAGTGTCGTTGGTCCACTTCCCGCTCTTCCGCTTTATGCAGCCATGCGACTCCATTTTTTTTGCATCCATCCACAGACAATACAAATTAACCATCAACTTAACTAATTTGGATCAGTCTGATCGGGATTATGCCAAGGGATGATGGTCTTCCTACCAGATGACAACACGAGCAGCATCAACATCGACAGGCATATGAAAGCCTTGCCTGTTCCTAGTGGTCCTTCAACAACCTTCTTCATGTACGATGCCATATCAAAGAGGTAATGTGTGTTGTTTTTTCTAAATGAAACCGATGGTTGTGTGAGTATTTATAACAAAAGTATGTCGATGTTGACACGATTATTTGGTAAGATATTAATGCGTGCTATCAATGCTTATCCTAATGTCTAGCTAGTTTTAATTCCACATCTAAACATGGCTGGTGCTATCCTAACGGCTAGTTTTAGACATGATTGGTTGATTATGTCGTTTTTGGAAGGAAAAATGGAGTAGGAGTACAATAATAAAGGGGAATAATCATTGTTTTCGTAGCGAAGCAATATACAAGAAGCTTTAAATCTATACCTATTATTAAAGAGAGAAGCGTTTCTTACCACTGTAGTTTCATCTGTCCACCTCCCTCCCACAATTTTCGTTCGGCTCTATACGTTCTTTGGTAGTTTCACAAGTCAATGGGCCAGAATCTCTACTCCTAAAGGAGAAGTTGATAGTCTCGCCTCACTCCCATCAACCCGTCGGCAAACCTTGTATTAGGCCCATGAGCATCTTACAGACGACCATTCGCTCAAGTGCAACCAATTTGGGAGGGCCTATTTTATGCGTGCATGAACTCAATCTAATCCGCCCTTTTCCAAAACAACTTCATCCATTAACTCGTTCAAATCAAATCATCAAAAATATCTACTCCTAAAGGGGGAGTTGGTAGTCTTGCCTCACTCTCAGCAACCCCTCGTCAAACCCTATATTGCGCCCACGAGCGTCTTATAGACGACCATTCGCTCAAGCGCAATCAATTTGCGCGGGCCAATTTGATGCGTGCATTAACTCAACCACCACAAGAAATATGTCAACTAGTGACCTTTTGTCAGTGACTCTGGAAGAATTGGTCATAAATTTATGACCATTTTAGACCAATAGGTCAAAAGCTGTTGGGGGGGCTCCAGACCCTAACCTATAACGACCATTCTGGTCAGAAAGGTCATAATGTCATTACAAGAAATGGTCATAAAGCGGGAAGCACTGTCCACTGCCTCACGCCTAGCTTGATAACGACCAATATAACATGGTCACTACACTTGATTTTGAATGAATTAGGATGATTAGGCAGCCACCTCAGCAACCTCGCTTATGTGTCACAGTCTAGGTGTCATTTTTGGTTAAATATTAATATTCAACAACAGACGGGGCACACACTGACATGCAGGACCCATTTGACAGGAGGGGTCGAGTGCTTAATTCGCCCAAATCTGCACTTTTCCAAAACAATTTCATCCATTAACTCGCTCAACTCAAATCTTAAGAAAATCTCTACTCCTAAAGGGAGAGTTGGTAGTCTCGCCTCACTCCCACCAACCCCTCAGCAAACCCTATATTATGATTACTAAAAAAACCTATATTATGCCCACGAGCGTCTTCAAGATGACCATCGCTCAAGCGCAACAAATTTGGGCTGGCCCATTTGATGCGTGCATCAACTCAATTAAATCTGCACTTTTCCAAATCAGCTTCATTCATTAACTTGCTAATTATAGCCAAATCTTAAAAAAAATCTCTACTCCTAAAGGGGGAGTTGGTAGTCTCGCCTCACTCCCACCAACCCCTCAGCAAACCATATATTATGCCCACGACCGTCTTATAGACGATCATTTGGTCAAGCACAACCAATTTGGGCGGGCCTATTTGATGCATGCATTAACTCAACTAAATCTGCACTTTTCCAACACAACTTCATGCATTAACTCGTTCAAATCAAATCTTAAGAAAAACTCTACTCCTAAAGGGGGAATTGATAGTCTTCCTTCCTTCCCATCAACCCCTGGATAAACCCTATATTACACCCACGAGCATCTTACAGACAACCATTCGCTCAAGCACAACCAATTTGGGTGGGCCCATTTGATGTGTGCATTAACTCAATCAAATCTTCATTTTTCCATATCAACTCCATCCATTAACTCGTTCAAATCAAATCTTAAGAAAATCTCTACTCCTAAAGGGGAGTTGGTAGACTCGCCTCACTCCCACCAATCCCTAGGCATACCCTATATTACGCCCACAAGCGTCTTCGAATGACCATTTGCTCAAGCGCAACCAATTTGGGTGGGCACATTTGAAGCATGCATTAACTCAATCAAATCCGCACTTTCCCAAAACAACTTCATCCATTAACTCGTTCAAATCAAATCTAAGGAAAATCTCTACTCCTAAAGGGGGAGTTGGTAATCTCGCCTCACTCCCACCAACCCCTCGACAAATCCTATATTACGCCCATGAGCGTCTTACAAACGACCATGCGCTCAAACACAACTAATTTATGCGGGCCCATTTGATGCATGCATTAACTCAATCAAATCTGCACTTTTCCAAAACAACTTCATCCATTAACTCATTCAACTCAAATCTTAAGTAAATCTCTACTCCTAGAGGGGTGGTAATCTCGCCTCACTCCCACCAATCCCTCGGCAAACCATATATTACGCCCACGAGCTTCTTACAAGCGACCATTCGCTCAAGCGCCACCAATTTAGGCAGGCCCATTTGATGCGTGCATTAACTCAATCATATCTGCACTTTTCAAAAAAAATCATCAATTAACTCATTCAAATCAAATCTTAAGAAAATCTCTTCTCCTAAAGGAGAGTTGGTACTCTTGCCTCACTCCCACCTACCCTCGACAAACCCCATATTACGCCCGGAGGCGTCTTACAGACGACCATTCGCTCAAGCGCAACTAATTTGTGCAGCCCATTTGGTGCGTGCATTAACTCAATCAAATCTGCACTTTTCCAAAACAACTTCATACATTAACTAGTTCAAATCAAATCTTAAGAAAATATCTACTCCTAATGAGGAGTTGGTAGTCTCGCCTCACTCCCACCAATCCCTTGTCAAACCCTATATTACGCCCACGAGCATCTTATAGACCACCATTCGCTCAAGCGCAACCAATTCGGGTGAGTCCATTTGATGTGTGCATTAACTCAATGAAATCTGCACTTCTCCAAAACAACTTCATCCATTAACTCGTTCAAATCAAATCTTAAGAAAAATCTCTAGTCCTAAAGGGGGAGTTGGTAGTCTCACACCACTCCCACCAACCCCTCGGCAAACCCTATATTACGCCCATGAGTGTCTTAAAACGACCATTCGCTCAAGCGCAACCAATTTGGGTGGGCTCATTTGATGCGTGCATTAACTCAACCAAATCTGCACTTTTCCAAAACAACTTCATCCATTAACTCGTTCAAATCAAATCTTAAGAAAATCTCACCTAATTCCAAGTTTTTGTTGTGTTTCACTACTCATAACCAAATCAAATCAAACCATACCAAAACATCAACTATAATCAAAGTTAGCAGGCCCATTTGACGCGTGCGCCCGTTTTTATTTTCCGTTTTTTTATGTTATGTGTTTTGGTATTCTTTTTTCTGTTTCGTTTTTCTATGAACTATTGGTTGGTTTTTGGCTCGACATACTACTGGAATCAGCGAAGACCTGTATTCAAATCAAATCTTAAGAAAATCTGACTTAAATCTAAACTTTCCTTGTCTTCCACTACTCATACCCAAATCAAATCAAATCTTATCAAAACATCAAGATAATCAAAGTTAGCCGACCCATTTGACGCGTGCACGCGTATTTTTTCTATGCTTCATTTTTTGGTATTCTTTTTTTTTCTGTTTCATTTTTTCTATGAGGATAGGTTGGTTTTTTGCTCGGCATACTATCGGAATTGTTATAGACGCGTATGCCATGGTGAGTTGGTAGCGTTGCCTCCATTCTGGTTAAACCTCCCCCACTGATTTTTTTCTATCCCACCAATTTATTTGAACTTGTTTTTAGCCCACTAATCTATTTAGTCTATTTTTATCTACCAAATTTAGGAAATGAATCCATCACGGTGATCCCAAATCAACTTTGAAAACCAAATCTATGAAAAGAAATCAATGTTTGATAACACAACGCACATTTATGGAAAGAAATCAATGTCAATGCATCATGGATACATCCTTAAATTCTTTGATTAAAGTGTATTTAGCTCTTGATATTATATTACGGTTTTCGATATATCCATTCACATGTCACTGTGAGAAACATTTTTCGTTGGGAGAAAAAATTGAAGGAATAAAATGAGAGTGATTTATCGGTAAAATAAGAATTCGCCAAGGCAGCTTGGTGTGCAAGAAGATTTGGAATATGTATGCGAGATACAATTAATGTTGAGTTACAAAAATACATATGCCCTCATTGCAACGCATGGGCAATTAAATAGCATGAGTGGTATGTTACTTGAATTGTCAGATTATATTTCGCTACAACAAATTAGCTGAATCTATCATTGGCGTAATTATGTGAGATGTCCACTTGTCCCGTCAAAAAATATGTGGAAACACGTGGGCCTCCTACTTATATTATGCGATAGATGTGGATGTGGATCTAGATCGGGGTTGGGGTTGTTCTGCTCAGTTACGGTTGTCTAAGCAGAATAATTTTCCTACTTTAGAAAATGTGACAAATTGCATTTCATTAGAGATGGATTTGTAGCATATTGCTTGAGCGAGCAATTCATATTTTTTCACCAAGTCGTACATTTTTTGAGTTAGGATAGAAGGCTAAATGCATTGCTTGGTTGCAAGTTAAAAACGGACACAGTGGCATATCAGTTGCATGCCAACAACGAACATCATATTTATGTGGAATGCACGACATTCAACTGTATGTTACACCATGGCAATGTCTCAAGAGATACATCTGCCTTCTTTGCTCAGGAGCGTCACGGACCGCGCATGCCTTCTACCCCTTGATGGGGGGTGGAGGATTGACACAAACACGGGGAGTGGATCAGACGGATAGCGAAATACTGATTTTGGAATGAGTTATATTTTGAGATATATTTTGTAATGTGTGAAAACAGTTTTCCGAATCAGTGAAATATACTACTTTTGGAACGAGTGAAATTATATTCTTTGAAATGAGTGAAACTTTAAAATTAAAACTAGTTCAAATGTTTTTTTGATTGATCTAGTAAAAATTAGTTTTTTAAATGGGTGAAAACATTGTCTTGCAATAAGTGAAATTATTTTTCAAAGCGAGTGAAATAGATGGTTTAAAATAAGTGAAACCAGTGTTTAAAAATTGAAATTAGTTTTATGAGTGAAATTAGTTTTTGAATTTAGAGAAATGATCGAAATATTTTTTTATGAAATACCAAAACATTCTTTTGTTTTATGAAAGTGATTTCAAAGATAATTGAAATATGTAAAATAAAAAGTACTTCAAATATATCCAAGATTGATCTTGTTTTGAAGGCATTGTCACCATAAATTTAAATATATAGCAAGTTTCAAAAATGGACATTTGGTTGAAAAACTACCAAGCATTCAAATATATGAGGATGAAAATTAATACATGTGAGATGTATTGGAAGAGGGATTGCATGCATGCGTCGTTATTTCTCTGCATTCAACTATCTTTAAAAGGCTAAAAAGGCATGCATTGGCTCCACATGTGTTAGTCCTGTCAGTTGTATTAACCGGGTATAGCAAAAAAAATTGATTTACAGTTTATACAAAGTAAGACTGCATGCATCTTGACGAAACTGACGGATAGTGGATTGCCCACTGGTACATACCAACACCGGTAAATTTACTTATTCGGCATAGCCCATGCATAGACATTATCTTGAAAGTACGACAAAATTTAATCTTTCGGTTTGAACTAAACTACCTCGAAAGTATGAGTCAGTACACTCCTGGGCAGTACTGAAGCATGTATCCTGAGGGAAAAAACACATGTAAATTGCGCAGCTTCTTGCTGCGGGATGAGGAATCCGGTACCAGCGGTCACGGCGGCCATGGTCTCTGTGCTCTGCCCTGCAGGAACTCCATCATTGGGGCATGTCGCTCTCCCTCATGGATTGCCCCATTGGCCACAAGAAAGAGGTATAATCTTTTGTTTTCTCTTTTTGTTGCTCATTCCTGAGCTTGAGCTTCTCTTTCGCTTATCCATCAGATTCATGCCTCATCCTCCACTTATTAATTCCCAAAAAGGCTTGTTCTTAGACAACTTTGTCACATATTTAAATTGGTGAGATTTAATGTTAGAATGCGATGTGGGACTATTTAAAAAAATTAGGGAAGGGACTATTGTTTTTTAGAAAAGACTTTTTTTTAATGAGACTGGTTAGGAGCCCACTTGGGCCTTGGCAGAACTGCATGGATGGGCCGATCCTAATTGAGAACTCGTATAGCTTTTTTTCGGCCTGACTAACCTCCCGCGCAAAAAAAGGAATAACCTCGCAGGCTGACCCGCCTAACCCCTAAAGCCTAGCCGCCCCCTGCTCTACCCCTAGCCCGATCCCCATCTTCTCCCAGTGCCGTCAGACGCTGACGCACACTTTTTCTAGCCCTAAAAAGGCGCACTTTTTCTCAACAAAAAAAAAACGCACACGCGCATAAAGGCACTGACTAGCGCCCCTTGATCCCGCTCTTCGCCCCCGTTCGCCACTTCGGCGAGGCCACTGCCACTCCGACCTTCACTCTCATCCGTCAGCCGCCTCCTTCCTTCCACACTCCTTTTCTCGTTTTTTGCCCATCGATCTACAAGCTCCAGCCGCCGCCGATCTAGCCGCCCAGCCGTTCTACATCGAGCAGCCGCCCCACCCCCAGCCGCTTGAGTCATCACGTTGACCCTGCTCCACCTCGCCGTGCGGCAGAAGCCATCTCTGCCGTCGGCAAAGGCATCGTCCTTCACCTGATAACAAGCCTCGGCGACGGGTCCGCCATCCTCCCGTGCGAGGCACGGCGGCCGCCGGCGCACGGCAAAATGGGCCTCATGGATAAGAGGAGAGGAAGACACTTTTTTCCTAGATAAAGGATCGCGATTTGAATACTAATAAATGCAGGAGTTTTTTTTGTAAAAATGAAACTTTTTCACATATCTACATAAAAATGGACTACAGGTTCAATGACCAAAATCACAAAGTCTTTTTTGCAAAAAGTGCGCGATGGTGGATAGGCAGAAGCACTGCATGCTTTATTAATTATATTAGGGCTCGTGCGTTGCAACAGGTGAACTGTTTTTCATAATCTCCAATGGCCCTAATCACATTTTGTTGCATCACTGAGATACACTATCTCTGTCAATATCGTGAAATCGTGAATATATTTTTAAACTCATGAACATTTTTCAAATTCATGAATGCTTCTAAATTTTTTCGAACATTTTTTAAAATCAAGGACATTTTTCCAATTTATGAACATTTTATACTATTTGCAAACATTTTTCTAAAATTGTGAACATTTTTTTAACAGTAATCGTGAATCGGCGAACATTTCTAAAATGGACAAACATTGTTTTGAAAATTGGTGAAACAATATTTGAAATTCACGAACCTTTTGTTGATTTAACAGATATTTTTTGAAATGCATGATCATTTTGAATCAACGAACGTTTTGTTAATGAATAAACTATTTCGTAAGTCAAGAACAATTTTTGAAATTTTAGGATTTTTCTCCATTCATGATTTTTTTTTGAATTTGTGAAATTTTGTTGAAGTGCATTAGCATATTTTAATACACATACTTTTATAAAAATCTTGAAAACTTACATATTTCCTGATAATTTGTTTTCAAAATTTGGAACATCTTTTTTATAGATAAAACAAAATTCATAAAATCGCAAACATTTTTGACTCGAAACATTTTATGATTTATTATATATTTTATAAAAAAATCTCATTTTCTTATTGTTGAAACTTTTTTGAAGTCCCAAACTATTTAAAGTAGAAAGAACGAAAACAGAAAAGGTCAAGAAAAATTAAAAACGAAATTTAAAAAACAGGCTGCCCGGACATGGGGTACAGACGAGTTTTTTTTCGAGGGGTAGGAACAGACGAGTGAGTTGCGTCTCCCTACGCGCAGAGCGCCGTATAGGAGGTCACTGCATGGTCCGGGTCGGCCCACGCGGGGATTCTCCCGTGTGAAAACTTATAGGTGGCATTGGTTGTCTAAAAAAAAGGTGGCATTGGCCGGCCACAGGAGAATGTACACGAATTAGTAAAAATAAAACCACGGTTTTGAAAAACTGTTCATCATTCCAAAAAAAAAGTTAACGACTTAAAAAATAAATCACAAATTAATAGATTTTCGGAAATTGGAAAAAAGAGTAAAAATGGAAACATATAAGTAAAGAAAAAACGAAAATAAAATAGGAAAAGAAAAAGAAAAAAACGAAAAACCCGGTTCAGGGAAGGTTCTAGAACCTTCCCAAAACCGGTTGGAGGTGAAACCCCGAAATGGGCCAGCCCATGTTAACAGTAGTGAGTGATGGGGGCTACGCGCTACGTCGCTCCTCAGCGCGGTACGCGCCGTATAGGAACCCCGTATTGCCACTTCCATCTTCCATCTTCTCCATCAAATGCCTTCCGCATCCTCCTCCGTTTATTAATTCCCAAAACGGCTTTTTTTTAATGTTGCTTATTCGCGAACTTGGCCCTCTCTTTGGTTTATCCATCAAATTCATGCCTCATCCTCCACTTATTAATTCCCTAGAAGGCTTGCTCTTAGACAACTTCGTCACATATTTAAATTGATGAGATTCAGTGTTAGAAAGCAACGTGGGACTAATTTTTTTTAGCAAGGGTGAGACTATTTTCTAATGAAAAGGCCGATTAGGAGCCCACTTGGGCCTTGGCGAAACCCTAATAGAGCACTCATATAGCTTTTTTTCAGCCTTACTAAATTCCTGCACAAAAAAGGAGCAACTTAGCAGGCCGGCCCACCTAACCCCTAAAGCCCATTCGCCCCCACTACTCTAACCCTAGCCGATCCCCTCAGTCTCCGATCCCCATCTTCTCCCAGTGCGTCACACGCACATGCACACCTTTTCTCAACAACAAAAAACGCACAGGCGCATAGAGGCAGCGACCAGCGACACTCGATCCCGCTGGCTGCCCCTGTTCGCCACTCCAACCTCCACTCTCATCCGTCAGCCGCTTCCATCCGTCGCCGCCGCCGTTCTGCAAGCTCCATCTGCCGCCGTCGCCGTTCCGCAAGCTCCAGCCGCCACCGCCGATCCAGCGTCCCCGCCGTTCTGCATCAAGAAGCCGCGCCGCCCCCAACCGCTCGGGTCGTCGCGTTAACCCTATCCACCTTGCCGCGCGACAGAAGCCATCTCCGCCGCCGGCAAGGGCGCCACCCCTCACGCGAGCACATGCCCCGGCGAGGCGTTCACCATTCTCCCTTGCGAGGCACGGCGGCCGTCGGCGCATGACAAAATAGGCGCCATGGATAAGAGGAGAGGAAGACACTTTTTTTCTGGATAGTGCAGTTTTTTTTTGTAAAAACGAAACGTTTTCTCAGATCGACTATAGAAGGGACTGCGGTTCAATTACCGAAAACCACAAGGGCTTTTCTGTAAAAAGTGCGCGACGGTGAGCGGTCAGAAGTAATAGCTGCTTTATTATTAGGTAAAGATAGACATAGATATAGATAGATTAGGTGTAGATATAGATATAGATAGAGATATGATTGGTGCTACAGTGTCCCTTGTAGACACTTTTTATTCTAGGTGATGAAAGGATGCACGGGACTTATATGTTTCTTAGGCTGGTTCTGGCCGATTAATTTGACAAATTGTCGACCCAACCAAATTCATGAATCAAATTCAAAATTGATTACCGAGAGAGCTCCTTGAGAAATCATTGATCCGGTCAAAATCGTAAAACGAAATTTAAATATTTTTTCTCGAATACGCACAAATGTGCGTATCATTCATTGAAGAAGAAAGCGGGAAGACTCCCGAGTCCACGATTGCATTGCAAATTTACATGCCAGGGTTAGCAGACACCACCATACACACGAGACACTACTCTCAATCCGGCCCACCATCCTCTACCTCAAAACCTACAGCGTTGCCTTTCATAAGGCCAGCCCTAGCCCAGAGAGCACCCTCTTCCTTAATCCTAAGCAAAACCGCAGTGAGTGACGGGATAGCCCCGTTGAATGGGGGCTCTAAAATTAAGGAGCATAGTATTACTCCCTCCCTCCTTCAATATAAGACATTTTCACAAACTTGAACGTTTTATATTGTAGGACAGGGGGAGTAGATATTTATACCATGAATAAAACTTATTAGTTTGTTTCAGTAGGAGTGCATGTCAACCGAACTTGAACGTCTTATATTATGGGGAAAAGGGAATAGATGTTTATGCCACGAATAGAACTTGTTAATTTATTTTAGTCGGAGTACATGCCGATCGTTCATGCATGCGGTGGCAGGAGGGATAAGCCGCAGTTTTGTAGCAGATGCATATCCGGTGTTATGGCAATGGCCGTTGTCGAAGCCCTCGTCCGGCAGGCCCATTGCAGTGCCTCGTATGATGCAAGTGTCGTTGGTCCACTTCCGCTCTTCCGCTTTATGCAGCCATGCGACTCCATTTTTTCGCATCCATCCACGACAATACAAATTAACCATCAACTTAACTAATTTGGATCAGTCTGATCGGGAGATGTGTGGGATGATGGTCTTCCTACCAGATGACAACACGAGCAGCATCAACATCGACAGGCATATGAAAGCCTTGCCTGTTCCCAGTGGTCCTTCAACAACCTTCTTCATGTACGATGCCATATCGAAGAGGTAATGTGTGTTGTTTTTTCTAAATGAAACCGATGGTTGTGTGAGTATTTATAACAAAAGTATGTCGATGTTGACACGATTATTTGGTAAGATATTAATGCGTGCTATCAATGCTTATCCTAATGTCTAGCTAGTTTTAATTCCACATCTAAACATGGCTGGTGCTATCCTAACGGCTAGTTTTAGACATGATTGGTTGATTATGTCGTTTTTGGAAGGAAAAATGGAGTAGGAGTACAATAATAAAGGGGAATAATCATTGTTTTCGTAGCGAAGCAATATACAAGAAGCTTTAAATCTATACCTATTATTAAGGAGAGAAGCGTTTCTTACCACTGTAGTTTCATCTGTCCACCTCCCTCCCACAATTTTCGTTCGGCTCTATACGTTCTTTGGTAGTTTCACAAGTCAATGGGCCAGAATCTCTACTCCTAAAGGAGAAGTTGATAGTCTCGCCTCACTCCCATCAACCCGTCGGCAAACCTTGTATTAGGCCCATGAGCATCTTACAGACGACCATTCGCTCAAGTGCAACCAATTTGGGAGGGCCTATTTTATGCGTGCATGAACTCAATCTAATCCGCCCTTTTCCAAAACAACTTCATCCATTAACTCGTTCAAATCAAATCATCAAAAATCTCTACTCCTAAAGGGGGAGTTGGTAGTCTTGCCTCACTCTCAGCAACCCCTCGTCAAACCCTATATTGCGCCCACGAGCGTCTTATAGACGACCATTCGCTCAAGCGCAATCAATTTGCGCGGGCCAATTTGATGCGTGCATTAACTCAACCACCACAAGAAATATGTCAACTAGTGACCTTTTGTCAGTGACCCTGGAAGAATTGGTCATAAATTTATGACCATTTTAGACCATAGGTCAAAAGCTGTTGGGGGGGCTCCAGACCCTAACCTATAACGACCATTCTGGTCAGAAAGGTCATAATGTCATTACAAGAAATGGTCATAAAGCGGGAAGCACTGTCCACTGCCTCACGCCTAGCTTGATCACGACCAATATAACATGGTCACTACACTTGATTTTGAATGAATTAGGATGATTAGGCAGCCACCTCAGCAACCTCGCTTATGTGTCACTGTCTAGGTGTCATTTTTGGTTAAATATTAATATTCAACAACAGACGGGGCACACACTGACATGCAGGACCCATTTGACAGGAGGGGTCGAGTGCTTAATTCGCCCAAATCTGCACTTTTCCAAAACAATTTCATCCATTAACTCGCTCAACTCAAATCTTAAGAAAATCTCTACTCCTAAAGGGAGAGTTGGTAGTCTCGCCTCACTCCCACCAACCCTCAAAGAAACCCTATATTATGATTGCTAAAAAAACCTATATTATGCCCACGAGCGTCTTCAAGATGACCATCGCTCAAGCGCAACAAATTTGGGCTGGCCCATTTGATGCGTGCATCAACTCAATTAAATCTGCACTTTTCCAAATCAGCTTCATTCATTAACTTGCTAATTATAGCCAAATCTTAAAAAAAATCTCTACTCCTAAAGGGGGAGTTGGTAGTCTCGCCTCACTCCCACCAACCCCTCAGCAAACCATATATTATGCCCACGACCGTCTTATAGACGATCATTTGGTCAAGCACAACCAATTTGGGCGGGCCTATTTGATGCATGCATTAACTCAACTAAATCTGCACTTTTCCAAAACAACTTCATGCATTAACTCGTTCAAATCAAATCTTAAGAAAAACTCTACTCCTAAAGGGGGAATTGATAGTCTTCCTTCCTTCCCATCAACCCCTGGACAAACCCTATATTACACCCACGAGCATCTTACAGACAACCATTCGCTCAAGCACAACCAATTTGGGTGGGCCCATTTGATGTGTGCATTAACTCAATCAAATCTTCATTTTTCCATATCAACTCCATCCATTAACTCGTTCAAATCAAATCTTAAGAAAATCTCTACTCCTAAAGGGGAGTTGGTAGACTCGCCTCACTCCCACCAATCCCTAGGCATACCCTATATTACGCCCACAAGCGTCTTCGAATGACAATTTGCTCAAGCGCAACCAATTTGGGTGGGCACATTTGAAGCATGCATTAACTCAATCAAATCCGCACTTTCCCAAAACAACTTCATCCATTAACTCGTTCAAATCAAATCTAAAGAAAATCTCTACTCCTAAAGGGGGAGTTGGTAATCTCGCCTCACTCCCACCAACCCCTCGACAAATCCTATATTACGCCCATGAGCGTCTTACAAACGACCATGCGCTCAAACACAACTAATTTATGCGGGCCCATTTGATGCATGCATTAACTCAATCAAATCTGCACTTTTCCAAAACAACTTCATCCATTAACTCATTCAACTCAAATCTTAAGTAAATCTCTACTCCTAGAGGGGGGGGGGTGGTAATCTCGCCTCACTCCCACCAATCCCTCGGCAAACCATATATTACGCCCACGAGCTTCTTACAAACGACCATTCGCTCAAGCGCCACCAATTTGGGCAGGCCCATTTGATGCGTGCATTAACTCAATCATATCTGCACTTTTCAAAAAAAAAATCATCAATTAACTCATTCAAATCAAATCTTAAGAAAATCTCTTCTCCTAAAGGGGAGTTGGTACTCTTGCCTCACTCCCACCTACCCCTCGAAAAACCCCATATTACGCCCAGGAGCGTCTTACAGACGACCATTCGCTCAAGCGCAACTAATTTGTGCAGGCCCATTTGGTGCGTGCATTAACTCAATCAAATCTGCACTTTTCCAAAACAACTTCATACATTAACTAGTTCAAATCAAATCTTAAGAAAATATCTACTCCTAATGAGGAGTTGGTAGTCTCGCCTCACTCCCATCAATCCCTTGTCAAACCCTATATTACGCCCACGAGCATCTTATAGACCACCATTCGCTCAAGCGCAACCAATTCGGGTGAGTCCATTTGATGTGTGCATTAACTCAATGAAATCTGCACTTCTCCAAAACAACTTCATCCATTAACTCGTTCAAATCAAATCTTAAGAAAAATCTCTAGTCCTAAAGGGGGAGTTGGTAGTCTCACATCACTCCCACCAACCCCTCGGCAAACCCTATATTACGCCCATGAGTGTCTTAAAACGACCATTCGCTCAAGCGCAACCAATTTGGGTGGGCTCATTTGATGCGTGCATTAACTCAATCAAATCTGCACTTTTCCAAAACAACTTCATCCATTAACTCGTTCAAATCAAATCTTAAGAAAATCTCACCTAATTCCAAGTTTTTGTTGTGTTTCACTACTCATAACCAAATCAAATCAAACCATACCAAAACATCAACTATAATCAAAGTTAGCAGGCCCATTTGACGCGTGCGCCCGTTTTTATTTTCCGTTTTTTTATGTTATGTGTTTTGGTATTCTTTTTTCTGTTTCGTTTTTCTATGAACTATTGGTTGGTTTTTGGCTCGACATACTACTGGAATCAGCGAAGACCTGTATTCAAATCAAATCTTAAGAAAATCTGACTTAAATCTAAACTTTCCTTGTCTTCCACTACTCATACCCAAATCAAATCAAATCTTATCAAAACATCAAGATAATCAAAGTTAGCCGACCCATTTGACGTGCACGCCGTATTTTTCTATGCTTCATTTTTTGGTATTCTTTTTTTTTCTGTTTCATTTTTTCTATGAGGATAGGTTGGTTTTTTGCTCGGCATACTATCGGAATTGTTATAGACGCGTATGCCATGGTGAGTTGGTAGCGTTGCCTCCATTCTGGTTAAACCTCCCCCACTGATTTTTTTCTATCCCACCAATTTATTTGAACTTGTTTTTAGCCCACTAATCTATTTAGTCTATTTTTATCTACCAAATTTAGGAAATGAATCCATCACGGTGATCCCAAATCAACTTTGAAAACCAAATCTATGAAAAGAAATCAATGTTTGATAACACAAGGCACATTTATGGAAAGAAATCAATGTCAATGCATCATGGATACATCCTTAAATTCTTTGATTAAAGTGTATTTAGCTCTTGATATTATATTACGGTTGTCGATATATCCATTCACATGTCACTGTGAGAAACATTTTTCGTTGGGAGAAAAAATTGAAGGAATAAAATGAGAGTGATTTATCGGTAAAATAAGAATTCGCCAAGGCAGCTTGGTGTGCAAGAAGATTTGGAATATGTATGCGAGATACAATTAATGTTGAGTTACAAAAATACATATGCCCTCATTGCAACGCATGGGCAATTAACTAGCATGAGTGGTATGTTACTTGAATTGTCAGATTATATTTCGCTACAACAAATTAGCTGAATCTATCATTGGCGTAATTATGTGAGATGTCCACTTGTCCCGTCAAAAAATATGTGGAAACACGTGGGCCTCCTACTTATATTATGCGATAGATGTGGATGTGGATCTAGATCGGGGTTGGGATTGTTCTGCTCAGTTACGGTTGTCTAAGCAGAATAATTTTCCTACTTTAGAAAATGTGACAAATTGCATTTCATTAGAGATGGATTTGTAGCATATTGCTTGAGCGAGCAATTCATATTTTTTTCACCAAGTCGTACATTTTTTGAGTTAGGATAGAAGGCTAAATGCATTGCTTGGTTGCAAGTTAAAAACGGACACAGTGGCATATCAGTTGCATGCCAACAACGAACATCATATTTATGTGGAATGCACGACATTCAACTGTATGTTACACCATGGCAATGTCTCAAGAGATACATCTGCCTTCTTTGCTCAGGAGCGTCACGGACCGCGCATGCCTTCTACCCCTTGATGGGGGGGGGGGGGTGGAGGATTGACACAAACACGGGGGTGGATCAGGACGGATAGCGAAATATTGATTTTGGAATGAGTTATATTTTGAGATATATTTTGTAATGTGTGAAAACAGTTTTCCGAATCAGTGAAATATACTACTTTTGGAACGAGTGAAATTATATTCTTTGAAATGAGTGAAACTTTAAAATTAAAACTAGTTCAAATGTTTTTTTGATTGATCTAGTAAAAATTAGTTTTTTAAATGGGTGAAAACATTGTCTTGCAATAAGTGAAATTATTTTTCAAAGCGAGTGAAATAGATGGTTTAAAATAAGTGAAACCAGTGTTTAAAAATTGAAATTAGTTTTTATGAGTGAAATTAGTTTTTTGAATTTAGAGAAATGATCGAAATATTTTTTTATGAAATACCAAAACATTCTTTTGTTTTATGAAAGTGATTTCAAAGATAATTGAAATATGTAAAATAAAAAGTACTTCAAATATATCCAAGATTGATCTTGTTTTGAAGGCATTGTCACCATAAATTTAAATATATAGCAAGTTTCAAAAATGGACATTTGGTTGAAAAACTACCAAGCATTCAAATATATGAGGATGAAAATTAATACATGTGAGATGTATTGGAAGAGGGATTGCATGCATGCGTCGTTATTTCTCTGCATTCAACTATCTGTAAAAGGCTAAAAAGGCATGCATTGGCTCCACATGTGTTAGTCCTGTCAGTTGTATTAACCGGGTATAGCAAAAAAAAATGATTTACAGTTTATACAAAGTAAGACTGCATGCATCTTGATCTTGAGTATCTTACATGTAGACATACATATCATCGTCTAACTAACCATTGCTTTCTATCTATCTATCATAGCTTAATGCAGATGATCCTTCAAAGTGCAACTAGTACTGACATAGCAACTACAACATAATAGGTACTACCATAACTATCTCTCATACTCGATTTATCAATTTCATTATGCATCGTATACATATCCATAACCATAGCCATATGACATAGTACTTACAAGCATTGACTCATTAACTCATTGAACTAATCAACTGCCACTCAGACCATTACCATCGAATGCAATAACTTTGATCACATGCATACCCAGCAACTTCATAACGACTACATAGTTCAAGCTCAGCACTACTATTCAAATGCATAAGACTGATCAGATGCATTAGCACATATGAATCCTTAACATTTAATATTCAATCATAGCTCATCAATCTTCAAGTCTTCACCACTATCACATAATCAACATTAACGTATCACCATAACCTCAATCACCAATTGTTACAACTTAGCACCACGATACTTGCTAACATGTAATCCACATTAATCATTATCATCATCAACTTACTATTATCCTAGACCTATACACTACGTCCATTTCTACCATAAGCTTCTGATACATGCTCCACAATCCTCAAACATCATGAACTTCACTTCATCAACTTATTTAACACTTAATCATGCAACTCAAACTTATACAACTCCTTACAACTTACAACATCTCATCCATATGCATATCTCATCATCATTCACCAATCAACTTCAATCTAAACCATTCTCCACATCAACCATGTCATCAGACTCTCAATCAATCATTCATTGATCCTTCAACATCATACCATCACTCAAATATCGATCCAATCCATTAATTCATAGATCTCACTCAATCAGACATATCTGCATACTACACTCAATCACTAATTCACATAGACTCTACATCAAATCCAAACTCAACACTAATCAATCATTACAGCATCTCACTAAACTGCATACTTACTAACAACTCATACTTCTTAATCTCATCCTCACACATATCCAAATTAGCCTCACATCCACACTCAACTCATAATGCAAACACTTACTACTATCATCATTATCAATCTGATTATCTACATCTCACATCTCCATAACTATGTACATCCACATGCACTTCTCAAATCTATCTCATCATAAATCCATCAACTAACACTCAGATTACTATATCTAATCACGCACTTATCCATATATCTACCTCTCACTTCAACATTATCCCATCATATCACATTATGATTTATCTACTATCATTTATTACACATTAAACATATAACAAATTCATTACTAATCCATACATTTATCTATTGTCAACTATCTTATATAATATATATTAACTCATAATCCTAATCATCTAATAACTTATCAATATATCAACCCATCGACAATATAAATCTATTTGACATCGATTCATTCAAATTAGTGATATTAAATTTACAAATGCATTTATTGACATTCATTATCTCATCATTCAAATACATATCATCATTCATTCATCATAACATTAATTATCAATATACATTGCAATCATTAACCTATATATTATCATGATCACTGATCAAACTATAATGAAATTATTAGTGATTTTATCATACAAAGCTCAATATTCAAACAATTATCTAATATAATCAAATATAATAAATTGGTATCAATAAACTTTCCAAACACTCTTCCAAAACTTAATAAATTTCAATAATTAATGACACATTGGTAACCTAATAATCCACAATAATCATTAAAATAATCAACTAAAAATCATCATTCAATTTGAAAATACATAACATTAAACTTCAACCATTACAAAATCATCACAATATTCAAAACAATTTTAAGAATAACTCTAAAACTACCTTACAATATTACATTAATAACAACAATTCAGACATTAAATCATTACTAATCAACTCATTTAAAAACAATGCATACTATGAAATTTTAACAAAACTTATTACAATATTCATTGTCGTATCTTCCTTAATCCTAAGCAAAACCGCAGTGAGTGACGGGATAGCCCCGTTGAATGGGGGCTCTAAAATTAAGGAGCATAGTATTACTCCCTCCCTCCTTCAATATAAGACATTTTCACAAACTTGAACGTTTTATATTGTAGGACAGGGGGAGTAGATATTTATACCATGAATAAAACTTATTAGTTTGTTTCAGTGGGAGTGCATGTCAACCGAACTTGAACGTCTTATATTATGGGGAAAAGGGAATAGATGTTTATGCCACGAATAGAACTTGTTAATTTATTTTAGTCGGAGTACATGCCGATCGTTCATGCATGCGGTGGCAGGAGGGATAAGCCGCAGTTTTTGTAGCAGATGCATATCCAGGTGTTATGGCAATGGCCGTTGTCGAAGCCCTCGTCCCGGCAGGGCCCATTGCAGGTGCCTCGTATGATGCAAGTGTCGTTGGTCCACTTCCCGCTCTTCCGCTTTATGCAGCCATGCGACTCCATTTTTTCTGCATCCATCCACAGACAATACAAATTAACCATCAACTTAACTAATTTGGATCAGTCTGATCGGGAGATGTGTGGGATGATGGTCTTCCTACCAGATGACAACACGAGCAGCATCAACATCGACGGGCATATGAAAGCCTTGCCTGTTCCCAGTGGTCCTTCAACAACCTTCTTCATGTACGATGCCATATCGAAGAGGTAATGTGTGTTGTTTTTTTTAAATGAAACCGATGGTTGTGTGAGTATTTATAGCAAAAGTATGTCGATGTTGACACGATTATTTGGTAAGATATTAATGCGTGCTATCAATGCTTATCCTAATGTCTAGCTAGTTTTAATTCCACATCTAAACATGGCTGGTTATCCTAACGCCTAGTTTTAAACATAATTGGTTGATTATGGGTAGGGCTGCAAGAAAAGCTCGAGGCTCGTGAGTCGCTTGAGATCGACTCGTTTTTTGACTCGACTCGAGATTGACTCGAAAAGAAACGAGCTGAGTTTGAACACTTTATGTAGCTCGAACGAGAAACGAGCCGATCTTGAGCCAATGTTCGCTCGCTCGATTTTAGCTCGATAGCTCGACAGAATATCATTATGTTAAATAATGATGCCTTATATTAAATGGAAATACGAAAATTTACTACCATCTATGTTGTCCATAGTTTTTCTCCATTTTATTTACCAACGGACATGAAAACTTAACTAAGTGCAGAGAAGATTTGCCTCATTATGGCACGTGGTCGACTATGTATTAAATAACCTATATTTTTGGCAAAGTTCCGAGCATATTCACCTTAATTTTTTAGTTTTTCGTCCATAGATTCATATTTTTTACCATCTCATTTAGCTCGAAACTAGCTCGAGATCGACTCGAGATCGTTACAAGCTGAGCACGAGTCATGTTCTACAGATCGATCATGAGCTTCACTCCGTTTGAGCTCGCTTGAATTTTCATATGAGTTGAGCTAAGCCAACTCCAACTCGCTCGAGCTCGACTCGTTTGCAGCCCTAATTATGGGGGTGTTTGGTTCAGGGACTTTTTAGTCCCAGAGACTAGAAAAAGTCCCTAAAAAGTCCCTAGGAACCAAACGGGAGGGACTTTTTCTACAGGGACTAGAAAAAGACTCTACTAGAGAGTCTTTTTTGATTAGTCCCTGGGACTAAAAAAAGTCCTATGACTTCTAAACCAAACACCCCCTATGTCCTTTTTGGAAGGAAAAATGGAGTAGGAGTACAATAATAAAGGGGAATAATTATTGCTTCCATAGCGAAGCAATATACAAGAAGCTTTAAATCTATACCTATTATTAGAGAGAGAAGCGTTTCTGACCACTGTAATTTCATCCGTCCACCTCCCTCCCACAATTTTCGTTCGGCTCTATACGTTCTTTGGTAGTTTCACAAGTCAATGGGCCAGAATCTCTACTCCTAAAGGGGGAGTTAGTAGTCTTGCCTCACTCTCATCAACCCGTCGGCAAACCTTGTATTAGGCCCACGAGTATCTTACATACGACCATTCGCTCAAGTGCAACCAATTTGGGAGGGCCTATTTGATGCGTGCATGAACTCAATCTAATCCGCACTTTTCCAAAACAACTTCATCCATTAACTCGTTGAAATCAAATCATCAAAAAATCTCTACTCCTAAAGGGGAGTTGGTAGTCTCGCCTCACTCTCACCAACCCCTCGGCAAACCCTATATTACACCCACAAGCATCTTATAGACGACTATTCGCTCAAGCGCAATCAATTTGCGCGGGCCAATTTGATGCATGCATTAACTCAACCAAATCTGCACTTTTCCAAAAGAATTTCATCCATTAACTCGTTCAACTCAAATCTTAAGAAAATCTCTACTCCTAAAGGGAGAGTCGGTAGTCCCGCCTCACTCCCACCAACCCCTCGGCAAACCCTATATTATGATTGCTAAAAAACCTATATTATGCCCACGAGCGTCTTAAAGACGACCATCGCTCAAGCGCAACAAATTTGGGCTGGCCCATTTGGTGCGTGCATTAACTCAATTAAATCTGCACTTTTCCAAATAAGCTTCATTCATTAACTCGCTAATTAGAATCAAATCTTAAAAAAATCTCTACTCCTAAAGGGGAAGTTGGTAGTCTCGCCTCACTCCCACCAACCCCTCGACAAACCATATATTACGCCCACGAGCGTCTTACAGACGACCATTTGCTCAAGCACAACCAATTTGGACGGGCCTATTTGATGCATGCATTAACTCAACTAAATCTGCACTTTTCCAAAACAACTTCATGCATTAACTCGTTCAAATCAAATCTTAAGAAAATCTCTACTCCTAAAGGGGAATTGATAGTCTTGCTTCCTTCCCACCAACCCCTCGACAAACCCTATATTACACCCACAAGCGTCTTACAAATGACCATTCGCTCAAGTACAACCAATTTGGGCGGGCCCATTTGATGTGTGCATTAACTCAACTCATTTTTCCAAATAAACTCCATCCATTAACTCGTTCAAATCAAATCTTAAGAAAATATCTACTTCTAAAGGGGGAGTTGGTAGTCTCACCTCACTCCCACAAATCCCTTGGCATACCCTATATTACGCCCACGAGCGTCTTCGGATGACCATTTGCTCAAGCGCAACCAATTTGGGTGGGCACGTTTGATGCATGCATTAACTCAATCATATCCGCACTTTCCCAAAACAACTTCATCCATTAACCAGTCAAATCAAATCTAAAGAAAATCTCTACTCCTAAAGGGGGAGTTGGTAATCTCGCCTCATGATACGTCTCCGTCGTATCTATAATTTTTGATTGTTCCATGCCAATATTCTTCAACTTTCATATATTTTTGGCAACTTTTTATACTATTTTTGCGACTAACATATTGATCCAGTGCCCAGTGCCAGTTCCTGTTTGTTGCATGTTTTATGTTTCGCAGAAACCCAATATCAAACGAAATCCAAACGGGATAAAAATGGACAGAGAATTATTTTGGAATATTTGGGATTTTCCGGATGAAGAATCAACGCGAAACGGTGCCCGAGGTGGCCACGAGACAGGGGGACGCGCCCTCCCCCCTGGGCGTGCCTGGCACTCTCGTGGGCCACCCGTAAGGCGGTTGACGCTCTTCTTTTGCCGCAAGAAAGCTAATTTTATGAGAAAAATCTGGCGAAAGATTCACCCCAATCGGAGTTAGGATCTCCGGATATAAAAGAAACGGTGAAGGGGCAGAATCAGAGAACGCAGAAAACAGAGAGATAGATCCAATCTTGGAGGGGCTCTCGCCTCTCCCAAGCCATGGGAGCCAAGGACCAGAGGGGAAACCCTTCTCCCATCTAGGAGAAGGTCAAGGAAGAAGAAGAAGTAGAAGAAGGCGGGCTCTCTCCCCCTTGCTTCCGGTGGCATCGGAACGCCGCCGGGGGCCATCATCATCACCGCGATCTACACCAACACCTCCGCCATCTTCACCAACATCTCCATCACCTTCCCCCCTCTATCTACAGCGCTCCACTCTCCCGCAACCCGCTGTACCCTCTACTTGAACAGGGTGCTTTATGCTTCATATTATTATCCAATCATGTGTTGCCATCCTATGATGTCTGAGTAGATTTTCGTTGTCCTATTGGTGGTTGATGAATTGCTATGATTGATTTAATTTTCTTGTGGTTATGTTGCTGTCCTTTGGTGCCCATCATATGAGCGCGCGCGTGGATCACACCATAGGGTTAGTTGTATGTTGATAGGACTATGTATTGGAGGGCAAGAGTGACAGAAGCTTCAACCTAGCATAGAAATTGATGCATACGGGATTGAAGGGGGAATAACATATCTTAATGCTATGTTTGGGTTTTACCTTAATGAACGTTAGTAGTTGCGGATGCTTGCTAATAGTTCCAATCATAAGTGCATAGAATTCCAAGTCAGGGATGACATGCTAGCAGTGGCCTCTCCCACATAAAACTTGCTATCGGTCTAGTAAAGTAGTCAATTGCTTAGGGACAATTCCGCAACTCCTACCACCACTTTTCCACACTCTCTATATTTACTTTATTGTTTATTTATCTAAACAACCCCTATTTTCTATTTACGCGTTCTTTACTTTCTTGCGAACCTATCCAACAATACCGACAAAGTACTTCTAGTTTCATACTTGTTCTAGGTAAAGCGAACACTAAGCGTGCGCAGAGTCGTATCAGTGACAGATAGGGCTTGAGAGAGTATTTGTTCTACTGTTAGCTCCTCGTTGGGTTCGACACTCTTACTTATCGAAAGAGGCTACAACTATCCCGTATACTTGCGGTTCATCAAGACCTTTTTCTGGCGCCGTTGCTGGGGAGTCATAGCGTGGGCTGAATATTCTCATGTGTGCTTGTTTGCTTTATCACTAAGTAATTTTTATTTGTTGTTCTTAGTTGTTTTCTATCTTTAGTCATGGGTAGGAAACGCAAAATACCAAAAAAATTAGTTTTACCTACTACACCAATGGTTGCAGAACCACTCAAGATCTATCACACTCCTGAAGCTTTTTACTTGGATCATCTTCGATCCCTATGTGCTCGTGCTGAAACCCCAACTAGCTTAGTTGAGGGCAAATATTTAGATGAGCATGCTTGATAATGGAATCGTATCTTCGTATGCTAAGGGTGTTTATAATTACTATGATGTTCAACAAACTGAAGAATTTGTTGCTTTTAAGGGTGCTTATGAAATTGCTTCTTTGATTGAAAAGTATGATGCTACTCTCTAAAAATCTGAAAATTTTGCCGTACTTGAATATTGTTATGATAATTATGCTTCTAATGCCTATGTTAAACTATATATTGAGGAATTCTCCGCTGTCCAAGAAGAGACTAATATTTTGCAGGAAGCTATGGAAGAAGAAATTGATGAAACTATGAGCTCATTGGATGAAAAAGATGATGAGGAGAGCGAAGAACAAAAGGAGGAAGAGCGGATTAGCTACCCATGCCCACCTTCTAATGAGAGTAACTCTTCTACTCATACATTATTTAATTCCCCTTCGTGCTTACCGAAGGATGATTGCTATGATGATTGTTATGACCCCGTTGATTCTATTGAAATATCCCTTTTTGATGATGCTTGCTATGCTTGTGGCCAAGATGCCAATATGAGTTATGCTTATGGAGATGAACTTGCTATAGTTCCTTATGTTAAACATGAAATTGTTGCTATTGCACCCATGTATGATAGTCCTATTATCTTTTTGAATCCGCCAAACTACACTATATTGGAGAAGTTTGTGCTTATTAAGGATTATATTGATGGGTAGCCTTTTACCGTTGCACATGATAATTTTGATAGATATAATATGCATGTGCTTGCTGCTCCTACTTGCAATTATTATGAGAGAGGAACTACATCTCCGCCTCTTTATGTTTCCAACACGATAGAATTGCAAGAATATGCTTATACTATGCATTGGCCTTTACTATGTGTGCATGAATTGTTCTTTTATGACATGCCGATGCATAGGAAGAGAGTTAGACTTCTTCATTGTTTGATATATGTTATTTTGTGCTCACTACTAAATTGCAAACCACTGTTAATTAAAATTGGCTTTGATATACCTTGGGATCCGGGTGGATTCATTACTTGAGCACTATATTCCTAGCTTAATGGCTTTAAAGAAAGTGTTGCCAGGGAGACAACCCAAAAGTTTTAGAGAGTCATTTATTTCTGTTGAGTGCTTTCATATAGTTTAAAAACAAAAAAAATAAAGAGGGGAACCCAAAACCTTTCAAAAAGGAAAGTGAAAGTGAGAAAGATAAGCATTGTTGAAGTGGGAGCTAGCCTTGAACTTTGTTCATGCTCACGGAAACTTTGTGAATCTTAATTACAGAAACTTTTCATTAAAAATAATTATTCCATTGTACAATTCCATTGTATTATAAAATAATGTGCCAAGGTTTGCCTTTAGGATGTTTACAATGCTTGTTGGTTTCTACGGTGCAGGACAAAAACTTTGGCTGTAGTGCACGATTTTACATTTTTATCTGGAAAGTTAAATGGTTCGGATTCTTTTTGCAATGTCTTGCTGCACAAATTGTGTTTTTCTCCTAATTTTGGTAGAATTTTTGGGGTACCAGAAGTAAGGTGAATGTTCAGATTGCTACAGACTGTTCTGTTTTTGACAGATTCTGTTTTTGATGCATAGTTTGCTTGTTTTGATGAATCTATCAATTTATATCAGTGGATTAAGCCATGAAAAAGTTGTGTTACAGTAGACACAATTCAAAAACAAAATATGAATTGGTTTGCAACAGTACTTAGAGTAGTGAATTGCTTTATTATACTAACGGATCTTACCGAGTTTTCTGTTGAAGTTTTGTGTGGATGAAGTGTCTAATCGAGGAGGTCTCGATATGAGGACAAGGAAGAGAGGCAAGAGCTCAAGATTGGGGATGCCCAAGGCACCCCAAGTAAATATTCAAGGAGACTCAAGCGTCTAAGCTTGGGGATGCCCCGGAAGGCATCCCCTCTTTCTTCAACAAGTATCGATATGTTTTCGTATTCGTTTCGTTTATGCGATATGTGCAAGTCTTGGAGCGTCTTTTCCATTTAGTTTTCACTTTTCTTTTATGCACCATGCTGGTATGAGAAAGTCCTTGGTTGATTTATAGAATGCTCATTGCACTTCACTTAAATCTTTTGAGTATGGCTTTATAGAATGCTTCATGTGCTTCACTTATATCATTTGAAGTCTGGATTGCCTGTTTCTCTTCACATAGACAACTGCCATTTGTAGAATGCTCTTTTGCTTCACTTATATTTGTTGGAGCATGGGCATACCTTTTGTAGAAAGAGTTAAACTCTCTTGCTTCAGTTATATCTACTTAGAGAGATGACAGGAATTGGTCATTCACATGGTTAGTCATAAAATCCGACATAAAACTTGTAGATCACTGAATATGATATGTTTGATTCCTTGCAATAGTTTTGTGATATAAAGGTGGTGATATTAGAGTCGTGCTAGTTGAGTAATTGTGAAATTGAGAAATACTTGTGTTGAGGTTTGCAAGTCCCGTAGCATGCACGTATAGTGAACCGTTATGTAACAAAGTTGGAGCATGAGGTGTTCTATGATTGCTTTCCTTATGAGTGGAGGTCGGGATCGCGCGATGGTTAACTCCTACCAACCCTTCCCCTAGGAACATGCGTAGCAGTACTTTGCTTCGAGGGCAAGTAGACTTTTGCAATAAGTATATGAGTTATTTATGACTTGTGAGTCCATGGATATACGCACACTCACCCTTCCATTTTGCTAGCCTCTATTGTGCCGCGCAACTTTCGCCGGTATCATGAACCCATTATTTATCTTCCTCAAAACAGCCACCATACCTACCTATCATGGCATTTCCATAGCCATTCCGAGATATATTGCCATGCAACTTCCATCATCATCATATACATGACTTGAGCATTCATTGTCATATTGCTTTGCATGATCGTAAGATAGCTAGCATGATGTTTTCATGTTTTGATGTCATTGCTACGCTAGATCATTGCACATCCCGGTACTCCACTAGAAGCATTCATATAGAGTCATATCTTTGTTCAAGATATCGAGTTGTAATATTGAGTTGTAAGTAAATAAAAGTGTATCATTATTAGAGCATTGCCCCAATGAGGAAAGGATGATGGAGACTATGATTCCCCCACAAGTCGGGATGAGACTCCGGACTTTATGAAAAATAAAAGAGGCCAAAGAAGCCCAAATAAAAAAACAGGCCAAAGAAGCCCACCAAAAAAAGAGAAAAAAAATGAGAGAAAAAGAGAGAAGGGGCAATGTTACTATACTTTTACCACACTTGTGCTTCGGAGTAGCACCATGTTCTTCATATAGAGAGTCTCTTGAGTTATCACTTTCATATACTAGTGGGAATTTTCATTATAGAACTTGGCTTGTATATTCTGATGATGGGCTTCCTCAAACGCCCGAGGTCTTCATGAGCAAGCAAGTTGGATGCACACCCACTTAGTTTCCAGTTTGAGCTTTCATTCACTTATAGCTCTTAGTGCATCCGTTGCATGGCAATCCCTACTCACTCACATTGATATCTATTGATGGGCATCTCCATAGCCCGTTGATACGCCTAGTTGATGTGAGACTATCTTCTCCCTTTTTGTCCTCACAACTACCACCATATACCACCGTAGTGCTATGTCCATGGCTTGTGCTCATGTATTGCGTAAGAGTTGAAAAATCTGAAGCGCGTTAAAAAGTATGAACCAATTCCTTGGCTGAAACCGGGATTGTGCATGATGGGAGTATTTTGTAATGAAGATGGAGCATTCCACATCAAAAATTATCTTTTTTAACATTTACCTACTCGAGGACGAGAAGGAATTAAGCTTGGGGATGCTGATACCTCTCCGTCGCATCTATAATTTTTTATTGTTCCATGCCAATATTCTTCAACTTTCATATATACTTTTGGCAACTTTTTATACTATTTTTGGGACTAACATATTGATCCAGTGCCAGTGCCTGTTCCTGTTTGTTGGATGTTTTATGTTTCGCAGAAACCCAATATCAAACGGAATCCAAACGGGATAAAACCAGATGGAGAATTATTTTGGAATATTTGGGATTTTCCGGAGGAAGAATCAACACGAAACGGTGCCCGAGGTGGCCACGAGAGAGGGGGGCGCACCTGACACTCTCGTGGCCCACCCGTAAGGCGGTTGACGCTCTTCTTTTGCCGCAAGAAAGCTAATTTTATCAGAAAAATCTGGGCGAAAGATTCACCCCAATTGGAGTTACGGATCTCCAGATATAAAAGAAACGGTGAAGGGGCAGAATTAGAGAACGCAAAAAACAGAGAGATAGATCCAATCTCGGAGGGGCTCTTCCCCCTCCCAAGCCTTGGGAGCCAAGGACCAGAGGGGAAACCCTTCTCCCATCCAAGGAGAAGGTCAAGGAAGAAGAAGAAGAAGGGGGGCTCTCTCCCCCTTGCTTCCGGTGGCACTGGACCACCGCCGGGGGCGATCATCATCACCACGATCTACACCAACACGTCCGCCATCTTCACCAACATCTCCATCACCTTCCCCCCTCTATCTACAGCGCTCCACTCTCCCGCAACCCGCTGTACCGTTTACTTGAACATGGTGCTTTATGCTTCATATTATTATCCAATGATGTGTTCCATCCTATGATGTCTGAGTAGATTTTTGTTGTCCTATTGGTGGTTGATGAATTGCTATGATTGATTTAATTTTCTTGTGGTTATGTTGCTGTCCTTTGGTGCCCATCATATGAGCGCGCGCGTGGATCACACCATAGGGTTAGTTGTATGTTGATAGGACTATGTATTGGAGGGCAAGAGTGACAGAAGCTTCAACCTAGCATAGAAATTGATGCATACGGGATTGAACACTACTAGAAAAACCCCTACTAATAGCGCACCTAATATGGCCATTAATGGCGCATCTGTGGTGCGCCATTACTAGCATGCCATTAGTAATTTTTACTAATGGCGCACCACCTGGTGCGCCATTAGTATTTGGTATACTAATGGTGCACCGCAGGTGCGCCATTAGTATAGGCCAGGGTGCGCCATTAGTATGCCTCCCAGGGGCCATGTATACCCAGGTGCTTTGTCATAGTAATGGCGCACTACCACTGGATGCGCCATTAGTAACCGAGGCATACTAATGGCGCACTATCCAGTGATGTGCCATTAGTATGCTTTGTCATACTAATGGCGCACTGTCATGTGATGCGCCATTAGTATGAATATTAGGTTTTTTATTTTTTATTTTCTGTTTTTTGCACAGGTTACAAAATGTATAATTTGACAAAATATAGACAGCACACATCAACAACAGATTCATCGAATACAATAGAAGATTAGTCTTTGAATACAATTCATCATATTAGTCTCCGAATACAATTCATCATATTAGTCTCCGAATTGAAAAGCCCGAACAAAGATAGAACATTATATTACAAGTCTTGAGACCGCGAGTAGCGAGTTTGTCTTCACATTACAAGTCGATATCGATCATCTAAACTACCATCACATAGAAGAGAGCTGCGGTCATCACGATGAGCATCATCACGATGAAACTCGTCTTCATCCGGTTCCTCCAACGCTCCCTCCCCTCTCCCGCTAGATAGCGGGCGTATCTAGATTCGGCCTCGGCCCTAGTGGTGTATGAAGGAAATATGCCCTAGAGGCAATAATAAAGTTATTATATATTTCCTCATATCATGATAAATGTTTATTATTCATGCTAGAATTGTATTAACCGGAAACATAATACATGTGTGAATACATAGACAAACAGAGTGTCACTAGTATGCCTCTACTTGACTAGCTTGTTAATCAAAGATGGTTATGTTTCCTGACCATGAACAAAGAGTTGTTATTTGATTAACAAGGTCACATCATTAGTTGAATGATCTGATTGACATGACCCATTCCCTTAGCTTAGCACACGATCGTTTGGTATGTTGCTACTGCTTTTATCCATGACATATACATGTTCCTATAACTATGAGATTATGCAACTCCCGTTTACCGGAGGAACACTTTGGGTGCTACCAAACGTCACAACGTAACTGGGTGATTATAAAGGAGTACTACAGGTGTCTCCAAAGGTAGATGTTGGGTTGGCGATTTGAGATTAGGTTTTGTCACTCCGATTGTCGGAGAGGTATCTCTGGGCCCTCTCGGTAATGCACATCACTTAAGCCTTGCAAGCACTACAACTAATGAGTTAGTTGTGAGATGGTGTATTACGGAACGAGTAAAGAGACTTGCCGTAACGAGATTGAACTAGGTATTGATACCGACGATCGAATCTCGGGCAAGTAACATACCGATGACAAAGGAACAACGATGTTGTTATGCGGTCTCGACCGATAAAGATCTTAGTAGAATATGTAGGAACCAATATGGGCATCCAGGTCCCGCTATTGGTTATTGACCGTGAATAGTTCTAGGTCATGTCTACATTGTTCTCGAACCGTAGGGTCCGCACGCTTAAGGTTTGATGGCGATGCTTATTATGAGTTTATGTATTTTGATGTACCGATGAAGTTAGGAGTCCCGGATGTGATCACGGACATGACGAGGAGTCTCGAAATGGTCGAGACATAAAGATTGATATATTGGAAGCCTATGTTTGGAGTTCGAAAGGTTCGGGTGAAAACAGGAATTTACGGAGTACCGGAGGTTACGGAACCCCCGGGGGTAAATGGGCCTCGATGGGCCTTGAGGGAGAAGAGGAGGGCCGGCCAGAGGTGGCGCGCCCTCTCCCCAGTCCGAATAGGACAAGGAGGGGGGGCGCCTCTCTCTCTTCCCTCTCCCCCAATCCTATTCCAACAAGGAAGGGGGAGTCCTACTCGGTGGGAGTAGGACTCCTCGGCGCGCGCCTCCCTAGGCCGGCGGCCTCCCCTCCCTCCTTTATATACGGGGCAGGGGGCACCCTAGAACACACAAGTTTGATCTTTAGATCGTTCCTTAGCCGTGCGGTGCCCCCTCCACCATATTCCACCTCGGTCATACCGTCATGAAGCTTAGGCGAAGCCTGCGCCGTGAAACATCAAGATCGCCACCACGCCGTCGTCTTGTGGAACTCTCCTCGACACTCGGCTGGATCGAGTACGAGGGACGCCATCGAGCTGTACGTGTGTCAAGAACTCGGGGCGTCGGAGTAACGGCGCCGGATCGGTCGGATCGCGAGGAGAACGTACGACTACTTCCTCTACGTTGTGATCGCTTCGCCGGGTCTACAAGGGTATGTGGACAACTCTCCCTCTCGTTGCTATACATCACCATGATCTTGCGTGTGCGTAGGAAATTTTTGAAATTACTACGTTCCCCAACAAAGTGGCATCCGAGCCTAGGTTTTATGGTTTGATGTTTTGCACGAGTAGAACACAAGTGAGTTGTGGGCGATACAAGTCATACTACCTACCAGCATGTCATACTTTGGTTCAGCGGTATTGTGAGATGAAGCGCCTGACCGACATTACGCCAGACGCTTACGCGAGACTGGTTTCACCGCCACGAGCACTCGTTGCTTAAAGGTGACTGTGGGTGCCTGTCTCTCTCACTTTAGTTGAACTGAAAGTGTGGCTACGCCCGTCCTTGAGAAGGTTAAAACGGAGTCTATTTGACGAAGTATCGTTGTGGTTTTGATGCGAGGTGAGACTGGTTCTTGCTTAAGCCCGTAGCAGCCACGTAAAATTTGCAACAACAAAGTAGAGGACGCCTAACTTGTTTTTGCAGGCATGTTGTGATGTGATATGGTCAAGACGTGATGCTATATTTTATTGTATGAGATGATCATGTTTTGTAACCGGTTATCGGCAATCGGCAGGAGCCATATGGTTGTCGCTTATTGTATGAAATGCAATCGTCTGTAATGCTTTACTTTATCACTAAGCGGTAGCGATAGTCGAGAAGCATAAGATTGGCGAGACGACAACGATGCTACGATGGAGATCAAGGTGTCGCGCCGGTGACGATGGTGATCATGGTGGTGCTGCGGAGATGAAGATCACGAAGCACAAAATGATGATGACCATATCATATCACTTATATTGATTTGCATGTGATGTTTATCCTTTATGCATCTTATCTTGCTTTGATTGACGGTAGCATTATAAGATGATCTCTCACTAAATTATCAAGAAGTGTTCTCCCGAGTATGCACCGCTGCCAAAGTTCGTCGTGCCTGCACACCACGTGATGATCGGTGTGATAAGCTCACGTCCATCTACAACGGTACAAGCCAGTTTTGCACACGCAGAATACTCGGGTTATACTTGACGAGCCTAGCATATGCAGATATGGCCTCGAACACGGAGACCGAAAGGTCGAGCGTGAATCATATAGTAGATATGATCAACATAAGATGTTCACCATTGAAAACTACTCCATCTCACGTGATGATCGGTTATGGTTTAGTTGATTTGGATCACGTGATCACTTAGATGACTAGAGAGATGTCTGTCTAAGTGGGAGTTCTTAAGTAATATGATTAATTGAACTTAAATTTATCATGAACTTAGTCCTGGTAGTATTTTGCAAATTATGTTGTAGATCAATAGCTCGCGTTGTTGCTTTCATATGTTTGTTTTGATATGTTCCTAGAGAAAACTGTGTTGAAAAATGTTAGTAGCAATGATGCGGATTGGATCCGTGATCTGAGGTTTATCCTCATTGCTGCGCAGAAGAATTATGTCCTTGATGCACCGCTAGGTGACAAACCTATTGCAGGAGCAGATGCAGACGTTATGAACGTTTGGCTAGCTCAATATGATGACTACTTGATAGTTTTGTGCACCATGCTTTATGGCTTAGAATCGGGACTTCAAAGATGTTTTGAACATCATGGACCATATGAGATGTTCCAGGAATTGAAGTTAATATTTCAAGCAAATACCCGAGTTGAGAGATATGAAGTCTCCAACAAGTTCTATAGCTAAAAGATGGAGGAGAATCGCTCAACTAGTGAGCATGTGCTCAGATTGTCTGGGTACTACAATCGCTTGAATCAAGTGGGAGTTAATCTTCCAGATAAGATAGTGATTGACAGAGTTCTCTAGTCACCATCACCAAGTTAGTAGAACTTCGTGATGAACTATAGTATGCAAGGGATGATGAAAACGATTCCCGAGCTCTTCGTGATGTTGAAATCAACGAAGGTAGAAATCAAGAAAGAACATCAAGTGTTGATGGTTAACAAGACCACTAGTTTCAAGAAAAGGGCAAAGGGATAGAAGGGAACTTCAAGAAGAACGGCAAGCAAGTTGCTGCTCAAGTGAAGAAGCCCATGTCCGGACCTAAGCACGAGACTAAGTGCTTCTACCGCAAAGGAAATGGTCTATCGAAGCGTAACTACCCCAAGTATTTGGCGGATAAGAAGGATGGCAAAGTAAACAGAGGTATATTTGATATACATGTTATTGATGTGTACTTTACTAGTGTTTATAGCAACCCCTCGGTATTTGGTACTGGTTCGGTTACTAAGAGTAGTAACTCAAACGGAGTTGCGAATAAATGTAAACTAGTTAAGGGTGAAGTGACGATGTGTGTTGAAAGTAGTTTCAAGATTGATATGATCATCATCGCACACTCCCTATACTTTCGGGATTAGTGTTGAACCTAAATAAATATTATTTGGTGTTTGCGTTGAGCATGAATATGATTTGATCATGTTTATTGCAATACGGTTATTCATTTAAGTAAGAGAATAAACTGTTGTTCATTTACATGAATAAAACCTTATATGGTTACACACCCAATGAAAATGGTTCATTGGATCTTGATCGTAGTGATACACATATTCATAATATTGAAACCAAAAGATGCAAAGTTAATAATGATAGTGCAACTTATTTGTGGCAATCGCCGTTTAGGTCATATTGGTGTAAAGCGCATGAAGAAACTCCATCTCGATGGGATTTTGGAATCACTTGATTATGAATCACTTGATGCTTGCGTAACCATGCCTCATGGGCAAGATGACTAAGACTCCGTTCTCCGGAACAGTGGAGCGAGCAACTGACTTATTGGAAATAATACATACTGATGTATGCGATCCAATGAGTGTTAAGGCTCGCGGCGGGTATCGTTATTTTCTGGCCTTCACAGATGATTTGAGCAGATATGGGTATATCTACTTGATGAAACATAAGTCTGAAATAGTTGAAAGGTTCAAAGAATTTCAGAGTGAAGTGGAAAAATCATCGTGACAAGAAAATAAGGTTTCTACGATTTGATCATGAGACGAATATTTGAGTTACTGAGTTTGGTCTTCAATTAAAACAATGTGGAATAGTTTCACAGCTCACGCCACCTGGAACACCACAATGTTATGGTGTGTCCAAACATCGTAACCGCACTTTATTGGATAAAGTGCAATCTATGATGTTTCTTACTGATTTACCAATATCGTTTTGGGATCATGCATTAGAGACAGCTGCATTCACGTTAAATTGGGCACCATCTAAATCCGTTGAGACGACACTATATGAACTGTGGTTTAGCAAGAAACCCAAGTTGTCGTTTCTTAAAGTTTGGAGTTGCGATGCTTATGTGAAAAGTTTCATCCTGATAAGCTCAAACCCAAATCGAGAAGTGCGTCTTCATAGAATACCCAAAGGAAATTGTTGGGTACACCTTCTATCACAGATCCGAAGGCAAGATATTCGTTGCTTAAGATGGATCCTTTCTAGAGAAGGAGTTTCTCTCGAAAGAAGTGAGTGGGAGGAAAGTAGAACTTGATGAGGTAATCTGTACTGTTCCTTATTGAAAGTAGTTCATCACGAAATCTGTTCTTGTGACTACTATACCAATTAGTGAGGAAGTTAATGATGATGATCATGTAACTTCAGATCAAGTTACTACCGAACCTCGAGGTAAAACAGTGAGATTCGCACTGAGTGGTACGGTAATCCTGTTACGGAGGTCGTGTTACTTGACCATGACAAACCTACGAACTATGAGAAAGCGATGATGAGCCCAGATTCCGCAAAATGGTTTGAGGCCATGAAATCTGAGATATGATCCATGTATAAGAACAAAGTATGGACTTTGATGGATTTGCCCGATGATCGGCAAACCATAGAAAATAAATGGATCTTCAAGAGGAAGACGGACGTTGATAGTAGTGTTACTATCTCCAAAGCTCGACTTGTTGCAAAAAGGTTTTCGACAAAGTTCAAGATGTTGACTACAATGAGATTTTCTCAACTGTAGCGATGCTTAAGTCTGTCCGAATCATGTTAGCAATTGCCACAATTTATGAAATTTGGCAAATGGATGTAAAAACTGCATTCCTGAATGGTTTTCTGGAGGAAGAGTTGTATATGATGCAACCAGAAGGTTTTATCGATCCAAAGGGAGCTGACAAAGTGTGCAAGCTCCAGCGATCCATCTATGGGCTGGTGCAAGCATCTCGGAGTTGGAATACACGCTTTGATAAGTTGATCAAAGCATATAGTTTTATACAGACTTGCGGTGAAGCCTGTATTTACAAGAAAGTGAGTGGGAGCACTACAGCATTTCTGATAAGTATATGTGAATGACATATTGTTGATCGGAAATAATGTAGAATTATTCGCAAAGCATAAAGGAGTGTTTGAAAGGAGTTTTTCAAAGAAAGACCTCGGTGAAGCTGCTTGCATATTGAGCATTAAGATCTATAGAGATAGATCAAGACGCTTGATAAGTTTTTTTTCAATGAGTGCATACCTTGACAAGATTTTGAAGTAGTTCAAAATGGAACAGTCAAAGAAAGAGTTCTTGACTGTGTTACAAGGTGTGAAATTGAGTAAGACTCAAAACCCGACCACGGCAGAAGATAGAAAGAGAATGAAAGTCATTCCCTATGCCTTGGCCATAGGTTCTATAAAGTATGCCATGCTGTGTACCAGATCTATTTTGTACCCTGACTTGAGTTTGGCAAGGAGTACAATAGTGATCTAGGAGTAGATCACTGGACAGCGGTCAAAATTATCCTTAGTAGAATAAGGATATGTTTCTCGATTATGGAAGTGACAAAAGGTTCGTCGTAAAGGGTTACGTCGATGCAAGTTTTGACACTGATCTGGATGACTCAAAGTCTCGATCTAGATACATATTGAAAGTGGGAGCAATTAGCTAGTAGCTTTGTGCAGAGCATTGTAGACATAGAAAAATTGCAAAATACATAACGGATCTGAATGTGAAAGACCCGTTGACTAAGACTCTCTCACAAGCAAAACATGATCACACCTTAGTACTCTTTGGGTATTAATCACATAGCGATGTGAACTAGATTACTGAATCTAGTAAACCCTTTGGGTGTTAATCACATGATGATGTGAACTATCGATGTTAATCACATAGTGATGTGATCTAGATTATTGACTCTAGTGCAAGTGGGAGACTGAAGGAAATATGCCCTAGAGGCAATAATAAAGTTATTATATATTTCCTCATATCATGATAAATGTTTATTATTCATGCTAGAATTGTATTAACCGGAAACATAATACATGTGTGAATACATAGACAAACAGAGTGTCACTAGTATGCCTCTACTTGACTAGCTTGTTAATCAAAGATGGTTATGTTTCCTGACCATGAACAAAGAGTTGTTATTTGATTAACAAGGTCACATCATTAGTTGAATGATCTGATTGACATGACCCATTCCCTTAGCTTAGCACACGATCGTTTGGTATGTTGCTACTGCTTTTATCCATGACATATACATGTTCCTATAACTATGAGATTATGCAACTCCGTTTACGGAGGAACACTTTGGTGCTACCAAACGTCACAACGAATCGGGTGATTATAAAGGAGTACTACAGGTGTCTCCAAAGGTAGATGTTGGGTTGGCGTATTTCGAGATTAGGTTTTGTCACTCCGATTGTCGGAGAGGTATCTCTGGGCCCTCTCGGTAATGCACATCACTTAAGCCTTGCAAGCACTACAACTAATGAGTTAGTTGTGAGATGGTGTATTACGGAACGAGTAAAGAGACTTGCCGGTAACGAGATTGAACTAGGTATTGGATACCGACGATCGAATCTCGGGCAAGTAACATACCGATGACAAAGGGAACAACGTATGTTGTTATGCGGTCTGACCGATAAAGATCTTCAGAGAATATGTAGGAACCAATATGGGCATCCAGGTCCCGCTATTGGTTATTGACCGTGAATAGTTCTAGGTCATGTCTACATTGTTCTCGAACCGTAGGGTCCGCACGCTTAAGGTTTCGATGACAGTTATTATGAGTTTATGTATTTTGATGTACCGATGAAGTTCGGAGTCCCGGATGTGATCACGGACATGACGAGGAGTCTCGAAATGGTCGAGACATAAAGATTGATATATTGGAAGCCTATGTTTGGAGTTCGGAAAGGTTCCGGGTGAAAACAGGAATTTACCGGAGTACCGGGAGGTTACCGGAACCCCCCGGGGGGTAAATGGGCCTCGATGGTCCTTGAGGGAGAAGAGGAGGGGCCGGCCAGGAGGTGGCCGCGCGCCCTCTCCCCCCCCAGTCCGAATAGGACAAGGAGGGGGGCGCCCTCTTCTCTTCCTCTCCCCAATCCTATTCCAACAAGGAAGGGGAGTCCTACTCCCGGTGGGAGTAGGACTCCTCCCGGCGCGCCCTCCCTAGGCCGGCCGGCCTCCCCCCTCCCTCCTTTATATACGGGGGCAGGGGGGCACCCTAGAACACACAAGTTTGATCTTTAGATCGTTCCTTAGCCGTGTGCGGTGCCCCCCTCCACCATATTCCACCTCGGTCATACCGTCATGAAGCTTAGGCGAAAGCCTGCGCCGGTGAAACATCAAGATCGCCACCACGCCGTCGTCCGACGGAACTCTCCTCGACACTCGGCTGGATCGAGTACGAGGGACGCCATCGAGCTGTACGTGTGTCAAGAACTCGGGGCGTCGGAGTAACGGCGCCGGATCGGTCGGATCGCGAGGAGAACGTCGACTACTTCCTCTACGCCAGATCGCTTCCGCCGGGTCTACAAGGGTATGTGGACAACACTCTCCCTCTCGTTGCTATACATCACCATGATCTTGCGTGTGCGTAGGAAATTTTTTGAAATTACTACGTTCCCCAACAGTGTACCCTTTGTAAGCTCATACGCTGAATCGGTGAACCTGTCTCCGACACTCCTCCGGTCATCGAGACTCGGGAACCTTACCCTTGTACACCGACATACGCCGGCATCGCTATGCACTAGCCAAACGTAAACGTTAGTACCAATTCACGACAATACATAAGCAATATATAAGTATGCAACAGAACGATCGAAGAGAAAAGCAAGACATTAATAGCATCGATTACATCTAAGTTGAACGACTCTCAAACCAAAGAGACGCACTACAAGTTCATTAAAGTTTAATTACAACATGAGCCAATCGATGTTTTAGAACTAGACACAAGATCACCGCTTTCGACTCGACTCAAGGGACCGGAGGGTGGATGAAGCCACCGCTCATCGTGGGAGTCATGAAATAACGGTCGTTGTCAGCCTGCATTTGTAGCATTGTGTCGATGTCACTGTTGGACGGTTGATTGTTGAGGTAGAACTGCCCCGAGGTACGAAGGACATCTTGATGGATGATTTCCGCAAACTTCGACTGGATGCGAAAGAATTCTTGTCGGAGGTCTGCGTCCTGGATTGCCGACACGCTCTTTGCCCAATCTTTGAGTTTACTCGGTAGCAGAAGTTGATGATGGTCCCGTACGATCGCCCGCATGTGATGGATGTCATAGTAGGCACCCTTCTGACCGCCAGGCGGCTGCTTGACACAGTAGAACGTCGTATTGTGGGAGAACACATGCTTGCCGTACTTACGATTAGGCTTGGTGAAGGTGCCTCCAGATTTGGCGTAGCCGGGGAGAACATCATCAAGAACCTTCTTGACATTTGTGTAGTCTACGTTCGACTGACGGTCTGGGTCGAAATACGTGGCCATGGAATATTTGGGGCTTAGGAGGATGCGTGCAACGTGTCACCGCAGAAAACACGGAATGTTAAAAGAAAAACGATCGAAATGTAAGAATTCATATGTTACGGGCGGTTGAGGGAGGACTTACTCGGAAAGTAAGGCACGAGGAAGTTATCCTTATCTTGGTTTGCCGAATGACGCCCGAGGTAAGAACTCGCGACTTGCGGTCCCAGCGCTGCCCAAGATCTTGGCACGCATGTAGAAGGGGTCGACTATCACGATGTCCGGTCTTGTCGCGAATGATCTGCATCTCCATACTCAGCGAAAATAGCCGAACGAAGGTGTAGTGCAGCGGATGAAGGTTCAACATAGCGTGGATGTCATCAAACGCAGGACGATCGACGCGCCCGATGGAGTTATCCACAAAGCCCTTGCCCTCTCGGCACCTTGGCCGCGAAAACCGGTATGCCACATCCTTCTCTCGAGACGCCGCTTCTCCAAAGCAAGAACAACATCATGCAGACTCCGATAGCACCGGTTGCAGCATTGAGCATATTTGTCGGTAGCATCGCCCTACCCGCCACATGCACCTCCTCGAGATATCCTGCGGTGAAGGTGGCCCGCCCCGAGCACGGATCGCATTTCGGTGCCGGGCTGGCTCGCACCCTTCTTCGTCTTTCTTTGCGTGCCTTCTTCTTCTCCCCTGTAATGGGACCGAGTTCGCTCACAGACCGCCTTCTTGAGTGTGTTGGGGCTGATAATATTTCGCACCTCGCCTATCTCGAGGCTCGGTGAAGTCGGCAGCCGGAGGCGTCTCTCGAGAGTTGAGCGCCAGACGGCACTGTTGTAACTTGGCTTCTCCGCGGTACCAGCTAGATCGCACACGTCTTTTGTTGGGTTTGGTTCTTGAGAAGGAGGCCCCATGAAGTCGCCATCGCACCCATGATCGGCAAAGTATCTTGATCGGCGTTGCCAAATGTATCATCGCCGCCGTCGTCGTCGTTCTCGATCCTGTGCCATATGCATGTTTGGATCGATGGCATAGGGATGTCCGCACCGTTCTGGCGGTCTTGCCATGGGGCCGACTTGGCGCCGCACGATGGAGGTGTTGTCTTTGGGGTGGTGTCCCCGCCCCAAACGAATCTGGCTCTTCGCCAAAGCAGGGCCAGCTTAGGCGGCGCCGAGGGTCATCACGTCATCATCGTCGGCCCGACGGGTCGAATCGGAGGTAACAAGTCGTCGCAGCTCGGCAGCACCAACCAGTTGAACCCTAAACAAGTTGGGTGGCATCACGGGTACCGTGGAACAAGGGTTGCCGGTTGAACAATTTTGCCCTTGGCGACATCGACCAACTCGTTGTTCACGAAGTGGAGGAGAGTGCACGGAACGCTGGCGGCGCCTCACGAAAACATGTAGGGCGTCGGGGATGCCGATCAAAGGCAAGGAGATGAAGTCCTCGGCGAGAGAGGCTTAATTAGTTACCGTGATGATGGCGTCGAGCTCGGCTAATGTCGACGCACCGCCAACGGCGGCGTGCGATTGACGGAGGGGCCGCTTGCTGCAGAGGTGCCGCCGGCGACACCCGGTGCATTAAGCTCCGTGCGGCGCCGGAGACACCAATGCCGCCCGCCGAGGCACCAATGGCCCCGCCATCGCATTATGCGAGTTGCTGGCCGTGAAGCTAGGAATTGGGGCGGCCTCGTTGGCGCCCGCAATCCACGCTCTCAACCCCGAGATCAAGGTAGGCACAATGGCGGTGATAAATCGCCCGAGTCGTTGTTCCACTTGCTCTTGGACAATCTCCGAATCCCCGCCACTGTGCCTTGAGTTCTTGAACCTCTCGCGCTGGCTTTCCGAGCTGGTCTTTTTCTCCTTCCGCACACCAGCGGTATAGTATGACCCCCATTTTGTCGACAAGCCTTTGCCGCCACACGACCAGCTGACGTCGGCTTCTCGAGCTTATCCTTGTTCTTCATTACATTCAACGCCCTATTTAGAGTGGTGTCCCAAGGGTTTCTCTTAGTCGACCCCGCGCCTCTGCTTTCGATCGCCTGCGGAAGGAATGTGAACCATTTAGAAATTTGGCTTCATTAATTAGAATGCAACCATATGGAGCTAATTACGCGGGGTGTATTCCTTACCGAACAAGCTCAAGCTGCCTGGTCTTCGGATCCGTGGTAAGCTCCTTTGTTTTGGGTCCTTCTTGTACCGGCCCCGACAAAGTTCCCTGGTGCGCTTGTTACCGCCAGATTTCTCGAAGAGGGCGGTAGGCCTTGCTCGGCACGGTCCGCCTCCTCCTTGTCCCATATAGGCTCCGCCACTCAGAACCGCGGGACCGAGTGTGTGTTCCCCTATGTTCAGCTCCGCATTTGTTTCCCCACTCACTTGATTGGGAGCTTGCGGTGCTCGAGCAATTGATCTTGAAGTCGTTGTAGTCATCTTCGTGATCGAAGGATTTTCTCCTTGATCTTGATAACTCTCACCTTTCTCGATCAGTTTCTTCACATTGCTTTTCCAAGTAGACAGGGCCTTGCTCATCTTCGTGAGGGCAGCATTGTTCACTTTATTCCCTTTGAGGCTTGTGTTTGCAAATTCAGCGGGAACTTGTATCGTTCGTGCAGCCGTGAAGAGGAGGTGGCGCAAATTCCCTCGGTCAACAGATGCCTCGGGTTCTCGGTGTTGATCGAGACGGTGCTCGGACAATGCACCCGAGCTGAAGCGAGTACCCTTGACTATTCGCTCAGCGCCATTGGATTCCGTTGGAGTCCACTTGATAACTTCCTCCTTGAGGGTGAGGAGCACGATCGGGCGCCGGTCCTTCCGTTGCCTCTTGGTTGGCTCCCATCGTGTGGGCGCCGCCATCATCAGTGGTGGCATCCTCGGCGGCACCATCAGTGGTGGCATCAGTGTGGTCATCCTCGGCGGCACCATCAGTGGTCTCAGGATCGGTGGGGAAGGCGGCGGCCTCATACAAGTGAGGTTGTTCCTCCATCTCCTGGGACAGCTCCCAGAATGCCTTGCCGCCCGAACCCCCGGCCTCATCATTGTGGGCCATGTTTATCACTAAATAGAAACAAAGTTTGGTCAAAAAGTTGGTTATTGTCAAGGAACAAGATCTCTAAGTTGACCAAAAAACCTAATTCTCGAGGAATGTCGCCAAAAAGTTGGTTATTGTCAAGGAACAATTGAGAGATGTTTGTGATATTGCCTAGGTGTTTTGGGATAGAACCTGTTAGTGTGTTGTTGCTAAGGTCCAAGTCCACGTTCTCAGGGTAACCTAGTTCTTGAGGGGTGTGTCTAGAAAGTTCACTCTTCTTTTTAGAAGACAAGCGTCTGAAATGGTATTGCCTTTCCTTAATTTGTACTATTTTTTCATTGTGTTGAATACTTATGTGGGTGAGTGTATCTGTAATTACTTTTTACTACACCGCAGGGTGTTCAAACACGCGGAGAGGATAAACGCTAGCAGGCTGATCTTGGTTGGGAAATCCGAGTGGGAGCGAGGCATGGTTCGTGTGAAGATACTATCAACCAGAGAAGAGTTCAAGGTCAAGGCGGGCGAATTGCAGTAGCTGTTAGCTGATCTGATCGATTTGAAGGTTTGACTTGTCCTCTTCTTTCTGATCATCTTCAACACTGTAAGTTTTGCGATTCATGTTGTGTATACAAACAATTGGGTGGCTTTAAAGGCTATTGATATCTTCTTTCGGATCATTCATTTTGCAACAAACAAAGAAATTGTAGGTTTTGACATTCACCAACATGTATTGAGAATGCCTTTGCTGCCTGAGAATAGAATGCTCATCTGCTTCGAACTAAGGCTTTTGCGATTATTTTTGGTTCTGTACATGATTCAAAATGGATGGATGGATGAATATAATGAAGCAAGTAATAGTCCTGCCTTGGAAATTAAGCTGGTGCCTACAGGTATATGTATGTATTGTTCGGTTGGTCCTGAAAAACAAAAGCTATCTAGCTAGTATGCAATGCAAATTAAGCTGCAGATAGCTTATTGTCTCCTCTCACTATCTCTCTATCACACATGGCAAGCAAGGGTGTCTGAGTGTGTGAATAAAACACTAAACTAATCCAACCACTAAAGCAAATTAATTTTTATTTCGGTTGAGAATCGGGCACCTTCTAGGTCAAGAAAATTGGGCATGACCTTTGCTAATTTTCTTGACCTAGGAGTGCCCCATTTCTCAACCGAAACGGAAATTAATCAACGTTTCAGGAGAAAGGGTGTCGGTGTCAAAACCGGCGGATCTCGGGTAGGGGGTCCCGAACTGTGCGTCCAGGCGGATGGTAACAAGAGACGAGGGACACAGTGTTTTTATCCAGGTTTGGGCCCTCTCGATGGAGGTAAAACCCTACGTCCTACTTGATTAATATTGATGATATGGGTAGTACAGGAGTGGATCTACCACGAGATCAAGGAGGCTAAACCCTAGAAGCTAGCCTATGGTATGATTGTTGTAATGTATGTTCGTCCTACGGACTAAGGCCCTCCGGTTTATATAGACACCGGAGAGGCTAGGGTTACACAGAGTCGGTTACAATGGTAGGAGATCTACATATCCGTATTGCCAAGCTTGCCTTCCACGCCAAGGAAAGTACCTTCCGGACACGAGCCGGAGTCTTCAATCTTCTATCTTCGCAGTCTTGGAGTCCGGCGGATATTGATAGTCCGGCTGTCCGGACACCCCCTAGTCCAGGACTCCCTCAGTAGCCCTGAACCAGTCTTCAATGACGATAAGTCCGGCATGCATAATGTTCGGCGTTGCAAGGCGGGTTCCTCCCTTGAATAATCCAGAGAAGATAATGAACACCAGGATAGTGTCCGGCTCTGCAAAAATAATTTCCACATTCCACCGTAGAGAGAATAAAACATATACATTGATACAATCCGCTGACGTATTATGCGGCGTGACATCACACCGCTACCAAGCCCGTGTTTGAATTGTTTTTTACTTATTCCACCTCAGCACGTTTAGCGAAGCGGTTTCCTTGGCACGTTTTGTCAAAGCAGAGATCGTGTTTCCCTTTATTCCGGGATTCTCATCAATACGGACGTGGGTAACCCAACCGCGCCATTGATGGTGGCGCTTGGGAGATAAGCGAGTTTTACCAGGCTGGTGGGGGACGCATAGTTTAGTCCGCCTACATATACGGGATAAGGATTTACCTTCTCACCTACGCCTTCTTCCTCCTTTGCTTATCCATCCCCGCGCACTCAAGCTCCAGCGCTCAAGCCTGCGCATCTCACCTCGACCCTTCTCCGAATATGTCCGGAGGGGGAGGTAAATGGATGGCCTCCACCGCTAAGGAGGAGGACATCACCAAGCTGCGCGACGCCGGATACCTTTCCATCGATGTCGCGCATCGGCTGCCCAACGCGGGGCAGCTCATCCCTACCCCCGGGCCTCATGAGAGGGTCGTTTTCCTCCCCCACTTCCTCCGCGGACTGGGCTTTCCACTCCATCCATTTGTCCGGGGGCTCATGTATTACTACGGCCTGGATTTCCATGATCTAGCGCCGAACTTCGTCCTCAACATTTCGGCGTTTATCGTCGTGTGTGAGGCCTTCCTCTGCATCCAGCCCCACTTCAGCCTGTGGCTCAAGACCTTGAACGTCAAGCCGAAGGTTGTGAAGGGCACGCAAGCGGAATGCAGAGGCGCCATGTTGGGCAAATTGCCCAACGTCCCTTGGCTAGAAGGGACCTTCGTGGATTCCGTCAAGGGGTGGCAATCGGGGTGGTTCTACATCACCGAGCCGTGCAAGCCCACATGGGCGGCGGCCCCCGAGTTTAGATCTGGAATCCCCACGCAGCTCACCTCCTGGAAAGAGAAGGGCTTGCAGTGGGGTAGTCCGGTGGAGGTGACGGGACTCCGAGCGTGCATCAAGAAGATGGTGAGCGAGAGGCTCCGGCTCGTCGATGTGGTCCAAGTCATGCTCCTCCGGCGGATCCTCCCATGCCAAGAACGGGCTTTTACTTTGTGGGAGTTCGATCCGGAACAGCACCAGGCGCTGAGCGGGCTCTTTGATACAACATACGAAGGCGCCTGGAGGGTGCTGTTCAAGGGCGCCGAAGCCCCCGCATCCGGAGCGAGAGATCGCGGATTCAGCGCCTTGATGTCCAACTGACGCGGTAAGTGATTCAACCACATTACGGGACACTTGTGATAATTAATTGACTCTAGTGAGGTTTTAATCCGTCTCTTCCTTTGACAGGAATGGATGGAGAGAGCCAAGCTGCTCATCGGTAGCGGCTCCCATGCCGAAGACCCAGTGGATGCCCGTTTAGCGGGCTGCTGGTTCCGCACCGCACGTGGTGCGGAGAAGAAGGCCAAGAAGGTGGCCACGGGACTCGAAAGAGTTCTCAGAATCAGAGGCCCGACGACGACGAGGACTCCTCCCCTGAAGACGAGGAGGAGGAGGAGTATTCTCTCCCGGAGGAGGGAGAGAAGAAAAGGAAGGCTTCCCCAACTGGGGGGGCGAAGGGTCCAAGAGGGGGAGAACTATCCCCCCGGACAGTTTCGCCAACATCGATGTTGGCGAGGATGAGTGGCCTCCAAGGGCCAGGAGTCCGGCAGGATCGTAAGTATTCGGACCATTTATATGCCGTATATTGTATGTCATGCAGTGTCCTTCTAACGTCGCATTCGGCCTGTAGTCCGGCCGTTGACGATCTTCCCGACTCGATGAGCGGGTCGTTGGCGCCGTCGGATGTAAATTCCATCCCGACTGCCTCTACCCCACGCGTCGACGAGGACGACGAGGTGGGATCCCACAGAGGGACCCACCAGGAGGAGGCTCCGGAGGTGCTGTCAGGCAGCCTCCCGGACTTCGTGCCGGACTCTGCACCGAAACCCGCAGTGGCTCCAGAGTCCGGCCAGCGGCCCCTTCGAAAGAAGGGTAGGACCACGACGCCGGCGGCCTCTGTCCTGTTGGGGAACGTAGTAATTTCAAAATTTTCCTACGCACACGCAAGATCATGGTGATGCATAGCAACGAGAGGGGAGAGTGCTGTCTACGTACCCTCGTAGACCGAAGCGGAAGCGTTGACGCAACGTAGAGGAAGTAGTCGTATGTCCTCCCGGTTCAACCGATCCAAGCACCGTTACTCCGGCACCTCCGAGTTCTTGACACGCCAGACAGCTCGATGACGCACCCTCGATCTCCAATCCAGTAGAGACTCCGAGGGGAGTTCCCACACCTGACGACGGCGTGGTGACGATCTTGATGTTCTCCTGTCGCAGGGCTTCGCCTAAGCACTGCTACAATATGATCGAGGTGTAATATCATGGAGGGGGGCACCGCACACGGCTAAGGAACGATCAATGATCAACTTGTGTGTTCTAGGGTGCCCCCTACCCCCGTATATAAAGGAGGGAGGGAGGAGGTGGCCGGCCCCAAGGGGGGGTGCGCCATGGGGAGGAGAAACCTACTCCAAGTAGGTTTCCCCCCTTTTTCCTTATCTTATTTGGAGGGGGAAGGAAAGAGTACTAGTATTAGGAAGTAGTACTAGTAGTAGTAATAGGAAGAGGGGAAGGAGAAAGGAAAGGGGGGCCCCCTCCCCAATCAGTTTGGGCTTGGGGCGCCCCTCCCTTATTCCTTCTCCTTCCTCCTACATGGGCCCAATAAGGCCCATATACCTCCCGGGGTTCAGTAACCTCCGGAGCTCCAAACTTCTCCGGAACCTTTCCGGTGTCCAAATATATCCGTCCAATATATCAATCTTTATGTCTCGACCATTTGAGACTCCTCGTCATGTCCATGATCATATCCGGACTCGAACAACCTTGGTACATCAAAATACATAAACTCATAATATAACTGTCATCGAAACCTTAAGCATGCGGACCCTACGGTTCGAGAATAATGTAGACATGACCGAGACATGTCTCCGGTCAATAACCAATAGCGGGACCTGGATGCCCATATTGGTTCCTACATATTCTACGAAGATCTTTATCGGTCAAACCGCACAACAACATACGTTGTTCCCTTTGTCATCGGTATGTTACTTGCCCGAGATTCGATCGTCGGTATCCAATACCTAGTTCAATCTCGTTACCGGCAAGTCTCTTTACTCGTTCCGTAATACATCATCTCACAACTAACTCATTAGTTGAAATGCTTGCAAGGCTTAAGTGATGTGCATTACTGAGAGGGCCCAGAGATACCTCTCCGACATTCGGAGTGACAAATCCTAATCTCGAAATACGCCAACTCAACAAGTACCTTCGGAGACACCAGAGAGCACCTTTATAATCACCCGATTCGTTGTGACGTTTGGTAGCACACAAAGTGTTCCTCCGTAAACGGAGTTGCATAATCTCATAGTCATAGGAACATGTATAAGTCATGAAGGAAGCAATAGCAACATACTAAAACGATCGTGTGCTAAGCTGACGGAATGGGTCATGTCAATCAGATCATTCAACTAATTATGTGACCTTGTTAATCGAATAACAACTCCTTGTTCATGGTTAGGAAACATAACCATCTTTGATTAACAAGCTAGTCAAGTAGAGGCATACTAGTGACACTCTGTTTGTCTATATATTCACACATGTATTATGTTTCCGGTTAATACAATTCTAGCATGAATAATAAACATTTATCATGATATGAGGAAATAAATAATAACTTTATTATTGCCTCTAGGGCATATTTCCTTCAGTCTCCCACTTGCACTAGAGTCAATAATCTAGATTACATAGTAATGATTCTAACACCCATGGAGTCTTGGTGTTGATCATGTTTTGCTCGTGGAAGAGGCTTAGTCAACGGGTCTGCAACATTCAGATCCGTATGTATCTTGCAAATCTCTATGTCTCCCACCTGGACTAGATCCCTGATGGAATTGAAGCGTCTCTTGATGTGCTTGGTTCTCTTGTGAAATCTGGATTCCTTCGCTAAGGCAATCACTCCAGTATTGTCACAAAAGATTTTCATTGGACCCGATGCACTAGGTATGACACCTAGATCGGATATGAACTCCTTCATCTAGACTCCTTCATTGGCTGCTTCGAAGCAGCTATGTATTCCGCTTCACATGTAGATCCCGCCACGACGCTTTGCTTTGAACTCGCACCAACCGACAGCTCCACCGTTTAATGTAAACACGTATCCGGTTTGCGATTTAGAATCGTCCGGATCGTGTCAAAGCTTGCATCAACGTAACCATTTACGATGAGCTCTTTGTCACCTCCATATCGAGAAACATATCCTTAGTCCTTTTCGGTATTTCGGGATGTTCTTGACCGCTGTCCGATGATCCACTCTGGATTACTTTGGTACCTCCTGCTAGACTTATAGCAAGGCACACATCAGGTCAGTACACAACATTGCATACATGATAGAGCCTATGGCTGAAGCATAGGAACACCTTTCATTTCTCTCTATCTTCTGCAGTGGTCGGGCTTTGAGTCTTACTCAACTTCACACCTTGCAATCTGAGGCAAGAACCCTTTCTTTGCTTGATCCATTTTGAACTTCTTCAAAACTTTGTCAAGGTATGTGCTTTGTGAAAGTCCAATTAAGCGTTTTGATCTATCTCTATAGATCTTAATGCCCAATATGTAAGCAGCTTCACCGAGGTCTTTCATTGAAAAACTTTTATTCAAGTATCCTTTATGCTATCTAGAAATTCTATATCATTTCCAATCAATAATATGTCATCCACATATAATATCAGAAATGCTCTGAGCTCCCACTCACTTTCTTGTAAATCTGAGCTTCTCCAAAAGTGCAGATAAAACCAAATGCTTTGATCACACTATCAAAACGTTTATTCCAACTCCGAGAGGCTTGCACCAGTCCATAAATGGAGCGTTGGAGCTTGCACACTTTGTTAGCTCCTTTGGATCGATAAAACCTTCTGGTTGCATCATATACAACTCTTCTTCCGTAAACCCATTCAGAATGCAGTTTTACATCCATTTGCCAAATTTCATAATCATAAATCGGCAATTGCTAACATGATTCGGACAGACTTAAGCATCGCTACGGGTGAGAAGGTCTCATCGTAGTCAACCCCTTGAACTTGTCAAAACCTTTTGCAACAAGTCGAGCTTTGTAGACAGTAATATTACCGTCAGCGTCAGTCTTCTTCTTGAAGATCCATTTATTCTCAATTGCTTGCCGACCATCGGGCAAGTCAACCAAAGTCCATACTTTGTTCTCATACATGGATCCCATCTCAGATTTCATGGCTTCAAGCCATTTTGCGAATCTGGGCTCACCATCGCTTCTTCATAGTTTGTAGGTTCATCATGATCTAGTAGCATGACTTCCAGAATAGGATTACCGTACCACTCAGTGCGGATCTTACTCTGCTCGACCACGTGGTTCTCAGTATTAACTTGATCTGAAGTTCTATGATCATTATCATCAACTTCCTCACTAGTTGGTTTTGACGTCCACGTAAACCGGTTCTGTGATGTATTATTTTCCAACAAGAGAGTAGGTACAGATTACCTCATCAAGTTCTACTTTCCTCCCACTCACTTCTTTCGAGAGAAACTCCTTCTCTAGAAAGGATCCATTCTTAGCAACGAATGTCTTGCCTTCGGATCTGTGATAGAAGGTGTACCCAACTGTCTCCTTTGGGTATCCTATGAAGACACATTTCTCCGATTTGGGTTCGAGCTTATCGGGTTGAAGCTTTTTCACATAAGCATCGCAACCCCAAACTTTAAGAAACGACAACTTTGGTTTCTTGCCAAACCATAGTTCATAAGGTGTCGTCTCAGCGGATTTCGACGGTGCCCTATTTAACGTGAATGTGGCTGTCTCTAGAGCATAACCCCAAAACGATAGCGGTAAATATGTAAGAGACATCATAGACCGCACCATATCAAGTAAAGTACGACTGACGTTCGGACACACCATTACTGTTGTGGTGTTCGGGTGGCGTGAGTTGTGAAACTATTCCACATTGTTTTAAGTGTAAACCAAACTCGTAACTCAAATATTCTCCTCCACGATCAGATCGTAGAAACTTTATTTTCTTGTTACGATGATTTTCAACTTCACTCTGAAATTCTTTGAACTTTTCGAATGTTTCAGACTTATGCTTCATTAAGTAGAAATACCCATATCTGCTTAAATCATCTGTGAAGGTAAGAAAATAACGATATCCGCCACGAGCCTCAACATTCATTGGACCACATACATCTGTATGTATGATTTCCAACAAATCTGTTGCTCTCTCCATAGTTCCGGAGAACGGCGTTTTGGTCATCTTGCCCATGAGGCACGGTTACATAAGTACCAAGTGATTCATAATCAAGTGGTTCCAAAAGTCCATCAGTATGGAGTTTCTTCATGCGCTTTATACCAATATGACCCAAACGGCAGTGCCACAAATAAGTTGCACTATCATTATCAACTTTGCATCTTTTGGTTTCAACACTATGAATATGTGTATCACTACTATCGAGATTCATCAAAAATAGACCACTCTTCAGGGGTGCATGACCATAAAAGATATTACTCATATAAATAGAACAACCATTATTCTCTGATTTAAATGAATAACCGTCTCGCATCAAACAAGATCCAGATATAATGTTCATGCTCAATGCGGCACCAAATAACAATTATTTAGGTCTAATACTAATCCCGAAGGTAGATGTAGAGGTAGCGTGCCGACCGCGATCACATCGACTTTGGAACCATTTCCCACGCGCATCGTCACCTCGTCCTTTGCGGTGTTAAGCAATCCGTAGTCCATGTTTGAGTTGCAAATATTAGCAGAACCAGCATCAAATACCCAGTGCTCTGCGAGCTCTAGTAAGGTACACATCAATAACATGTATATCACATATACCTTTGTTCACTTTGCCATCCTTCTTATCCGCCAAATACTTGGGGCAGTTCCGCTTCGGTGACCAGTCCGCTTGCAAAGAGAAGCACTCGATTTCAGGCTTAGGTCCAGACTTGGGTTTCTTCTCTTGAGCAGCAACTTGTTTGCTGTTCTTCTTGAAGTTCCTTCTTCTTCCCTTTGCCCTTTTCTTGAAACTAGTGGTCTTGTTAACCATCGACACTTGATGCTCCTTCTTGATTTCTACCTCCGCAGCCTTTAGCATTGCGAAGAGCTCGGGAATCGTCTTATTCATCCCTTGCATATTATAGTTCATCACGAAGCTCTTGTAGCTTGGTGGAAGTGATTGGAGAATTCTGTCAATGACGCTATCATCCGGAAAAGTAACTCCCAGTTGAATCAAGTGATTACAATACCCAGACATCTTGAGTATGTGCTCACCGTGAACTATTCTCCTCCATCTTGCAGCTATAGAACTTATTGGAGACTTCATATCTCTCAATCCGGGCATTCTTCTGGAATATCAACTTCAACTCCTGAAACATCTCATATGCTCCATGATGTTCAAAACGTCGTTGAAGTCCCGGTTCTAAGCCGTAAAGCATGGCACATTGAACTATCGAGTAGTCATCAGCTTTGCTCGCCAGACGTTCTTAACGTCGTCGGTTACATCAAGAAGAGCTGGCACCCAGCGGTGCTTCCGGGGCGTAATTTTTACGTGCAGCAATGAGGATAATCCTCAAATTACGGACCCGATCCGCGTAGTTGCTACCATCATCTTTCAACTTAGCTTTCTCAGGAGCGCATTAAAATTCAACGGAACAACAAAGACGGGCCATCTATCTACAAACAACATAGACAAGCAAGATACTATCGGTACTAAGTTCATGATAAATTTTAGTTCAATTAATCATATTACTTAAGAACTCCCACTTAGACAGACATCTCTCTAGTCATCTAAGTGATCACGTGATCCAAATCAACTAAACCATAACCGATCATCACGTGAGATGGAGTAGTTTTCAATGGTGAACATCTTATGTTGATCATATCTACTATATGATTCACGCTCGACCTTTCGGTCTCCGTGTTCGAGGCCATATCTGCATATGCTAGGCTCGTCAAGTTTAACTCGAGTATTCTGCGTGTGCAAAACTGGCTTGCACCCGTTGTAGATGGACGAGAGCTTATCACACCCGATCATCACGTGGTGTGCGGGCACGACGAACTTTGGCAATGGTGCATACTCGGGAGAACACTACTTGATAATTTTAGTGAGAGATCATCTTAAAATGCTACCGTCAATCAAAGCAAGATAAGATGCATAAAGGATAAACATCACATGCAATCAATATAAGTGATATGATATGGCCATCATCTTCTTGTGCTTGTGATCTCCATCTCCAAGCACCATCATGATCACCATCGTCACCGGCGCGACACCTTGATCTCCATCGTAGCATCGTTGTCGTTTCGCCATCTATTGCTTCTCGACTATCGCTACCGCTTAGTGATAAAGTAAAGCAATTTCTGAAGCGTTGCATTTCATACAATAAGCGACAACCATATGGCTGCTGCCGATTGCCGATAACCGGTTACAAAACATGATCATCTCATACAATAAAATATAGCATCATGTCTTGGCCATATCACATCACAACATGCCCTGCAAAAACAAGTTAGGCGTCCTCTACTTTGTTGTTGCAAGTTTTACGTGGCTGCTACGGGCTTAAGCAAGAACCAATCTCACCTACGCATCAAAACCACAGCGATAGTTTGTCAAGTTGATGCTGTTTTAACCTTCGCAAGGACCGGGCGTAGCACTTTTCGGTTCAACTAAAGTTAGAAACCGACACCCGCTAGTCACTGTGTGCAAAGCACGGTGGTAAAACCAGTCTCGTGTAAGCGTCTGGCGTAATGTCGGTCCGGGCCGCTTCATCCAACAATACCGCCGAACCAAAGTATGACATCTTTGGTAAGCGGTATGACTTATATCGCCCACAACTCACTTGTGTTCTACTCGTGCATATAACATCAAACCATAAAACCTAGGCTCGATGCCTTTGTTGGGGAGCGTAGTAATTTCAAAATTTTCCCACGCACACGCAAGATCATGGTGATGCATAGCAGCGAGAGGGAGAGTGCTATCTCGTACCCTCGTGAGACCAAGCGGAAGCGTTGACGCAACGTAGAGGAAGTAGTCGTACGTCCTCCGGGTTCAACCGATCCAAGCACCATTACTCCGGCACCTCCGAGTTCTTGACACGCGTACAGCTCGATGGCGCACCCTCGATCTCCAATCCGAGAGAGGCTCGAGGGGAGTTCCGTCAAGACGATGGCGTGGTGGCGATCTTGATGTTCTCTGTCGCAGGCTTCGCCTAAGCACCGCTACAATATGATCGAGGTGTAATATCGTGGAGGGGGGAACCGCACACGGCTAAGGAACGATCAATGATCAACTTGTGTGTTCTAGGGTGCCCCCCTACCCCCGTATATAAAGGAGGGAAGGAGGAGGTGGCCAGCCCCAAGGGGGGTGCGCCATGGGGAGGAGAAACCTACTCCAAGTAGGTTTCCCCCCTTTTTCCTTATCTTATTTGGATGGGGAAGGAAAGAGTACTAGTATTAGGAAGTAGTACTAGTAGTAGTAATAGGACGAGGGGGAAGGAGAAAGGAAAGGGGGGGCCGGCCCCCCTCCCCAATTCGGTTTGGGCTTGGGGGGGGCTCGCCCCCCTCCCTTGTTCCTTCTCCCTTCCTCCTACATGGGCCCAATAAGGCCCATATACCTCCCGGGGGGTTCCGGTAACCTCCTGGAGCTCCAAACTTCTCCGGAACCTTTCCCGTGTCCAAATATATCCGTCCAATATATCAATCTTTATGTCTCGACCATTTCGAGACTCCTCGTCATGTCCGTGATCATATCCGGGACTCCGAACAACCTTCGGTACATCAAAATACATAAACTCATAATATAACTGTCATCGAAACCTTAAGCGTGCGGTCCCTACGGTTCGAGAATAATGTAGACATGACCGAGACATGTCTCCGGTCAATAACCAATAGCGGGACCTGGATGCCCATATTGGTTCCTACATATTCTATGAAGATCTTTATCGGTCAAACCGCACAACAACATACGTTGTTCCCTTTGTCATCGGTATGTTACTTGCCCGAGATTCGATCGTCGGTATCAATACCTAGTTCAATCTCGTTATCGCAAGTCTCTTTACTCGTTCCGTAATACATCATCTCACAACTAACTCATTAGTTGAAATGCTTGCAAGGCTTAAGTGATGTGCATTACCGAGAGGGCCAGAGATACCTCTCCGACATTCGGAGTGACAAATCCTAATCTCAAATCGCCAACTCAACAAGTACCTTGGAGACACCTGTAGAGCACCTTTATAATCACCCGATTCGTTGTGACGTTTGGTAGCACACAAAGTGTTCCTCCGTAAGCGGAGTTGCATAATCTCATAGTCATAGGAACATGTATAAGTCATGAAGGAAGCAATAGCAACATACTAAACGATCGTGTGCTAAGCTAACGGAATGGGTCATGTCAATCAGATCATTCAACTAATGATGTGACCTTGTTAATCAAATAACAACTCCTTGTTCATGGTTAGGAAACATAACCATCTTTGATTAACAAGCTAGTCAAGTAGAGGCATACTAGTGACACTCTGTTTGTCTATATATTCACACATGTATTATGTTTCTGGTTAATACAATTCTAGCATGAATAATAAACATTTATCATGATATGAGGAAATATATAATAACTTTATTATTGCCTCTAGGGCATATTTCCTTCACGTCCATCCGGAGGCGCCGGATAACCTGTTGGAGGCGCTTCCATCGAGGAAGAACACCGCACTGTCCTGAGTGCGGTGATTGAGAAGGTTCAGCTCGCCAAAAGCGGGCTGACCGAAGCCTGCAGCAGCCTTCTAACAGGCTTTGAGGTAAGAAGTTAAAATTGTGTAATGTAAAACCGCATAGACAGTAGCCCCTGATGCTTAGTTCGGTGTTCGGAAGGAAAAGCCGGACTAAGGATCTAACAAGATATCTGTGAGGTTGCTAAAAATATGTCAATATGGGTTTGCAGGCTGTGCTTGCTGGCCTCTGCCGCGTGCTGGCGGAGGTCTAAGTGCTGAAGAAGGATCTCGGCGGTCCGAGCAAGAGCTCGGCCATCTTGAAGAAGCAGCTCGAGGAGAAAGAAGGTGAGTAACACCTCTTTGAATAAGTACCTTACAGAAAAGGATTTTGGTTGCCAACAAAATTAACAAGGATAATATGTGTATTGCAGGGGCCACTAAGGAGGTGGCAGCCCTGAAGGATGTCGTGTCCGTGGCCGAACGCAATGCAGCCACGGAACGGGCTGAGCGAGAAAAGCAAGTGGCGCTGGTGGCAGAAGTTCGGCAAGAGCTCCAGGCTCTCATGGAAAAGCATGAGAGTTTGGAGCGTGACTCCCAGACTCGAGAGTCCGAGCTTGCCTCGGCTCTTGAAAGTGCCAAGTCCGCCAAGGCTGGGGCAAAGAAGGCCCTTCAGGAAGTAGAGGATATAAAGAAGATAGCTGCGGGTAAGGCGTTTTTCATGCAGAGCAAGCATGTTAATGTAAATTACCGGATACTTACCGGTCGGAGCTCTCGAGGCGTTTGCAGATCTGCCGTGTAAGCGCATCCGATGCCGCCGCATTCTATCGTGGCGAGGAGGGAGCTCAGCGGAGATGGTCTTACGGTCTCGAGACGCTGAGGCCGCCATCCGGTGCCCCAAGCGACCAGTGAAGCGGTGGTCGAACTCCACAAGGTAGCTGAGGAGGCCATGAAGGGTCTCACAGTCCGGCTGTGGCCTGGACAGGCCATGCCAGGAAGCTACTTTGGCCTTGTGCGGCGGCTGTTGGATGCATGCCCCAGGCTGGACGTCATCAAGTGCTCGGCCTGCATTGAAGGCGCTCGTCGGGCCCTTGCCCGCATAAAGGTTCAATGGGGCAAACTGGATGCGGAGAAGCTTCTCACGGATCCACCGCCGCCGGGCAAGGAGCATCGCATGCCGGAGCGATATTATAAAGTTGTCCTGAAGGGAGCCTGCGATATTGCAGATGAGTGCCCCCGAAATGTAATCTTTGAGTGAACTCGCTGTATTTTTATCCTTGGCGCTGAAAACTTCGTTCATATCGCCATGAGCAACGCTTGTTTAATTTAAAATATTACCTTACATGCGGCCGTTTGTTAAATCGAGAGATGGCAAGTCGTTGGCTTTAGCCCCCAAGCCACGAGTCTTTGGGGTGTTCGGTGATAAACTTGAGCACTCTTGTTCCCATTTTGGGTCCATCTAGGAGGCGCTCAACACGACGAACAAGGCAACCGGACTTATAATGCTTGAACACTCTCACTTAGCCATAGAATTCTATAATTTTAAATTTGGTGAAGCCCCTGGTATTCGGAAGACCGAATCCGAAGGCGCTATCACGCCTTCATCGGACATCATCCGAACTTCGCTCGATGGCGTGAGTCTTTAGGACCGAAAAAACCTCTCGAACAGCGACCAGTCTCTCGCCATATTATGCCGGTCAGTTTTAGCTTTTCCATCGAGGCGTTAACCCGGCTCAACGGGCGCAATCGCGATGGTTCTCCAGTGCTACCTTAGCCGACGGAGCGGGCGTAAGGCACCAAAACATGGGAGCAGGCAAACCCAACTATTGATCCAAGACATAATTCGGAGCCGATTCATATAATGCTATAAGTTCGGGGTGCCGCAGTTGTGAAAGTGTTCGGACTTAATCACACCATAATCTGGGGGACATAAGCCCCTGGCGTATTCGGCCGTACCAAAATGTACGGGTGCAAGAAGTCATGTAATGAAAGTATACATAAAAGGTAATGCAATTGCAAATAAGAACATGCTGCATTATTTATGAAAGAAAGTCTGCTGAAAGAGCGGACTGATACAAATAGTGCGGTAAGCAAGGGATTTGGACCAATTAAACATGTCCCCCTCCAGGGATGAGCTGTGGACTTGGTGTATGTATTCGAATTTAATGCTCGTAATTGAGACCACCTGAGTGTTCGTCGCAGCCTTCTTTAGTCCCTGACTGTTGCATCGTGAGTTCGGTGAGTTCGCCGTCGGACAGGGCTTCTGGTTAATGGAGTCCTGTATACGCAAAAGAAGAAAAGATGAAAATAAAAAACAAGGAGGGCGTTAGTGTGAGCCCCTGGTGTGGTCGAGCCGCACTCTTGGTTCCTTGTGCCCCTTTCCCTGCGCCCATGGTATCTCCAAAGCGTAATGATGTACGCGGAGTGTTATTCTTGCGATCATGCGCGGGCGAGGGTTGGGGCCGCATTGCTACGCGTGCTCTGATCGCGCCAGGTGGTCTTGGTTGGCATTGCTCCGGGCGCGTTTTGCTGTATCCGGCTTTTTAATTGCTGGACTTGAGAATTGCCTGAGAAGGCTGCTCTGTACTTCTGCCGCGAGAGCCGCTGTATGTTCCTCCGTTCGGAGGCAGCGTTCCGTATTTCCATTAACCGTGATGACTTCATGAGGGCCTGGCATGTTGAGCTTTAGGTATGCATAATGCGGCACCGCGTTGAATTTTGCAAACGCGGTTCGTCCGAGCAGAGCATGATAGCCACTGCGAAACGGGACTATGTCGAAGATTAACTCTTCGCTTTGGAAGTTATCCGGTGACCCGAAGACCACTTCGGTGTGGCGAGCTGTCTGAGTTGGCTTCCACTCCTGGGATGACACCTTTAAAGGTTGTCTTTGTAGGTTTAATCCTGGATGGGTCTATGCCCATTTTGCACACTGTATCCTGATAAAGCAGGTTCAGGCTGCCGCCGCCGTCCATCAGGACTCTTGTGAGGTGAAATCCATCGACGATTGGGTCTAAGACTAATGCGGCGAATCCACCATGGCGTATGCTGGTCGGATGGTCTCTTCGGTCAAAAGTGATCGGACAGGAGGACCATGGATTGAATTTTGGGGCGACTGGCTCTATCGCATAGACGTCCCGTAGTGCGCGCTTCCTCTCCCTCTTGGGTATGTGGGTCGCGTATATCATATTCACCGTCCGCACTTGTGGGGGGAACCCCTTCTGTCCTCTATTGTTCGGCGGCCGGGTCTCTTCCTCGTCGTCGCTATTTAGCCCCTTGTCATTGTTTTCGGCAATTAACTTGCCAGCCTGCTTGAACACCCAACAATCTCTATTGGTGTGATTCGCTGGCTTTTCGGAGGTGCCATCTATCTGGCATGAGCGGTCGAGTACTCGGTCCAAATTGGACGGACCCGGAGTGGTTCTTTTGAATGGCTTCTTTCGCTGACCGGGTTTAGAGCCTCGGAATCCGGCATTGACTGCTGTATCCTCCTTATCGTCGCCGTTAATGCGGCGCTTGTTTTTGATTCGACGTGACCTGCCGTTGTTGTCCTTAGTGTCCAGACTGCCAGAATTTTTACGGAGATTGTTACTACGAGCTAGCCAGCTGTCCTCTCCCACACAAAAGCGGGTCATTAACGATGTGAGGGCTGCCATGGATTTTGACTTTTCCTGCCCCAGGTGCCGGGCTAGCCATTCGTCCCGGATGTTGTGTTTGAAGGCTGCGAGGGCCTCTGCATTCGGACAGTCGATGATTTGATTTTTCTTCGTCAAGAACCGAGTCCAGAATTGTCTGGCCGATTCATCTGGCTGCTGAATAATGTGGCTTAGGTCATCGGCGTCTGGTGGTCACACGTATGTGCCTTGGAAGTTATCAAGGAACGCGGCCTCCAGGTCTTCCCAACACCCAATTGACTCTGCGGGCAAGCTGTTGAGCCAATGCCGAGCTGGTCCTTTAAGCTTGAGTGGTAGGTATTTGATGGCGTGTAGATCATCGCCGCGGGCCATATGGATGTGGAGAAGGTAGTCTTCGATCCACATCGCGGGGTCTGTGGTGCCATCGTAAGATTCGATGTTTACGGGTTTAAACCCTTCGGGGATCTGATGATCCATTACTTCGTCAGTGAAGCATAGAGGGTGTGCGGCGCCCCTGTATTGAGCGATGTCGCGACGCAGCTCGAGAGAGCGCTGTCTGCTGTGTTCGGCCCAGCCAGGATTATTGTATCCGGCACGACGGTATTCGTCGTGGGTCGTAGGGCGCCCACGTGATCCGTAGATGGATCTGGATTGCTTTGCCTTATCCTCCAGTATGTCTCGCAAGTCCGGCGCGTTCCCTCTTGGCTTCATACTTTTGGAGCGATGCCGGGGTACAGTCTTGGCTGGGGGCCTGGATGCCTCTCTGTCACGACCACGAGGTGGTCGGTCAGCCATATCATGCGCTGGTGATGAAGGTATGTATGCTTCCTCCTCTAATCGGGGGAGCAGCTTGCGTCTTGGGTAACTTTTGGAGGGGCGTTCGAGTTTATACTCTTCGGCCGCGAGGACCTCGGTCCATCGATCGGCCAGCAGATCTTGATCAGCTTGTAGCTGTTGCTGCTTTTTCTTTAGGCTGTTTGCCGTGGCTATGAGCCTGCGCTTGAAGCGCTCTTGTTCAACGGGATCCTCAGGTACGACGAATTCGTCATCGTTGAGGCTTGCTTCGTCTTCGGAGGGAGGCATGTAGTTATCATCCTCAACCCCTTCGTCTGCCGCCCTGTCGTGAGGGCTTGCTTCTGCGTCCTCCTGCGCTGAGTCTTGCGGGAGGGGATCGTCTTCGGCACTCTCCGGAGTGTTATTATCTCCCGTGCCGGAATCTCCATTCTTGCTGTGGTGGAATTTAGAGAGGTGTCGCTGACGTCGGCGTTTGGGCTGCTTATTTAGAGAATCTGCCTCCGCTGCTTTTTCGCCATCCCCTTCTTTTGGGGTATCCACCATGTATACGTCATATGACGAGGTGGCCTTCAAGTGCCCTGTGGGCGCTGGGTCTGATTCGTCTCGGCAAATCGTCCATAGTGTCGATGTCGTCGAGTCGAAAGTCTAGCATGTCGGTTAAATCCTCGACAGTGGCTACAAAGTGGGTGGTGGGTGGGCTCTGAATTTCTTCATCGTCCGTACTCCAACCATCCTGGCCATAATCCGGCCAGGATTCTCCCGATAGCGAGAGGTGCTTGATGAATTCAGGATATCGCCGAAAGGCGAAGTCTTTGGAAAGATGTCATGGCGGTGAATTCCATAACCGGCGCCCAATCCGTATTGATTGGCGGGGGCGCGGGAGGCTCGGAGTCCGGCGAAGAGTCCGGCGCCTCCGAATCACGAGTCTAGCAGGGGACAAGATAAGTGTTCGGCTCCATCGCCGTGGATGTTGAAGCCCGCAGGGCGGCGTCTAACCACCGGCCCTCAAGATGGGCGATCGGCTCCGGGCTGATGGCCGAAGCGGATCCGAGTGCGGCCATTAATGCTTTGTCCGTGGCGAGCTAAATCGTGCCCATCATCACGGTCTGGTGGCGCTTGGCTGTGGCTCGAGTCCGTCGAAGATCAAGTCTCCGCGGACATCGGCCGTGAAGTTTAAGCTTCCGAATCTGACCTGGCGGCTAGGGGCGTAGCTTTCGATCTGCTCCAGATGGCCAAGGGAATTGGCCTGCAGTGCAAAGCCGCCGAATACGAAGATCTGTCTGGGGAGAAAAGTCTCACCCAGGACAGCGTTGTTGGTTGAAGATGCCATCGAGCCTATCGGTGACGACACAGAGGAACTCTCAATGAAAGCACCAATGTCGGTGTCAAAACCGGCGGATCTCGGGTAGGGGGTCCCGAACTGTGCGTCTAGGTGGATGGTAACAAGAGACGAGGGACACAGTGTTTTTACCCAGGTTCGGGCCCTCTGGATGGAGGTAAAACCCTACGTCCTGCTTGATTAATATTGCTGATATGGGTAGTACAAGAGTGGATCTACCACGAGATCAAGGAGGCTAAACCCTAGAAGCTAGCCTATGGTATGATTGTTGTAATGTATGTTCGTCCTACGGACTAAGGCCCTCCGGTTTATATGGACACCGGAGAGGCTAGGGTTACACAGAGTCGGTTACAATGGTAGGAGATCTACATATCCGTATTGCCAAGCTTGCCTTCCATGCCAAGGAAAGTACCTTCCGGACACGAGCCGGAGTCTTCAATCTTCTATCTTCGCAGTCTTGGAGTCCGGCGGATATTGATAGTCCGGCTGTCCGGACACCCCCTAGTCCAGGACTCCCTCAAAGGGGTTATTTTAGAAGATCACAAGTAGCAGCAGCATCACTTGACAAAATCACAACTAGCAGCAACAACTCGCAGATAGCAGTAGCAGCATCACTTGACAAGTAGTACAGCAGCCGCGTGGGCTGGATTAGCAAGAAAGCGATGTACAAAACCTCAAAACAATGCAAAGTTTGTGGGCTAAAAACAATTACAAGAGACTAAAAACAGGAATCATTATCTTCTATATGAAGCTGCTGATGATGCAACTTTAGTCTTCACTAGATAGAAATCTTGTTGGCTGTTAATGCGACGATTGCAAGATTAATTCAGATAATTCAGTTCGGATGTGCTTTAGGATACAAGTTTAGACCTTTGTGCTCTGTGGCATGTTGGCTGTGGGAAAACTGCAATTGCTTTATCATCTCGACTAATTAACAATTTGAGGGAGGGACATTAGTGGAATATATTCTTGTGAAATGCTTGATTTATTTTCGAGTCGTTATAATGTTGACTATTGCAGCTTTGAAAGTTCATAGACACCATATTTGACTAACTAACTGTTGTATTTTGGTGATATGTTACTCGAAACACTTGTTTTTTGTCGGTATGGCTTAACATACTAAATTAGAAGTACTTTTTAATGATTCCTGGTTTTTGGATCAATTACGATTGCTGCTATTGTGAATCAACTATACAAAGGCGAAAATTACACTAATAATTACGATGTAAAAACCATGGAAATACACAGTAATTCCACTAAAAATGCCACTTGCAAATCAGAGGAAAAATCCACTAGAAGTACCTGTAAACCCACTAACATTTACTGATGTAAATTCCACTAACAATTACAGATGTAAATTTCCTTTGAAAATGCAGATAATTACACTAAAAGTACTTGTAGAGGGGAGAGGGGAGAGGAGGAGGGGAGCTCACGGGGCGGGGGTGGGCGCGGGAGCATGGGGGGAGGCTTGGGGAGGATGTCGGGGACGAGGTCCGGGTGGTGGTGGTGCTCAATGACGGTGGTGACGGGCGGCGCCCGGGCGGCGGGTCGCGTCGAGGCGGCGGGCAGCGTCAGTGGCGGGGCAGAGGCGTGGGCGGGTCGAGGCGGCGTGGGCGGCGCGTGGGCAGCGGGCAGCGTCGAGGCGGCGTGGCGGCGGCGTGAGGCGGCGGGTCGCCGAGGCGGCGGGCAAGGCCGAGGTGGCGGGCAGCGGCGTCTGGGCGGGTCGAGGCGGCGCTGGGCGGCGCGTCAGGCGGCGGGCAGCGTCGAGGCGGCGTCGGGGCGGCGGGGCAGAGGGCGAGGGCGGCGGCGGCGTCGGTAGAGGAGAGGGGAAGGGGATCGAGGGCGAGGGCGAGGGAGAGAGAGGGGCCGGGGAGGGAATATGGGTGGGGCCGGGCACAATACTAATGGCGCACCACCCCTCGGTGCGCCATAAGTACATCCATACTAATGGCGCACCCCCCGTGGTGCGCCATTAGTATTTTTTTTATTTCTGCTCGGGCCAACATGTTATCTACCACCAGAACTGATCCACATCAAGTCCCCTCTACTAGCTCGACTGGTCAGCATGCATTTCTCACACCAGGAGGTCCTGGGTTCGACTCCCAGGCTCCACAAATTTTTTTTAAGCATTTAAAAAGCTGTTTGATACTTATTTGTGTTTAAATATGTTCAAACTTGTTTAAATCATAACAGTAATATTTTTTTATAAGACAGTAATAGTTTTTTTAAAATATCATCAAACAGTAATGCCGGTGGAGCGGGGAGGTCTTGTGAGGTGCGGGGTCGGCGGTGGCGGTTGAGTAGGGGAATCGAGGGTGCGGGGGGTCGGCGGCGGCGGCCGGTGGACTGGGTGGTGCTCGGCGGCGAGGGGGACCGGATCTGGCGAGGTGGGATAGCGATCGAGATGGAGGAGGATCGAGATCGAGTGTCCATGAAATTTAAAAATATTCATGATAGTTCAAAAAGTACCCATGAAATACAATCGAGAAATGAAGGCTACGTTTTAAATACAATCGATCTTAGCTAGCTATCTGTTCACAATCTTCTTGCCCTTCTTTTTCGCAAATGGAGTTCTTCTGTGGAACGGACGTCCTTTAGGTAGGGTGGTCCTGCTTCTTCTTGTGGTGTATGTTGCTACTTCATCATCGTCGTCATGTTCGATCCTCGGGTCGCCGTACTTGTCAAAGTCTTGCTCATTGGCTACTCCATCCATTCCGATGATCTTCCTTTTGCCTCTCCTCACGACAACACAACTGGGCTTTGGCGGGTCGGTAATGAAGAAGCATTGATCCACTTGGGAAGCCAGTACCCATGGCTCATTTTTAGCGGTGACGTTTGTGCCGCGGTCTTGGATTTAACCGGGTATAACCATGGTGGTGAAATACGGTCTTCTTTATGGCGTTCTTGGCCCATCGACACGGAACATCAGGACCTTCTCTCGGCGTAGCTCAGCTCCCAGATCTCCTCGATCCTTCCGTAGTATCTGTACTTGTCGTTACGGTGTAGGATTCCATCGTTACCCGGAGTTACGATAACCATCGCTCTTCATGTCCTTGGCCTCGGTGTAGAATGTGTAGCCATTGATATAAATGCGCCTCATAGGTCATCGAGGTTGTGCTCGGCGCCTTGTGACAAGGCGAATATGAGTTGTTCTTCCGCGGAAGAATCCTCATGTAAAGGGTGCGACGAAGCTTCGCTTGAACCAACACGTGAAACATGAGTTGTGCTCTTTGAGTATATCTCCGTCCGTCCTCTGTTGGCCTCGGTCATTGTCGTCTTCTTAATAAAGGTTTTGTGCTCTACCACCCAAGGATCGACCACGTCTATGTGTTGTAGCGCGACTAGGTTTGCTCTTTCAAAGTCGGCGAGTCGACCCTCGAAGTCGACATGCATTTCGCGGCGACCCTCACGGTGACCCCATCCAGCGAGCCTGCCGAGGTGCTCGCTGACAGGCAGACCAGCGGGTTCTCGATGCCTAGATAATTCATGCATAGGAGATGCACTCTTGATCGAAAGCCCTGGCCATGCTTCCTTTTGGACGTGACATGTTGCGAACGTATCCTTTGATGACACCATTCATCCTTTCGAGCGGCATCATCTGTGCAGGAGCGTCGCCCGAGTTGGATGATATCCTCCACTATATGGACCAGCGGATGCACCATAACGTCGAAGAATGCGGGCGGAAGTACATCTCAAGCTCGCATAGTATCACCACGATCTCTTCTGTAGCCTTCGAGTTGCCTCACGCCAATCGACTTCCGAGAGATGGCGTCGAAGAAGTTGCATAGGCCAAATAGCATTTCACGGACGTGCGCGTCCATGATCCCAATGGATTACTGGCTGGAAGTATCTGCATCATCAGCACGTGACAGTCGTGAGACTTCATCCCGCTGAACTTCTGCTTCGCTGGGTCTAGGTATCTGCTTATCTTCCCCGCGTAACCGTAAGGAAGTTTTACTCCTAGGAGGCAGGTGAAAAACTGCTCGATCTCCTCCTGACTTAGAGTGAAGCACGGGAGGTAGTCATTTCCGGTCTTCTTGGCCTTTTTGCCTTTGCGACGACTTTCTGTGTCCTGCTTCGCCTCATCATCATCATCATCATCATCATATATAGCGTGAAGCTCCTGCCTGATGCCCATTGATTTCAAGTCTGCCCTTGCTTTCGGCCCATCTTTGGTCCTCTCTGGCATGTTGAGCAGGGTACCAAGCAGACTCTCGCACACGTTCTTCGTGATATGCATGACATCAAGGCTGTGAGGCACACGGTGGATCTTCCAGTACGGCAAGTCCCAGAAAACAGACCTCGTTTTCCATACCTTCAGCAGTGGCTCTGGCGCCTTTCGCTTCTTTCCCGGCTCTGGCGCCTTTTGCTTCTTTCTGGCAGTGGGCAGTCTTTCCAATTTTTCAACAGCTTGTCTATTTCCTCGCCGCTCCTCGTACACGGGCGTTTTCGGGGTTCGGTTTCACCATCGAACAGATCCTTGCATTTCCTCCACGGGTCATCGTCGCGAAGCCACCTTCGATGTCCCATGAACACGGTTTTCAAAGACCCGGGATCTCTATCTAGCTGGCGATACGTTGTGTCATCCATGCACCTTACGCATCCAGAAAATCCGTGGACTACCTGCCCCGCAAGATATTCGTAACCGAGATAGTCGTGCACCGTCGTGAGAAGTGCGGCTCTCATAGGGAAATATTCTTTCTCTGCGGCGTCCCACGTATTGGCTGGCGTTTTCCACAGTGTGTCAAGCTCCTCTTTCAGCAGCCCCAGATACAGATTGATGTCGTTCCCTGGTTGTTTCGGCCCTTCAATTAGCATACTCATGTGAATGTACTTCCTCTTCATGCACAACCAGGGGGGAAGGTTGTACATCCACACAAACACAGGCTAGGTGCTATGTGTGTTTCTCTGGCTGCCAAACGGATTGACTCCATCGGTGCTCGTGCCCAGCATGATGTTCCTTGGATCGTTCCCAAATTCTAGGTATTCGAAGTTCAACGCTTGCCACCGCTCGCATCCTTAGGGTGACTCAGCATCTTGTCTTTTTTATCTATCTCCAGATCATTTGCATCATCTTCTCGCTTCTTCTCCTCCCTATCCGCGTGCCAACGTAGGAGCTTTGCTACCTTAGGGTCCGCGAAATACCGCTGCAGACGAGGAGTGATCGGAAAGTACCACACCACTTTTCGAGGAGCTTTTTTCCTCTTCTTGCATCGAGTGACACCGCACACCGGACATATGGTAGACTCCGCGTGCTCGTCCCGATAAATGATGCAATTGTTCATGCACACATGGTATTTCACGTGCGGTAAATCCAGAGGACACACGATTTTCTTCGCCTCCTCCAAACTGGTGGGCACTTGTTCCCCTTGGGAAGGCGTTCGTGCGAATGACATGTTCTCGGCGAAGCATCGTCGGTCATTTTGTGTTTTACCTTCATCTCGAGCCATGGCGTTACTTTCGGCGGTATCCTCGGGCCTGCATCCTTCATACAATGGAGTAACCGCGTCTAACTCAAGTTGATCCATCTTGGCTTTCTCTCGGGCGGCAGCTCTTGCGTTATCCGTGTGCTTGAGAAGCAGCTCTTGAATATGAGGGTCCTGCACCCAGCCCATCAATGGTCCAGCGTTGTCTGCTCCGCCGGCATCATCATCATGTCCTACATCTTCTACATGATGACTGTGTACAGCATCACCATCGTGATCATCTCCTGGGGATTCTTCGTCTTCTCGCCCGCCCGAGTCATGGTGGTTGTCTTGCTGCCCTTCCTCATTTCTTGCCCGGCCCCCATGGACGACTTCGTAGTCATCTTCATCACCTTGCCACCGATAGCCATCCATGAAACCACGCAAGAGAAGGTGGTCCCGCACCTGCCCGGAATCCGGGTCCGCAATAAGGCTATTCAGCTTGCATCTTCGACACGGACATCTTATCTCCGTCTCGTTCTTTTGAAGCATCTCGGCCTTCGCGGACCTCAAAAACCTATTCACGATGCCTTCGGTCATCGTGCGGACCATGGTCGCCTGCGGGGTAGAGCAAAACGATATTTTAGAACCAAGAAAAAATTTGGCATGACTTTCCCTAAAAATAGGACCAAAAAGAATGCTTAATGCCAAAATTCTCGCCGAAACAGAAATGAATCAACATTCCGGCAAAATATTGGCAACTATCGCATTTCAAATACCGGTACACCTCCAAACACAAACACATATGCAACACCACAAACATATGCAACACCACGAACATACATAGATCTAGCTAGGCCATAAAAAGTGCATGTGCACATTGTTGTAGGGAGAACAACATAAATATAGCTTCCCCCCTTACTTACCTAGCAAAACAAGGTAACTTAACCACTTAATTTGAATGAATCTATGGTGGAAATGAGGTGAAAAAGAGGAGGCACCGAGACAAGGAGGAGGCGGTGGAGAGAATGAAGTGGGGAGAAAGTGAGTGTGGGAGGAGAGCCTGTCCAAAATATCTTGTTGCTGCCCACTTACTAATGGCGCACCAGCAACAAATGCGCCATTAGTAATCCAGGTTACTAATGGCGCACCCCCTGGTGGTGCGCCATTAGTAGTTTTGCAAAAAAAACATACTAATGGCGCACTCTGCCACGGTGCGCCATTACTAGTTTGAACTAGTAATGGCGCACCGCATGTGAGTGCACCATTAGTACTTTTGCAAAAAAAAAAAGGAATAAAAAAAATAAAAAAATAACATTAGTGGCGCACTTTCTGGCTGGTGCGCCATTACTAGTTACAACTAGTAATGGCGCACTACCTGTGGATGCACCATTAGTATGTTTGGACAGGCGCACTAGTTCAAAAAAAAAATTGGTACTAATGGCGCACCGTGGGCCGGGTGCGCCATTAGTAGTTTCAACACTAATGGCGCACCACTTGTCTGGTGCGCCATTAGTGTCAATACCATCTATAGCCCTTTTTCTAGCAGTGGAATGGGGACCAATATATCTTAATGCTATGGTTGGGTTTTACCTTAATGAACGTTAGTAGTTGCGGATGCTTGCTCATAGTTCCAATCATAAGTGCATAGAATTCCATGTCAGGGATGACATGCTAGCAGTGGCCTCTCCCACATAAAACCTGCTATCGGTTTAGTAAAGTAGTCAATTGCTTAGGGACAATTACGCAACTCCTATCACCACTTTTCCACACTCGCTATATTTACTTTATTGTTTATAAATCTAAATAGCCCCTATTTTCTATTTCGCGTTCTTTACTTTCTTGCAAACCTATCCAACAATACCTACAAAGTACTTCTAGTTTAATACTTGTTCTAGGTAAAGCGAACACTAAGCGTGGGTAGAGTCGTATCAGTGGCAGCTAGGGCTTGAGAGAGTATTTGTTCTACCGTTAGCTCCTCGTTGAGTTCGACACTATTACTTATCAAAAGAGGCTACAACTATCCCGTATACTTGCGGGTCATCACCTCACTCCCACCAACCCCTCGGCAAATCCTGTATTACGCCCTTGAGCGTCTTACAAACGACCATTCTCTCAAGCACAACCAATTTGTGCGGGCCCATTTGATGCATGCATTAACTCAATCAAATCTGCATTTTTCCAAAAGAACTTCATCCATTAACTCATTCAAATCAAATCTTAAGTAAATCTCTTCTCCTAAGGGGGGAGTTGGTAATCTCGCCTCACTCCCAGCAATCCCTTGGCAAACCCTATATTACCCCCACGAGCTTCTTACAAACGACCATTCACTCAAGCACCACCAATTTGGGCGGTCCCATTTGATGCGTGCATTAACTCAATCATATCTGCACTTTTCAAAAACAATTTCATCAATTAACTCATTCAAATCAAATCTTAAGAAAATCTCTTCTCCTAAAGGGGGAGTTGGTAGTCTCGCCTCACTCCCACCTACCCCTCGACAAGCCCCATATTATGCCCGGGAGCGTCTTACAGATGACCATTCACTCAAACGCAACCAATTTGGGCGGGCCCATTTGCTGCGTGCATTAACTCAATCAAATTTGCACTTTTCCAAAACAACTTTATCCATTAACTCGTTCAAATCAAATCTTAAGAAAACATGTACTCCTAAAGGGGGAGTTGGTAGTCTCTTGTCACTCCCACTAACCCCTCGGCAAACCCTATATTACGCCCATGTGTGTCTTACAGACGACCATTCGCCCAAAGCGCAACCAATTTGGGGCGGGCCCATTTGATGCGTGTATTAACTCAATCAAATCTGCACTTTCCCAAAACAACTTCATCCATTAACTCATTCAGATCAAATCTTAAGAAAATATCTACTCCTAACAAGGAGTTGGTAATCTCGCCTCATTCCCACCAACCCCTTGGCAAACCCTATATTACGCCCACGAGCATCTTACAGACCACCATTCACTCAAGCGCAACCAATTCGGGTGAGCCCATTTGATGCGTGCGTTAACTCAATGAAATCTGCACTTTTCCAAAACAACTTCATCCATTAACTCTTTCAAATCAAATCTTAAGAAAATTTCTACTCCTAAAGGGGGAGTTGGTAGTCTCGCCTTACTCCCACTAACCCCTCGGCAAACCCTATATTACGCCCATGAGCGTCTTACAAACGACCATTCGCTCAAGCGCAACCAATTTGGGCGGGCTCATTTGATGCGTGCATTAACTCAATCAAATCTGCACCTCTCCAAAACAACCTCATCCATTAACTCATTCAAATCAAATTTTAAGAAAATCTCACATAATTCCAAGTTTTTCTTGTGTTTCACTACTCATAACCATATCAAATCAAACCATACCAAAACATCAACTATAATCAAAGTTAGCAGGCCCATTTGACGCGTGCGCCCGTTTTTATTTTCCGGTTTTTATATGTTATGTGTTTTGGTATTCTTTTTTCTGTTTCATTTTTCTGTGAACTATTGATTGGTTTTTGGCTCGACATACTACCGGATTCAGCGCAGACCTGTAATCCAATCTTAAGAAAATCTGACCTAAATCTAAACTTTCCTTGTCTTCCACTACTCATACCCAAATCAAATCAAATCTTACCAAAACATCAAGTATAATCAATGTTAGCCGACCCATTTGAAGCGTGCACGCGTATTTTTCTATGCTTCGTTTTTTGGTATTCTTTTTTTCTGTTTCATTTTTTCTATGAGGAATAGGTTGGTTTTTTGCTCGGCATACTATCGGAATTGTAACAGACGCGTATGCCATGGTGAGTTGGTAGCGTTGCCTCCATTCTGGTTAAACCTCCTTCACTTATTTTTTTCTATCCCACCAATTTATTTGAACTGGTTTTTAGCCCACTAATCTATTTAATCTGGTTTTATCTACCAAATTTAGGAAATGAATCCATCACGGTGATCCCTAATCAATTCTCAAAACCAAATCTATGAAAAGAACTCAATGTTTGATAACACAAGGCACATTTATGGAAAGGAATCAATGTCAATGCATCAGGGATACATCCTTAATTCTTTGATTGAAATGTATTTAGCTCTTGATATTATATTACGGTTGTGGATATATCCATTCACATATCACTGTGAGAAACATTTTTCGTTGGGAGAAAAAATTGAAGGAATAAAATGAGAGTGATTTATCGGTAAAATAAGAATTTGCCAAGGCAGCCTGGTGTGCAAGAAGATTTGGAATATGTATGCGAGATACAATTAATGTTGAGTTACACAAATACATATGCCCTCATTGCAATGCATGGGCAATTAACTAGCATGAGTGGTAGGTTACTTGAATTGTCAGATTATATTTCACTACAACAAATTAGCTGAATCTATCATTGGCGTAAGATTATGTGAGATGTCCACTTGTCCCGTCAAAAAATATGTGGAAACATGTGGGCCTCCTACTTATATTATGCGATAGATGTGGATGTGGATCTAGATCGGGGTTGGGGTTGTTCTGCTCAGTTACGGTTGTCTAAGCAGAATAATTTTCCCACTTCAGAAAATGTGACAAATTGCATTTCATTAGAGATGGATTTGTAGCATATTGCTTGAGCGAGCAATTCATATTTTTTCACCAAGTTGTACATTTTTTGAGTTAGGATAGAAGGCTAAATGCATTGCTTGGTTGCTTCAAAAGTTAATAACGAACACAGTGGCATATCAGTTGCATGCCAACAACGAACCTCATATTTATGTGGAATGCACGACATTCAACTGTATGATACACCATGGCAATGTCTCAGGAGATACATCTGCCTTCTTTGCTCAGGAGCGTCGCAAACCGCGCATGCCTTCTACCCCTTGATGGGGGTGGAGGATCGACACAAACACAGGGGGGAGAGGGAGTGGATCAGGGCAGATAGCAAAATACTGATTTTGCAATGAGTTAAACAATAAATTTAGATTTTGAGATATATTTTGTAATGAGTGAAAACAGTTTTCCGAATCAGTGAAATATACTACTTTCGGAATGAGTGAAATTATATTCTTTGAAATGAGTGAAACTTTAAAATTAAAACTAGTTCAAATGTATTTTTGATTGATCTAGTTAAAATTAGTTTTTTAAAATGGGTGAAAACATTTTCTTGCAATAAGTGAAATTATTTTTCAAAGAGAGTGAAATAGATGGTTTAAAATAAGTGAAACCAGTGTTTAAAAATAACTGAAATTAGTTTTCTTATGAGTGAAATTAGTTTTGAATTTAGAGAAATGATCGAAATATTTTTTTTATGAAATACCAAAACATTCTTTTGTTTTATGAAAGTGATTTCAAAGATAATTGAACTATGTAAAATAAAAAGTAGTTCAAAAATATCCAAGATTGATCTTGCTTTGAAGGTATTGTCACCATAAATATATAGAAAGTTTCAAAAATGGACATTTGGTTGAAAAACTACCAAGCATTCAAAATATGAGGATGAAAATTAATACATGTGAGATGTATGGGAAGAGGGATTGCATGCATGCGTGGTTATTTCTCTGCATTCAACTATCTGTAAAAGGCTAAAAAGGCATGCAGTGGCTCCACATGTGTTAGTCATGTCAGTTGTATTAACCGGGTATAGCAAAGAAAATCGGTTTACAGTTTATACGGAGTAAGACTGCATGCATCTTGGCGAAACTGACGGATAGTGGATTGCCCACTGGTACATGCCAACACCGGTAAATTTACTTATTCGGCATAGCCCATCCACAAACATTATCTTGAAAGTACTACATAATTTAATCTTCCGGTTTCACCTAAACTACCTCGAAAGTATGAGTCAGTACACTCCTGGGCAGTACTAAAGCATCTATCCCGAGGAAAAAAACACATCTATATTGCGCAGCTTCTTGCTGTGGGATGAGGAATCCGGTAGCAGCGATCACGGCGGCCATGGTCTCTGTGCTCTGCCCTGCAGGAACTCCATCATTGGGGCATGTCGCTCTCCCTCATGGATTCCCCCATTGGCCAGAAGAAAGAGGTATAATCTTTTGTTTTCTCTTTTTGTTGCTCATTCCTAAGCTTGAACTTCTCTTTCGCTTATCCATGAGATGCATGCCTCATCCTCCACTTATTAATTCCCAAGAAGGCTGGTTCTTAGAAAACTTTGTCACATATTTAAATTGGTGAGATTTAGTGTTAGAAAGCGATGTGGGACTATTTGGAAAAAATTAGGGAAGGGAGGACTATTTTTTAATGAGAAGGCTGATTAGGAGCCCACATGGGCCTTGGCAGAACTGCATGGATGGGCTGACCCTAATTGAGCACTCGTATAGCTTCTTATTTGGCCTGACTAACTGTTGAGGAACGTAGTAATTTTAAAAAATTTCCTACGCACATGCAAGATCATGGTGATGTATAGCAACGAGAGGGGAGAGTGTTGTCCACGTACCCTCGTAGACCGAAAGCGGAAGCGTTATAACAACGCGGTTGATGTAGTCGTACGTCTTCACGGCCCGACCGATCAAGCACCGAAACTACGGCACCTCTGAGTTCTAGCACACGTTCAGCTCGATGACGTTCCCCGGACTCCGATCCAGCAAAGTGTCGGGGAAGAGTTCCGTCAGCACGACGGCGTGGTGACGATTTTGATGTTCTACCGTCGCAGGGCTTCGCCTAAGCACCGCTACAATAATATCGAGGACTATGGTGGAGGGGGCACCGCACACGGCTAAGAGAACTCAAGGATCAATTGTTTTTGTGTCTAGAGGTGCCCCCTGCCCCCGTATATAAAGGAGCAAGGGGGGGAGGAGGCCGGCCAAGAGGAGGGCGCGCCAAGGGGGGAGTCCTACTCCCATCGGGAGTAGGACTCCTCCTTTCCTAGTAGGAGTAGGAGAGAAGGAAGGGGAAGGGAGAAGGAAAGGAAGGAGGGGGCGCAGCCCCTCCCCCTAGTCGAATTCGGACTAGGCCTTGGGGGGGCGCACGGCCTTCCCTAGGCAGCCCCTCTCTCTTTCCCGTATGGCCCAATAAGGCCCATATTCTCCCCGGCGAATTCCCGTAACTCTCCGGTACTCCGAAAAATACCCGAATCACTCGGAACCTTTCCAAAGTCCGAATATAGTCGTCCAATATATCGATCTTCACGTCTCGACCATTTCGAGACTCCTCGTCATGTCCCCGATCTCATCCGGGACTCCGAACTCCTTCGGTGCATCAAAACTCATAAACTCATAATATAACTGTCATCGAAACCTTAAGCGTGCGGACCCTACGGGTTCGAGAACTATGTATACATGACCAAAACACATTTCCGGTCAATAACCAATAGCGGAACCTGGATGCTCATATTGGCTCCTACATATTCTACGAAGATCTTTATCGGTCAAACCGCATAACAACATACATTGTTCCCTTTGTCATCGGTATGTTACTTGCCCGAGATTTGATCGTCGGTATCCAATACCTAGTTAAATCTCGTTATCGGCAAGTCTCTTTACTCGTTACGTAATGCATCATTCCGTAACTAACTCATTAGCTACATTGCTTGCAAGGCTTATAGTGATGTGCATTACCGAGAGGTCCCAGAGATACCTCTCCGACAATCGGAGTGACAAAACCTAATCTCGAAATACGCCAACTGAACATGTACCTTTGGAGACATATGTAGATCTCCTTTATAATCACCCGGTTACGTTGTGACGTATGGTAGCACACAAAGTGTTCCTCCGGTAAACGGGAGTTGCATAATCTCATAGTTGTAGGAACATGTATAAGTCATGAAGAAAGCAATAGCAACATACTAAATGATCAAGTGCTAAGCTAACGGAATGGGTCATGTCAATCACATCATTCTACTAATGATGTGATCCCGTTAATCAAATGAGAACTCATGTCTATGGTTAGGAAACATAACCATCTTTGATTAATGAGCTAGTCTAGTAGAGGCATACTAGTGACAATATGTTTGTCTATGTATTCACACATGCATCATGTTTCCGGTTAATATAATTCTAGCATGAATAATAAACGTTTATCATGATATCAGGAAATAAATAATAACTTTATTATTGCATCTAGGGCATATTTCCTTCAGTCTCCCACTTGCACTAGAGTCAATAATCTAGTTCACATCACCATGTGATTTAACACTAATGTTCACATCTGCTTGTGATTAACACCCATAGTTCACATCGTCATACGTCCAACACCCAAAAGGTTTACTAGAGTCAATATCTAGTTCACATTGCTATGTGATTAACACCCAAAGAGTACTAAGGTGTGATCATGTTTTGCTCGTAAGAGAAGCTTAGTCAACGGGTCTGTCACATTTAGAGCCGTATGTATTTTGCAAATATTTTATGTCTATAATGCTCTTCATGGAGCTACTCTAGCTAATTGCTCCCACTTTCAATATGTATCCAGATTGAGACTTAGAGTCATCTAGATCGGTGTGAAAACTTGCACCGATGTAACTCTTTACGACTGGCTCTTTTATCACCTCCATAATCGAGAAATATTTCCTTAGTCCTTACTAAGGATATTCTTGACCAATGTCCAGTAATCTACTCCTAGATCACTATTGTACTCCCTTGCCAAATTCAGAGCAAGGTATACAATAGGTCTGGTACATAGCATAGCATACTTTATAGAACCTATGACTGAGGCATAGGGAATGACTTTCATTCTCTTTTCTATTCTCTGCCGTTGTCGGGATTTGAGTCTTACTCAATTTCATACCTTTGCAACACAGGCAAGAACTCTTTCTTTGACTGTTCCATTTTGAACTATTTCAAAATCTTGACAAGGTATGTACTTATTGATAAACTTATCAAGCGTCTTGATCTATCTCAATAGACCTTGATGCTCAATATGTAAGTAGATTTACTGAGGTCTTTCTTTTAAAGAACTCCTTTCAAATACTCCTTTATGCTTTTTAGAAAAATTCTACATCATTTGCGATCAACAATATGTTACTCACATATATTTATCAGAAAGGCGGTAGTGCTCCCACTCACTTTATTGTAAATACAGGCTACACCGCACGTCTGTATAAAACTATATGCTTTGATCAACTTATCAAAGCGTATATTCCAACTCTGAGATGCTTGCACCAGTCCATAGATGGATCGCTGGAGCTTGCACATTTTGTTAGCACCTTTAGGATTGACAAAACCTTCTGGTTGCATCATATACAACTCTTCTTTAAGAAAACCATTAAGGAATGCAGTTTTGACATCCATTTGCCAGATTTCATAAAATGTGGCAATTGCTAACATGATTCGGACAAACTTAAGCATCGCTACAGTAGAGAAAATCTCATTGTAGTCAAAACCTTGAACTTGTCGAAAACCTTTTTGTGACAAGTCGAGCTTTGTAGGTAGTAACACTACTATCAGCGTCTGTCTTCCTCTTGAAGATCCATTTATACAATATGGCTTGCCAATCATTGGGCAACTCCACCAAAGTCCACACTTTGTTCTCATAGATGGATCCCATCTCAGATTTCATGGCCTTAAGCCATTTCGCGGAATCTGGGCTCATCATCGCTTCCTCATAGTTCGTAGGTTCATCATGGTCTAGTAACATGACTTCCAGAACGGGATTACCGTACCACTCTAGTGCGGACTGTACTTTGGAAGACCTACGAGGTTTTGTAGTAACTTAATCATCATCATTAGCTTCCTCACTAATTGGTGTAGGAATCACTGGAACTGATTTCTGTGATGAACTACTTTCCAATTCGGGGGAAGGTACAAATTACCTTATCAAGCTCTACTTTCCTCCCACTCACTTCTTTCGAGAGAAACTCCTTCTCTAGAAAGGATCCATTCTTAGCAATGAATGTTTTGCCTTCGGATCTGTGATAGAACGTGTACCCAACAGTTTCCTTTGGGTATTCTATGAAGACGCACTTCTCTGATTTGGGTTCGAGCTTATCAGGTTGAAAACCTTTTTCACATAAGCATCGCAACTCCAAACTTTAAGAAATGACAGCTTAGGTTTACTGCTAAACCATAGTTCATACGGTGTCGTCTCATCGGATTTAGATGGTGCCCTATTAAAGTGAATGCAGCTATCTCTAATGCATAACCCCAAAACGATAGTGGTAAATTGGTAAGATACATCATAGATCGCACCATATCCAATAAAGTGCGGTTACGACGTTCGGACACACCATTATGCTTTGGTGTTCCATGTGGCGTGAGCTGTGAAACTATTCCACATTGTTTAAAAATGAAGGCCAAACTTGTAACTCAAATATTCTTTTCTACGATAAGATTGTAGAAACTTTATTTTCTTGTTACGATGATTCTCCACTTCACTCTGAAATTCTTTGAACTTTTCAAATGTTTCAGACTTGTGCTTCATTAAGTAGATATACGCATATCTGCTCAAATCATTTGTGAAGGTCAGAAAATAACGATACCCGCCACGAGCATCAACACTCATTGGACCGCATACATCGGTATGTATTATTTCCAACAAGTTAGTAGCTCGTTCCATTGTTCCGGAGAACGGAGTTTTAGTCATCTTGCCCAAAAGGCACGGTTCACAAGCATCAAATGATTCATAACCAAGTGATTCCGAAAATCCATCTTTATGGAGTCTCTTCATGCGCTTTACACCGATATGACCCAAATGGCAGTGCCGCAAATAAATTGCACTATCATTATTAACTTTGCATCTTTTGGCATCAACATTATGAATATGTGTATCACTATGATCAAGATTCATAAACCGTCACCATTGGGTGTAGGACCATAGAAGGTTTTATTCATGTAAACAGAATAACAATTTATTCTCTATCTTAGATGAATAATCGTATCGCAATAAACATGCTCTTATCATATTTATGCTCAACACAAACACCAAATAACATTTATTTAGGTTTAACACTAATCTCGAAAATATAGGGAGTATGTGATGATGATCACATCATTCTTGGAACTACTTCCAACACTCATCGTCACTTCCCCCTCAACTAGTTTCTGTTTATTCTGTAACTCATGTTTCGAGTTACTAATCTTAGCAACTGAACAAGTATCAAATACTCAGGGGCTACTATAAACACTAGTAAGGCACACATCAATAACATGTATATCAAATATACCCTTGTTCACTTTGCCATCCTTCTTATCCACCAAATATTCAGGGTATTTCCGATTCCAGTGACCATTTCCTTTGCAGTGTAAGCACTTAGTTTCAGGCTTTGGTCCAGCTTTGGGCTTCTTCGCGGGAGTGACAACTTGCTTGTCATTCTACTTGACGTTCCCTTTCTTTCCCTTTTCCCTTTTCTTGAAACTAGTGGTCTTGTTAATCATCAACACTTGATGCTCATTCTTGATTTCTACCTTCGTCGATTTCAACATCACGAAGAGCTCAGGAATCGTTCTCTCATCCCTTGCGTACTATAGTTCATCACGAAGTTCTAGTAACTTGGTGATGGTGACTAGAGAACTCTGTCAATCACTATCTTATCTGGAAGATTAACTCCCACTTGATTCAAGCGATTGTAGTACCCAGACAATCTGAGCACATGCTCACTAGTTGAGCGATTCTCCTCCATCTTCTAGCTATAGAACTTGTTGGAGATTTCTTATCTCTCAACTCGGGTATTTGCTTGAAATATTAACTTCAATTCCTGGAACATCTCATATGGTCCATGACGTTCAAAACGTCTTTGAAGTCCCGATTCTAAGCCGTTAAGCATAGTGCACTAAACTATCAAGTAGTCATCATATTGAGCTAGCCAAACGTTCATAACGTCTGCATCTGCTCCTGCAATAGGCCTGTCACCTAGCGGTGCATTAAGGACATAATTCTTCTGTGCAGCAATGAGGATAAACCTCAGATCACGGATCCAATCCGCATCATTGCTACTAACATCTTTCAACACAATTTTCTCTAGAAACATATCAAAATAAACATATGAAAGCAACAACGTGAGCTATTGATCTACAACATAATTTGCAAAATACTACCAGGACTAAATTCATGATAAATTTAAGTTCAATTAATCATATTACTTAAGAACTCCCACTTAGACAGACATCTCTCTAGTTATCTATGTGATCACGTGATCCAAATCAACTAAACCATGTCCGATCATCACGTGAGATGGATTAGTTTTCAATGGTGAACATCACTATGTTAATCATATCTACTATATGATTCACGCTCGACCTTTCGATCTCCGTGTTCCAAGGCCATATCTGTATATGCTAGGCTCGTCAAGTTTAACCTGAGTATTCCGCGTGTGCAACTATTTTGCACCCGTTGTATTTGAACGTAGAGCCTATCACACCCGATCATCATGTGGTGTCTCAAAGACGAAGAACTTTCATAGCGGTGCATACTCAGGGAGAACACTTCTTGATAATTAGTGAGAGATCATCTTAAAATGCTACTGTCAATCAAAGCAAGATAAGATGCATAAAGGATAAACATGACATGCAATCAATATAAGTGATATGATATAGCCATCATCATCTTGTGCTTGTGATCTCCATCTCCGAAGCACCGTCGTGATCACCATCATCACCGGCGCGACACCTTGATCTCCATCGTAGCATCGTTGTCGTTTACGCCATCTATTGGTTCTATGACTATCGCTACCGCTTAGTGATAAAGTAAAGCAATTACATGGCGTTTGCATTTCATACAATAAAGCGACAACCATATGGCTCCTGCCAGTTGCCAATAACTTCGGTTACAAAACATGATCATCTCATACAATAATATAGCATCACGTCTTGACCATATCACATCACAACATGCCCTGCAAAAACAAGTTAGACGTCCTCTACTTTGTTGTTGCAAATTTTACGTGGCTGCTACGGGCTGAGCAAGAACCGTTCTTACCTACGCATCAAAACCACAACGATAGTTCGTCAAGTTAGTGCTGTTTTAACCTTCGCAAGGACCGGGCGTAGCCATACTCGGTTCAACTAAAGTTGGAGAAACTAACACCCACTAGCCACCTCTGTGCGAAGCACGTCGGGAGAACCGGTCTCGCGTAAGCGTATGCGTAATGTCGGTCCGTGCCGCTTCATCCAACAATACCGCCGAACCAAAGTATGACATGCTGGTAAGCAGTATGACTTGTATCGCCCACAACTCACTTGTGTTCTACTCGTGCATATAACATCTACGCATAAAACCAGGCTCGGATGCCACTGTTGGGGAACGTAGTAATTACAAAAAATTTCCTACGCACACGCAAGATCATGGTGATGCATAGCAACGAGAGGGGAGAGTGTTGTCCACGTACCCTCGTAGACCGAAAGCGGAAGCGTTATAACAACGCGGTTGATGTAGTCGTACGTCTTCACGGCCCAACCGATCAAGCACCGAAACTACGGCACCTCCGAGTTCTAGCACACGTTCAGCTTGATGGCGTTCCCTGGACTCCGATCCAGCAAATCATCGGGGAAGAGTTCCGTCAGCACGACTGCGTGGTGACGATTTTGATGTTCTACCGTCGCAGGGCTTCGCCTAAGCACCGCTACAACAATATCGAGGACTATGGTGGAGGGGGCACCGTGAAGGAAATATGCCCTAGAGGCAATAATAAAGTTATTATTTATTTCCTTATTTCATGATACATGTTTATTATTCATGCTAGAATTGTATTAACCGGAAACATAATACATGTGTGAATACATAGACAAACATAGTGTCACTAGTATGCCTCTACTTGACTAGCTCGTTTATCAGAGATGGTTATGTTTCCTAGCCATGGACAAAAGAGTTGTCATTTGATTAACGGGATCACATCATTAGGAGAATGATGTGATTGACTTGACCCATTCCGTTAGCTTAGCACTTGATCGTTTAGTATGTTGCTATTGCTTTCTTCATGACTTATACATGTTCTGTAACTATGAGATTATGCAACTCCGTTTACGGAGGAACACTTTGGGTACTACCAAACGTCACAACATAACTGGGTGATTATAAAGGAGTACTACAGGTGTCTCCGAAGGTACATGTTGAGTTGGCGTATTTCGAGATTAGGTTTTGTCACTCCGATTGTCGGAGAGGTATCTCTGGGCCCTCTCGGTAATGCACATCATTATAAGCCTTGCAAGCAATGTAACCAATGAGTTGGTTACGGGATGATGCATTACAAAACGAGTAAAGAGACTTGCCGGTGACGAGATTGAACTAGGTATTGGATACCGACGATCGAATCTCGGGCAAGTAACATACCAATGACAAAGGGAACAACATATGTTGTTATGCGGTTTGACCGATAAAGATCTTCGTAGAATATGTAGGAGCCAATATGGGCATCCAGGTCCCGCTATTGGTTATTGACCGAGAATAGTTCTAGGTCATGTCTACATAGTTCTCGAACCCGTAGGGTCCGCACGCTAAGGTTTGGTTTGATGTTATATTATGAGTTTATGAGTTTTGATGTACCGAAGGAGTTCGGAGTCCCGGATGAGATCGGGGACATGACGAGGAGTCTCGAAATGGTCGAGACGTAAAGATCGATATAATGGACGACTATATCCGAGTCCGGAAAGGTTCAGTGATTCGGTATTTTTGAGTACCGGAGAGTTACGGAATTCGCCGGGAGAAGTATTGGGCCTTATTGGGCCTGGGGAAGAGAGAGGGGCTACCTAGGGCAGGCTGCGCGCCCCCCCATGGCCTAGTCCGAATTGGACTAGGGGGAGGGGCCGCACCCCTCCTTCCTTCCCTCCTCTCTTCCCCTTCCTTGTCTCCTACTCCTAATACATGGAAGGACTACTAGTTGGACTAGGAAAGGGGGAATCCTACTCCCGGTGGGAGTAGGACTCCCCATGGCGCGCCATAGTAGAGGGCCGGCCTCCTCCTCCCTCCCTCCTTTATATACGGGGGCAGGGGGCACCCCATGGACACACAAGTTGATCTACGGATCGTTCCTTAGCCGTGTGCGGTGCCCCCTTCCACCATATTCCACCTCGGTCATATCGTCGCGAAGCTTGGGCGAAGCCCTGCACCGGTAGTACATCAAGATCGTCACCACGCAATCGTGCTGATGGAACTCATCTCCGGAGCTCGGCTGGATCGGAGGCCGGAGATCGTCATCGAGCTGAACGTGTGCAGAACTCGGAGGTGCCGTACGTTCGGTACTTGGATCGGTCGGATCGTGAAGACGTACGACTACATCAACCGCATTGTCATAACGCTTCCACTTACGGTCTACGAGGGTACGTGGACGACACTCTCCCCTCTCGTCGCTATATCATCACCATGATCTTGCGTGTGCGTAGGAAATTTTTTGAAATTACTACGTTCCCCAACAGTGGCATCCGAGCCTAGGTTTTATGCGTTGATGTTATATGCACGAGTAGAACACAAGTGAGTTGTGGACGATATAAGTCATACTGCCTACCAGCATGTCATACTTTGGTTCAGCGGTATTGTTGGATGAAGCGGCCCGGACCGACATTATGCGTACGCTTACGCGAGACTGGTTTTACCGCCATGCTTTGCACACAGGTGACTAGCGGGTGTCAGTTTCTCCAACTTTAGTTGAACCGAGTGTGGCTACGCCCGGTCCTTGTGAAGGTTAAAACAGAGTCTATTTGACAAACTATCGTTGTGGTTTTGATGCGTAGGTAAGAACGGTTCTTGCTAAGCCCGTAGCAGCCACGTAAAATTTGCAACAACAAAGTAGAGGACGTCTAACTTGTTTTTGCAGGGCATGTTGTGATGTGATATGGTCAAGACGTGATGCTATATTTTATTGTATGAGATGATCATGTTTTGTAACCGAAGTTATCGGCAACTGGCAGGAGCCATATGGTTGTCGCTTTATTGTATGAAATGCAAACGCCCTGTAATTGCTTTACTTTATCACTAAGCGGTAGCGATAGTCGTAAAAGCAATAGATGGCGTAACGACAACGATGCTAGAGATCAAGGTGTCGCGCCGGTGACGATGGTGATCACGACGGTGCTTCGGAGATGGAGATCACAAGCACAAGATGATGATGGCCATATCATATCACTTATATTGATTGCATGTGATGTTTATCCTTTATGCATCTTATCTTGCTTTGATTGATGGTAGCATTTTAAGATGATCTCTCACTAATTATCAAGAAGTGTTCTCCTGAGTATGCAACCGTTGCGAAAGTTCTTCGCTTTGAGACACCACGTGATGATCGGGTGTGATAGGCTCTACGTTCAAATACAACGGGTGCAAAACAGTTGCACACGCGAATACTCAAGTTATACTTGACGAGCCTAGCATATACTGAGATATGGCCTCGGAACACGGAGACCGAAAGGTCGAGCGTGAATCATATAGTAGATATGATCAACATAGAGATGTTCACCATTGAAACTACTCCATCTCACGTGATGATCGGACATGGTTTAGTTGATTTGGATCACGTGATCACTTAGATGACTAGAGAGATGTCTGTCTAAGTGGGAGTTCTTTAGTAATATGATTAATTGAACTTAAATTTATTATGAACTTAGTCCTGGTAGTATTTTGCAAATTATGTTGTAGATCAATAGCTCGCGTTGTTGCTTTCATGTGTTTATTTTGATATGTTCCTAGAGAAAACTGTGTTGAAAGATGTTAGTAGCAATGATGCGGATTGGATCCGTGATCTGAGGTTTATCCTCATTGCTGCGCCGAAGAATTATGTCCTTGATGCACCGCTAGGTGACAGACCTATTGCAGGAGCGGATGCGCACGTTATGAGCGTTTGGCTAGCTCAATATAATGACTACTTGATAGTTTAGTGCACCATGCTTAACGGCTTAGAATCGGGACTTCAAGGACGTTTTGAGCGTCATGGACCATATGAGATGTTCCAGAAATTGAAGTTGATATTTCAAGCAAATACCGAGTTGAGAGATATGAAGTCTCCAACAAGTTCTATAGCTGAAAGATGGAGGAGAATCGCTCAACTAGTGAGCATGTGCTCAGATTGTGCAGGTACTTCAATCACTTGAATCAAGTGGGAGTTAATCTTCCAGATAAGATAGTGATTGACAGAATTCTCTAGTCACCATCACCAAGTTAGTAGAACTTCGTGATGAACTATAGTATGCAAGGGATGACGAAAACGATTCCCGAGCTCTTCGTGATGTTGAAATCGACGAAGGTAGAAATCAAGAAAGAGCATCAAGTGTTGATGATTGACAAGACCACTAGTTTCAAGAAAAGGGAAAAGGGAAAGAAAGGGAACTTCAAGTGGAAAGACAAGCAAGTTGTCACTCCTGCGAAGAAGCCCAAAGCTGGACCATAGCCTGAAACTGAGTGTTTACACTGCAAAGGAAATGGTCACTGGAAGCGGAAATGCCCTGAATATTTGGTGGATAAGAAGGATGGCAAAGTGAACAAGGGTATATTTGATATACAGATTATTGATGTGTGCCTTACTAGTGTTTATAGTAGCCCCTGAGTATTTGATACTTGTTCGGTTGCTAAATTAGTAACTCGAAACAGGAGTTACAGAATAAACAGAGACTAGTTGAAGGGGAAGTGATGATGAGTGTTGGAAGTAGTTCCAAGATTGATATGATCATCATCGCACACTCCCTATACTTTCGGGATTAGTGTTAAATCTAAATAAATGTTATTTGGCATTTGCGTTGAGCATGAATATGATTTGATCATGTTTATTGCAATACGGTTATTCATTTAAAGTCAGAGAATAATTGCTGTTCTGTTTACATGAATAAAACCTTAAATGGCCATACACCCAATGAAAATAGTTTGTTGGATCTCGATCATAGTGATACACATATTCATAAAATTGATGCCAAAAGATGCAAAGTTAATAATGATAGTGCAACTTATTTGTGGCACTGCCGTTTGGGTCATATCGGTGTAAAGCGCATGAAGAAACTCCATAAAGATGGATTTTCGGAATCACTTGGTTATGAATTATTTGATGCTTGCGAACCGTGCCTTTTGGGCAAGATGACTAAAACTCCGTTCTCCGAACAATGGAACGAGCTCTTGACTTATTGGAAATAATACATACCGATGTATGCGATCCAATGAGTCTTGATGCTCGTGGCAAGTATCGTTATTTTCGACCTTCACAAGATGATTTGAGCAGATATGGGTATATCTACTTGATAAAACATAAGTCCGAAATAGTTGAAAGGTTCAAAGAATTTCAGAGTGAAGTGGAAAAATCATCGTAACAAGAAAATAAAGTTTCGTGATCTGATCGCGGAGACAAATATTTGAGTTACGAGTTTGGTCTTCAATTAAAACAATGTGGAATAGTTTCACAGCTCACGCCACTGGAACACCACATCGTTATGGTGTGTCCGAACGTCGTAACCGCACTTTATTTGATATGGTGCGATCTATGATATCTCTTTACCACTATCGTTTTGGGGTTATGCATTAGAGATAGCTGCATTCACGTTTTAAAATAGGGCACCATCTAAATCCGTTGAGACGACACCGTATGAACTATGGTTTAGCAGTAAACCTAAGCTGTTGTTTCTTAAAGTTTGGGGCTGCGATGCTTATGTGAAAAAGTTTCATCCTGATAAGCTCGAACCCAAATCGGAGAAGTGCATCTTCATAGAATACCCAAAGGAAATTGTTGGGTACACCTTCTATCACAGATCCGAAGGCAAGACATTCGTTGCTAAAATGGATCCTTTCCAGAGAAGGAGTTTCTCTCGAAAGAAGTGAGTGGGAGGAGAGTAGAACTTGATGAGGTAATTGTACCTTCTCCCTTATTGGAAAGTAGTTCATCACAGAAATCAGTTCCAGTGATTCCTACACCAATTAGTGAGGAAGTTAATGATGATGATCATCAAACTTCAGATCAAGTTGCTACCAAACCTTGTAGGTCTTCCAGAGTAAGATCCGCACCAGAGTGGTACGGTAATCATGTTCTGGAAGTCATGTTACTAGACCATAATGAACCTACGAACTATGAGGAAGCGATGATGAGCCCAGATTCCACGAAATGGCTTGAGGCCATGAAATCTGAGATATGATCCATGTATGAGAACAAAGTGTAGACTTTGATTGACTTGCCCGATGATCGGTGGGTCATTAAGAATAAATGGATCTTCAAGAGGAAGACGGACGTTGATAGTAGTGTTACTATCTACAAAGCTAGACTTGTCGAAAAAGGTTTTTGACAAAGTTCAAGGTGTGAATGCGATGAGATTTTCTTACTCGTATCGATGCTTAAAAGTATGTCTGAATCATGTTAGCAATTGCCACATTTTATGAAATTTGGCAAATGGATATCAAAACTACATTCCTTAATGAATTTATTAAAGAAGAGTTGTATATGATACAACCAGAAGGTTTTGTCAATCCTAAACGTGCTAACAAAATGTGCAAGCTCCAGCAATCCATCTATGGACTGGTGCAAGCATCTCAGAGTTGGAATATACGCTTTGATAAGTTGATCAAAGCATATAGTATTATCTGACTTGCGGTGAAGCCCTGTATTTACAAGAAAGTGAGTGGGAGCACTACAACATTTCGATAAGTATATGTGAATGACATATTGCTGATCGAAAATAATGTAGAATTATTCTGCAAAGCATGAAAGGATACTTGAATAAGAGTTTTTCGAAGAAAGACCTCAGTAAAACTACATACATATTGAGCATCAAGATCTATTGAGATAGATCAAGACGCTTGATAAGATTTTCAATGAGTACATACCTTGACAAGATTTTGAAGTAGTTCAAAATGGAACATCAAATAAAGAGTTCTTGCTGTGTTGCAAAGGTATGAAATTGAGTAAGACTCAAATCTCGACCACAAGAGAAAATAGAAAGAGAATGAAAAGTCATTCCCTATGCCTCAGTCATAGGTTCTATAAAGTATGCTATGCTATGTACCAGACCTATTGTATACCTTGCTCTGTATTTGACAAGGGAGTACAATAGTGATCTAGGAGTAGATCACTGGACATTGGTCAAGAATATCCTTAGTGAGGACTAAGGAAATATTTCTCGATTATGGAGGTGATAAAAGAGCCCGTCGTAAAAGTTATCTCGGTGCAAGTTTTCACACCGATCCAGATGACTCTAAGTCTCAGTCTGTATACATATAGAAAGTGGGAGCGATTAGCTAGAGTAGCTCCATGCAGAGCATTGTAGACATAGAATATTTGCAAAATACATACGGCTCTGAATGTGACAGACCCGTTGACTGAGCTTCTCTCACGAGCAAAACATGATCACACCTTAGTACTCTTTGGGTGTTAATCACATAGCGATGTGAACTAGATTATTGACTCTAGTAAACCCTTTGGATGTTGGTCACATGATGATGTGAACTATGGGTGTTAATCATATACAGATATGAATATTGGTGTTAAATCACATGGCGATGTGAACTAGATTATTGACTCTAGTGCAAGTGGGAGACTGAAGGAAATATGCCCTAGAGGCAATAATAAAGTTATTATTTATTTCCTTATTTCATGATACATGTTTATTATTCATGCTAAAATTGTATTAACCGGAAACATAATACATGTGTGAATACATAGACAAACATAGTGTCACTAGTATGCCTCTACTTGACTAGCTCGTTTATCAGAGATGGTTATGTTTCCTAGCCATGGACAAAAGAGTTGTCACTTGATTAACGGGATCACATCATTAGGAGAATGATGTGATTGACTTGACCCATTCCGTTAGCTTAGCACTTGATCGTTTAGTATGTTGCTATTGCTTTCTTCATGACTTATACATGTTCCTGTAACTATGAGATTATGCAACTCCCGTTTACGGAGGAACACTTTGGGTACTACCAAACGTCACAACGTAATCGGGTGATTATAAAGGAGTACTACAGGTGTCTCCGAAGGTACATGTTGAGTTGGCGATTCGAGATTAGGTTTTGTCACTCCGATTGTCGGAGAGGTATCTCTGGGCCCTCTCGGTAATGCACATCATTATAAGCCTTGCAAGCAATGTAACCAATGAGTTGGTTAGGGATGATGCATTACGAGCGAGTAAAGAGACTTGCGGTGATGAGATTGAACTAGGTATTGGATACCGACGATCGAATCTCGGGCAAGTAACATACCGATGACAAAGGAACAACGATGTTGTTATGCGGTTTGACCGACAAAGATCTTCGTAGAATATGTAGGAGCCAATATGGGCATCCAGGTCCCGCTATTGGTTATTGACCAAGAATAGTTCTAGGTCATGTCTACATAGTTCTCGAACCCGTAGGGTCCGCACGCTTAAGGTTTCGATGGCGGTTATATTATGAGTTTATGAGTTTTGATGTACCGAAGGAGTTCGAGTCCGGATGAGATCGGGGACATGACGAGGAGTCTCGAAATGGTCGAGACGTAAAGATCGATATATTGGACGACTATATTCGAGTCGGAAAGGTTCCGAGTGATTCGGTATTTTTTGAGTACCGAGAGTTACGGAATTCGCCGGGAGAAGTATTGGGCCTTATTGGGCCTCGGGAAAGAGAGAGGGCTACCTAGGGCAGGCTGCGCGCCCCATGGCCTAGTCCGATTGGACTAGGGGAGGGCCGCAACCCTCCTTCCTTCCCTCCTCTTCCCCTTCCTTGTCTCCTACTCCTAATACATGGAAGGACTACTAGTTGGACTAGGAAAGGGGGAATCCTACTCCCGGTGGGTGTAGGACTCCCCATGGCGCGCCATAGTAGAGGGCCGGCCTCCTCCTCCCTCCCTCCTTTATATACGGGGGCAGGGGGCACCCCATGGACACACAAGTTGATCTACGGATCGTTCCTTAGCCGTGTGCGGTGCCCCCTTCCACCATATTCCACCTCGGTCATATCGTCGCGAAGCTTGGGCGAAGCCCTGCGCCGGTAGTACATCAAGATCGTCACCACGCCGTCGTGCTGATGGAACTCATCTCCGGAGCTCGGCTGGATCGGAGGCCGGATGTCGGTGTACTAAAGTAGGGGGTACCTTAGTACCCCGAACTTGTGCACGGGCAGTCACAGCACCCCCGTGGCAAGGCTTGCCGGACGCCCGGCAAGGCTCTCCACCACTCATTATTGCCATTCAGGAACAAAGTACTAGCCAAGAACACGAAGGCCCCGGCAAGAGGAGCTTGCCGGGAAGGCCAGCCAGGGCAACATCAGAAGACTTGCCGCGCGCGCCGCGCCCAAGCAAGACTGGCGGCCGGCAAACTTGCCGGCACAACAAGAACAGGGCCGCGGCAAGGCACTTGCCGCGGCAAGGCTGCCACCCAGACTCCAGCGCACCCAGCGACGTGTCGTCGCAAGGCCATCCCAAGGGCACGTGGCGGGGCGCTACACAGCCATGCGGAGCGAGGTGGCGAGCGGAGCTGACAGAGGCGCCATCGTGGCAACCGGTGGCTCACTTAACGGTCACCCCTCCTGCACTGTTGGGGCGACCGGACAGGCATTTAATGCCTTTGTCCCCTGCCGTCAGAATTAGGTAGGGCACCTCACAGCATCGTTGTACCAACCTGCACTTTTACGTTTCTACCCCCTCTTCCTACGCTGCCACCTGTGGGTACCCCCTTAGGACTATAAAAGGGAGGCCCATGCGCACGTAGAAGGGGTTCGGTTCATTCGACACCCGCAGCACCACCATATGCTCGCACGCTCGAGCTAGATTCAATAACAACACAAAGCAGCAGTAGGGGTGTTATCTCTCCGGAGAGCCCCGAAGCTGGGTAAAGATTGCCTGTCTCCCCGCGTGCGCCGACCTCGATCTGCTCTACGCGCGACCCCCGCTCCCTTGCCGAACCAGAAGGGGCCCCCAGTGCCCCATAGGTGCTCGAGGCCGCAGAGGAAAGCGACCCCGACATCTTTGGCGCGCCAGGTAGGGGGCGCGTCGAGGTCGTGAGCATCTGATCCGGTCTCCACGCACGCTGCATCAACGCCATCGTCAACATGCCACCGAAGAAGAAGCCTTCGGAGGTGGCCGCGCCGTCTACATCGGTTCTGCCACCACCGCCGGAGCAAACGGGCGGCGGGACAGACGCCGGCGGAGGAGCGGGCGCCGCCGGTGGGTCTCGTATCGTCACTAGATCCAAAAACAAGGCCCCGCAGGCATCGGCGACCGAGCAGACGCCGCACCCCTCCCAGGAGGTGCAAGGTCAAGAACGCCCCGGTGCTCCTAGCACCGTACTCGCATTGGAACAAGGCCAACATGGTGGGTCGCGGGACGCCCGAGGTCAGCATGCACGCCCGCATGCTGGCGCGAGCGAGATACGGTCGCCCAGACGGGGTGTGGTGCCTCCCAATCCAGTTGGGAGTCCAAGCACCTCCCGCTCTTCGCGCCGTTCGTCACCACCGCCACCCAAGACAGCAGAGGAAGCGCTGGCCCGGGCCCAGCTGCTTCTAGACTTCCCTCCGGCACCGCACAAGATCGACGACTGGAGGATGGCCATACACAGCCTCATCGGCCGCTTAACGGCGACAAGCCCAGCGACCGAAGCGTCGAGGCCCGGCAGACGCCCGGCGCAGGCCGGCGCCAACAGGACCGCTGGGTGCCGCTTCTGTGCGCTCCCAACCCCAAAGGCCGAGATCGCCAGCTCGCCGGACCAACCTTGACGCCGACTCCACCGCGTCATCGGACCCGCGAACTCGCCGCGATCAACGCCACGTCCTTCAAGAACGGCAACACGAAGACGCTTCGTACCGATCGAAGCGCCCGGCGAAGCGCGACGTCAATCGACCAACACGCTGGGCCTGCTTGCCGACGCAAGACGCAGCCGGAGAACCAGGCGACTTGCCGTACGCGGCAGGTTGCCCTGCGTTCACCCGCGAGTTGCGGCAAGTCCAGTGGCCCAAGACCAAGAATTTCAAGCCAGACGTGCCCGAGAAGTACGACGGCAGGATACACCCGTCGGAGTTCCTCAGCATCTACACCATCGCGGTGCAGGCTGCCGGAGGGCGCGACGAGAAGATCCTCGCCAACTACTTCCCGCTGGTACTCAAGCCCAACGTCAGATCTTGGCTCATGCACTTGCCGGACGGCTCCATCTCCTCATGGGCAGACCTGTGCCATCAGTTTGTCGGTGCCTTCACGGCTGGCCACAAGCCTCATAGCCAGGAAAGTGACCTCCACTTGCTCGTCCAGAAGGAGGGGGAGCCCCTGCGCAAGTATATACAAAGATTCAGCCAGGTGCAACGCAACATCCCAGACGTTCACCCTTCCGCGGTTATTAGCGCGTTTCATCAGAACGTGCGTAACCGCGGGATGAGGGAGGAGATGGCGATGTGCAAAATCAGAGATGTCGTGAGCTTTACGCTCCGCCGACAAGTGTGCACGAGTGAGGAGGGAAGGAAAATCCCGAGAGATTGCGGAGCGAAGGATCGACAGCGAGGATGCCGCCCGGCAAGGAAGAACCGAGGCGGAACAGTAGGAAGAGGAAAGCTAAGGATGTGCTAGCTGTTGAGCATTCCGGCAACGGAGGCGGCTCCGACAAGGCCAAGACCGACGATTCCGGTGAGGCAGTAGCGGTCGCCGACAAGCAGGACGGCTCCGGCAAGCGTTATTGCAAGATCCACCGCACCAAAGGCCATGACCTCCAAACCTGCAAAAAAGTAGAGTAGATGGCGGAGCTGCAAAAAGCAGAATACGAGTGCCGCGATAAGGAGAGAGCCCAGGGAGGTGGCGGAGGATCCGGCAAGAAGCTTCCCGCCCGGGGAGGGAACCGCGGCCAGGCCAACACGCGGCAAGGTGACAGGCCTCCCCGCGGCCGCGACAAGGACGAAGGTGAAGATGAAGATGAAGAGATGGAGGAAGATGAGACCGATGATCAGGAATTTCAGAAGGCGACAGAAGTGTTGTGCATCGACGGCGGCGCCTCCCTGCACACCTCGCACCGCCAACTCAAACAATGGGTACGAGAAGTGAATGCAGCGGAGCCGTCCGTCGAGGCACGCAGGCCTCTGAAGTAGTCCGGCACGCCCATCGTCTTCGACGTTGAGGACCACCTTGATCGTGTCACCGCGGTCGGGTGCTTGCCGATGCTGGTTTCACCAACCATCCGCAACCTCAAGGTCACGAAGATGCTGGTAGATGGCGGGGCCGGCCTGAACTTGATTTCCTCCGCAGTGCTCAACAAGCTCCAGATCCCCGACAGCGAGCTCGAAGAAACTGGTGCCTTTCAAGGAATAAATCCGGGAAAGAGCAAGCCTAAGGGGAAGATCACATTGCCAGTGACGTTTGGCAGCAAACTGAACTTCAGGACTGAGAGGGTCACGTTCGATGTGGCTGATATCCCCTTGCCCTACAACGGGATACTCGGCCGACCCGCACTCGCCAAGTTCATGGCGGCCTCTCACTATGCATACAATGTGCTCAAGATGCCCGGTCCGATGAGTGTTATCTCTGTCCAAGGCGACAAGAGGGATGCGCTCATCTGCGCCGACAAGATATACCGGGAAGCAGCAGCGGCAGTAGAGCGCGAGCCACTTGCCGCTGAAGCTCCCCGGGGGAAGAAGAAGGCCAAGTCCGGCGAGAGTAGCTCTGGTGCCGACTCCGGCACGCGCCCCTCCACGGAGCGCTGCGCTGCCGTCGAGGACACGCCATCGAGCTCTGCCGGCCGAGGAAGCGAAGAAAGCTACCGAACTGCGAACTTTTGAGATCGTGTTTCCTAGAAGTCCACACCTTGTATGAAGAACCCGAGCGCAGAGGGGTCGAGTCGTGGTTAGGTTGCGCCGTCAATCCGCTTCGAATCCATTCGGCGGTAGGAGCACGCCGCAACCAGCCCGCCGAGTTCTTCCCGCCGGAGGCAACACCGCCAGCGGGCTGCTAGTGGCCTGCACTCAGCAAGTGTGTTTGCGCCGAAGGGTTCCCCGAAAAGCGTAAAAAAACAACATACAAGGGGGTGGTGGAAACCAAGGAAGAAGTACGACCTCGTCGGGTCGCCGAAGATAGAAAAGCTAAGTCACCCGAGCTTTTGTGCAAGAGCACTTTTCAGTCCTATAGCCCTATGTTATACCCCTCGAGCGTTTATCCCTTGTAAAAAAAACCTGTGCGCAAAGGAACCAACTCGGGATTAAGTTGCGTTCTTGCTTTGTTTCCGAGTCCGCTCAACAATGCAAAAATGCTGCAACTGGCCCGAGCAGGTTTCTTGCCGGATACAACACCGCCTGCAGGCTGCTGACGTCCCGCACTCAGCAAGTGTGTTAGCCCCGGCAAGTTCCCTAAAAGCGTAGGGTTAAAAACATACAAGGGATACAACGAAACGGAGGGCGTAACATAGCAAGCCTTGCCATGGGGCAGCCTTCGTATGAGAAACTTGTGCGTGGAGGAACCTACTCGCGGCCAAGTTGCGCCCTTGCTTTGTTTCCGAGTCTGCTCAACAATACAAGTGCGCTGCAACTGACCCGAGAAGGTTTCTTGCCGGGAACAACACCGCCAGCGGGCGGCTGATGCCCCGCGCTCAGCAAGTGTGTTCGCCCCGGCAAGTTCCCCAGAAGCGCAGAGTGCGAACATACGAAGGGCAAAGCATGGCATCGCGTGGTAGAATCGCATCATGAAAGAATAGCTTATTTCACCGCTGTCTTAGTTATTTTCATGACTACGATTACAGTGGCAAGGAGGAGCCAGAAGGGCACGCCGGTGCACAGGCCCTGACTGGCCAAGTTCGCTGGGGGCTGCGAGTGCCAAGGTTCCTCTCCCGGCAAACCAAGGTCACCGGGAAGCCACGGAGTCAGATAAGTTTCTCATCCCTCGTCATGCATCCTCTTGTGGACCGGGGAAGGCGGGGCCACGTCCTTGAACGAGTGTGTTTTGTAAAAAGAAACCCGTGCGCGGAGGGGCCGAGTCGCGGCTAAGTTGCGCCCTTGGGTTGTTTCCGAGTCCGCTCAACAGCACAAGTGCGCTGCAACTGGCCTGGCAAGGTTTTCCTGCCGGAAGCAACACCGCCAGCGGGCTGCTGACGTCCCGTACTCAGCAAGTGTGTTCGCTCCGGCAAGACCCCTAGAAGCGTAGGGTGGGAATGTACAAAGCACAAAGTCAAGTAAAGGACTTAGCCCGACAAGCGTTCCCCTCTTTTTTCATTCAAAACATCCCGGTTTAGTACAAGTCCATACGAGGATGAAAAACATGATAGAGAGGATTACATATTTTAAATGCAACTAAGGCCCGAAGACTTACAATTTAAAAGATAAGGTACCCGTAATCCCCTCCTGTTTCTCTGCACAGGAGGTAGGTCAAGGAGTCCCCGGCAAGAGAAGCTTGCCGGGGGGGGAAGGGCGCCTAGGAGAGCTACGGCGCCAGAAGACACCAAGAGAACTTCCGGGGCCGCCAGAGCTTGGCGGAGACGGAGGCATCGGGGCAGAGCTTGAAGGCGGGTGGTGGAGCGTCGGCCGCTGCCGAGGGCTCCTCGCCCTCGTACTCGATTTGTGGCCTTGCCGCCACCCTCTTCCTCTTCCGCAGCCTCCCTCACGCCGGCCGCCCAAGGAGACGGCCCGGGGAGTTCAGAAGGCGGCGACCGGATGATGGGGTCGCCGGTGGCTGCGCGAGGCAGCGTCCGACGCCTAGTCGGACCCGCCATCTCGTCGTCGTCGCTGTCGCTCCCTCCTCGTCCTCTCGCCGAGGAGGGACCTTCGCTATCGGAGGAGCTGTCCACACAGCATCTCGCCGGGTCCCGAGTCCCGAAGACCTTGACGGCGAGAAGGTCGCCTCCATTAACTTGAAATGGAGGGTAAACCCCGCCGTCAAGCTGTGGATCTTGGCGAACGTCTTCCACCCTCGGTCGAAGTACATCACGCCGGGGCTGGGGACACGACACTCACTCGAGTGCCGCTGATCCCGCAGCCCCTCATGCGCAACTCCATCACCTCGGGCGGATCCGGCTCCATCGCGCCATGCGAACGGGCCGGCAGCCGAGGCGGCGACGAGGCGCTCGGCGCAGCTTGATGAAGAACTCCGAGGATCGTCTCGGTGTGGACCGCCTCGAGAAAGGAGCCGCCCGGCGGGACGGGAGGCACATCGCCCGGCCGCCTCTCCCGACCGCCTCGACCACGTCCTCGGCCCGTCCGCTGCCTCGCCCCTTCCTCTCCCCTCGTGGCGGCTCCGCCCGCCGAAAGGGGTAGGGAGAGGCACGCTGCCTGGAGGCGACCCTTGCTGCCACTGTTGAAGAACCAGGATTCCCTCCCTCCATGGCGGATGGGGAAAGAGTAGCGGAAATCGAAGACGAAGGGAGAAGAGGAAGTGCGAGACTATTGTGCACCCCTTACGCCCCTTTTTAAAGGGCGAGGTGGGGGCTCAACCGCCCCGGTCAGCCAATCCGGGAGTGAGGGGAGCAGAGGAGCGGGCCGACGCTCCATCTCCCCCCCGTGACGGCTCGGTCTCCCACCTTCGCCGCCCACGATCCCCCACGCATGTGGGCCGCGTGGCGAAAAAGTAGGAGCCGGAACGACGGGTGAAGCGACCTCGCCCTGCACCATGATCACGGGGTGGGTGCCTTGAAGATCGCAAACATTACCCACGACCCCCACAACACCGCAATCGACGCTGTGCCGCTATGGGGGGCGCTGATGGGCGCAGAGCCGTCTGTTGTGCGGACCCAGGCCACGCGTGCCCGTGCACTGTTTTGGGCATGGCCCAACAACGCTCAAGCACCGTCTATGGCCCAGGCCCGGGGGCTCCTGTCGGCGTACTAAAGTAGGGGGTACCTTAGTACCCCGAACTTGTGCACGGGCAGTCACAACACCCTCGTGGCAAGGCTTGCCGGACGCCCGGCAAGGCTCTCCACTACTCATTACTGCCATTCAGGAACAAAGTACTAGCCAAGAACACGAAGGCCCCGGCAAGAGGAGCTTGCCGGGAAGGCCAGCCAGGGCAACATCAGAAGACTTGCCGCTGGCGCCCAGCGCCCGGCAAGAAGACTGGCAGCCGCAAACTTGCCGCACAAAGAAGAACAGGGCCGCGGCAAGGCTGCCACCCAGACTCCAGTGCACCCAGCGACGTGTCGTCGCAAGGCCATCCCAAGGGCACGTGGCGGGGCGCTACACAGCCATGCGGAGCGAGGTGGCGAGCGGAGCTGACAGAGGCGCCATCGTGGCAACCGGTGGCTCACTTAACGGTCACCCTCCTGCCTTTGTTGGGGCGACCGGACGGGCATTAATGCCTTTGTCCCTGCCGTCCGATTAGGTAGGGGCATTTGTTGCGCTGTTGTACCAACCTGCGCTTTTACGTTTCTACCCCTCTTCCCACGCTGCCACCTGTGGGTACCCCTTCGGACTATAAAAGGAGGCCCATGCGCACGTAGAAGGGGTTCGGTTCATTCGACACCCACAGCACCACCATATGCTCGCACGCTCGAGCTAGATTCAATAACAACACAAAGCAGCAGTAGGGGTGTTATCTCTCCGGAGAGCCCCGAAGCTGGGTAAAGATTGCCTGTCTCCCCGCGTGCGCCCGACCTCGATCTGCTCTGTGCGCGACCCCCGCTCCCTTGCCGAACCAGAAGGGGCCCCCAGTGCCCCATAGGTGCTCGAGGCCGCAGAGGAAAGCGACCCCGACACCGGAGATCGTCATCGAGCTGAACGTGTGCAGAACTCGGAGGTGTCGTACGTTCGGTACTTGGATCGGTCGGATCGTGAAGACGTACGACTACATCAACCGCGTTGTCATAACGCTTCCGCTTACGGTCTACGAGGGTACGTGGACGACACTCTCCCCTCTCGTTTCTATATCATCACCATGATCTTGCGTGTGCGTAGGAATTTTTTTGAAATTACTATGTTCCCCAACACACCACACACGGCTAAGAGATCTCAAAGATCAATTGTTGTTGTGTCTAGAGGTGCCCCCTGCCCCCCGTATGTAAAGGAGCAGGGGGGAGGCGGTCGGCCAAGAGGAGGGCGCGCCAAGGGGGGAGTCCTACTCCCATCGGGAGTAGGACTCCTCCTTTCCTAGTAGGAGTAGGAGAGAAGGAAGGGGAAGGGAGAAGGGAAGGAAGGAGGGGGCGCAGCCCCTCCCCCTACTCCAATTTGGACGAGGCCTTGGGGGGGCGCGCGGCCTGCCCTAGGCAGCCCCTCTCTCTTCCCCGTATGGCCCAATAAGGCCCATATTCTCCCCGGCGAATTCCCGTAACTCTCCGGTACTCCGAAAAGTACCCGAATCACTCGGAACCTTTCCGAAGTCCGAATATAGTCGTCCAATATATTGATCTTTACGTCTCGACCATTTCGAGACTCCTCGTCATGTCACCGATCTCATCCGGGACTCCGAACTCCTTCGGTACATCATAACTCACAAACTCATAATATAACTGTCATCGAAACCTTAAGCGTGCGGACCCTACGGGTTCGAGAACTATGTAGACATGACCAAAACACGTTTCCGGTCAATAACCAATAGCGGGACCTGGATGCCCATATTGGCTCCTACATATTCTATGAAGATCTTTATCGGTCAAACCGCATAACAACATACGTTGTTCCCTTTGTCATCAGTATGTTACTTGCTCGAGATTCGATTGTCGGTATCCAATACCTAGTTCAATCTCGTCACCGGCAAGTCTCTTTACTCGTTCTGTAATGCATCATCCCGTAACCAACTCATTGGTTACATTGCTTGCAAGGCTTATAATGATGTGCATTACCGAGAGGGCCCAGAGATACCTCTCCGACAATCGGAGTGACAAAACCTAATCTCGAAATACGCCAACTCAACAAGTACCTTCGGAGACACCTGTAGAGCACCTTTATAATCACCCAGTTACGTTGTGACGTTTGGTAGCACACAAAGTGTTCCTCCGGTAAAAGGGAGTTGCATAATCTCATAGTTGTAGGAACATGTATAAGTCATGAAGAAAGTAATAGCAACATACTAAACGATCAAGTGCTAAGCTAACGGAATGGGTCATGTAAATCACATCATTCTACTAATGATGTGATCCCATTAATCAAATGACAACTCATGTCTATGGTTAGGAAACATAACCATCTTTGATTAATGAGCTAGTCTAGTAGAGGCATACTAGTGACAATATGTTTGTCTATGTATTCACACATGTATCATGTTTCTGGTTAATACAATTCTAGTATGAATAATAAACATTTATCATGATATCAGGAAATAAATAATAACTTTATTATTGCCTCTAGGGCATATTTCCTTCACTAACCTTCCGCGCAAAAAAAGGAATAACCTCGCAGGCTGATCCGCCTAACCCCTAAAGCCTAGCCGCCCCTACTCTACCCTAGCACGATCCCCATCTTCTCCCAACGCCGTCACACGCTGACGCGCAATTTTTCTAGCCCTAAAAAAGGCGCACTTTTTCTCAACAAAAAAAAACACACACACGCATAAAGGCACTGACTAGCATCCCTTGATCCTGCTCTTCGCCCCCGTTCGCCACTTCGGCGAGGTGACTGCCACTCCGACCTTCACTCTCATCCGTCAGCCGCCTCCTTCCTTCCAGGCTCCTCCTCCTCCCATTTTTTGCCCATCGATCTACAAGCTCCAGCCGCCGCCGCCGCCGCCGATCCAGCCGTTCTACGTCGAGCAACCGCCCCACCCCTAGCCGCTTGAGTCATCACGTTGACCCTACTCCACCTCGCCGCGTGGCAGAAACCATCTCCGCCGCCGGCAAAGGCGCTCTCCCTCACCCGATAACACGCCCCGGCGACGGGTCCTCCCTCCTCCCGTGCGAGGCACGGCGGCCGCCGGCGCATGACAAAATGGGCCCCATGGATAAGAGGAGAGGAAGACACTTTTTTCCTAGATAAATAATCACAATTTGAATACTAATAAATGCAGGAGTTTTTTTTTGTAAAAATGAAACGTTTTCACATATCTACATAAAAATGGACTGCGGGTTCAATTACCAAAAACACAAAGTCTTTTTTGCAAAAAGTGCACGACGATGGATGGGCAGAAGCACTGCATGCTTTATTAATTATATTAGGGCTCATGCGTTGTAATGGGTGAAAAAAAATCATAATCTCCAATGGCCCTAATCACATTTTGCTACATCACTGAGATACACTATCTCTATCAATATCGTGAAATCATGAATATATTTTTTAACTCATGAACATATTTGAAACCATGAACATTTTTCAAATTCATGATGCTTCTACAAATTTTTGAACATTTTCTAAAATCAAGAACATTTTTCCAATTTATGAACATATTATACTATTTGCAAACATTTTTCTAAAATTGTGAACATTTTTTTAACAGGAATCATGAATCAGCGAACATTTCTAGAATGGACAAACATTGTTTTGGAAATTGGTGAAACAGTATTTGAAATTCATGAAATTTTTGTTGATTTAACAGATATTTTTTTAAATGCATGATCATTTTTGAATCAACGAACGTTCTATTAATGAATAAACTATTTCGTAAGTCATGAACAATTTGTGAAATTTTAGGATATTTCTCCATTCATGATTTTTTTCGAATTTACTGAATTTCGTTGAAGTGCATTAGCATTTTCTAATACACATACTTTTATAAAAATCTTGAAAAGTTATGGATTTCCTGATAATTTGTTTTCAAAATTTTGAACATCTTTGAATAGATAAATAAAATTCGTAAAATCGTGAACATTTTTTGACTCGAAACATTTTATGATTTATTATATATTTTATAAAAAATTACATTTTCTTATTGTTGAAACTTTTTTGAAGTCCCAAATTATTTAAAGTAGAAAGAACGAAAACGGGAAAGGACAAGAAAAAGTAAAAACGAAATTCAGAAAAAAGGCCGCCCGGACATGGAACAGACGAGTTTTTTTGTGGGGTAGTTACAGACGAGTGCATTGAGTCTCCCTACGCGCAGAGCGCCGTATAGGAGGTCACGCACGGGCCTGGCTGGCCCACGCGGGGATTCCCCCGTGTGAAAACTTATAGGTGGCATTGGTTGTATAAAAAAAGGTGGCATTGGTGGGTATTGCCACTTCCATCTTCCATCTTCTCCATCAAATGCCTTCCTCATCCTCCTCCGTTTATTAATTCCCAAGAAGCCTTTTTTTCTTTCTGAATGTTGCTCATTCCCGAGCTTGGCCCTCTCTTTCGTTTATCCATCAAATTCATGCCTCATCCTCCACTTATTAATTCCCAAGAAGGCTTGCTCTTAGACAACTTCGTCACATATTTAAATTGAGGAGATTCGGTGTTAGAAAGCAACGTGGGACTAATTTTTTTAGCAAGGGTGGGACTATTTTCTAATGAAAAGGTTGATTAGGAGCCCACTTGGGCCTTGGCCAAACCCTAATATAGCACTCATATAGCTTTTTTTCCAACCTGACTAATTTCCTGCGCAAAAAAAGGAGCAACTTAGCAGGCCGGCCCACCTAATCCCTAAAGCCCATTCGCCCCCACTACTCTAACCCTAGCGGATCCTCTCAGCCTCCTAATCCCCATCTTCTCCCAGCGCCGTCACATGCACAAGCGCACTTTTTCTCAACAAAAAAACGCACAGGCGCATAGAGGCAGTGACCAGCGCCACTCGATCCCGCTCGCCGCCCCTGTTCGCCACTCCAACCTCCACTCTCATCCGTCAGCTGCTTCCATCCGCCGCCACCATTCTGCAAGCTCCATCCATCGCCGCCGCTGTTCTGCAAGCTCCAGCCGCCGCCGCGGATCCAGCACCCCCGCCTTTCTGCATCGAGCAGCCGCACCGCCCCCAACCGCTCGAGCCGTCGCCTTGACCCTATCCACCTTGCCGCGCGACAGAAGCCATCTCTGCCGCCGACAAGGGCGCCGCCCCTCACACGAGCACATGCCCCAGTGAGGCGTCCACCATTCTCCCGTGCGAGGCACGGCGGCCGCCGACACATGACAAAATGGGCGCCATGTATAAGAGGAGAGGAAGACATTTTTTTTCTGGATAATGCAGGTTTTTTTGTAAAAACAAAACATTTTCTCAGATCGACTATAAAAGGGACTGTGGTTCAACTACCAAAAACCACAAGGGCTTTTCTGTAAAAAGTTCGCGATGGTGAGCGGACAGAAGCAATAGCTGCTTCATTATTAGGTAAAGATAGACATAGATATAGATAGATTAGGTGTAGATAGAGATATGATTGGTGCTACAGTGTCACTTGTAGATACTTTTTGTTCTAGGTGATGAGAGGATGCATGGGACTGATATGTTTCTTAGGCTGGTTCTGGCCGATTAATTTGAGAAATTGTCGACCCAACCAAATTCATGAATCAAATTCAAAATTGATTACCGAGAGAGCTTCTTGAGTTATCGTTGATCCCGTCAAAATCGTAAAACCAAATTTAAATATAACACCTCGATTGAATGGGGGCTCTAAAAAGGAGCATAGTGTATTACTCCCTCCATCCAATATAAGACATTTTCGCAAACTTGAACGTCTTATATTGTAGGACAGGGGGAGTAGATATTTATACCATGAGTAGAACTTATTAGTTTGTTTCAGTGGGAGTCCATGTCAACCGAACTTGAACGTCTTATATTGTGGGACAGAGGGAATAGATGTTTATGCCATGAATAGAATTTTTTAATTTATTTTAGCCGGAGTACATGCCGATCGTTCATGCATGCGGTGGGTAGAGGGATAAGCCTGTGCAGTTCTTGTAGCATATGCATGTCCAGGTGTTCTTGCAATGGCCGCTGTCGAAGCCTTCGTCCCTGCAGGGCGCGTTGCAGGTGCCTGGTATGAAGCAAGTGTCGTTGAGCCACTTCCCGCTCTTCCGCTTTATGCAGCCATGCGACTCCATTTTTTCTGCATCCATGCATCCACAGACAACATGAATTAACCATCAACTTAACTAATTTGGATCAGTCTGATCGGGAGATGTGTGGGATGACGGTCTTCCTACCAGATGCCATCACGAGCAGCATCAACAGCGACAGGCATATGAAAGCCTTGCCGGTTCCTAGTGGTCCTTCAGCAACCTTCTTCACGTATGATGCCATATCGAAGAGGTAATGTGTGTTGTTTTTTCTAAATGAAACTGATGGTTGTGTGAGTATTTATAGCAAAAGTATGTCAATGTTGACATGATTATTTCGTGAGATATTAATGTGTGCTATCAATGTTTATCCTAATATTAGTTTTAGTCATGGTTAGTAGTTTTAATCTAGTATCCAAATCAAATCAAAATCTATCTAAAGGAAACACTATCCGCCCGTCCCATTGCCCTCTTACGCACCCACCAATGCGTGCCGTGCATGTATAGACGTATTAATTAATTAATTTAATTCTATAAGTTACGCACCCACCAATGCTAGATCCATCGACCCGGTTGGCTCATCATCATATCCATGTAGTCCAGTTATTGAGGCTGAAATAATACATCTTGCCAGCCGTCGGATTGGCGCAGATGGCTGGGATAGTCGGAGATGGGGATCGATCCGGGGGAGGCGATGACGGACCAATTGCAAGCAAGCAGCAAAACATTTTTTTCTTTTGATATTTTTGAAGCAGCAAAACTTTCTTTGTTCGGCGAGGAGAGGAACCTTACCAAACTGAAACCCACCGCCAATTCATTTCTCCCCTCGCCACCGACCATGGCCTCCGCCCTCTCCCTCAATACCGCCGCCCCACCCCCTCCTCCTCACCCTCCCCTCCCCTCATCACAAGATAAGAAAAGAGGATAGAAGAGAAGAGAAGAGGGACATCGGGCGAGCGAGCTGGTCAGGCAGCGGCCCAAATTCGCCGCGGCAGCCCAGGGCCTCGACGGAGGCCGGCGCAGGACCTCCGGCGATGCAGACGTGCGCGAGGACAACAATCCTGCTTCCTCGTCTACTTCTGCTCGTCTCATCCATGTGGTCGTCAAGGGTAACCCACACCATGGAGCTTCCTCCGTCTGCTCCGGCAGTAGTACTCTCTCGCCCACCTTCGATTTGCTCCCCTCCCCTCCCCTTCCCTCCATTTGGTTCCCTTCCTCACGCATGCAAGTCATGGCACCACTTGCGCCGAACCCTAGGCATCATTGTTTGGCTGGGAGAAGCAGCTCCTCGTCGGCTTCCCCTGCCTGCGCTCTCATATAAGCCCCTCTCCTCTGCTCTCTCATGTGCCCACGACACCTTCTTGGTCGGCGGAGATTAGTTCCTAATTTTGATTTGGACACAGTAGACATATGATGAGGATTAGGCGTGTGTAATGGGGCTGGGGATGCAGATTTCATATCTGCAAATGTAATCACTACAAAATTTGCTCTATTTTGCGATGTTTCACTTGTGTCACACATAACCCTATGTCGTCACGGAAATACCCCCATGGCGTTTTCCGGTCGTCCGGCCTCGGGTGCCTTAGGCGCAACACGGGGGAGTGGGCCTCCTAGCGACGGTCTGGCTCGGCAGAGTGGTTCCCGTGGGCCTCGGGTGCCTTAGGCGTGGAGGTGCAGCCATTGGCTGCTCGGTGGTGTAGGAGCTCAGCTGGCGGCGCCCGCTAGGCCTAGACCTAGGCCCTTTGGGCCCCATGTGGGTTTGGACGGGCCGACGGCTCTCTGCATGGCGGCGAGGCTCCTTGGAGGTGGAGGTGGGGCGGCGACGGTGGCGTTGGTAGCCAGCGTGCTGCAGCGTGGCGGGGGGACTTTGCAGGCCCATCTGGGCCAGTGTTGGCCTGGGCCTGGTCGGGCCGGTGGTGGCCTGGTTTGTCCCCGTTGTCGCGTTCGGTCCCCTCCCGCTCGGCTGCGTTGCTGGTGCCCCCTGGTCCGTTGTCCCCCTCTTCCTTCCTCTTGGCCTCGTGCTGATGGCCTCATTTTGGCGACGAAGTGGGTTCCAAGACCGTGGTCGCGCATGTTGGTAGGCGCTGGTTTGGTAGAGCACTCGGATCGTCCAGGGTGGCAGGGATTTTTGGGGTCGGGAGAAATCCCTGTCGGCTCGTCTGGCACCGATTCGGTGACGTCTACGGGTGCCACCGTTCCTTCCTGAAGGGCTTCGGGTGTACCCCCTCCCGACTACCCTTCATGTACTGGGGAAAACCCTAAGACTTGTTTGAGCAACAACAGTGTCGTCGTCGCTTTCCTTCTTGAAGGTGTTGCTCGGTATGCGGCACTTCGGTGTGCTTGGAGCGTGGTGGGACATCTACGGAGGGCGCAACGGTTGCCAGTCTTCTTCGTTTCGTCAAGCTGCCGGTGTCGGCATTTGTTTCTCTTTTCTTTCACTTGTTTTAATTTTTAGGCTTGGTTGTGTTGCGGCCCAGCATGCTTATTGTATCGTGTGGTTGCTTTATAATGTAAAGCAGTGGGAACCCTTTATCGTCGTTGCTTGTATGGACATGGTTCAAGCATTATCTATAAGAGGGGGCGAAAACCTATTTGGTACTAGATCATACCGGACGTGTTGCTGCGGGTTTTTGTTGTCGCAAAGATGATAACAATTGAAATCAATTATATGATAAATTTTATTGCAAGCAATGAATGTTGTATTTGTTTTATAGAACACAACACCAACATGATGATTTAACCAACGGAAAAAAGAAGAAGATATCAGAAAGCCCAAGAGCTGGAACAACACCTGGGTTCCTCCATGGTCGTCTTCTGAATATTTTCAAATGGCAATATAAAATAATTAATATAAAAAATATCTAAATCACTCAATATTGAAGCACTTGGTAAAACGAATAACTTAGAATAGTGGCGACCAATTGCAATGTGATGTAGTTTATTATTGTGCAAGATATAAACAAAATTTAGAAACTCTTAGGGGTGTTAAATTCTTAATAACATCATATACATCACCGTTTTGGCTATCCTTTCAGTTAATTAGTACTCCAAAAGTCACCACTATACTCGATCACTGGACATTGGTGTAACCACATCCATGTGAATCCACGTATATACCCTGGCTGGCATACGTATATAGTCAAATCAATCGAACTACGAAAAATTCCTCCTGGATTCATCTGACCTACCTAGCTGAGGAGAAGTCATTTGGGCTCAAATAAAATTGGCAACACGCGGCATTTGGGCTCACCAGTGTGCTCTTGCTTGGCGGCGACGCGGAAGGCATCCGGGTCGAGGCGCCAGCAGAGAGTGGTGACCAGGAGAAGGATGTGGACGACTCCAAGCATGTCCGGTCTCCACTGTGACGTACAACTCAGACTCCAGCGTCCGTCTGAATGATATGAACCGACGTGTTGGAGCTGGAAGCCTCGCCGTCGGCCAGGATGGGACGGCATCCCTGGGTCAGACGGTGGCGAGCAACGTGGTGGGGCCGGATGCCTCAGCGCCATTGGAGACAGTGTCGGCGCCCCCGGATCGGACCACGGAGAAGAGCAGCTGGTGGGATAGCGGCGCGATATCCAATGGCAACCTGGGGAGCAGGCAAGCAGCTGCCCTGCGGTCACTGTTGACCAACCAACATAGCTCTTATTGGACGAAATTACTGTTTTGACCTTTCTTCCTAACTTAATCAAGAATTGACCCAGTTTGCAAAAGAATTTCGATTCTGACCTTTTTTGGTCATGCCAACATCCCTGGCGTTTGGCTTGCACGGAAGACGCCGGGAATGATGGCGTGTGGGTCCAGCTGGCGCCGAAGTGGCAGAGCCAAACGCCATAGAGCTTGGCGTCTGGAGCAAACGCCATAGGGCTTGGGATTTGAGCCCTTCCATCAGGAGTAAACAAGAAAAGCATGCTGAGCCTGTTTGATTATTCTGGTTTAGTAATGCGGCTGATTAATTATGTGAGGAGCTGGAAAGCCAAAGTATCATGCCGTGCTTTTTCTTCCGTGGCTGTTTTCTTTTAAGAAATACATGCAGTTCGGATGGATTAATCCCGTGTTAAGTGGCCGTGTAACAAACTTATTTAGCACAGCCCAATAAGCAACAGTGTAACCATATCTGTTTGGATGGTTTCGTATGTTCTAGAATGAAAGCGTACTACTGATGTTTTTTGCTAAATGAAACATACTACTAATTCTTTTTAGTTTCCTTTTTTTTGAACCAATTCTTTTCAGTTCCCTGATAAGACTAATTAACCTACTACCAATTCGTTCTAAATTTGAATTGGCATAATTTTTTTTAAAGTTCATGCGTTTTTTAGAAAATAATATGGCTCTATGTCCACCACAAAATGTTATGCTAAATAGATATAGTAAAAAAAATTAAATTGATTGTTTTGACAAAGACCGTGAACCTGTCTTCTGGCCGCATGAATTTTTTTTGCCGATAAAATACATGTATTGTGGTCTTTGTAAAAAATATGTAGGGGATCGAAAGATGCGCCACTCGTCTTCACTCTCGCCGCCGCCAAGGGGTGTCGCCGGGCAAAACCTGATATAATATTAAGGCGCGTTGACATGGGAGGCGACCACCGCTGCTGCAACTGAATGGTGCAGGTGGATTCGGCCGCTCAAGCTAGAGAATATGATCCATTGAGAAATTTATCAGCTTCTCTTGCACAATCGTGGAGGAGATGGAGGGTAATAGGATTTAATACAGAAGACGAATATGTGCATGAAAATCAATCGGCGAGGGAATAGCTAATGACCTCAACAGGGATTTGATGGAGAAGGTGAAGAGGCCTGAGGGAGAGGGAATCATCAGTTTCTCACGGACACCACAAATGCTATGGGGAAAAAAATCATGACATCAGTAGATGGTCTGGCTCCAGTAACGCATGCCTTGAATGGAAGGCGCATGCCTTGCATCGGATGGCTATAACTAATTAAGGTGACGATCATTAAAATGATTGTGTTGATAGTGGGCCTAGTGGCCAAGCATGGATGCTTTCGTTCCTATGCTGACGAGGCAGCGAGGAAAAACTCAGGTCACACCTTGAGAGAGCTCGAATGGAATACATACGGTACATAGAGAATTTTGCTGGCGTGACAAATCACTGAGGTGGACAGGCTGCATGTTTACATAAATAAGTTAGTGAGGATGAATCTCTTAGGTATATAGGATTTGTTTTTATTGGATAATAAAAACTACATCCACATTGGCTCATTTCTCCGGACCATCACTTGGCACTCACAGGGTTTTAGAAAACAAAGATTCGATCCAGCCGTGCGGCAAAGAACCAAACTAATCAACCAAATCTAAAGAGTTCATGTTAATAGTCATCATATATAGATGGGCCCCAGAGTCAAAACAGATTTCTGTATATAGATGAGCCTAATTAATCAACGAAGTACAAAAATAAGATCTGACCATCATAATTAACATGCGACAAGTTCAAGGTACCTCGGTCGTTCGTCGAAGATATGTAACAGCCGCAACGCATTTCAGTACGCACGGAAGTCAGGTGATGCTGAACTTCACGGTGGACGGAACCTTGGGAGCCAGGTGTGTCGAGGTCACCTCTCTCGCGTAACGGCACCTCTCTTCGTCTTGCAACTTATGCTTCTCATTCCTGACGAACCATGGTTCCATTGCAAGTGTCTTGAGTTGCAACCACTTCAGCATGGGCGCCCTTCTCAGCAGAAAGTATAGGAGCTCCATCAGTTCCGATTCCCCACTAAACCCGTTGATTTTGATATTGTAGAGCCTCGGAAACGTCAAATCATCGGGCCATGTCATGTTGAGCTCACTAGTAGGCTCCTTAAGCTTGGAAAACCCCTGCATGGATAAGCTGGCTAAATTAAAAAAAAAACAACATAGATAGGTAAACAATTGTTGGCATGTTCTAATGTAAAGTGTAGAAATAACAAGGGCACAACTTACATGTAGCCCGAAATATTCGAGTAAGGGAGTTTCTTGAAGGAGATAAGCAAGCGAGCAAATGCACCCTTTCCAAGATCTCACGAGAAAGATTACGATTGTCTTCAAATTAGTAAATCTGAAAGTGTGCCGCAGCGCGCGAGGTACCTGGAGGGAGAGTCCAAAAAGGAGATTCAGCATGTGGACAGTTTCTAAAGATGGTCATGCAAACCAAGGGGCAGAAATCGTACGTACTTGCACAGGAGCAGGACATTGCAAGACCAACGTTTCCAACTTTGGAAGCTTAGGAAACGCACTTATGAAGTCTAGAGGGCATTCATTCTTCTTCGTGAAATAAACACGGAGTATATCAAGAAATGGTGCATATTCATACTCAATATCTACCTCGTGCCCCATGTACTCGAAAGATTCAAGGTCATCAGCTTTAATACAAACCCTAATTAAGCTATGACAGTAAACAACAGCCAGCGTCAACAATTGTGAATGAGTAATCGTCAAATGAACCAATTCATGACAGTGTTCTAGTATCACACTCTTGAGAGCACAACAGCTGGACATAATATTTGAAACATCTGTATCAGTTATTGAAACACGTCCGAGTGTAAGGGAGTGAAGGCACGGAAAGCAGCTAAGATATTCAGGCGTTGTTCCCAAACCACAATTGGACAGAGTCAACTCGCTCAACCGACAGCCTCTCCCATTAGAAAATGGCGTCAAAAGGAAGTCATACGGCTCTGAAGCGAACTTCCAGCCTCTCAGACAAATCGAGCGATCCTTGTCATCAAGGTCAAGGCAGAGCTTTTCCGTACAGGCTGAAGCTGCAAACCGAATCCAGTGGTCCAACTCAGAAACATTGGCTGAGGACAATGGGAATCTGACAGTAAATTCCTTGATCCTATTGCCATTATGGTTATGCAAGATCCCATTTACTTTCTGAACAAACTTTGTAGATTCAGCTTTCCACAAATGCAGATCTTTAAGGTAATTTGGGAGCTCTGGCTCTTGCATCCTGAGATTATGGGCATCAAGGATGAGACTGTCGACGTTCTTCCAGAGGTGTCTCCATCTGGTGGAAACACAGCCAGTCATTGCAGCCTCGCTTATTATCAGTAGGGAAAGAATTTTGATTAAAATGTCATCTGGCAATGCATTGATCCAATCACAGTTCTGCAGAAGAAATGACATATTAGGTAGTATGCAATTAGAAAGCATGTTAGCATCGTCACATCTTACAACTTATGTAGCCATAGAAAAGCGATGATGTCATGTGTGACAGGGCTTGGTTACACTGTCCATTGCTAAAAATTAATAACATACTTTTTCTTTCCTCGCTAATCTACAATTCTAACTTCAGATAAATGAAAACAAACATGGAAAGGGAACCCCTTGTATTGAGTAATCAACTTTCTATTAATTTGCACTACAGCAAGTGGAGGCAACAAATCAGGTAAATACAGGGTAAAAACATTACACATTCAACGATGAGTCTAAAGACATATTTTTTGTGTCATATAAAACATGTTTTCCACGCTAGTCAAACTTGAGGACCTAAAAATCCATGCCCGACTTATAAACCTGACCGGAGGGAGTAGTGTGTTTTTACATTTAATAATGACAAACCTTTCATTGAAGCTTAAACTGTTTGACACCTCAAGCTTAGGTATGATTTCAACATTTGGCATTGTGCCACTACTGTCAACTCGCACTAGTTTTCATGTTCAAGGTAATAAAATCAAATATTTGAGAGATATTCTTTAGTGGAAAACATAAATATCTTCTAACCATTCTATTTGAGCCGAAATAAATCTATATTGCTCAAATCAAACCACTTCCTTTCTCACTTCATCTGATTTTTCGGAGCAGTGATCTCCTAGAACTATTCTGAAATCAAACTCCAAGCAAACTGCGTTACTGGACTAGCATATACAGTTACTTATTTGTAATTAAGCGAAAGAATTAAAATGATTATATATTCGAAATGATTTTTCAAACCCAATGCAGAAAATTAGCTCAATACTTGGACAGATAGGAATGCACTTGGTCAAGATAATGTAAGATGTTGATAAAATACTTACCTGGACAGGCTGCTCATACTGTAAACGCGCCCTTTTGTTCGGCAGGACACAATCATCTAGAGAAAAGAAAACTATTACTGAGTTACGTGAATCAGTAGCATTCTACATATGTTCATGTGTAGTACAATGTACTAAGCTAAAGTCTTCCTCGCATCAAGAAAGGGTAGAATATGAACACTTGAGAGTGAAAAGATAAAAGTCTCTGTATTGTGCCACAGAGATATTTACTAAAAATGAAAAGCTTCATAATGCATGTTATCGTTTTGCTACTCTTTAGAGTGTAAATAGAAATTGATCCACTGCCTGTTTGTATTACCGTTTTGTAACTAAGTGTCTGGTTCGAATTTCAAAGTGCTAGAGTCTGCTCGCCTCCGTTTCTGACAAAACCCTAAATAAACTCCTGCCTCTTATTTTTCTACAGATCATTGTACCTTTCTCATAATCTAAGAGGCAAGGATGGAGGCATTGCATTGATAGATAAAAGAGAGCAGAGACGGTTACCTCTGGTGGACAGTGGCTGCGCTGACGCCGGCGGCGATGTGGAGTCCATGTCCATAGCGGGGTCTACTTTATTTTCTTTTGAGATAGAAGGAGGAACGTGTTTGCTTCTTTTCACTGGGCGGTCAACGAGTGTGGTTTCAACTGTTGACTACAGCAAGTGGAGGCAACAATTTAAGCAAATGCAGGGTAAAAACAGTAGTGCTTTCTTACAATTAATGATAAACTGTTGGCACCGTGTAATGACACCACTGCAAGATTGAATTGTTCTACCAATGCATAATCCATAATTAGGTTACTACTGTTTGACACCTCAAATTAGGTTACTACTGTCAACTTGCACTAGTTCTCATGTTCAAAAGGTAATAAAATCAAATATTTGAGAGATGTTCTTTTGTGGAAAACATAGATATCTTCTAACCATTATGCTTGAGCCGAAATAACTTTATATTGCTAAAATCAAATCACTTCCATTCTCCCTACATCTACTTCTTGGAAGCAATAATCTCCTAGAACTTTCTAAAATGAAACTCGAAGCAAACTGTGTCCGTGGACTAGCATATACAATTAACTATTGTATTCAAGCAAAAGAAATTACATGATGGTAATGGTTTTTCAAATCCCATGCAGAAAATTAGCCCAATATACTTTCTTATGAAATAAAGAAGGTCTGGAACAACTGTGTAAGTAATTATTTCCATGTATATGTCAAAGAACTATACCATGGGAGACAGAAAACCAAGAGATAGAAATACACTACTTCAAGATAATATAAGATGTTCACAGAATATATACCTGGTCAGTCTGCTTGACATCTTGCATGGGCATCCTCTTTTTCATTGGAAAACAATCATCTAGAGAAAGAGATAATGATCCAAAATTACACAACTCTGAAGTTCTCTATGTTCATGTGCAGTTGAATGTTATTAAAGTAAAAGATTTCTCGCATTAACAAAGAATCTATTCACACTTGTGGTGCTGATGTTTTCGTAGCTTTAACAATTCTATGTACTATGGATAAATTAACTAAATACAGAACTAACTGGATGACGTTCTATCAAAACCAGGGAAGTTAACAAGCCAAGCAAATACTTTACGAAAAGCTTCATTTGTTTCTGCTGGTTGTGAACTCCTACATGTAACCATATCTTCAAGGTTAAGTGATTAGGTGGTGTCGGCATTGTTCCACCACTGACGATGCCCCCTTCTTCAACAGAAAATAGATCCACGGCCAGTTCGTATTAGCAAACACTTAATCTGGTTCGAATTTCCTTCCATACTTTCTGTTCCTTTAAGCTAAATATTTACAGAGGAGGCAGCAATTTGCTCCAACATCACAAGGTGTACGCACAAGCCGAAACACCATCTCAAATTTTTATTTTGAGAGAAAAGGTGAATCAATGGCATCGAAATTAAACTCCAGATTTGTGCGTTTGGCATCTCAACTCGTTGGGAGCAAGGGGAGAAAGCACGCCTCTCGATGGCACCATAAGAATAGGAAGAACCGCGGACCCAGATGTGCGATCGAATTTCGACCAAACCCTAAATAAACCCATGCCTCCCGTTTTGCTATAGATTAATGGACTTTCTGTCATAATCTAAGTAGCAACGATCGGGGCATTGCATCGGATAGCTGAGAGAGAACAGAGACGGTTACCTCCGGTGGCCGGTGGCGTCGCTGACGCTGGCGACGATGCGGAGTCCATGTCCGTTGCAGGGGAGTACGAGTTCGCTTCTTTTCACTGTGGATCGGGCGTTCAAGGAGCGTGGCTTTAACAGTTCGACTGGACCGGACCAACCCGATCCTCAGCTTATTGGGCCTGGCCCAGTGCTTCGTGTCCGATGCATGCATACAGTACAAAACTACAGCCTAAAAAATAATACTACAACACCTTAATTTTTTTAACAATATACAACTCCCTCCGTCCCATAATATAAGAGTGCTTTTTACTCTAATACATTGACTTAATATTATGGGATGGACGGAGTATACTACATTGGTTTAATCAAAATAATACCTTGGCAAACTGAGGGTCGTAGCTCAGATTGTTTGGTTTCTTATGATGGAACTAGCCACCACTGGTGCTTGTATTTTACTGGAATTGTTTCTGACCTTCCGGCGATTCCGGCGATGTTCGTTCAGCGGGCGAAGATATTTCTTTCGACTACGAAGGCGCCTATAGTGACTTCATGGACTTCATTGTAATAATAAAACACTCCAGTGATACTCCTATGTGAGACAATGACGATTGTATGATGTTCGTATGTGTAACAATAATCTTTCTTTTGTTCAACTTGTAACATTTCATGATGTTCAAAAAATAATTGTATGTTCATATTTGCGGCAAACAGTACGGAATAACTCATTATCATTTAATAAGAGCAGAACTAAAGTCCAGAGGTACTATCAGAATGAAAGAAAAGATTCTAAGGAATAAAAAAGGAAAAATTGGGTCTATATATGTTCAATGGAATAAACATTCTCAAGAACAAGGAAAGCAATTTTATTTCCGTTTGCCCTACAAACTTATGCCCGGGTATATCAGAAAATAAAAGGGGCAGAAACTGAAAAGAATTTGATGGCTTATTCTCAATGGCTTATTTTTGCCGCAACTTTTTAGGGGATTATTTCCACTATAGCTTATGCACAGACCACAACTCAAGAGAGCCTTATTTAGCAAGGTGTACCTTTTCATTAAGCTGGATATCAGTAATATCCATTCATAATTAGTCGAGGTCTTATGCTGCAACGAATATATTAATCAGGATCACAAAACTCAACCTTATTATTGACGTCTTTGTAGCAGTGAGCTACTCCCTCCGTTTCAAAATAGATGACCCAACTTTATACTAAACTTTGTACAAAGTTAAGTCATCTATTTTGGGACGGAGGGAGTACAACCGTGCAAGGGATTTATTTTGTTTGATATACACTTGTTGTAACTCTACATACTCCTGCTTAAACACATGTGATATGTTTGCCAGCTTAATGTCATTGTCGCTGATGAAATCTTGGTTGCTGAACTGTTTGTGCGCACCATCTTCAGTTGAAGAACCGATATACCTCCAATATCTAACAACAAACAAATAACTCCTTTGGAATCACTATGCTTATTTCAGCTTAGAGAGAGAGAGAGAGAGAGAGAGAGAGAGAGAGAGAGAGAGAGAGAGAGAGAGTCTACATATAATCCCCACTTTAAACTTGCTAGTATCTATAGATTTTTCTAAAAGTCAAACTTTACATTGTTTGACCAAGTTTAGAGTGGAAATTATCTATATATACAATGCCACACATATACAATATGAAAATATGTCTCGCGGTGTATCTAGTGATATAAATTAAGTATTCCAGATGTAAACAGTTATCTCTAAAAAAATTGGTCAAAATTTACAAAATTTGACCGCTGACAAAAAACTATATGTAGTACTATGTTATGGAATGGACTCTTGTTGTTGCAAACGTTAACTCAATGCAGCCACCCAATCAAGCATTCTTCGACTCTTCAACTGTGTCTTCTTGGCTGCTTTATCTTGACGTTATCTTGACGTTCGCTGCTTGGACGACATCTTCTAGGTGAGGGCACCTTGAATGATGTTGGATTATGCACATGAAACTGAGGTTACTGCAGGGGGGTTAATGAGGAGTTGGTGCATTTGAGGCATTCAAGTTGGAAAGGTTGAGAGGAAAAGTTGATGGAACAATAAAAATGTTATGCTTGCAGGGGCACAAGGTCTTGTCAAACAAAATATGGTGGTGTTTGTTTAGTTTTTGTTAATGGCGTGAGCTTTTGGGACTACATGTTGGTGCAAGGATTTCTAGAGTGTGAAGAGGGGAGAGTCGGAAAGGAGGTGTGACACCATCACCCATTCACCAACTCCCCTTGATAGATGATATATATACTACTCCCACGGTTCTAAATTAAGTGTATCAACTTCAGACAACTTTCTAAAGTTGTACTAAAATTGAGACACTTATTTTAGGACGGAGGGAGTACCAATTAGAGGCTACCCTAGGTCCTTAAGATCTTTGGGTTTTATATTTGAGTTGTGATCGAACGAAGATTAAACTTTTCCAAGAGAACCGTGCGAGCCTTCCGCAAATCAAACTGTTGAGTTGGTCACGTGGAATATTATGTCAACATATAATAATCAAACACAAACATGTTTATATTGTTGGTTGGGCCTGTCGATCCAAACCCGTGATACATATGTACGAGCAATCAAAATGATCCAAATTAAGCCACCATATTCAGAGTATCTAGGAAGGTGCACATGCACGTTCCCTACTGTGACATGTGAAGATTACACGAGGCATCAAGATCTAAATACACAATAATAGTATATGTTATTTCTTGAACAACTACTACTTTGCTATAATTGTATTTTCCGATTTAGTGTAAAAAGGGACAGAATAATCACAATGTGACATGCTGATTGTCATAAATAGTTAGATGACTAATTTACATGAAACAAACCTACGGTTGTATGCACGTAACGACATTATTTGATTCCGCCCACACAATAAACATATAACGAGTATTATATATTTGAACCAAGAACAATTGTGTTTTCGCATAATTTGGTAACATAAATATTAGTAGTGAATCCGGACTCCTTGTGAACACCTTTAGCCCTCCTGCACTTTCCATCATTTTATTACCCTCTTTCAGCGCACCTTAATTCTTGTTTACACACTCTTGTAATATTTTCACTTTCACACCGCTTTGATTGAGATTTAAAATAATTTGCATGCACTTTCTGATAAACCTCTATTAGAGGCAAAAGTGTTGGGGAACGTAGTAATTTCAAAAAATTTCCTACGCACACGCAAGATCATGGTGATGTATAGCAACGAGAGGGGAGAGTGTTGTCTACGTACCCTCGTGAGACCCAAGCGAAGCGATCACAACGTAGAGGAAGTAGTCGACGTTCTCCTCGCGATCCGACCGATCCCGCGCGTTACTCCGGCGCCCGAGTTCTTGACACACGTACAGCTCGATGACGTCCCTCGTACTCCGATCCAGCCGAGTGTCGAGGGAGAGTTTCGTCAGCACGACAGCGTGGTGACGATCTTGATGTTTCACCGGTGCTGGGCTTCGCCTAAGCTTCGCAACGGTATAACCGAGGTGGAATATGGTGGAGGGGGGCACCGCACACGGCTAAGGAACGATCCGTAGATCAAACTTGTGTGTTATGGGGTGCCCCCCTGCCCCTGTATATAAAGGAGGGAGGGGGGAGGCCGGCCGGCCTAGATAGGGCGCGCCGGGAGGAGTCCTACTCCCACCGGGAGTAGGACTCCCCCCCTTTCCTAGTTGGAATAGGATTGGGGGGAGGGGGAAGAGGAGAGGGGGCGCCGCCCCCCTCCTTGTCCTATTCGGACTGGGGGAGAGGGCGCGCGGCCACCTCCTGGCCGGCCCCTCCTCTTCTCCCTCGAGGCCCACCGAGGCCCATTTACCCCCGGGGGGTTCCGGTAACCTCCCGGTTCTCCGGTAAATTCCTGTTTTCGCCCGGAACCATTCCGAACTCCAAACATAGGCTTCCAATATATCAATCTTTATGTCTCGACCATTCCGAGACTCCTCGTCATGTCCGTGATCACATCCGGGACTCCGAACTTCTTCGGTACATCAAAACTCATAAACTCATAATAACTGTCATCGAAACCTTAAGCGTGCGGACCCTACGGTTCGAGAACAATGTAGACATGACCTAGAACTATTCATGGTCAATAACCAATAGCGGGACCTGGATGCCCATATTGGTTCCTACATATTCTACGAAGATCTTTATCGGTCAGACCGCATAACAACATACGTTGTTCCCTTTGTCATCGGTATGTTACTTGCCCGAGATTCGATCGTCGGTATCCAATACCTAGTTCAATCTCGTTACCGCAAGTCTCTTTACTCGTTCCGTAATACATCATCTCACAGCTAACTCATTAGTTGTAATGCTTGCAAGGCTTAAGTGATGTGTATTACCGAGAGGGCCAGAGATACCTCTCCGACGATCGGAGTGACAAAACCTAATCTCAAATACGCCAACCCAACATCGCCTTTGGAGACACCTGTAGTACTCCTTTATAATCACCCGATTACGTTGTGACGTTTGGTAGCACCAAAGTGTTCCTCCGCAAACGGAGTTGCATAATCTCATAGTCATAGGAACATGTATAAGTCATGAAGAAAGCAATAGCAACATACTAAACGATCGGGTGCTAAGCTAACGGAATGGGTCATGTCAATCAGATCATTCAACTAATGATGTGATCCCGCTAATCAAATAACAACTCTTTGTTCATGGTTAGGAAACATAACCATCTTTGATTAACAAGCTAGTCAAGTAGAGGCATACTAGTGACACTCTGTTTGTCTATATATTCACACATGTATTATGTTTCCGGTTAATACAATTCTAGCATGAATAATAAACATTTATCATGATATAAGGAAATAAATAATAACTTTATTATTGCCTCTAGGGCATATTTCCTTCAGTCTCCCACTTGCACTAGAGTCAATAATCTAGATCACATCACCATGTGATTAATCATCGATAGTTCACATCATCATGTGATTAACACCCATAGTTCACATCGCCATGTGACCAACACCCAAAGGGTTTACTAGATTCAGCAATCTAGTTCACATCGCTATGTGATTAGCACCCAAAGAGTACTAAGGTGTGATCATGTTTTGCTTGTGAGAGAGTCTTAGTCAACGGGTCTTTCACGTTCAGATCCGTTATGTATTTTTTGCAATTTTTCTATGTCTACAATGCTCTGCACGAAGCTACTCTAGCTAATTGCTCCCACTTTCAATATGTATCTAGATCGAGACTTAGAGTCATCCGGATCGGTGTCAAAACTTGCATCGACGTAACCCTTTACGCATTTAACCTTTGTCACTTCCATAATCGAGAAACACATCCTTATTCCACTAAGGATAATTTTGACCGCTGTCCGATGATCTACTCCTAGATCACTATTGTACTCCTTGCCAAACTCAGTGCAGGGTAAACAATAGATCTGGTACACAGCATGGCATACTTTATAGAACCTATGGCCAAGGCATAGGGAATGACTTTCATTCTCTTTCTATCTTCTGCCATGGTCGGGTTTTGAGTTTTACTCAATTTCACACCTTGTAACACAGGCAAGAACTCTTTCTTTGACTGTTCCATTTTGAACTACTTCAAAATCTTGTCAAGGTATGTACTCATTGAAAAAACTTATCAAGCATATTGATCTATCTCTATAGATCTTGATGCTCAATATGTAAGTAGCTTTACCGAGGTCTTTCTTTGAAAAACTCCTTTCAAACACTCCTTTATGCTTTGCAGAATGATTCTACATTATTTCCGATCTACAATATGTCATTCACATATACTTATCAGAAATGCTGTAGTGCTCCCACTCACTTTCTAGTAAATACAGGCTTCACCATAAGTCTGTACAAAACTATATGCTTTGATCAACTCATCAAAGCGTATATTCCAACTCCGAGATGCTTGCACCAGTCCATAGATGGATCGCTGGAGCTTGCACACTTTGTTAGCTCTCTTTGGATCGAAAAACTCTTCCTCCAGAAAACCATTCAGGAATGCAGTTTTTACATCCATTTGCCAAATTTCATAAATTGTGGCAATTGCTAACATGATTCGGACAGACTTAAGCATCGCTACAGTTGAGAAAATCTCATTGTAGTCAACATCTTGAACTTTGTCGAAAAACCTTTTGCAACAAGTCGAGCTTTGTAGATAGTAACACTACTATCAACGTCCGTCTTCCTCTTGAAGATCCATTTATTTTCTATGGTTTGCCGATCATCGGGCAAATCCATCAAAGTCCATACTTTGTTCTCATACATGGATCATATCTCAGATTTCATGGTCTCAAACCATTTTGCGGAATCTGGGCTCATCATCGCTTCCTCATAGTTCGTAGGTTTGTCATGGTCAAGTAACACGACCTCCAGAACAGGATTACCGTACCACTCAGTGCGAATCTCACTGCTTTTACCTACGAGGTTCGGTAGTAACTTGATCTGAAGTTACATGATCATCATCATTAACCTCCTCACTAATTGGTATAGTAGTCACAAGAACAGATTTCTATGATGAACTACTTTCCAATAAGGGAACAGGTACAGTTACCTCATCAAGTTCTACTTTCCTCCCACTCACTTCTTTCGAGAGAAACTCCTTCTCTAGAAAGGATCCATTTTTAAGCAACGAATATCTTGCCTTCGGATCTGTGATAGAAGGTGTACCCAACAATTTCCTTTGGGTATTCTATGAAGACGCACTTCTCGATTTGGGTTCGAGCTTATCAGATGAAACTTTTCACATAAGCATCGCAACTCCAAACTTTAAGAAACGACAACTTTGGTTTCTTGCTAAACCACAGTTCATATAGTGTCGCCTCAACGGATTTAGATGGTGCCCTATTTAACGTGAATGCAGCTGTCTCTAATGCATGATCCCAAAACGATATTGGTAAATCGGTAAGAAACATCATAGATTGTACTATATCCAATAAAGTACGGTTATGACGTTCGGACACACCATTATGATGTGGTGTTCGGTGGCATGAATTTGTGAAACTATTCCACATTGTTTTAATTGAAGACCAAACTCGTAACTCAAATATTTGTCTCCGCGATCAGATCGTAGAAACCTTATTTTCTTGTCACGATGATTTTTCCACTTCACTCTGAAATTCTTTGAACCTTTCAACTATTTCAGACTTATGTTTCATCAAGTAGATATACCCATATCTGCTCAAATCATCTGTGAAGGTCAGAAAATAATGATACTTGCCACGAGCATCAACACTCATTGGATCGCATACATCGGTATGTATTATTTCCAATAAGTCAGAGCTTGTTCCATTGTTCCGAGAACGGAGTTTTAGTCATCTTGCCCAAAAGGCACGGTTCGCAAGCATCAAGTGATTCATAATCAAGTGATTCCAAAATCCCATCAGCATGGAGTTTCTTCATGCGCTTTACACCAATATGACCTAAACGGCAGTGCCACAAATAAGTTGCACTATCATTATTAACTTTGCATCTTTTGGTTTCAATATTATGATTATATGTATCACTACGATCGAGATCCAATGAACCATTTTCATTGGGTGTGTAACCATATAAGGTTTTATTCATGTAAACAGAACAACAGTTTATTCTCTTACTTAAATGAATAACCGCTTTGCAATAAACACGATCAAATCATATTCATGCTCAACGCAAACACCAAATAACATTTATTTAGGTTCAACACTAATCCCGAAAGTATAGGGAGTGTGCGATGATGATCATATCAATCTTGAAACTACTTTCAACACACATCGTCACTTCACCCTTAACTAGTTTCATTTATTCGCAACTCCGTTTGAGTTACTACTCTTAGCAACTGAACCAGTACCAAATCCCGAGGGGTTGCTATAAACACTAGTAAAGTACACATCAATAACATGCATATCAAATATACCTTTGTTTACTTTGCCATCCTTCTTATCCGCCAAATACTTGGGGTAGTTCTGCTTCCAGTAACCAGTCCCTTTGCCGTAGAAGCACTTAGTCTCAGGCGTAGGTCTAGACTTGGGCTTCTTCACTTGAGCAACTTGCTTGCCGTTCTTCTTGAAGTTCCCTTCTATCCCTTTGCCCTTTTCTTGAAACTAGTGGTCTTGTTAACCATCAACACTTGATGTTCTTTCTTGATTTCTACCTTCATCGATTTCATCATCATGAAAAACTCGGGAATCATTTTCATCATCCCTTGCATACTATAGTTCATCACGAAGTTCTACTAACTTGGTGATGGTGACTAGAGAATTCTGTCAATCACTATCTTATCTCGGAAGATTAACTCCCACTTGATTCAAGCGATTGTAGTACCTGACAATCTGAGCACATGCTCACTAGTTGAGCGATTCTCCTCCATCTTTTAGCTATAGAACTTGTTGGAGACTTCATATCTCTCAACTCGGTATTTGCTTGAAATATTAACTTCAATTCTGGAACATCTCATATGGTCCATGATGTTCAAAACATCTTTGAAGTCCCGAGTCTAAGCCATAAAGCATGGTGCACAAAACTATCAAGTAGTCATCATATTGAGCTAGCCAAACGCTCATAACGTCAGATCCGCTCCTGCAATAGGTCCGTCACCTAGCGGTGCATCAAGGACATAATTCTTACGTGCAGCAATGAGGATAAACCTCCGATCACGAATCGAATCCGCATCATTGCTACTAACATTTTTCAACATAATTTTCTAGGAACATATCAAAAAACAAACATATGAAAGCAACAACGCGAGCTATTGATCTACAACATAATTTGCAAAATACTACCAGGACTAAGTTCATGATAAATTTAAGTTCAATTAATCATATTACTTAAGAACTCCCACTTAGACAGACATCTCTCTAGTCATCTAAGTGATCACGCGATCCAAATCAACTAAACCATAACCGATCATCACGTGAAATGGAGTAGTTTTCAATGGTGAACATCTTATGTTGATCATATCTACTATATGATTCACGCCGACCTTTCGGTCTCCGTGTTCCGAGGCCATATCTGCATATGCTAGGCTCGTCAAGTATAACCCGAGTATTCTGCGTGTGCAAAACTGGCTTGCACCCGTTGTAGATGGACGAGAGCTTATCACACCCGATCATCACGTGGTGTCCGGGCACGATTTAACTTTGGCAACGGTGCATACTCGGGAGAACACTTCTTGATAATTTAGTGAGAGATCATCTTATAATGCTACCGTCAATCAAAGCAAGATAAGATGCATAAAGGATAAACATCACATGCAAATCAATATAAGTGATATGATATGGCCATCATCATCTTGTGCTTCATGATCTCCATCTTGCAGCACCACCATGATCACCATCGCCACCGCGCGACACCTTGATCTCCATCGTAGCATCGTTGTCGTCTCGCCAAACTTATGCTTCTACGACTATCGCTACCGCTTAGTGATAAAGTAAAGCATTACAGGGCGATTGCATTGCATACAATAAAGCGACAACCATATGGCTCCAGCCATTGCCGATAACCGGTTACAAAACATGATCATCTCATACAATAAAATATAGCATCACGTCTTGACCATATCACATCACAGCATGCCCTGCAAAAACAAGTTAGACGTCCTCTACTTTGTTGTTGCAAATTTTACGTGGCTGCTACGGGCTTAAGCAAGAACCAGTCTCACCCACGCATCAAAACCATAACGATACTTCGTCAAATAGACTCGTTTAACCTTCTCAAGGACCGGGCGTATACACTCAGTTCAACTAAAGTGAGAGAGACAGACACCCACCAGTCACCTTTAAGCAACGAGTGCTCGTGGCGGTGAAACCAGTCTCGCGAAGCGTCACGCGTAATGTCGGTCGGGCCGCTTCATCTCACAATACCGCTGAACCAAAGTATGACATGCTGGTAGGTAGTATGACTTGTATCGCCCACAACTCACTTGTGTTCTACTCGTGCAAAACATCAAACCATAAAAACCTAGGCTCGGATGCCACTGTTGGGGAACGAGTAATTTCAAAAATTTCCTACGCACACGCAAGATCATGGTGATGTATAGCAACGAGAGGGGAGAGTGTTGTCTACGCCCTCGTGAGACCGGCGGAAGCGATCACAACATAGAGGAAGTAGTCGACGTTCTCCTCGCGATCCGACCGATCCCGCGCCGTTACTCCGCGCCCCGAGTTCTTGACACACGACAGCTCGATGACGTCCCTCGACTCGATCCAGCCGAGTGTCGAGGGAGAGTTTCGTCAGCACGACGGCGTGGTGACGATCTTGATGTTTCACCGGCGCAGGGCTTCGCCTAAGCTTCGCGACGGTATGACCGAGGTGGAATATGGTGGAGGGGGGCACCGCACACGGCTAAGGAACGATCCGTAGATCAAACTTGTGTGTTATGGGGTGCCCCCCTGCCCCTGTATATAAAGGAGGGAGGGGGGAGGCCGGCCGGCCTAGATAGATAGGCGGCGGGAGGAGTCCTACTCCCACGGGAGTAGGACTCCCCCTTCCTAGTTGGAATAGGATTGGGGGAGGGGAAGAGGAGAGGGCGCCCCCCTCCTTGTCCTATTCGGACTGGGGGAGAGGGCGCTGCCACCTCCTGGCCGGCCCTCCTCTTCTCCCTCGAGGCCCACCGAGGCCCATTTACCCCGGGGTTCCGTAACCTCCGGTTCTCCCATAAATTCCTTTTTACTCGAACCATTCTCGAACTCCAAACATAGGCTTCCAATATATCAATCTTTATGTCTCGACCATTCCGAGACTCCTCGTCATGTCCGTGATCACATCCGGGACTCCGAACTTCTTCGGTACATCAAAACTCATAAACTCATAATAACTGTCATCGAAACCTTAAGCGTGCGGACCCTACGGTTCGAGAACAATGTAGACATGACCTAGAACTATTCATGGTCAATAACCAATAGCGGGACCTGGATGCCCATATTGGTTCCTACATATTCTACGAAGATCTTTATCGGTCAGACCGCATAACAACATACATTGTTCCCTTTGTCATCGGTATGTTACTTGCCCGAGATTCGATCGTCGGTATCCAATACCTAGTTCAATCTCGTTACCGGCAAGTCTCTTTACTCGTTCCGTAATACATCATCTCACAGCTAACTCATTAGTTGTAATGCTTGCAAGGCTTAAGTGATGTGTATTACCGAGAGGGCCAGAGATACCTCTCCGACGATCGGAGTGACAAAACCTAATCTCAAATACGCCAACCCAACATCCGCCTTTGGAGACACCTGTAGTACTCCTTTATAATCACCCGATTCGTTGTGACGTTTGGTAGCACCAAAGTGTTCCTCCGTAAACGGAGTTGCATAATCTCATAGTTACAGGAACATGTATAAGTCATGGATAAAAGCAGTAGCAACATACTAAACGATCGTGTGCTAAGCTAATGGAATGGGTCATGTCAATCAGATCATTCAACTAATGATGTGACCTTGTTAATCAAATAACAACTCTTTGTTCATGGTTAGGAAACATAACCATCTTTGATTAACAAGCTAGTCAAGTAGAGGCATACTAGTGACACTCTGTTTGTCTATATATTCACACATGTATTATGTTTCCGGTTAATACAATTCTAGCATGAATAATAAACATTTATCATGATATAAGGAAATAAATAATAACTTTATTATTGCCTCTAGGGCATATTTCCTTCAAAAAGACCATTTCTTAAGTTCTCTGTCGGACTGAGACTATTCACTACTAGGGAGAACCCTAGTAATAGCGTGGGTTGAAATCCTACAACTAGTGTGTAGTAGTAGGATGGGCCAAACCTGCGCTACTGCTAACCCACCTAGCAATAGCATGGGCCAAACTTGCGCTACTGTTATCCTACCAAAAACTAGCGTGGGTGTAACCAGCTACTGCTATAATTTCCTGTATTTTTATTTTCTTTTACGCATTTGCGTTGTATTTGTACAAATTTTATAAAGTAGTCTCATCATACAATTTTATGATCATGATGAGTTATTATATTATTGGATGAGAAAAACCCGGATTAGAATCAAGTGGATGAATCCAAAGTGACCTAGTTGGATTAGTAGGACGTCCGGAATGATATAATAACTCATCATGATCATAATAACAACTCATCATCATCATCATCACCATCATCATCATGATAATATATAACTCATCATCTTCATAGTCATAACAACTCATGCATCATCATAACAACTCCTCATAATCATCATCTATGAGTCATACGACAACTCATCATTCTACGTAATACATTGTAACACATAACTCATTAGCATAATAACTAATCATCATAGTCATAGTCATAATCAACACTAGCTAATTGTTCTCCTAGGTTAAAGCTCATAAAACAGGTAAACTGGTCCATCTTCAAAATGGATAATGGAGATCCACCTGTCGCCAACTTCTCACGTGTGCACACGCATGTTGTCTCCAATCGGTTGCGTGCGCGCCTTCATTAGTTTGCTCCATTCTTTGATATTGAGCCTTCCATCTTTCAAAGAAATAGAGTATGCACTTTGGTGAGCCGTCGGCGGAAACGGTTGTAAGCTAACCATGTACATACTCCCTTCGATAAGCATCATGTGAGGCACAACCTCGCTCGGGACCTTCTGTTGAACAATATAGTAACATATATAGTTAGCAATGTAGTTTACTTAAGAAGAATGTTTGCAATGAGGTTACCATCATTAACAAAATCATACCAAGGTTTTGGCAATGAGGTTACCATCAAGCAACTGATGGACTAGTGGCACGTATCCAGTATAATTTGGGCTGAGAAAGTATTTGGTCTTAATAGTCTTAACATCATCTATAAATGAGACAAGATATACTTTCTCCTCACAATTAAGCTGGGAGCCATAGCTACAGAACGTCATGTCCACAACTTTCCGAGTATTTTCTGAAGATAAGAAATAAGCTGACAATTATGAATAAACAAGTTTAGTAGTGATGAACACCAAATATTTTTAAATAAAAAATATAATTTACTTAACATATTAGTTTGACAAACTCACATTTAGGAAAAACAGGAGGCATATCCACGTCGACCCAATTGTCGATATTATCTTCAATATCTTCATCTTCGGGCGAATATCAGAAGTTATTTGCATGTCCTCCGTAAATTCATAGGCCTTGCAGAGGGCTCCCCAAGTTGAGCAACCGAAATAGGATTTATTAAGAGCATTGTAAAGCTTAACTTGAAAAGCATAACCATGCTTAGTCCTGAGGTAAGCTCTCCTCGTCTCCATATTCTGAAAGTCTTCGAAACCAAGTTTCTCCAAGACATAAGGTCTTGCATGGCAGGGGATGTACTACTCGAATTGAAAAAGAATAGAAATTACACGTTTTAGCAAAGAATCACAAGTCATGATTAATTACGAAGAAATACTTGTCGTCGTTGCGTACCATGCAAACATCGAAGGTCTCTTCTAGCTTGATGGTGAAGTACCTACCATTTTGCAGATGAGGCATCCTGTCACATATACCCCGGTCGTCGTAGCAGTATTCACACTACGGGATCCTATCATCGTCAGACATTTCCTATGTTCAAAATTTAAAGATTATAAATCGACGACAATTACCAGGAACTCAACACACATATCATTATTATTCATGATGGGTTGAGTTTTGGTCTATCGATTCTTCCTTGAAAACTGTCATCTCAATGGTATATATGGTGGGCACTCTCTCTCTGATATATTGGATCGTCGGTGATGGTCGCTCCTTCCTTCGTTCCCGAGTGCATTACACCAAAATGTCTAGAGCACGGGAACGAAGGAGAAGCGACCCCCAAGACAACATGTAGCTCGTACTCTCATTTGAAAGTGCTTTACCCCCAAAATGTCTAGCACCTTCGAATAAAGAAGAAGCTACCCCCACGACAACAGTAGGGATTCTTCCTCTCTCATATATGGTGGACACTCCCTCATAGATAATTCGACCGTCGGTGATGGTCGCTTCCTCTCCTTCTCTCGTGCATTACCAAGGTATATCACGAGAAGAAGGAAGAGAAGTGACCCTTACGACAACATTCAACATTCTTCTTCTCTCATATATGGTGGACACTCTCTCTCACTGATTTTTTGACTGTAATGTATGGAGCCCCAACAGACTTAAAGTCAACCCGAAATTTCGGTTAATTCTCTTTCCCGCAAACCTAGGGTACATGATATTTCCTACATATTCTAGCACAAGTCATGCTAAAATTCACGGAAAAAATCCGACATGAACTTTGCTAAAACAAGACATATAGAGGACCTGAAATTTGCCGGAACGGAAGTGAATCAACATTCCGGCAAAACATAGGCCACTCGGAGGTGTTCCCTGCAAAATCAATCCATGCATCCATTTTGTCGGATGTTTTCAAAATCAATAATGAAACAAAAGTGCAACAATCAATAATGCATCCATTCTAGCAAACATACACATACATCTACCTATATACTAAAATAAAACTAACCAAATACTAAAAAAAGAGTAGATGGAGGTGCTCACGGTGGTGAGACGGGACCGAGCAGGAGAGGGAGACACGATGGCGAGAAATCCCGCATAGTCCACCGACTGGAAAATTATATCATCAATATAATTGGCAACAACAATTTTCTATTCTATTACTATTTTTACTAAAAATATAATTGAAAAGACCTACATTTACTAAAAATATAATTGAAAATACCTACATTTACTAAAAAATACCCTAGTTCTAACCCTAACATATATCCATCCATCCATCTATATATCCATCCATCTGTCTATTTATGCAATGTATCAAAAATACCCTAGTTCTAACCCTAACCTAGTTCTAATCCATCCATTTATGCAATGCAGGAGGGAGGGAGGGAGGGATGGAGGGAGAGGGTCAGAGGGAGAGGGTGGGAGGGAGGGAGGGATAGATGGAGAGTATCGGAGGGAGGGGGAGAAGGGAGGGATGGAGGGAGAGGGTGGGAGGAAGACATACCGGGGAGCGACGGTGACAGCACTAGTGGGTGGCGGCAGCGGGGGTAGATGGAGAGGACGGTGAGAGTGGAGAGGGAGAGTGAGGCCGTACTCGTGGCTGGAGAGGATAAGGTGGGATTAGCAGTAGCGCGGGTCAACGGCCCACACTACTGCTAGTCCACTTAGTTGTAGTGCTGGGCGGTAGCCCACGCTACTGCTAAGTTGGACAGGTGAGCTAGGCCCAGGCTGGCTGCAGTAGCACCGCTCACAGGGTGTCCCGCGCTACTGCTAACTGCCTTAGTAGTACCGCTGGGCTGTGACCAATGATGCCACTACGGGTAGCGCCGATGAGTACGGGACGGTGGGGGGGGGGGGCACTTAGCAGCAGCGGGGTGACGCGGTCCAGCGCTACTACTACGAACTTACCTGTAGCACTGGCACACGTCACGCGCTACTGATATATAGCTGTAGTGCTGCCCCTTTACCCCGCGCTACTGCTAAGGTTCTATCTATAAACTTTCTCCTAGGCTAGTAGGGATTACCACGAAAATGCTACAACTATACTATATGCACTTGCATGCCATCAGAAAAAAAGATTGTAATGCACTAATTTAAGAATAAGTTTTTGGAGCATGTTGGCCAAAATCTTGGTTATCATCTTGCTGGAGTAATTCAAAAAGGAAACAGGTCTGAAATCATTATCCGAAATTGCGGAGTCATTTTTGGAATTAGAGTAACGAAAGAAGAGTTAATGCTATAAATATTGATTGAACCATGGTTAAACTCGTCAAACAATGGACATGAATCATGGGCAATAGTCTCCCAACAGGGTTTAACAAAATAAGAATTAAAACCATCTAGGTCCGGGGATTCGTGAGAGGGAAATTCCTGATTGCTTTATCAATTTCCACTTTGGTGAAAGATTGCTCTAAAAAAGTAGACCATCATTTCTCACAAGCAAAGAATCTAAATTCCGTAGGTTGAAAGTTGGGACAGTATAGCCAGTTCTTTGCTTGACGGATCTACCAAGGAAATCAGCCTTGGCATGATGTTCTGCTCATCTCTTAATATAGCTAGGTGATTATTTCTGAATATAATTGATACCTTTGCATGATTTTATTTTAGTTTGCTTCCCCTAGTTGTGCCCATATAATAGTATCTCTTTCTTTCCAGTAGATCTGCTGGTGTGAGAGAAGCTGAAGGAGATGATTCTGGAGGATTTTTCTATTGTTCCATATATTAATTGCAAGATTTCTGAATTCTTCAATAGTGTCATAGAATCAAATAACCGAGTTGGTAGCTTTCATAGTGGTGAGAGATGAGAAATATTTTTTGAACAAAGTTTTAAACCTTTTTTGGTCTTTTGAAATTTGCAGTTAATTCTTTGGAAGTACTCCCTCTATTCATATAAATAGGGCCTAATGCATTTTTGGAGGCTAACTTTGACCACAATATATTGCATGCAAATTACCCAAAGCATACCATCAAAATCGTATGTGAAAGGAGCTTCCAATGATATAATTTTTACATACTATTAATCTTATCAATAGTCAAAGGCAGTCTCAAAAAACGCATTAGGCCCTAAATATATGGACGGAGGGAGTATCATGTTCATGAATTTGTTGATCCCAAATATTCTTAAAAGTCTCTTCAGTGTCTAGGTGTTGCAGCCAGTAAATTTCAAACCAGAAAATAGAGGACACATGAATAGATGTACCAGTCCTAGTGAAACAAGGGATGTGGTCAAAAATAGGCCTAGCCAAAGGAATAGCCATAGTGTTTGGATAATTCATCATCTACGATTCGGAGAAGAATACCCAATTGAGCTTTTCCAAGAGAGGATCACTCTGCATATTGCTCTAAGTAAACATTCTGCCTCCAAGGGGAATTTCAAGAAGAGCAAGGGAATTGATTGCTTCATTGAAAGCAAACATGTCATGTGCATTACCACATTCTCTATTTTTTTTTCTCGGGGTATCTAACATAATTGAAATCTCCAACCACCAACCAATCCTGATCATTTGGCATATGCACATTTTGGAATCAGTCAATGAAAGTAGTTAAGTTTTTTAGCGTGACAGGTCCATATGTATTGGTTAGAATCGAAGACTCACCTAAGTGTACACTGAGGTGAACCTGATGGATATAGAAAATTCATTCTGAAATAAAGGTTCTCTAGAAAAGGCAGCATCATTCCAAGCCACGGAGACCACTAGAGGCCTCTAGAGAGGGCAAGAAATCAAATCTGCTAAATATTTTTGGACCATATAGTCAATAAGACAAGATTTCAATAACAAGTACAAGGCGTGATCTTATGGTATATGATATTGTACACGGTACACATATGGAAATCACTGTAGCTGCATATGAAAAGCACTCTAACTGCATACTACTTTTTCGAAAGGAAAGTTCCACTGGTATCATAAGGTAACAAGACATAACCGCCTTGCTATTCTATGATCTGCCCGGGACTTCTCTTTGGAAGATGACAAGGCGCTCCTTTATTTATGCATCCTTAGAGCGAGCACACAACAATCCACAACATATGTAAGCATCTTACTTTGGGAGCACAGCCTTATGGATAGACCTCAATGACAGCTCGAGCTCCCAGCTTCTTGACAATCTTATAGCCACTGAACCCTGCCTTGGTGAAGATATCGCTCCAGTCCTTCTCCTCCCGCTGTCGGCCTCTCGTCATCACGAGCATGAGCATATCCATGAGATGCTGGGTTTCCAGCATTGGCCCTGCAGAAACCGATCCAAGCACAATGTCTATAACGATGACTTTTCCTCCTGCTTCTCGGGGAGGAACGGCCTTCTTGCATTGTGCGAGGATTTTGATGCAATCCTCGTCGCTCCAGAAGTGCAGAACAAGCTGCATTACCATGCATGGATAAACTTGTAGTTTAAGGTCAATCAAGCTTGACTAGCTAGGATGGAAATATGAAGGGATTCTTGTTAATTTGTTAAGCTGATATTATTTCAAAATTGAAAAGTAATCAATTGTGGCCGCTTCAAAATTTCACCTGGAATAAATAAAAATTATGGAAGAATGTGCAACATTCATGTATACGGTACCTTGAGCAACACAGCTTGAGCAGGTGGGACGACGTGGAACAGGTCACCGGAAACATACTTAACCGCTCCTTCTTCTTGAGCGGGAAGAAGAACTTTGTCCATGACCTTTGGAAGGTCCAGCACAGTGCACTTGATGTGCGGATAGGCCTCGACGATGGACCTGGCCGTAGTCCCATCACCACCGCCGCAGTCAGTGAGAGTCTCAAGCCCCTCAAACAGCTCACTGCACTGCCGGAGCACGGGGCCGATCCCCATGTGGTCGTGGGCAGCGACGGCGTCGTGGATCAGCTGATCCATCTCCGGGTCGAGGAGCGCCATGCTCTCCTCGAAGATGGCCGCGCCATGCACGTCCTCGAACGGCGAGGGAACGGGTCCATCGAAGTCCTTCCTGAACCAATCCGCCAGCCCCATGGCGGCCTCGACATAGTAGCGCGAGGCCGCAGCGCGCACGATGGCGGTCTGGCTGGCGTCGCCGTCGATGCGGACGCCGTCCACGAGGAGGTAGGAGAGCGGGTTGAGGCGGTACGTTCCGGCGTCGGTGGCGCTGAAGACGCCGGCCGTGGCGAGCTGGCGCAGCAGGCGGGCGAGGAACGGCAGCTTGGACGCGGGGAGGGACAGGGCGGCGACGAGCTCGGACGGGGACGCGGCGCCGCCGAGGCGGTGGATGGCGGTGGGGACGCCGAGGTCGACGGCGCAGCGGAGCGACATGGGCGTGAGGTAGCAAAGGCTGTGGCGCCACAGGTCCGACTGCGCCTGGAGCAGCTCGTCGTCGGTGGGGACGAACACCTTCTCGGTCTGACCTGCCATTGCCGACGACTCTATCTCTATCTCTGAGTGTTGTGCGTGCTGTGCTCTCCGATCTGCTTATGGAGAAATGAGGGATGGAGGACTGCTATAATATAGCAATGCCTTTGCTGTCATTTCACGTGGAACGCGAGGGTGACGACCATGGCACTATCGCTGTCGACGGGGTAGCGTTAGATCGTAGAACACGAAAGAGAAATGAATGACCAAGGCTATGGCCCATGGGCCATGGCGCGCATCATGCATGATCCAAGGGGAAGGGCCTTTGGCCGGTGGTTTAGCTAGGGTTTCGAGTGTATCTTTGAAAAAACTAACAGCTAGCATAAATACAAATCAGAAAGGGCGGAGTGGCTACCACGTAGGGCCCTGGAAGATGACAGCACAAGCACTGGCATTATATTGGTTGAGGCGACGGCACGCTCGTGGTGCAGGTGCTGAGTTTTTTAAGTCATGTAGGTACGGATCTGGACAGATTATCTTCATTTTATTTTCATTTCATTTTCATTTCATTTGGTTGCCACCAACTGCAGAATGCCTGGTGAGGATATGCTCGGCTTCAGAAATCAGAATAATTGCTTTGTGCGATCCTCTAGCTCTAGGCGAGAATTATTTTTGGGAAATGCCCCCCTTCAAATCATGATTAGGACGCGCCGCGTGGGGGAAATATCTGATACTCCCACCCTAGGGTGCTCCCGGTGCTCCAAAGGTAGCACTTTTTTAAATGTTCAAAAATTCTGAAAAAAAATCCAGCGCATTGACACAACACCAAAGTATGTTATCAAAAAATTTGAAATCAAAATTCGAAACATAGCATGAGAAACATACATGACAAATTCGACAGTAAATAGTACACAACATAAGTTGGGTTTTAGATTAGGCCCATTATCACATTCATGTCCATTTTGTCATTTTTGTATGTCGAGCAATGTTCCGAATTTTGATTTGATTTTTTTTTGACAACATACGTTGATGTTGTGTCAATGTGCTGGATTTTTTTTGGAATTTTTTGAACAATTTAAAATGTGCTATCGAGTTTGGAGCACCGGGAGCACCCTAGGGGTGGGAGTACCAAATATTTCCCTGCGCCGCGTGGCCGTCTCCGCGCCGGCTGGTCTGATTTTGATCGTACGGCATGCAACGCAATGCAAACCGACCACACAGTTTGCAACATGGGCTTCTTGCAAACATACCTAGTCAATATGGCATTTGTTGTTTTGAAAGAAATCAGGCCGCAGTGCCACGCAATGGTTTGAGGGGAATGCAACAACGGCTTGTGCTGGAAAGGCCTAAGTGCAACACACTCAATGCTGCAAACAGTTGCGCTCGGCGGAGATCTGTCACATAACAATTCGGCGGGAATGTAATAAGTGAAGGAAATATGCCCTAGAGGCAATAATAAATTTATTATTTTATATTTCCTTATTTCATAATAAATGTTTATTATTCATGCTAGAACTGTATTAACCCGAAACTTGATACATGTGTGGATACATAGACAAACAGAGTGTCACTAGTATGCCTCTACTTGACTAGCTCGTTGAATCAAAGATGGTTAAGTTTCCTAACCATAGACATGTGTTGTCATTTGATAAACGAGATCACATCATTAGGAGAATGATGTGATGGACAAGACTCATTTATTAGCTTAGCATTATGATCGTTTAGTTTTATTGCTATTGTTTTCTTTATGTCAAATACTTATTCTTTCGACTATGAGATTATGCAACTCCCGGATGCCGGAGGAATACCTTATATGCTATCAAACATCACAACGTAACTGGGTGATTATAAAGATGCTCTACAGGTATCTCCGAAGGTGTTTATTGGGTTGGCATAGATTGAGAATAGGATTTGTCACTCCGAGTATCGAAGAGGTATCTCTGGGCCGTCTCAGTAATACACAGCATAAGAAGCCTTGCAAGCAAAGTGACTAATGAGTTAGTTGCAGGATGATGTATTACGGAACGAGTAAAGAGACTTGTCGGTGACGATATTGAACTACGTATGAAAATACCGACGATCGAATATCGGGCAAGTAACATACCTATAACAAAGGGAATAACGTAGGTTGTCATAACGTTCGACCAATAAAGATCTTCGTAGAATATGTGGGAGCCAATATGAGCATCGAGGTTTCGCTATTGGTTATTAACCGGAGAGGTGTCTCGATCATGTATACATAGTTCTCGAACCCGTAGGGTCCGCACACTTAACGTTCGATGACGATATTGTATTATATAATTATGTGATTTGGTAACCGAATGTTGTTCGGAGTCCCGGATGAGATCACGGACATGACGAGTAGTCTCGAAATCGTCAAGAGGTAAAGATTGATATATAGGACGATAGTGTTCAGACACCGGAAGTGATCCGGAGGGTACCGGGTACATATAGGAGTATGATACGTCTCCAAGGTATCTATAATTTATGAAGCATTCATGCTATATTATTCTGTGTTTTGGATGATTATGGGCTTTATTATACACTTTTATATTATTTTTGGGACTAACCTATTAACCAAAGGCCCGGCCCATATTGTTGTTTTCTTGCCTATTTCAGTGTTTCCAAGAAAAGGAATATCAAACAAAGTCCAAACGGAATGAAACCTTCGGGAGCGTGATTTTTGGAACGAACATGATCCAGGAGACTTGGAGTTCAAGCTAGGGAAGCATCGAGGAAGCCACGAGATAGGGGGGCGCGCCCACCCTCCCTGGGCGCACTCTCCACCCTCGTGGGCCCCTCGAGGCTCCCCCGACGGACTTCTTTCGCCTATATATTCTCATATACCCTAAAAACATCGAAGAACACAATAGATCAGGAGTTCCGCCGCCGCAAGCCTCTGTAGCCACCAAAAACCTCTCCGGAGCCCGTTCCGGCACCCTGCCGGAAGGGGGATCCCTCACTGGTGGCCATCTTCATCATCCCGGCGCTCTCCATGACGAGGAGGGAGTAGTTCAACCTCGGGGCTGAGGGTATGTACCAGTACCATGTGTTTGATCTCTCTCTCTCTCTCTCTCTCTCTCTCTCTCTCTCTCTCGTGTTCTCTCTATGGCACGATCTTGATGTATCGCGAGTGTCGGTGTCAAAACCAGCGGATCTCGGGTAGGGGGTCCCGAACTGTGCGTCTAGGCGGATGGTAACAGGAGACGAGGGACACGATGTTTTTACCCAGGTTCGGGCCCTCTTGATGGAGGTAAAACCCTACGTCCTGCTTGATTAATATTGATGATATGGGTAGTACAAGAGTGGATCTACCACGAGATCAAGGAGGCTAAACCCTAGAAGCTAGCCTATGGTATGATTGTTGTAATGTATGTTGTCCTACGGACTAAAGCCCTCCGGTTTATATAGACACCGGAGAGGGCTAGGGTTACACAGAGTCGGTTACAATGGTAGGAGATCAACATATCCATATCGCCAAGCTTGCCTTCCACGCCAAGGAAAGTCCCATTCGGACACGGGACGGAGTCTTCAATGTTGTATCTTCGTAGTCTTGGAGTCCGGCGGACGATGATAGTCCGGCTGTCCGGACACCCCCTAGTCCAGGACTCCTCAAGAGCCCTCGAACCAGGCTTCAATGACGATTAGTCCTGCGCGCATAATGTTCGGCATTGCAAGGCGGGTTCCTCCCTTGAATAATCCGAGAAGATCATGAACACCAGGATAGTGTCCGCTCGCAAAATAAATTCCACATTCCACCGTAGAGAATAAAATGTACACCAATTCAATCTGCGACGACAGCGGCGTGACATCGACCGCTACCGGGCTTTTACTTGAATCGTTTTTACTATACCACCTCAAAGACGTTTAGCGAAGCGGTTTCTTGGCACGTCTTGTCGAGCGAGATCGTGTTCCCCTTATTCCGGATTCTCATCAATACGGACGTGGGTAACCCAACCGCGCCATTGATGGTGGCGCTTGGGAGATAAGCGAGTTTTACCAGGCCGGTGGGGGATGCATAGTTTTCGTCCGCCTATATATAAGGGATAAGGATTCACCTTCTCACCTACGCCTTCTTCCTCCTTTGCTTATCCGTCTCCGCGCACTCAAGCTCCAACGCCCAAGTTCGCGCATCTCGCCTCGACCTTCTCCGGATATGTCCGGAGCGGGAGGCAAATGGTTGGCCTCCACCGTTAAGGAGGAGCACATCACCAAACTACGCAGCGCCGGATATCTTTCCGGCGATATCGCGCATCGGCTGCCCGATGAGGGGCAGCTCATCCCTACCCCTGGGCCCCATGAGAGGATCGTCTTCCTCCCCCACTTCCTCTACGGACTGGGCTTTCCATTGCACCCGTTCGTCCGGGGGATCATGTTTTACTATGGCCTGGATTTCCACGATCTGGCGCCGAACTTCATCCTCAACATCTCGGCGTTTATCGTCGTGTGCGAGGCCTTCCTCTGCATCCGGCCCCACTTCGGCCTGTGGCTCAAGACCTTCAACGTCAAGCCGAAGGTTGTGAAGGGCACGCAAGCGGAATGCGGAGGCGCCATGTTGGGCAAGTTGCCCAATGTCCTCTGGCTCGAAGGGGCCTTCGTGGACTCCGTCAAGGGGTGGCAATCGGGGTGGTTCTACATCATCGAGCCGCGCAAGCCCACATGGGCAGCGGCCCCCGAGTTTAGATCTGGCGTCCCCACGCAGCTCACCTCCTGAAAAGAGAAGGGCTTGTTGTGGGGCAATCCGAAGGAGCTGACGGGACTCCGAGCCTGCATCCAGAAGCTGGTGAGCGGTAAGCTCAGGCTCGTTGATGTGGTCCAAGTCATGCTCATCCACCGGATCCTCCCATGCCAAGAACGGACATTCAATCTGTGGGAGTTCAATCCGGAACAGCACCAGGCGCTGAGCGGGCTCTTCGATACAACACACGAAGGCGCCTGGAGGGTGCTGTTTAAGGGCGCCGAAGCCCCCGCATCCATGACAGAAGATCGCGGATTTCGCTCGCAGCATCCGGCTGACGAGGTAAGTGATTCAACCCCTTTACGGGACACTTATGGTAATCAAATTGATACTAGAGGGGTTTCATTCTGTCTCTTCCTTTGACAGGAATGGATGGAGAAGGCCAAGCTGCTTATCAGCCCGGCCCCCATGCCAGAAGACCCAGTGGACGCCCGTTTAGCGAGACTGCTGGTTCCGGCACCGCATGTGGTGCCGGAGAAGAAGGCCAAGAAGGTGGCCGCGGGGACTCGAAATAGTTCCCGCAATCAGGCGTCTGACAACGACGCGGACTCCTCCCCCGAAGACGAGGAGGAGGAGGAGAACTCTCTCCCGGAGGAGGGAGAGAAGAAGAGGAAGGCTTCCCCAATAGGGGAGGCCGAAGGGTCCCAGAGGGGGAGGAATATCCCCCCGGACAGTTTCGTCAACACCATCGTTGGCGAGGATGAATGGTCTCCAAGGGCCAGGCGTCCGACAAGATCGTAAGTATCCGGATCCTTGATATGTAATTTCTTTCGTGTCGCGTAGTGTCCTTCTAATGCCGCGTTCTGTCCGTAGTCCGGCCGATGATGATCTCCCCGCTTCATCAAGCGGGTCATTGGCCTCGTCGGATGTGAATTCACTTCTGACTGCCACTACCCCCCGTGCCGGCGAAGACGCCGAGGTGGGATCCCAGAGAGGGACCCATCAGGAGGAGGCTCCGGAGGCGCCGTCAGGCTGCCTCCCGGACTTTGTGCCGGACTCTACATCGGAACCCGCAGTGGTTCCAGAGTCCGGCAAGCAGCCCCTTCGTAAGAAGGGCAAGACCGTGACACCGGCGGCCTCCGTCCAACCGGAGGCGCCGGATAACCTGTTGGAGGCGCTTAAAGGCGCTTCCATCGAGAAAGAACAGCACTATCATGAGTGCGGTGATTCAAAAGGTTCAGCTCGCCAAGAGCGGGCTGACCGAGGCCTGCAGCAGCCTTTTAACAGGCTTTGAGGTAAGAAGTTAAAATTATGTAATGTAATACCGCATAGACAGTAGCCCCTGATGCTCAGTTCGGTGTTCGGAAAGAAAAGCCGGACTGAGGATCTAACAAGATATACGCAGGGTATTTAAAATATGTCAACATGGGTTTGCAGGCTACGCTGCTGACCTCTGCCGCACTATCGGCGGAGGTCGAAGATTTGAAGAAGGATCTCGAGCGGTCCGAGAAAGAGCTCGGCCATGCTAAGAAGCAGCTCGAGGACAAAGAAGGTGATTAACACCACTTTGAATAGTTACCTTACAGAAAAGGATTTTGGTTGCAATAAAATTAACCAGGATAATTTGGATATTTTAGGGGCCACGAACGAGGTGGCAGCCCTGAAGGAGGCCGTGTCCATGTCGAAGCGCTTGATCTTGACATGAGCGGAAGAGCGAGAGAAGCAGGAGGCACGGGTGGCGGAAGTACGGCAAGAGCTCCAGGCTCTCATGGAGAGGCATGAGAGTTTGGAGCGTGACTCCAAGACTCGAGAGTCCGAGCTTGCCTCGGCTCTCGAAAGTGCCAAGTCCGCCAAGGCCGAGGCCCATAAGGCCCTTCAGGAGGTTGAAGATATAAAGAAGATAGCGGCGGGTAAGGCATTTTTCATGCAAAGCAGGCATGTTAATGTAAACTACCTGATACTTACCCGTATTCGGAGCTCTCCAGGGGCGTTTGCAGATCTGCCGCGTAGTGCGTCTGATGCCGCCGCATCCTATCGTGGCGAGGAGGGGAGCTCGACGGAGAAGGTCTTCGGTCTCAAGATCTTTGAGGCCGGCCATCCGGTGCCCCCAAGCGACCAGCTGAAGCAGCTGGTCGAACTCCACAAGGTAGCTGAGGAGGCCATGAAGGCCCTCATAGTCCGGCTGTGGCCTGGACAGGCCATGCCTGGAAGCTACTTTGGCCTCGTGCGGTGGCTGGTGGATGCGTGCCCCTGGGTGGAGGTCATCAAGCGCTCCGCATGTATTGAAGGTGCTCGTCGGGCCCTTGCCCGCACAAAGGTGCATTGGGGTAGGTTGGATGCGGAGAAGCTTCTCACGGACCCACCGCCACCGGGCAAGGAGTATCGTACGCCCGAGATGTATTATAAAACTGTCCTGAAGGGAGCCCGCGATATTGCGGATGAGTGCCCCCGAAATGTAATCTTTGAGTAAACTCGTTATGTATTATCCCGCGCGCTGACACTTTGTTCATGTGCGCGTTAAGCAATGCTTGTTTAATTTAAAATATTACCTTCTGTGCGGCCGTTTATAAAATCTGAGAGATGGCAAGTCGTTGGCTTCAGCCCCCAAGCCACAAGTGCTGGGGTGTTCGGGATAAACTTGAGCACTCTTGTTCCCATTTTTGGGTCCATCTAGGGAGGCGCTCAACACAACGAACAAGGCAACCGGACTTATAATGCTTGAACACTCTCACTTAGCCATAGAATTCTATAATTTTAAATTTCGGCGAAGCCCCTGGTATTCGGAAGACCGAATCCGGGGCGCTATCCACGCCTTCGTCGGACATTGTCCGGAACTTCGCTCAAGCGGCGTGAGTCTTTAGGACCGAAAAAACCTCTCGAACAGCGACCAGTCTCGCCTTATCATGCCGTCGGTTTAGCTTTCTCCATCGAGGCGCCGCCCGGCTCAACCGGGACGCAATCGCAGTGGTTCTCCCAGTGCCACCTTAGCCGACAGAACGGAACGTAAGGCACCAAAACGTGGGAGCCGGGCAAACCCAACTATTGACCCAAGACATGATTCGGAGCCGATTCAGATAATGCTATAAGTTCGGGGTGCCGCACTTATGAAAGTGTTCGGACTTTATCACACCATAATTTGGGGAACAGAAGACCCTGGCGTATTCGGCCGTACCAAAATATACGGGTGCAAGATGTCATGTAATGAACATATATATAAAAGGGTGATGTAATTGCAGTCGAAAAGTGCTGCACTATTTATTAAAGGAAATCTGTTATGAGTGCGGACTGATACAAATAGTGCGGTAAGCAAGGGATTTGGACTAAGTAAACATGTCCCCCTTCAGGGGTGAGCTGCGGACTTGGTGTATATAATCGAATTTAATGTTCGTAACTGAGACCACCTGAGTGTTCGTCGCAGCCTTCTTTCGTCCCTGACTGTTGCATTATGAGTTCGGCAGGTTCATCGCCGGACAGGGCCTCTGGTTAACGGGGTCCTGTGTACACAAAGAAGGAAAATAAAAAATAAAAAAGAGAGGGGGGCACACTTGCGAGCCCCCGGTGTGGTCGAACCGCACTCTTGGTCCGTTCTATGATCGTGCCTTCCCTGTGCCCATGGTATCTCCAAAGCGTAATGATGTACGCGAGTGTTATTCTTGCAATCATGCGCTGGCGGGGTTGGGGCCGCATTACTCTGGCGATGCTCGATCGCGCCAGTGGTCTTGGTTGGCGTTGTTCGGCGCGTTTCACATATCCGGCTTTTAACGGCGGACTCGAGAATTGCCTTAAAAGGCTGCTCTATACTTCGCCCGAGAGCCGCTGTATGTTCCTCCGTTCGGAGGGCGCGCCCGTATTCCCATTGACCGTGATGACTCGCGAGGGCCTGGCATCTTGAGCTTTAGGTATGCATAATGCGGCACGCGTTGAATTTTGCAAACGCGTTCGTCCGAAAGCAGAGCGTGATAGCCGCTGCTAAACGGGACTATGTCGAAGATTAACTCTTCGCTCGGAAATTATCCGGGATCCAAGACCACTTCGGTGTGGTGAGCCTGCGATTGGCTTCCACTCCTGGTATGACACCTTTAAAGGTTGTCTTTGTAGGTTTAATCCTTGAGGGGTCTATGCCCATTTTGCGCACTGTATCCTGATAAAGCAGGTTCAGGCTACTGCCGCCGTCCATCAGGACTCTGGTGAGGTGAAATCTATCGACGATTGGGTCTAAAACCAATGCGGCAAATCCGCCATGGCGTATGCTGGTCGGATGGTCTCTTCGATCGAAAGTGATCGGACAAGAGGACCATGGATTGAACTTCGGGGTGACTGGCTCCATCGCATAGACGTCCCTTAGTGCGCGTTTCCTCTCCCTCTTGGGTATATGGGTCGCGTAGATCATATTCACCGTCCGCACTTGTGGGGGAAAGCCCTTCTGTCCTCTATTGTTCTGCGGTCGGGTCTCTTCCTTGTCGTCGCTGTTCAGCCCCTTGTCGTTGTTTTCGGCAATTAACTTGCCTGCCTGCTTGAACACCCAGCAATCTCTATTAGTGTGATTAGCTGGTTTTTTAGGGGTGCCATGTATCTGTCATAAGCGGTCGAGTATTCGGTCCAAATTGGACGGACCCGGAGTGGTTCTTTTGAACGGCTTCTTCCGCTGACCGGGTTTAGAGCCTCGAATCCGCGTTGACCGCCGTATCCTCCTTATCGCCGCCGTTAACGCGGCGTTTGTTTTGTTTCGACGTGACCTGCCGTTGTTGTCCTTGGTATCCGGACTGCCAGAATTTTTGCGGAGATTGTTACTGCGAGCTAGCCAGCTGTCCTCTCCCGCGCAAAAGCGGGTCATTAATGATGTGAGGGCTGCCATGGATTTCGGTTTTTCCTGTCCCAGGTGCCGGGCTAGCCATTCGTCGCGGATGTTATGTTTGAAGGCTACAAGGGCCTCTGCATCCGGACAGTCAATGATTTGATTTTTCTTCGTCAAGAACCGTGTCCAGAATTGTCTGGCCAATTCGTCTGGCTGCTGAATGATGTGGCTTAGGTCATCGGCATCTGGTGGTCGCACATACGTGCCCTGGAAGTTGTCGAGGAATGCGGCTTCCAGGTCTTCCCAGCACCCAATTGACTCTGCGGGCAAGCTGTTTAGCTAATGCCGAGCTGGTCATTTGAGCTTGAGTGGGAGATACTTGATGGCATGGAGATCGTCGCAGCGGGCCATATGGATGTGGAGAAGATAGTCTTCGATCCAGACCGCGGGGTCTGTTGTGCCATCGTAAGATTCGATGTTTACGGGTTTAAACCCTTCGGGGATTTGATGATCCATTACTTCGTCAGTGAAGCATAGCGGGTGTGCGGCGCCTCTGTATTGAGCAATATCGCGACGCACCTCGAGAGAGCGCTGTCTGCTGTGTTTGGCCCGGCCGGGGTTATTGTATCCGGCGCGACGGTATTCGTCATGGGTCGTGGGGCGCCCACGTGATCCGTAGATGGATCTGGATTGCCTTGCTTTGTCCTCCAATATATCTCGCAAGTCCGGCGCGTTCCCTCTTGGCTTCGTACTTTTGGAGCGATGCCGGGGTACGGTCTTGGCTGGGGGCCTGGATGCCTCTCTGTCACGACCACGGGGTGGTCGGTCAGCCATATCGTGCGCTGGTGATGGAGGTATGTATGCTTCCTCCTCTAATCGGGGGAGCATCTTGCGTTTTGGGTAACTTTTGGAGGGGCGTTCGAGTTTATACTCTTCGGCCGCGAGGACCTCGGTCCATCGATCGGCTAGCAGGTCCTGATCAGCTTGAAGTTGTTGCTGCTTTTTCTTTAGGCTGTTTGCTGTGGCGATAAGCCTGCGCTTAAAGCGCTCTTGTTCGACGGGATCCTCAGGTACGACGAATTCATCATCGTTGAGGCTTGCTTCGTCTTCGGAGGGAGGCATATAGTTATGATCCTCAACCTCTTCGTCTGCCGCCCTCTCGTGAGGGCTTGCTTCTGCATCCTCCTGCGCCGAGTCTTGCGGGAGGGGATTGTCTTCGGCACTCTCTGGAGTATTATTGTCTCCTGTGCCGGAATCTCCATTCTTGCTGTGGCGGGATTTAGAGCGGCGCCGCTGACGCCGGCGTTTGGGCTGCTTCTTTAAAGAGTCTGCCTCTGCTGCTTGTTCGCCGTTCCCGTCTTTTGGGGTGTCCACCATATATATGTCGTATGACGAGGTGGTCTTCGATTGCCTGTAGGCGCTGGTTCTGTTAAATCTCGGCATCGTCGTCCATAGCGTCGATGTCGTCGAGTAAATAGTCTAGCATGTCGGTTAGATCGTCGACAGTGGCTACAAAGTGGGTGGTGGGTGGGCTCTAAATTTCTTCGTCGTCCGTACCCCAACCATCCTGGCCATAGTCCGGCCAGGGCTCTCCCGATAGTGAGAGAAGCTTTAGCGAGTTTAGGATGTCGCCAAAGGGCGAGTGTTGGAAGATGTTCGCGGCGGTCAATTCCATAACCGGCGCCCAATCCGAATCGATTGGTAGGGGCGCGGGAGGTCCGGAGTCCGGCGAGGAGTCCGGCACCTCAGAATCACGAGTTTCGCAGGGGACAAGATTAGTGTTCGGCTCTATCGCCGTGGATGTTGAAGCCCCCAGGGCGGCGTCCATCCACCAGCCCTCGATCTGGGCAATCGGCTCCGGACTAATGGCCGAAGCGGATTCGTGTGCGGCCACCAAGGCACTGTTCGGTGGCAGAGCTAGATCATGCCCGTCGTCACAGTGCGGCGCGCTTGGCTGTGGCTCGAGTCCGTCGAAGATCAAGTCTCCGCGGACATCGGCCGTGAAGTTTAGGCTTCGAATCTGACTTGACGGCCAGGGGCGTAGCTTTCGATCTGCTCCAGATGGCCAAGTGAATTAGCCCGCAGTGCGAAGCCGCCGAATACGAAGATCTGCCCGGGGAGAAAAGTCTCACCCTGGACAGCGTTGTTGGTTGAAGATGCCATCAAGCCTATCGGTGACGACACAGAGGAACTCTCAATGAAAGCACCAATGTCGGTGTCAAACCGGCGGATCTCGGGTAGGGGGTCCTGGACTGTGCTTCTAGGCGGATGGTAACAGGAGACGAGGGACACGATGTTTTTACCCAGGTTCGGGCCCTCTTGTTGGAGGTAAAACCCTACGTCCTGCTTGATTAATATTGATGATATGGGTAGTACAAGAGTGGATCTACCACGAGATCAAGGAGGCTAAACCCTAGAAGCTAGCCTATGGTACGATTGTTGTAATGTATGTTGTCCTACGGACTAAAGCCCTCCGGTTTATATAGACACTGGAGAGGGCTAGGGTTACACAGAGTCGGTTACAATGGTAGGAGATCTACATATCCGTATCGCCAAGCTTGCCTTCCACGCCAAGGAAAGTCCCATCCGAACACGGGACGGAGTCTTCAATCTTGTATCTTCGTAGTCTTGGAGTCCGGCGGACGATGATAGTCCGGCTGTCTGGACACCCCCTAGTCCAGGACTCCCTCAGCGAGCTTTGCTATTATAGTTGGATCTTATGATGTTTCTCCCCCTCTACTCTCTTGTGATGGATTGAGTTTTCCCTTTGATGTTATCTTGTCGGATTGAGTCTTTAAGGATTTGAGAACACTTTATGTATGTCTTGTCGTGCTTATCTATGGTGACAGTGGGATATTCATGTGATCCACTTGATGTATGTTTTGGTGATCAACTTGCGGGTTCCGCCCATGAACCTATGCATAGGGGTTGGCACACGTTTTCGTCTTGACTATCCGGTAGAAACTTTGGGGCACTCTTTGAAGTACTTTGTGTTGGTTGAATAGATGAATCTGAGATTGTGTGATGCATATCGTATAATCATGCCCATGGATACTTGAGGTGACAATGGAGTATCTAGGTGACATTAGGGTTTTGGTTGATTTGTGTCTTCAGGTGTTATTCTAGTACAAACTCTTGAATAGATTGAGCAGAAAGGATAACTTTGAGGTGGTTTCGTACCCTACCATAATCTCTTCGTTTGTTCTCCGCTATTAGTGGATTTGGAGTGACTCTTTGTTGGATGTTGAGGGATAGTTATCTGATCCAATTATGTTATTATTGTTGAGAGAACTTCCACTAGTGAAAGTATGAACCTTAGGCCTTGTTTCCTACCATTGCAATACCGTTTACGCTCACTTTTATCATTAGTTACCTTGCTTTTTTTTTATAATTTCAGATTACAAAAACCTATATCTACCATCTATGTTGCACTTGTATCACCATCTCTTCGCCGACTAGTGCACCTATACAATTTACCATTGTATTGGGTGTGCTGGGGACACAAGAGACACTTTGTTATTTGGTTGCAGGGTTGTTTGAGAGAGACCATCTTCATCCTACGCCTCCCACGGATTGATAAACCTTAGGTCATCCACTTGAGGGAAATTTGCTATTGTCCTACAAACCTCTGCACTTGGAGGCCCAACAACGTCTACAAGAAGAAGGTTGTGTAGTAGACATCAAGCTCTTTCCTAGCGCCGTTGCCGGGGAGGCTAGGTAAGCGGCACTCACACCCCGTCAACTAAGCTCTTTTCTGGCGCCGTTTCCGGGGAGGTGAGTGCTTGAAGGTATATATTTAAATCTTGCAATCGAATCTTTTAGTTTCTTGTTTTATCACTAGTTTAGTTTATAAAAGAAAAACTACAAAAAAATGGACCTGAGTTTGTCTCATACGCTTCATCTTTTTAATGTCTTTCGTGAGTATGATGGAAAGAAAAATTGTGCTCAAGTGCTAGAAGAAGAATGCATTAAAATGCTTGGTACTAAATCTTTGAATGACGAGCATGATTGCAATGTTGTTAGTATAAATTCCTTGCATATCCATGATGCTAATGATATGCAAAGCCATAAGCTTGGGGATGCTATGTTTGATGAAGATGATATGTTTATTCCCCCAAGTTTTGATGAGAATATTTATTATGATGAAAGCATGCCTCCTATTTATGATGATTATATTGATGAAAGTGGGTTTGGAAGAGTGTCAACTTTAGGAAGTAATGATCCCACTATTTTGGAGGATGTCGAATATTATTGTGATAATTATGAAAGTTGATTTGGAGAGGTCATGACTTTATTTAGTGATGAATCAACTATTTCGTAAGAGGTTCCAATTGATTATGAGAACAAAGTTGCTATCTATGATGATTATTGTGATGACTTGTATGCTATTAAGAATAATGATAACCATGAAACTCGCCATCATGATTTTAGTTTTCAATTGGATTATGCCTCACATGATAATTATTTTGTTGAGTTTGCTCCCACTACTATTGATGAGAATAAATTTGCTTATGTGGAGAGTAGTAAATTTTCTATGCAAGTAGATCATGAAAAGAATGCTTTAGGTGCTGGTTATATTGTTGAATTCATTCATGATGCTACTGAAAATTATTATGAGGGAGGAATATATGCTTCTAGGAATTGCAATAATATCAAGTTTCCTCTCTATGTGCTTAAAGTTTTGAAGTAATGCTTGTTTTGCCTTCCTATGCTAGTTGGTTATTGTTCCCATAAGTTGTTTTCTCACAAAATCCCTGTGCATAGGAAGAGGGTTAGACTTAAATGTGCTAGTCATATGCTTCATGATGCTCTCTTTATGTTTCAATTCTTATCTTTTATGCGAGCATCATTGTCATCATCATGCCTAGCTACAAAGGCATTAAAGAAAAGCGCTTGTTGGGAGACAACCCAATATTTACCCTTACTGTTTTTGTGTGTACACATGATTATGCTACTGTATTAATCATGTTTTATAGCTTTTATTTTAATAAAGTGCCAAGTAAGACCTTTAGGATAGTTTACGGTGATAGTTGTGTTGATCCTGCTGAAAATCAGAAACTTTTGCACCCAGTAAATTAGTTTTGTTAATTCACAGAAACCTGCTCTTGATCTGATTCTTTTTGCTCTGGATTTGTACACGAATGTCTTAGGACTGCCTAATTTGGTAGGATTTTTGGAGTTCCAGAAGTATACGTTTGATACAGATTACTACAGACTGCTCTGTTTTTGACAGATTCTGTTTTCTATATGTTGTTTACTTATTTTGATGAATCTATGAGTAGTATCGGAGGGTATGAACAATAGATAAGTTGTAGTACATTATATATTACACCAATGTGAATTTAGAATGAGCTCATTACAGTACCTAAGTGGTGGTTTTATTTTCTTATACTATCGGAGGTTACGAGTTTTCTGTTGAGTTTTGTGTTGTGAAGTTTTCAAGTTTTGGGTAAAGATTCGATCGACTATGGAATAAGGAGTGGAAAGAGCCTAAACTTGGGGATGCCCAAGGCACCCCAAGGTAATATTCAAGGACAACCAAGAGCATAAGCTTGGGGATGCCCCGGAAGGCATCCCCTTTTTCGTCTTTGTTCATCGGTAACTTTACTTGGAGCTATATTTTTATTCACCACATGATATGTGTTTTGCTTGGAGCGTCATTTTCTTTTGTTAGTATTTGCTTGGAGTTATTTAGAATAATGTTTTGCATCTTTATTTTCAATAAAAATTCAAGGATAGCCTTTACCATGCTTATTTTGCTAGTATACATGTTGCTGTTTGAAAACAGAAAGTTTACCGATGTTGCAAAAATTCCCTAGAAAATTCAGAGCATGATATAATGTTGAAACCTTTTTCATAATGAGCTCTGATAAATATTCTACAGCGTAGTATTTTTCCCATAATTTTTGGAGTTAGGGAAGTATGATGAATCTTGCATTCTTTACAGATTATACTGTTTTGGCAGATTGCTGTTATGGTTGCATTGTTTGCATATGTTTGCTTGTTTAATGATTCTATTTGAGGATAGGAGTATTAAATATGCAGAGACATTTAGTATGCAGTGTGGAATAATAATTTTAGTGATTTGTTATAGTAGAAAATGATAAGGTTTTTGCATTGGTTTATACTAACTTATCTCACGAGTTCTTATTGAGTTTTGTGTGGATGAAGTTTTTGAGAAGTAGAGAAACCATGATATGAGAGGGATTAAGGAGACACAAAAGTTCAAGCTTGGGGATGCCCAAGGCACCCCAAGATAATATTCCAAGAAGTCTCAAGCATCTAAGTTTGGGGATGCCCTGGTAGGCATTCCTTTCTTCTTCAACAACTATCGGTTAGTATCGGTTGAACCTAAGTTTTTGCTTCTTCACATGAGTTGTGCTATCCTTGCAATGTCATTTTATCTTGCTTTGCTTGCTGTTTGAATAAAATACCAAGATCTGAAATTCTTAAATGAGAGAGAGTCTTCACATAGCTACATAATTATTTAGCTACTCATTGATCTTCACTTATATCTTTTTGGAGTAGTTTGTAATTTACTCGTGTGCTTCACTTATATCCTATGAATAAATTGTTGAATGAGTTGATTGTCATAAATCTAAAATTATATATGTCTCATTTGCTTATCCCATGGGGAGTAATGACTTCACATCTAAAAAGTAGAGGTTGTAAATTTATTGAAGGTTAGCAAGCATTGTATTTGTCATTTGAACAATTCATGAAAGAGTATTGAAGGAAGAGAGATTTCACATATAAATATACTATCTTAGACATCTTTTATAATTGTGAGCACTCATTAAGTATGACATGCTAAAGAGTTGATGTTGGACAAGGAAGACAACATAATGGGTTATGTTTTCTAACATCTCAGTTAAAGTATATTGTCATGGATCATTCAAACATGTTGAGCTTGCCTTTCCCCCTCTTGCTAGCCAAATTCCTTGCACCAAGTATAGATACTACTTGTGCTTCCAAATATCCTTAAACCCAGTTTTGCCATGAGAGTCCACCATACCTACATATGGATTGAGTAAGATCCTTCAAGTAAGTTGTCATCGGTGCATGCAATAAAAATTGCTCTCTAAATATGTATGATCTATTAGTGTGAAGAAAATAAGCTTTATACGATCTTGTTATGGAAGCAATAAAAGCGACAGACTGCATAATAAAGGTCCATATACAAGTGGCAATATAAAGTGACGTTCTTTTGCATTAAGATTTTGTGCATCCAACCATAAAAGCGCATGACAATCTCTGCTTCCCTCTGCGAAGGGCCTATCTTTTATTTTATGTCTTTTACTTTATGCAAGAGTCAAGGTGATCTTCACCTTTCCCTTTTTCATTTTATCCTTTGGCAAACACCTCGTGTTGGAAAGATCTGATATATATATATATATATATATATATATATATATATATATATATATATATATATATATATATATATATATATATATATATATATATATATATATATATATATATATATATATATCCAATTGGATGTAAGTTAGCAAGAACTATTTTTGTTGACATCACCCAAAGGTGAATACGTTGGGAGGCAACACTATAAGCCCCTATCTTTCTCAGTGTCCGATTAAAACTCCATAACCATAAGTATTGCGTGAGTGTTAGCAATTGTAGAAGACTATATGATAGTTGAATATGTGGGGTTTGCTAAATCAAACATCTGACATAGAACCTTCCTTCAAATAAGATGAATTGTAATTGTTTGATGACTGAGAATGAAGTTTGCTAGTTTTCAAGAAAGTTTATGGTGTATGCTTCAACATGTGAATTGATTGTTACTTTTTCATGAGAAGTTTTATGAGATGGACTATTGTTATGACATATAATCATGATAGAAAAGGTGATTGAAATTATCATTGATCAAACTTGTGCACCTGCTAGCATTCACACTTCATAAACTCTTTCTTTTATCATTTACCGACTCGAGGACGAGCAGGAATTAAGCTTGGGGATGTTGATACGTCTCCAACGTATCTATAATTTATGAAGCATTCATGCTATATTATTATGTGTTTTGGATGATTATGGGCTTTATTATACACTTCTATATTATTTTTGGGACTAACCTATTAACCGGAGGCCCAGCCCATATTGTTGTTTTCTTGCATATTTCAGTGTTTCAAAGAAAAGGAATATCAAACGGAGTCCAAATGGAATGAAACCTTCGGGAGCGTGATTTTCGGAACGAACATGATCCAGGAGACTTGGAGTTCAAGCCAGGGAAGCATCCAGGAAGCCACGAGATAGGGGCACGCCCACTCCCGCTGCGTGGATCACTTCACCATGCCGTTGTGCTGACGGAACTCATCTACTTCCTCGACATCTTTCTGGATCAAGAGGGCGAGGGACGCCATCAAGCTGAACGTGTCAAGAACTCTGAGGTGTCGTACGTGTAGTACTTGATTTGTCAGAGCTAGAAGAAGTTTGACTACATCAACCATGTTATCAAACGCTTCCGCTTATGGTCTACGAGGGTACGTAGACACACTCTCCCATTCTCGTTGTTATGCATCTCCTAGATAGATCTTGCGTGAGCGTAGGATTTTTTTTTTTGAAATTGCATGCTACGTTCCCCAACAGTGGCATCCAAGCCATGTCTATGCATAGACAATATGCACGAGTAGAACACAAAGAGTTCTGGACGGTCATCGTCATACTGCTTACCACCAATGTCTTATTTTGATTCGGCAGTATTGTTGGATGAAGCGGCCCGGACCAACCTTACATGACCACGTTCATGAGACCGGTTCCACCGACAGACATGCAATTAGTTTTGCATAAAGGTGGCTGGCGGGTGTCTGTTTCTCCTACTTTACTTGAATCGAATTTGACTGCGGTTGGTCCTTGTTGAAGGTTAAAACATCAAACTTGATAAATCACCGTTGTGGTTTTTGTGCCATAGGTAAAAACGGTTCTTGCTAGAAGCCCGTAGTAGCCACATAAAACTTGCAACAACAAAGTAGAGGACGTCTAACTTGTTTTTGTAGGGCATGTTGTGATGTGATATGGTCAAGACATGATGTGATATACGTTATTGTATGAGATGATAGTGTTTTGTAAAAGTTATCGGCAACCGGCAGGAGCCTTATGGTACTCTCTATTGTATGAAATGCAAACGCCATGTAATTGCTTTACTTTATAACTATGCGGTAGCGATAAATGTAGAAGCAATAGTTGGCGAGACGACCACGACGCAATGATGGAGATCTAGGTGTTGAGCCGGTGACAATGGAGATCATGACGATGCTTTGGAGATGGAGATCAAAAGCACAAGATGATGATGGCCATATCATGTCACATATTTTGATTGCATGTGATGTTTATCTTTTATGCATCTTATTCTGCTTAGTACGACAGTAGCACTATAAGATGATCCCTTAACTAAAATTTCAAGGTATAAGTGTTCTCCCTGAGTATGCACCGTTGCGATAGTTTGTCGTGTTGAGACACCATGTGATGATCGCGTGTGATAGGCTCTACATTCACATACAATGGGTGCAAAACAGTTTTGCACATCCGGAATACTCGGGTTAAACTTGACGAGTCAAGCATGTACAGACATGGCCTCAGAACACTACAGACCAAAAGGTCGAACGTGAATCATATAGTAGATATGATCAACATAGAGATGTTCACCATTGATGACTACTCCATCTCACGTGATGATCGGACATGGTTTAGTTGATTTGGATCACGTATCATTTAGATGACTTGAGGGATGTCTATCTAAGTGGGAGTTCTTAAGCAATTTGATTAATTGAACTTAATTTATCATGAACTTAGTCATGATAGTATTTGCATATCTATGTTGTAGATCAATGGCAGATGCTACCGTTCCCTTGAATTTTAATGCGTTCCTAGAGAAAGCTAAGTTGAAAGATGATGGTAGCAACTACACGGACTGGGTCCATAACTTGAGGATTATCCTCATTGCTGCACAGAAGAATTACATCCTTCATGCACCGCTAGGTGAAAGGCTTGTTGCAGGGCAGATGCTGGTGTTTTGAACGTCTGGCAAGTTTGATCTGATGACTACTCGATAGTTCAGTGTGCCATGCTTTACAACTTAGAATCAGGACTTCAAATACGTTTTCAATGTCATGGAGCATATGAGATATTATAAGAGTTGAAGTTAATATTTCAAGAAAATGCCTGAGTTGAGAGATATGAAGTCTCCAACAAGTTCTATAGCTGCAAGATGGAGGAGAACAGTGTTGTCAGTGAACACATACTCAGAATGTCTAGATATCATAATTACTTGACTCAGCTGGGAGTTAATCTTCCAGATGATAGTGTTATTGACAAAGTTCTCCAATCACTGCCACCAAGCTACAAAGGCTTTGAGATGAACTATAATATGCAAGGGATGGAGAAGGCAATTCCCGAGCTCTTCGTAATGCTCAAAGCTACGGAGGTAGAAATCAAGAAGGAGCATCAAGTGTTGATGGTTAACAAGACCACTAGTTTCAAGAAAAATGGCAAGGGAAGGAAAGAGAACTTCAAGAAGAATGGCAAGAAAGTTGCACTCCCGGGAAGAAGCCAAAGCTGGACCCAAGCCTGAAACTGAATGCTTCTACCATGAAGGGACTTGACACTGGAAGCGGAACTGCCCCAAGTATTTGGCGGATAAGAAGGATGGCAAAGTGAACAAAGGTATATTTGATATACATGTTATTGATGTGTACCTTATTAATGCTCATAGTAGCGCCTCAGTATTTGATACTGGTTCGGTTTCTCATATTTGTAACTTGAAACATGAGCTATGGATTAAACGAAGATTGGCTAAGGAAGAGGTTAAGATGCGCGTCGGGAATGGTTCCAAGGTCGATGTGATCGTCGTCGGCACGCTACCTCTACATCTACCTTCGGGATTAGTTTTAGACCTAAATAATTGTTATTTGGTGCCAGCGTTAAGCATGAACATTATATCTGGATCTTGTTTAGTGTGAGACGGTTATTCATTTAAATCAGAGAATAATGGTTGTTCAATTTATATGAGTAATATCTTTTATGGTCATGCACCCTTGAAGAGTGGTCTATTTCTATTGAATCTCGATTGTGGTGATACACATATTCATAATATTGATGCCAAAAGATGCAAAGTTGATAATGATAGTGCAACATATTTGTGCCACTACCGTTTAGGTCATATTGGTGTAAAACGCGTGAAGAAACTCCATGCAGATGGACTTTTGGAATCACTTGATTATGAATCATTTGGTACTTGCGAACCATGCCTCATGGGCAAGATGACTAAAACTCCGTTCTCCGGAACAATGGGGCGAGCTAATGACTTATTGGAAATAATACATACCGATGTATGCGGTCCGATAAGTGTTGAGGCACGCGACGAGTGTCGTTATTTTCTAACCTTCACAGGTGATTTGAGGAGATATGGGTATATCTACTTAATGAAACACAAGTTTGAAACATTTGAAAAGTTCAAAGAATTTCAGAGAGAAGTGGAGAATCATCGTAACAAGAAAATAAAGTTTCTATGATCTGATCACGGAGGCCAATATTTGAGTTACGAGTTTGGCCTTCATTTAAAACAATGTGGAATAGTTTCACAACTCACGCCACCTTGAACACCACAGTGTAATGGTGTGTCCGAACGTCGTAACCGTATTTTATTAGATATGGTGCGATCTATGATGTCTCTTACCGATTACCGCTATCGTTTTGGGGTTATGCATTAGAGACAACTGCATTCATGTTAAATAAGGCACCATCTAAATCCGTTGAGATGACACCATATGAACTGTGGTTTGGCAATAAACCTAAGCTGTCATTACTTAAAGTTTGGGGTTGCGATGCTTAAGTCAAAAGGCTTCAGCCTGATAAGCTCAAACCCAAATCAGAGAATTGTGTCTTCATAGGATACCCTAAGGAAACAATTGGGTACACCTTCTACCACAAATCCAAAGGCAAGATCTTTGTTGCCAAGAATGGAACCTTTCTAGAGAAGGAGTTTCTCTCGAAAGAAGTGAGTGGGAGGGAAGTAGAACTTGATGAGGTAATTGTACCTTCTCTCAATTTGTAAAGTAGCACATCAGAGAAATCCGTTCCCGTGATGCCTACACCAAATATAGAGGAAGCTAATGATAATGATCATGAAACTTTAGATCAAGTTACTACCAAACCTCGTAGGTCATCCAAAACACGATCGATGCCAGAGTGGTACGGTAATCCTATTCTGAAAGTCATGTTACTAGACCATGGAGAACCTACGACCTATGAAGAAGCTATGATGAGCCTAGATTCTGATAAATGGCTTGAGCCCATGAAATCCGAGATAGGATCCATGTATGAGAACAAAGTGTGGACTTTGGTGGATTTGCCCGATGATCGGTGATCATAGAGAATAAATGGATCTTCAAGAAGAAGACTGACGCTGATGGTAATGTTACTGTCTACAAAGCTTGACTTGTCGCAAAAGGTTTTCGACAAGTTCAAGGAGTTGACTACGATGAGACTTTCTCACTTGTAGAGATGCTTAAGTCTGTCTGAATCATGTTAGCAATTGCCGCATTTTATGATTACGAAATCTGGCAAATGGACGTCAAAACTGCAATCCTTAATGGATTTCTTAACAGTTGTATATGATGCAACCAGAAGGTTTTGTTGATCCTAAAGGTGCTAACAAAGTGTGCAAGCTCCAGCGATCCATCTATGGACGGGTGCAAGCATCTCGGAGTTGGAATATACGCTTTCATGAGATGATCAAAGCATATGGTTTTATACAGACTTTCGAAGAAGCCTGTATTTACAATAAAGTGAGTGGGAGCTCTGTAGCATTTCTAATATTATATGTGGATGACATATTGTTGATTGGAAATGATGTAGAATTTCTGGATAGCATAAAAGGATACTTGAATAAAAGTGTTTCAATGAAAGACCTCGGTGAAGCTGCTTATATATTGGGCTCTATAGAGATAGATCAAGAAGCTTAATAGGACTTTAACAAAGCACATACCTTGACAAAGTTTTGAAGAAGTTCAAAATGGATCAGTCAAAGAAAGCGTTCTTGCCTGTGTGAAATTGAGTCAGACTCAATGCCCGACCACTACAGAAGATAGAGAGAAAATGAAAGTCATTCCCTATGCCTCAGCCATAGGTTCTATCATGTATGCTATGTTGTGTACCAGACCTGATGTGTTCCTTGCCATAAGTCTGGCAGGGAGGTACCAAAGTAATCCAGGAGTGGATCACTGGACAGCGGTCAAGAATATCCTGAAGTACCTGAAAAGGACCAAGGATATGTTTCTCGTTTATGGAGGTGACAAAGAGCTCACCGTAAATGGTTACGTCGATGCTAGTTTTTACACTAATCCAGATGACTCTAAGTCACAAATTGGATATGTATTTATTTTGAATGGTGGAGCTGTCAGTTGGTGCAGATCCAAGCAAAGTGTCGTGGTGGGATCTAAGTGTGAAGCGGAGTACATAGCTGCTTCGGAAGAAGCAAATGAAGGAGTCTGGATGAAGGAGCTCATATCCGATCTAGGGGTGTAATACCTAGTGCATTGGGTCCAATGAAAATATTTTGTGACAATACTGGAGCCATTGACTTAGCGAAGGAATCCAGATTTCACAAAAGAACCAAACACATCAAGAGACGCTTCAACTCCATCCGTGATCAAGTCAAGGAGGGAGACATAGAGATTTGCAAAATACATACGGATCTGAATATAGCAGACCCGTTGACTAAGCCTCTTCCACGAGCAAAACATGATCAACACCAAGACTCCATGGGTGTTAGAATCATTACAATGTAATCTAGATTATTGACTCTAGTGGAAGTGGAGACTGAAGGAAATATGCCCTTGAGGCAATAATAAAGTTGTTATATTTTCTAATTTCATGATAAATGTTTATTATTCATGCGAGAATTGTATTAACCAGAAACTTGATACATGTGTGGATACATAGACAAAATACAGTGTCCCTAGTAAGCCTCTACTAGACTAGCTCGTTGATCAAAGATGGTTAAGTTTCCTAACCATAGACATGTGTTGTCATTTTATAAACGGGATCACATCATTAGGAGAATGATGTGATGGACAAGACCCATTCATTACCTTAGCATTATGACTCTTCAGTTTTATTGCTATTGCTTTCTTCATGTCGAATACATATCCTTCGACTATGAGATTATGCAACTCCCGAATACTGGAGGAATGACTTGTGTGCTATCAAATGTCACAACGTAACTGGGTGATTATAAAGATGCTCTACAGGTATCTCCGAAGGTGTTTGTTGGGTTGGTATAGATCGAGATTAGGATTTGTCACTCCGAGTATCGGAGAGGTATCTCTAGGCCCTCTCAGTAATACACATCATAAGAATCCTTGCAAGCAAAGTGACTAAGAGTTAGTTGCTGGATGATGTATTACAAAAACGAGTAAAGAGACTTGCCAGTAATGAAATTAAACTAGGTATGAAGATACCGATGATCAAATCTCGGGCAAGTAACATACCGATGACAAAGGGAATAACGTATGTTGTCAAAATGGTTTGACAGATAAAAATCTTCATAGAATATGTGGGAGCTAATATGAGCATCCAGGTTCCGCTATTGGTTATTGACCAGAGAGGTGTCTCAGTCATGTCTACATAGTTCTCGAACCCGTAGGGTCCATATGCTTAACGTTCGATGACGATATTGTATTATATGAGTTATGTGATTTGGTGACCGAATGTTGTATGGAGTCCCGGATGATATCATGGACATGACGAGGAGTCTCGAAATGGTCGAGAGGTAAAGACTGATATATAGGACGATAGTGTTCGGACACCGGAAGTGTTCCGGAGGGTACCGGGTACATATCGAAGTACCGAAGGGGTTACCGGAACCCCCAGGGAGAAGATATGGGCCATGAGAAGGGAGCACACCAGCCCACAAAGGGGTGGTGCACCCCCCCCTATAGAAGGAGGACGAATAGGAGAAGGAGAAGAGGGGGTTCGCCCCCCGCCTTCATTCTCTCTTCCCCCCTTCCCTTTTCTTCTCCGACAATTATGGAAGGGGGGAGCCGAATTAGGGAAGACCCAAAATAGGATTTGTCCTACTTAGGGAGCCCCCTGGCTACCTCTTCTCCCCTCCAACCTATATATATGTGGGGAAGGGGCTCCTAGAACACACAACATCAATTGTTAGCCGTGTGCGGCGCCCCCCTCTACAGTTTACACCCCCGGTCATATTCTCGCAGTGCTTAGGCGAAGCCTTAAGCGGATCACTTCATCATCACCGTCACCACTCCATCGTGCTGGCGAAACTCATCTACTTCCTCAACATCTTGCTGCATCAAGAGGGCGAGGGATGTCATCGAGCTGAACGTGTGCAGAACTCGGAGGTGTCGTACGTTCGGAACTTGATCGGTCGGAGCTAGAAGAAGTTTGACTATATCAACTGCGTTATCAGACACTTCCGCTTACAGTCTACGAGGGTACGTAGACAAACTCTCCCCTTCTCGTTGTTATGCATCTCCTAGATAGATCTTGCGTGAGCGTAGGAATTTTTTTTGAAATTGCATGCTACGTTCCCCAACAATAGGGCTCGTCTTCCAAAGGCACAAGTGCAGCACACTCAATGTTGCAAACATTGCGCCGAGGCGGGAAGAGATTAGACCGCCTCATGCGCCATCCATCGGCTGCCGAGGCGGGCGATCTGATCCAAGCCTCACCCAGCCGACGCATAGCTTCAGCCGTTATGTTTTCACTCAACAAATGTTTAATTGTAGATGGGCCTTGGGCATATACATGAAATAATTCCTAAAAAAACCCTCAAAAGCTCATGTGGGATTAATAGCATGGTGGGAAGTTTAGTGGTACAATGGTTTTGGACCTTCAGAACAGGAGTGGTACACGCGCCATCCTCCGCCGTCCATCCCGTCCCGGTCCTCGCACCATGTTTCGTGCCGAGCCGACCTATGGCATGTGTGCTTAGTACGTGATGATGATCACATGTTTACATACCAGTATGGGATTACTACTGCTATTGCTATCATCATGATTTTTTATGGATTAAATTGATTGAAAATTTCTAATTTAACCAACAATAATTTTGAGTTTTGTTGGTATCTCTAGGAGAGTCCTTCATGCCCAAGAAATTCGAACTTCAAACGCCTTTCAGATTACACACGATAAAACCAAACTGTCTGCCCTGCCCCTTACGCAAAATTTTAGGGAAGTTTTAAGGTGTCTTTCCATGGACCAACCAAATGGGATAAACAAATTGAAGAGTTTGTAGACATGTATCTTTCGCCTTCGTAAAAAACAAAACCCCAAAATTGATTCCTGGTGCATCCCCAGACCACTCCACGGGTTCGCAAACACACACTTATGTGTATTGTTGAGTGTATTTTTCACTCATTTTGGCCTGTGTTTAAACCGGATATTCTCATATATATTTTTATCACTTTGATTTGCCTACTAATGACTAATGAATACAAATGATTGCAGTTCTCCTTGTTTATGTTGTTCCTTGCAGAAATGAATGTATTTAGGTGGAAAATCAAGACATATATGGAATATGATGGACATGAAGATCATTTCCATTCAACCGGTCATGCACAAGAGGTTCTAGAAGATCATTTAGCGCACAGTGTGACTAAAATTATTCGTATTACAAGGTTGCTACTGCCTTCATGATGTCATCCCTAGCATCTTTTGTCAAGGGATTTGAGTCTAATTGGCAATAGAAGCATGTCAAAACAATTCCGCCCATTTGCACTATGTTGAGGAGAAGGACACACTAGCAAAGGAGATTCTCAAACAGAAGAGAGTACCCGCCATTACCATCTACACAACTATCATAACCATCCCATCTCCATAGCCTCCATCTTCATTAGTGTTATTACATGTAATCAAGACTCTATCATGATCAACAACATTCTAAGACTGTGAATCATTCATCTTCAAGTGATAATTTATACAGTGTCAATTTCTTGTGATTTGATCGCTATGTGTGAGTAATTCCCATTGGCTAAGGGGCAAGGCGTAGCCTCACATCCCTGTGTATGCACAATGAGGGGTCGCCGCTTTACTTAGACATAGCTTTATTCCATATTATTGTGCAAACTTTTCCTCTTGTCTCTACCTCAATCCCAGGGCTCACCGGTACCCGAGACTCCCAAGATCTGGATAGAGAGGTAAAGCGCAGAGGTGAGAGGAAAGCTATGACGAAAGTGGTGACACTAGGCTAGTATGGTAGGCAGAATCAAGTCTTTGGGGAGACTATGACACGCTCAATGTGTTGGTCTAGATATTTTGTTAACAAACAAGGTAACTCCACGAATCGGATAGGGCTAAGGTTGAAAAATAGATCCTCAATGTAGGAGGCAGTAGGTCGTGTTGTTATTAGTATGCATCTCCCACATAATATGTTCAGATGATATATGTAATGGTGTTTACCGCTGCCATTGTTGATTAACACTTTGAAATAACAGAGTACTTGAAGGTACTTATTCACTAAGCTTAATTCACTTCCTAGATTTGATAAATCCATTCCTATGGTCTCTAGGGAGGGAGGCTATATCTACATCCGAAACTGGGTCAAATGTAATCAACCTTTTTTCTGCCACCATTGTTGGGGAAGTATTTTCCTACCCTAGTGAGGTTACTAGAGTCTTGTTATTTATTTTATTTTTAGTTTTTATTTACTGTCGTTGTTATTTTGATTTCCCAAGTTAAGAAAACACAAAATAATTGTATTAAATCTAACAAAAAGCTTGTGACGTTTGCTACTCCCAATGATGATTATATGTGTGCACTTATTGCACAACATGATGTCAAAAATGAGAATGGGATAAACCAAACCTACTAACTATGGTTCAGCAAAACCAATTCGAAGGCTCTGCTGTGGAGTATGCAAGTATGCATATGCATATTTTTACAGAACTTTATGACATGACTCGCATAAAAGATATTGATCCCGATGCACATAAACATTACACTTATTTCCTTTCATTAATAATTTTGCCTAAATAATGTCTAATTAGTATTATCTAAAGGAGCAATTAGTTTCTGCAATATTTTCGTGACTAAATATTTTCTGCCTGCAAAAACCGTATAACCACATGCTAATATTTCAGCTTTTAGATAGGAGGACCGCGAGCCATTGGCGCTTCAGTGCAAATGCATGAGGAAGGCGTTAGAAACTTTCCTAACCATGGCATCAAAGGAATGGCTAATCCTTAATGTATTTTATAATGCCTTAAAAACTTTATCAAACAACATGTTTGACATTGTCGCAGGCGAAACTGTCATGGGAAAACGGGCTACTCAAGCACATGAACTCCCGGATGATATGTAAGAAAAACCATGCTCAATGGCATGTTAATAGATCCACGTCTAGGAACGTAAATGACATCAATGAACAAAAGAATGAAGAGCTTATGGTAAAAATTGGTGAGCTCATAGGGTATGATAAAAGCTAAAGAGAAAGTCCTCATAAATGATTTTGTGAAGCTAATGCCAGTGATGTCAACTTTATTGCTTGCAATACTTACAGTCATGGGTGGAAGGATAAAAAATTGGTTCTAATTATAAGAAACAACCATATCCTAACACTACATGAACACCGAATGATTAAATTGAGGGGATAATAACGCTAATCGCCAAATCCTAGAGAAAACCCTCAAAGCTTTTATTACTACCTAACTTGAGCAAAACAATACCTTTACGCAAACTCTTGAAAGCTCATGATTATTGTCTTCGTCAAATGACCCATAAAGCCAGACTAACAACTGATGTGCATGATCCTCAAGAACGAACGCGCAATATGGAGGCACAAGTTGCTAAAATAGCTAAGAGCAAAACCCTTATCTTAGCCAAATTTCCAGGTAAACTGGAACCAAATCCGATATAAATAGTAAAGATGATGAGGAATGATGAAGACATGTCTGAAATACTTGACAACAATTACATTGTGAAAGATTTCGCTAAAGTGACGATTTTCTTGAAGAAACCAGTTCTGGAAGGATGAGAATATGAACCCTACAAAAAATGCATTCATCTTGTTCCCACAAACTTACACGAATTAAATCGGGAATATAAAAGATTGATTGATAAGTTGTTGGCTCAACAAGAGGACATATTTCAACCTACTATTGAACTAGAGTTGGGAATTAACAAGTCCAAACCTTGATGTGATCTAGGGGGTAGTGCTTCCACCATTGTAAGTCTTTATATGACAATCTTTTTTTATTATCAAGCTTAAATTGAACATTGTTGATTCCACTCATAAGCAAGCAGTGGGTGTCAAAAAAAACATTAATGGACGTCTTACTCTTATTGATCTAGTCATAGTGGATATACATGAAGATCCAGTTGACCCTATAATTCGTTGATGTAAATCACAACACAATGAAAAGGGGATCAGGGTAGGGTTAATAAGGATGTGAGCTCTCAGCCGTTTTTGTGTGAATCAATTGAAAGATGAGGATCAGTGGCGAAGGAACGCCGGCGACCGCCAGAGTAGCTTGTTATGTTGCAGGAACCCAGCGACCACGATGATGGCTACAGATTTTGCCCTCCTCTCACTCCCATGTGTTTGAATGGATGAGGAAGGGGAAACTGAGTGAACAGATCAGAAAAAATTGGCTTCCTACCTTTTATATCCCGGGGGATCAGCTCGGAGCCGCACAGACAAGCTCTCGAGAGCGGGGAGGATCATTAACCCCCTCTAATTTGGAATGAATGGACAGTGAAAAGTGCAATTCATCAATGACCACTCTGTAAAACTGGTCGGTCGTTGTTGACTTATTATTAGTGACCCACCTAATGTTTGTGGCCGGTCAGTGATGACTCATGTGTCATCAGTGATCAGTCTAGAACACTAGGGGAATGGGATCAATAATGACAAGCTATCAGTGATCCCCCAAGTTGGTCGTTCAGTGGTGATTGTCATCACTGATGCCTTTAGAGTGGCGGTTAGTGATGACCCTCATCAGTGACCGTCCCAAACTGGTCGGTCACTGATAAGGGGTCATGGTGTTCGGGCATGTAGTAGTGAATTATAGATACGTTGGAGACGTGTCACGACCCACACCTAATGAGGTCCACTCATCATCCACCTCTTTAGGTTGCACTAATGTAACTAAAGAATCAATGTCCCACCGCTTCCTAGACATCCAAAATGTACATCACTAAAAAGATCAGACGGTGCGGACAGAGAAAATCGTCTGGATGGCCCGATGAGGCGGTTACTCTAGCATTCTTTATAGCATGAGGAGGCGGTTACTCCAGCATCCTTTATAGAAGTAATGGCAGGTGGTTTGAACCCTATTTTGAAGAATGTTGAGAATTGTTTTATATTCATAGAAGGAGGAACTGGTATTTATTATATTATTGTTTATGAAAGGGAGTGATATCTAAGCCGTTGCTATAAATATGCCACATTACACGACGAGATTGCCATCAATGGAGCATTATATTGTTACTTAGATAGCTATTTCGTGAGAACCATGGAGAATCAAATCCGCATAAATAAAATGTTCATGTTGTAGCCCGAAGGTGGCCAGAGTGGACCATGGACCCGCGCCGACTATTTCTCGCATTAAGCGAGCCCGTAGAAAACTCTTGATGAAGGGTGTAGAATAGTTGGGCCGGCCCATTTTTTGCACACAGTTAAACTGTAAAGGGAATGGAAAAATGGGAGAGGTGGGGATCAATCTCTGCTCTCCTTGAACAGGGCTCGCTAAGCTAGCCACTGTGCCCGTGTCTTGCACGCAACAAGTCGTTGGCGCGACGTGTACTTGTTTAATATTTTCAAATACATGATTAACATTTTTTTCAAATACTTTTCAAACATTTTTTCAAATACTTGTTCAACATTTTTTAAATACTTATTCAATATTTTTACACACATGATTAACATTTTTTCAAATACTTGTTCAACATTTTTTAAATACTAGTTCAACATTTTTCAAATATTTGTTCAACATTTTATATACATGATCAACATTTTTTTTAAATACTTGTTTAACGTTTTTCAAATAGTTGTCGACATTTTATAAATACTTGTTCAATATTTTTTTCAAATGTTTTTTGAAGGGTGTTTTTGTAATATATATAAATATATTTAGAATGTTTTAAAGTATAAATAATAGTACAGAAATAAAAGCAAAAAAACATAAAAAAGGAAAGCAGTTGTCGTCTCCTGAACTCATGGGCTGGCCAGCTCGCTGACCCTTTCAGCGAGTCTGAAGCCAAACTCGCTGAAGGCAAAATATAAGGGTGCCCCATTGACCACCCTGGGTTTTTGCCATTAGGCCATGTAGGCCGATGTATTGCTTCAGCCCAAAAAACAAACACAACGCCGAAAGCCCAGAATGTTTTTTGGTATGGGTAATAGATGTTCCAAATAATTTCTTGAACCCATAAGAGTCGACCCATATCCCATTTTTTTCTCTATAAAGGTGTTATTTATTAACTCATAATGAAGCATCAAGAGGATAGAAACACAACAAGCACACACACTTGGTCACTGCACGACTAGAATACACACAACCAATCCCAACGTGCCTACACATAGGATAATGGTAGCAAGGACCAAAAACATGCCAAGACGGAGGGAAATACAAAAGGAGCGGAAAAAGAGCAACATAGATCCTCGCCGAACAGTTGCTGGCTGCAAAGAAGACCATGCAAGCCCGCACGATTCAGACATGGACCCGGCCATGCTGCTAAAAACCATGCACACACCAGGCAAGCGGCTAATCACCAAATGTCGCATGTGCAGCCAAGAATATCCGCTGATACACGAGTCATGTTGATTGTGGGACAACAGAACCGCAAAAATCTCACATTGGAGACGCTCTAGCGATCCCTAGCCTTCGAAGCAAGTGTATTCGGTGGTAAATCTAGAAACAATACACCACGGTTCGCCCCTGCATGTCGCCAACTTGAATCTGGCATGTGAAGCTAATACCATGGTCACGATCTACCTCCATCAACTTCGCCGAGCATCCATGACTTGGTCATTCACATCGTCGTCAAACGTCACCAACACTGTTGAGTATCGTGATTAGTTAGGAAACATAAGATAGACTAGGAATTATTCTGGCTTGTCTTGTACTCCAAGTTGATCATGTACTCCTATATATATGCCCACGAGGCTCAAGCAATACATCAACTATTCCACCAATCCTTCTCTCCCTTCTAACATGGTATCTATCGCAAGTCGATCCTAAACCCTAGCCGCCGCCGCTTCGCACCAGCTGCGCGCCGGGCGGTCGGCCTCCATGACCGCCGCCGGGGCCGTGCCGCCGTACCTAGGGTAAATCCGCCGGCCGTGTTGGCGGCTGCCCTAGAGAGTCTTTTTCGAGCCCTTGCTCCGGTTTTTCGCTCTATCGCCGGTCGTTTTTGATCGGCGTTTTTCTTTGGTTTTCCGATCTATTCGTGATCGGTTTGCGTGCCGCCGCCGCCGCCGATCGATCGCGGCTCTTCTCCGACCCGGCGCGACCAGCCGCCTCTCCTCCGACGCGGTGTACACGCGCGCCGAGGCGGCCCGTCCGGCCAGCGCCCGTCCAGCGTCGGTCCGCCCGTCGCCTGCGCCGGTCGTCATCGCTTCGCACCGACCGACACACACGCATCGCCGCGACCGGCGGCCTCGCGCCATCGTCGGCCAATCATAGCCGACGCTTCGCGACCGCCCGCCCATCGATCCACGTCACCCGCCTCCGCCGCGTCGACGGCGGCTCGGCGATCTACCTCGCCGGCCTCGTCCACGGCGCATCAGCTCGTCGGCCGCCTCAACTCGGCGCCGCTGCTCCGTTGGTCGTTCGGGCCTCGCTGCCCGGCGTCGGCGCTATTTTGGCAGCCCGGTGCCGTGCCGGCGTCTCCGGTATCCATCGTCGCGGCCTCATCCGGACTCCGCCGCCACCACTCCTCCATCGAAGCGGCGTCCCGACCTCGCGATCGGATTGATCACCCGCCGCCGCCGCGATCCGCCTCATCTACGCCGCGACCGACCTGGCCCGTTGGTTCGCGCGCGCCCGCAGTCCCGTGAAGATCGTCCCGAGTTCAGCGCGCCTCTCCACCGTCGAGCATCGGGCTGCCGCTGCGTCGCCCGTCGGCTGCAGCGCCGCCGCCCGTGGTTCTTCTCCGGCTGCACCGACCAGCGTCGCGCTGCGTCGTCCCTTCAGCCGTAGTGCGCGCCCGCATGATCCACCGCCGCTCCGGGCCGTCCGCTCGAGCCATCCCGTGGCTGCACCGACCCTCGCGCCGCCACTACGTCGCCCCGTCGGGCCGTAGCGAGTGTGGCACGCGGTCCACGCCGCCGTCCCGAGGCCGTCCCCGCGGTTGCACCGACTCGCGAACCGCCGTTGCGTCGCCCCTTCGGGCCGCAGCGTCGCGGCCCATGTCCCCGCCGCCGCCCGAGGTCTTCCGCCGTCGCCCGACCCTTTGCGCGCTGCGTCGCCGCCGGGCCGTAGCGCGCCGCCAGCGTCCGCTCCGCCGTCACCCGCGTCGACCTCACGTGGTATCGCGCCGCGCCGTCTTCCTTGACGCTGAACGCCACCGTCCGCGCCGGTCTTAAATCACGCTGTCGAGGTTCTTCGCTACGCCGAGCACCGCCGCGCGCTCCTAACCTAGCCGCCGCCGCCGCCGTCGAGCCGCCGCTGCCGCTCTTCTTTAGCCGCCGCCGCGCCATTTTGTAGCCGCCGACGCCGCCGTCCACCCCTTCGTCTTCGTCCAGCACCAGCTCGCCGCCAGCGTCGCCGTCATCTACCCGACCGCTTCATCTACTCCGACAACCGCGGCGACATTGGCCCCTCGCCGATTGGCGCCGCAACCGTCGTCGAGTCCTTCTCTGCTGGCCCTCCGACTTCTCCGACATGGCGTACAGCTCGTGCAGGTCCCTCGTCTCACGCATGCCGGTCTGGCAACACCGATCGTGCCTTCATCCACGACGTGTCCCGGGCTCGCAAGCCTGTGCGGCGCCGTCAACTTCGTCTTCGTCCGTCTACGCATGCCCGGTGCTGGCAACACGGTGCGTGTTTTCGTCTGATGTGTCCCGGGCTTGGCAAACCCGCGCGACACGTCGTCAACAACATCTCCTTTCCGGCGCACCACTACTTCGACACCACTGCGCCCATGCTAACTCGGCGCGCCTTGCGCCGCGGCTCCACGGCGACTTCCTCGACACCGCTACCCGACTCGACATCGACCACGGCATTCTTCGCGACGGCTACCTCGACCACGGCTCCACCACCCACGCTCTCGGCTACATCGACAAAGCGGCTCAAGGGCTACCGCTTGAGCAACCTCGTTAGTTTCCACTCCAGCCACGACTCCGCGATCGTCGGCCGTTCTGTTGTGGGGGTGTCCGTCGGCTTGCCTTCGATTCTTCTCGATCTCACCGTCTGCGTCGCTACCGTTGGATGCGGGGGATGTTGAGTATCGTGATTAGTTAGGAAACATAAGATAGACTAGGAATTATTCTGGCTTGTCTTGTACTCCAAGTTGATCATGTACTCCTATATATATGCCCACGAGGCTCAAGCAATACATCAACTATTCCACCAATCCTTCTCTCCCTTCTAACAAACACTGCCACCGCACATCACCTTCCAAAGCTAGATTGCAACGGAGAATCGTTGGTACCCACACCGCAATGCATTATCTCCATTCCTCAGCCACCCAAATCAAGGCACAAAGAGAGACAATGAAGCGGTTGCAGCACAATACTCCCACCCGTCCACAGGTCCCTCAAGCCAAGATCATATTCAAAATGATGCCCCGGGACGGTCCTAACAAAGGTGGCATCATTGTCCAATATGAGGATTTGAACGTCATGTTTTCCCCTACAACAAATGGGGTTGGGAAGGGAGAAGCGCGTCTTAGACGATCTATCAGCACGACACCCGTTGGCGCCGTCACCATCATCTTTCGACGGCAGACTCACAACCCAATCCACCGATCGACTGGGCCGGGTCGGCTTCCATCGCCACCGACATCGGATCTGGGTGTCACACAGACCACAGGCGCTCACGACACCCGGCTGCCGAATATTGCCCGAGCCACCAAAAGGTGCTTGAGCCGCCAGCATCAGCTCCACGCTAGATCTGAGCCGAACACTGGTGCCAGCTGCCATGTTTGGCTGCCACCACCGCCTCCGCATAGCGGCCATTAGGAAGGCACCAAGGTCAAGCCTGGGTAGGGGACGACCGTCGCCCCCGAGTATCGTGTCGGTCGCTCTCTGTGTCAAAAGACCCACCTATTCACATAGGTCATCTACAACAGGACATGCCCATTTTGACACTTTTAACGAGTCAACGATTTTCTTTTTGCATACTGTAGCGGTAGTAGACAAAAAATCAGCCACAATAGGAAAAGTTAAAAGTAAAATAAAAAACTTATTCCTTTTAAACTGTTTTTAATATTTTAAAATTATAGAAAATAGAAAAAAATTTGGTGAACATATTCTTAAAAACTACAATCATTTTTCTAAAAAGAGAACATTTTTTGTGAACCATGAATTTTCTGAACTCTTTTGGAATAATGCAAACATTTTTGAAAAATAATAATAATTTAAAATTTTCGAAAATATTTTTATAAACTATGATTTTTAGCAATTAAAATTTAAAAATAAAAAGAACAAATTTTGAGGCAAGAAAGAAATATAAAATTGAAAAACGAAAATAAAAACCGGAAAAACATGTCCCAAGACTGAAAATTGTGCAATAGGTATGTAAACAGGCCGGACCAGTAGGTGGCTGCGGCAGCAACAGTTGTGTGATTGCTCGGCACTTACCGGAGTGAGCCACAAATAGGATTTCTTCTGTCTACTAGACGAGACCACGCGCTTCGATCAGCTGCTTCATGGACCGGCCAACAAGAACATTAAGGTTTGTTAGGTAACGTGCATAGAAGGTGCGTGAGGGCAAAAGTTCCCTATCCAGCCCACTTTTGGGTGTTTGGTAGCGTACATGGAGCGTCCTCAGCATGCACGAGTTCAGCCCAAATACCATCATAGCATGCACGAAGAGAGAACACCCTGGCAGCCATTCGCTCGTCGGCATGCACGAGCAAAGTGAGTGACGACATGTTTAAAAAAAGCTCCATAAATTCAAATTCTTGTTAGATTTTCAAAAAAGTTCAAAATTCCAAATTATGTTTAATTTTCAAAAAATGCTCAGATTTTCCAATTTTGTTTAAGTTTTCAAAAATTGTTCAGAATTTAGAAAAAAACATATTTGCAATTTTTTAAATTCCAAAATTTGTTTAAATTTTCAAAAAATCATCATAAATTTTGTTCATGTTTACATAAATTGTTCACGTTTTCAAAAAATATATTTGAAATTCAAAACCATTCGGCATGTCTAAATATGTATAGGCTACCAAACAAAGTCTCAGCTCAGCATGTCTCATAACATACACCGCTACCAAACAACTGCAAATGCATGCACTAACCATATCTTCACTCAACATGTATCAGAGGAGAACAACCATCTTAGGTCGAGAATGATTCCAAACAAACCCATAGTATCTCGGATAGCATATATGTAGGATTTTAAAAAAATTATTATTATTATTTTAACAAATACGGAAAATGTATGCCGTAATCTGATTTTATCAATTCTATGACCCCGTTGGCCTCGCTAAGGCCAAAGACGAGCTTTTCGGTCTCCCTTAGGCCGAAAAGGCCTTTTCGATCTATGTTAGACCAAAAACCGAGTGCCCGGGGCCGAAAAGGTACACTTCGGTCAAGCTTAGGCCGAAAAGGCCTGTTCGGCTTTTGCCAGGCCGAATAGTGCTGCGGCCCACCACTTCGCGTGAACGGAAGGCCAAAGTTGCATGTACTTCGGCCTAAAACCAGGCCGAAGAGTACCTTTTTCCTTTTCTTTAATGGGCTATGTATTCAAGGGGGTGTTGGTCGTGCAAAACTGAAAATATATATTGGCTGTCAAACAAAGTCTCAGCTCAACATGTCTTAGCACATACACCACTACCAAACAACAATAAATACATGCACTAAACATGTCTACACTCAACATGCATCAGAGGAGAACAACCATCCTAGGTCGAGAATGCTACCAAACAAACCCATTATCTACCAATCGCCCTGGACACAAATCAAACAAGCACGATTACATACTAGAGTACCTTCGTGTGCACGCACATACGCCATGGCGCTTCATGGGCTCGCTTTGCCTCGGGTCGCCCTGCCGGCAGCACGCACGAGTCCGCCGGTAAAAGCCGGACTACGGGCAAGCCCACGCTTCGTGCATTCCTCACCGTCTGCGAACCGCAAGCTCATCGTTTGCTCGTCGTCCACTACCTACTCGGCAACCGGCGGCAAGGTATGTATGGTATAGTTGTGCTCAAAATGTATATATGTTCCCTCCGTCATTTACTTCCGGCATAGGAAGAAGGGGCAGCAAGGGGAGATGCGCAAGAGGAAAAGCTTCTGGGGCCATTCGCGCTGCGAGTGAGGCTCGCGCTCAACTCCAAGGGCTTGAGAGTACCAGGAAGAGGACCTTGCCAACAAAAGTGATCTCCTTGAGTCCAACCCGGTGAACAAGAAGGTGCCCGTGCTCATCCACAACGGTGTGCCCATCTATGAATCGCTCGCCATCTTGGAGTACATCGACGAGGTCTACTGTGGGATGGGACCATCCCTCCTCCCCGCCGACCCCTACCAACGCGCTAGGGCTTGATTCTAGGCCGCCTACATTGACAACAAGGTTCATCATTTATTACCATTACTAGTGCACGTGCCAGTTTTATTAGTTTGTCGATGTAGTGCGTAATATATATTGTTTGTGTATATGCATATGTGTCTGCAGCTAGTCGCACCATGGTGAAAGATGTTTGTGGGCAAGACAGACAAGGAGAAAGATGAAGGGACGAAGCAAACGCTTGCAGCAGTGGAGATGCTAGAGGGGGCCTTGAGGGAATGCTCCAAGGGGAAGCCGTTCTTTGGAGAAGACAACATCGGCTATGTTGACATTGTGTCGGGTGGTATGGTCGCATGGATGCAAGGAACCAAGGCGCTCTGTGGTGTGGAGCTCCTTCACGCCACCAAGACTCCGCTTTTGCTGGCATGGATGGAGCGCTTTGGCAAACTAGAACCTACCAAGGTAGTTCTGCAGGAATCGATAGGTTGGCCGAGTTTGCAAAGATAAAACGTGTCCAAAGGACTCTAATCTAAGGCCCTGTTTGGTTCATAAGTCCTAGGACTTTTTTTAGTCCCAACTTATAAGTTCCAAGTCCCTAAAAAGTCCCTACTTGTTTGGTTCCTGGGACTTAGAAGTCCCTATAAGACCATATTACAACTATAAGTCCCTATAAGTCCCTCCTTGAGAGTCTTATTTCATAAGGCCCAAATGCCCACTTTAAGTCCCTATAAGTCCCTCCTGTTTGGTTTAGATGAGACTTATAGGGGCTTTTTTAAGTCCCTAAACCAATAAGTCCCTGGAAACAAACACCCTCTAAGATGTCTGAATATTCCAACAATAGTTGAGGATCTTAAAAGGAGTGCACAGAAGTAGTCATGACACCGGATTATTATTGTTCTCTCTCATAAGTTTCTTGTGACACCGTAGAGTGTTATTATTCAGACATTCAATCCTCTACACGTTATTCCCCTCCTAGTATAGCACGGTGTCGATAAGTTATGATTTTTACGGAGTGAAAGGATTGCTGAAACATATGTCCTCTCCCCCAAATCAGTTCAGACATTTGGAGTAACTGGACGGAGCATGAACTTTATACGGTTAGAGCAAAGAGATCTTGAGTTCATAACTCTATCAATGCAGTATCTAAAAAATAGTTGCAGCTTACGTCAATCCTACCCTAGATGTATGCGCAAGGGAGAGCAGTAAGGATCAATGATAGATTATTCTATTAGCCTTGTGTGACTACAAAATGCGGGAGCACAACACCTTTGGACAGTTGTAAACATGCCATGGAGGCAACGGTAAAGTGTTTACATGGTATCATTATGTTCATGTAATATGATGCATGTAGGATGCGAAACACTGTTGGTGGAAGAGGCCAAAAATCATCATTGTCTTAGCATAGTTGTAATATATAATAATATAATCAAAACATCGTTTCCATCCACAGAATTGTCCCTCTGAGCACGTACGCGTTGAGATGTCACATTGCAAATGGATGTTTGGCGATTTTCATTTGCGTTGTGGTGGACAGAGGATGTGGCCCCCTCATTGCTAGTGATAGGGGCCCCTCATTGCTCACTTCGATAGCAGTTGTTTGCGGATCAGCTCACAACTAGAGTTGGCATAGAAGATCTCATTGCATGGGCAGGGAAACCTAGCCAATATCCCCCTAACGGTTGGCATAGCATAGCATAGTTCTTACTTTCATTGTGTTATGGTGGACGGCAAAATTCGGCCTCGCCACCCCCTGCTATTTCGCTAGCAAAGCCTGCATCAAGCATGCACTGATCCGGCACGATGTGGCCTTTTACATATGGAGCTTGAACAAGGTTTTAAATCTAAGTTTTAGAACTATTTTAGCCTTTGCCGAAATCACTAAATTTCTGTGAATTTCAGATTTCGGTTTCATTTTGGCCAAAAGACCAAAATTCCCATTTGAATTTGATTGAGACTGAACCAAAACATTCTACAAAAATCCAAAAGTAATTAATGAAAATAATATCTGCTGAAGTTAATGAAATTTCATTGAAAGTGAGAACTATGCTATGCCCAATCATGCATGAGGTGGCACCATCGGCACATAAGATGTTGTCATTTTAGTGAACATCTAATTTACATTTGTAATTGAAAATATTCAGCACTTCGTTTGAAAAAAATGAAACAAGCCCTGGCGAGAAGAGCGCTCATTCCGATCCATATGCTAATCACTTGTGGCCCTGAAAAGTATGGGACCCACATACCATACTGTGCAAATGTTGGAAATGTGCAGACTGTATTTCGGGTATTTCATTTGGGAAACGATTTACAAGTAATACAGCAATCGGAAGCACGAATCTTGAGAACTAAACGAATGGCCGAGGATCTGCCGGTATCTAGCATTACCGCTCAATTTTCCGTTTGACTAAACTTGGCTCATCAATGCACGTCTGGTCCAAATCTTCCAACAAGGAAGCAAGAAACGCATAGGGTATAAGATGGTGATAGCGAGGGTCTTCTTACGGCATGCTTCAAACTCTGTGTTTATTCTTGGCATTTTTGCAACAGTGGCACCTGATATGTAGGCGGTGGGACATGGACCGACTAGGCGGCATGATGGATGCTCTTCTGGTGGTCGACTGTTGCCAGCTCGATGCGCCTCTTAAGAGCATCTCCAACAGGTGCACAAAAATTTCGCGCCTTAAAATAGTTTTAGCGCGCCACTCTAGCAATTTTAGTGCGCCCGACCCAACATTGCTTTAACAGATGCCCAAAAACGCGCGCCCAAAAGAACAAACAGTGTAAATTGTGAAGCGCGCGCAATCCGGCGCCTAAAATTTACAGCTTCTGATAGTGTTTTTCAGCGCGCCCAACCCTTTTTTGCGCGCACTGTTTTACAGCTTCTGCTGGAGCTGTCTGGCACCCAAAAAACCCGGATTTTAGCGTCCGGCCCATTTTTTGGGCGCCTTTTGGAGATGCTCTAACAGTTGATTCCTCGTGTGAGGTGTCTTGTACTTGTTTTTGGCTTTTGGGCATGTCTTCTGTTGTTTTCCCAACTTGTTTAAAAAAAAATTCACACTTGGATCTGTTGTTGTATGAAAGTAGAGGACTTTATTATAGTAAAGCGGTCTTTAGAGAGAACTCTGATCCGGTAAAGAAATCATAGTGGAGTTAATTCCCTACTAGGAGCTGGGTAGAATGATCCGTGATGTAGTGCGGTTCAGTGGAGACATGGGATTATTTGTACTCCAATGGTTTTCAGTGCATGGTTGGGAGTGCAAAATACACACCAGGCGACACAGCAAGGATGAGACAGGACTGTAGTTGGAAACTGACACAACAGGAGAGACTATTCCAAGAGAAGAAACATTGGACAGCTATCCATTACCCTCGCCTATCAACCGTACATGCGTCTATACAACGGTCCTACCTATCTTCCTGGGTCGGGAACCGACCACATAAGCACGGTTAGATACGAGCTCAAATCTACGTGCGCATCCACGTACATACGCCATGGCGCTCCCTGGGCTTGCTTTGCCTAATTCTCAGGCCGTCCTGTCGGCGGCAAGCACGCGTCCGCCGGTAACAGCCGGACGACCTTCAAGGGCACGCTTCGTGTATTCCTTGATGTCGGTGAACCGTAAGCTCATCGTAAGCTCGTCCTCTATCAATAATCCCTACACGGCAGCTGGCGGCATGGTATGTACGGTATAGTTTGGTTCAAACTTCGTACATATTTTCTTTTGATTGAGAATTCATGGATGTTGCATCGATTTGTTTTAAAAAAATTGCGATAATCATCGATTATTTATTTGAGCTAGCGTAGCAACAAGTGGCAGCAGGGGAAGACGAGCATGAGCTAAAGCTCCTAGGGACATGGAGGGGCCCTTTCGCGATGCGAGTGAGGCTGGCGCTCAACTTCAAGGGCCTGAGCTACGAGTACCAGGAAGAGGACCTTGCAAATAAGAGTGACCTTCTCCTCGCGTCAAACCCGGTGAACAAGAAGGTGCCCGTGCTCATCCACAATGGTATGCCCATATGCGAGTCGCTCGCTATCTTGGAGTACATCGATGAGGTCTACCATGGGATAGGACCCTCCCTCCTCCCCGCCGACCCCTACCAACGTGCTAGGGCTTGATTCTGGGCCACCTACATTGACAACAAGGTTCATCATTAATTATCATTACCGGTGCACGTGCGAGTTTTATTAGTTTGTCGATACACTACGTAATATATATCAATCACCGAGTCATCTGGGAGATTAACTCCCAACTGAGACAAACGGTTGTGTAACCCGGACATAGTGAGTATATGCTCACTGAAAGAACTTTTTTCCTCCATCTTACAACTATAGAACTTGTCAAAGACTTCATATCTCTCGACCCAGGCATGAGCTTGGAAAACCATTTTCAGCTCTTGGAACATCTCATATGCTCCGTGCTGCTGAAAACGCTTTTGGAGCCCCAGTTCTAAGATGTAAAGCATGCCGCACTGAACCAGGGAGTAATCATCACTACGTGACTTCCAGGCGTTCATAACGTCTTGAGTTGCTGGGACAATGGGTGCTTCACCTAGCGGTGCTTCTAGGACATATGCTTTCTTGGTAGCTATGAGGATGATCCTCAAGTTCCGGACCTAGTCCGTATAGTTGCTACCATCATCTTTCAGCTTGGTTTTCTCTAGGAACGCATTGAAGTTCAGGGCAACATTAGCGTGGGCCATTTGATCTACAAGACATATTGCAAAGATATTTCAGACTATGTTCATGATAATTAAGTTCATTTAATCAAATTATTTAATGAACTCACACTCAGATAGATATCCCTCTAGTCATCTAAGTGATACATGATCCGAGTCAACTAGGCCATGTCTGATCATCACGTGAGACGGACTAGTCGTCATCGGTGAACATTTTCATGTTGATCGTATCTACTATATGACTCATGTTCGACCTTTCGGTCTCTTGTGTTCCGAGGCCATGTCTGTACATGCTAGGCTCGTCAAGTCAACCTAAGTGTTTTGCATGTGCAAATCTGGCTTACACCCGTTGTATGCAAACGTTAGAATCTATCACACCCGATCATCACATGGTGCTTCGAAACAACGAACTTTCGCAACGGTGCACAGTTAGGGGGAACACTTTCTTGAAATTTTTAATGAGGGATCATCTTATTTATGCTACCGTCATTCTATAAGATGTAAACATGACAAACATCACATGCAAATCATAAAGTGACATCATATGGCCAATATCATTTTGCACCTTTGATCTTCATCTTTGAGGCGCGACATGATCACCTTCGTCACCGGCATGACACCATGATCTCCATCATCGTGTCTTCATGAAGTTGTCTCGCCAACTATTACTTCTACTACTATGGCTAACGGTTAGCAATAAACTAAAATAATTACATGGCGTTTTCAATGAGGCGCAGGTCATACAATAAATTAAGACAACTCCTATGGCTCCTGCCGGTTGTCATACTCATCGACATGCAAGTCGTGATTCCTACTACAAGAACATGATCAATCTCATACATCTCATATATCATTCATCACATTCTTTTGGCCATATCACATCACATAGCATACCCTGCAGAAACAAGTTAGACGTCCTCTAATTGTTGTTGCATGTTTTACGTGGCTGCTATGGGTTTCTAGCAAAAACGTTTCTTACCTACGCAAAAGCCACAATGGTGATATGACAATTGCTATTTACCCTTCATAAGGACCCTTTTCATCAAATCTGATCCGACTAAAGTGGGAGAGACAGACACCCAGTAGCCACCTTGTGCAACAAGTGCATGTCAGTCGGTGGAACCCGTCTCACGTAAGCGTACGTGTAAGGTCGGTCCGGGCCGCTTCATCCCACAATACCGCCGAAACAAGATAGGACTAGTAACGGTAAGCAAATTGAACAAACCAACGCCCACAACTACTTGTGTTCTACTCGTGAATAGAATCTACGCATAGACCTAGCTCATGATGCCACTGTTGGAGAACGTAGCAATAATTCAAAATTTACCTACGTATCATCAAGATCAATCTAGGAGATTCTAGCAACAAGAGAGAGAGAGAGGATGTGCATCTTCATACCTTTGAAGATCGCTAAGCGGAAGCATCACTAGAACGCGGATGATGGAGTCGTACTCGCGGCGATTCAAATCGCGGAAGATCCGATCTGACGCCGAACGGACGGCGCCTCCGCGTTCAACACACGTACAGCCCGGGGACGTCTCCTCCTTCTTGATCCACCAAGGGGAGAGGATAAGTTGAGTAAGATCTCCGGCAGCACGACGGCATGGTGGTGGAGCTTGCGGTTCTCCGGCAGGGCTTCGCCAAGCACTACTACTACGGAGGAGGTGTTGGGGAGGGAGAGGGCTGCGCCAGGGGAAGGGTGTGGCAGCCTTCCCACCTCCCCTCTATTTATAGGGGAAAGGGAGAGGGGGGCCGGCCCCCTCCAGATGGATCTAGAGGGGGGCCAAGGGGGGAGGCTTGCCCCCCAAGCCAAGGGGGGCGCCCCCTTTAGGGTCCCCCCCCACCCTAGGCGCATGGGCCGGGGGGGGGTTGGCGCCCAGCCCACCTAGGGGCTAGTTCCCCTCCATATACAGCCCATAGGGCCCTCCGGGGCAGGTGGACCCTCCCGGTGGACCCCTGGAACCCTTTTGGTGGTCCCGGTACAATACCAATAAATCCCCAAACACTTCCGGCGACCGAATAAGAACTTCCCATATATAATGTTTATCTCCGAACCATTCCGGGACTCCTCGTGACGTCCAGGATCTCATCCGGGACTCTGAACAATATTCAGTAACCGCATATTAATTCCCATAACAACTCTAGCATCACCGAACCTTAAGTGTGTAGACCCTATGGGTTCGGGAATCATGCAGATATGACCGAGACAGCTCTCTGGCCAATAACCAACAGCAGGATTTGGATACCCATGTTGGCTCCCACATGTTCCATGATGATCTCATCAGATGAACCACGATGTCGGGGATTCAATCAATCCCATATATAATTCCCTTTGTCAACCGGTATGTTACTTGCCCGAGATTCGATTGTCGGTATCCCAATACCTCGTTCAATCTCGTTACTGGCAAGTCTCTTTACTTGTTTCGTAATGCATGATCCCGTGACTAACTTCTTAGTCACTATGAGCTCATTATGATGATGCATTACCGAGTGAGCCCAGAGATACCTCTCCGTCATACGGAGTGACAAATCCCAGTCTCGATTCGTGCCAACCCAACAGACACTTTTGGAGATACCTGTAGTGTACCTTTATAGCCACCCAGTTACGTTGTGATGTTTGGTACACCCAGAGCATTCCTACGGTATCCGGGAGTTGCACAATCTCATGGTCTAAGGAAATGATACTTGACATTAGAAAAGCTCTTAGCAAACACTACACGATCTTGTGTGATGCTTAGGATTGGGTCTTGTCCATCGCATCCTTCTCTTAATGATGTGATCCCGTAATCAATGACATCCAATGCCCATGGTCAGGAAACCACGAGCATCTATTGATCAACGAGCTAGTCAACTAGAGGCTCACCAAGGACATGTTGTGGTCTATGTATTCACACATGCATTACGGTTCCGGTTAATACAATTATAGCATGAACAATAGACAATTATCATGAACAAGGAAATATAATAATAACCATTTTATTATTGCCTCTAGGGCATATTTCCAACACTCTTCACTCTCGGTGGTCGACGATCAAGAAAGATTATCAAAAGTGGGCGGCGGCAATGAAGTCGGTTGACAGGATAAACCCAAGTGGCACTAATGATAGAGATAGGGTAAGTGCCATTTCTTTATGTTCCATATTCATGCTTCATCTTTGTGTTTCAAGTGGTAACTTGTTCTTTTCCTTGTAGCTCACTATTGCACAAAACTTGTTTCGAGGAGAAGAGAAGAAGACCAAGCAGAAAGGCAAGGTCAAGAAAGGGAGAGCATTTGTGTTGCCCCATTGCTTCGAAGTGTTGAAGGATGAAGAGAAATGGAAGACCCGTGATGTCCTAGAGGAGAGCAAGAAACGCAAGGGAACTATATTGATTTGGATGATGATGACGAGGAGGAGGCATCAAGTGATGGCGACAAGAGGAGCCCTACACCCAACTCGGTTGCCTACTCCAAGCCAAAAACACCAAATGGAGATAAGAAACAAGCAAAAGAAAAGAAGAAGAAGGAAGGAGACGATGATATAAAGAATGCTATGGAAGCTATTCTGAAGGCAAGAAAGGAAGCAAACGAGGAGAGGAGGATGGCAAGGAGCCAAGAGTCGGTGGCCAAGAGAGGAGGTTGGCGGCCGAGGAGAGGAGGGTGGCGGCCGAGGAGAGGAAGGTGGCGTTGGAGGAGAAGAATTGGCCATGGAAGATCGAGCTAGATTATTGGAATGGGAGAAGTACTTGTTCTTAATGGACACATCTACATTCGATGATAGGCAAAAGGAGTTCATCAATCTTGCCCGTGATGAAGTGTTGGTTAAAAAAAGATTGATGGTCATGGGAGGCATGGGAGGCATGTGAGCTGCCATGGGAGGCTTCGGAGGCACGGGAGCTACCATGGGAGGCTTGGAAACAAGCATGGCAGGCATGGGCGCCATGTGCGGCATGGGAGGCATGGGTAGCTTCGGAGCTACCATGGGAGGCATGGGAGCACCTACGGGAGGCGTGGGTGGCTTTGGAGCTACCATGAGAGACATGGGAGCAACTACGGGAGGCATGTGTGGCCTTGGAGCTACTATGGGAGGGATGGGATGCATGAGTTTTGGGTCTCTCATGGGAGGCAAGGGAGAACCTCCGGGTGACATGGGTGGACGCATGGCTTCCGGTGTGCGTCACATGGTTTCGCATGATACCGTTGGAGATAGTGCGAACACCTTTCGAGTTCCCAATGATGATGAGGCGCTTGAAAATGAAGAAGAGGAGGAAGATGATGTGGCATGATTGTTGATGTTTCATTTGTTTGTGTGAACTTTTATTTGTCATGAACTTGGTTGGGTGATCTTGAACTATTCCATGCAATTGAACTACGCTTTGTTGCTGATTTTGCATATTTGTTTATGTTTGACTTCATCATATTGTCAAATTGTATTTTGTTGTTTCATATTCGTCAAGCATCGGCTCGTCGCGCGCGCTGTATTTTACCGCGCCTGATGAAATGGTACAACGACACGCTAAAATTTACAGCGCCTGGACAAGCAACAGAGCCTTCCCGTACGCGAAAATGCTATTCGATGCTGTAAAAAAACCTTTAGCGCGTCGGTTGACCGCGCATCTGTTGAGGATGCTCTCAGCATCGGCAGGTGAGAGTACAGTACCTAAGTGTAGCACCACATGTAGAGTTGCTTGTGCCCGGCCGGTTATTACTTGTAGCTTGTATAGGAAAGACCACCGTGTAGCCAAGTCAATGCAAACGTACCACAATGTCGACTATACCGTCCTCGCCGGCGTCGGCTGTCTCCGGTTCGGCACCGGCGCCGCAGCCGCATGTGATGGAGGACTGCATGGGCATCGTGCAGCTCCTGAGCGACGGCACCGTGAGGCGCAGCCTGGACTACTCCCACCTGCCGATGCTGAGACACGTCCCCTCCGACCTGCCCGTCCAGTGGAAAGACGTGGTGTACGACGCCGGCAACGGCCTCCGACTCCGGATGTACAGGCCAACCACCGCCGGCCGCGCAGAGAAGAGGCACCCGAAGCTCCCGGTGCTCGTCTACTTCCACGGCGGAGGCTTCTGCATCGCCAGCTTCGAGTGGCCCAACTTCCACGCGGGCGCGCTCCGGCTGGCCGGCGAGCTCCCGGCGCTCGTGCTCTCCGCCGACTACCGGCTCGCCCCGGAGCACCGCCTCCCCGCCGCGCACCTGGACGCCGAGACCGTCCTCTCGTGGCTCCGCGACCAGGCGGCCGCCGACACCGACGCCTGGCTCGCCGAGTGCGCCGACTTCGGCCGGGTGTTCGTCTGCGGCGACTCCGCAGGCGGCAACATGGTGCACCACGTCGCCGCCCGCCTCGGCTCGGGCGCCGTCGCGCTCGGCCACCGGGTGCGCATCGTCGGGTGCGTGATACTCTGGCCCTACTTCGGTGGCGAGGAGAGGACGGCTTCGGAGGCCGAGGCCGAGGCCATGGCGCCGTCGTCCGAGTTCGACCCCGGGAGGAACTTCGACCAGATGTGGCGCCTGGCCTTGCCGAACGGAGCGACCAGGGACCACCCGGCGGCGAACCCGTTCGGTCCGGAGAGCGCCCCGCTCGATGACGTGCGGTTCCCTCCGGTGCTGGTTGCCAAGGCCGGCCGTGACCGGATGCGCGACCGGGTGGCTGAGTACGTGGCGAGGCTCCGGGCCATGGGGAAGCCCGTCGAGCTTGCCGAGTTCGAGGGCCAGGGCCACGGCTTCTTCGTCTTCGCCCCCTTCGGTGATGCCTCAGACGAGCTGGTCCGAGTGGTCAGGCAATTCCTGTGTACGTGCACGGCGGCCGGCCACGAGTGATTGGCATATGGATCGGATGGAATGCTCTTCTCACCGGTGCTTGTTCCATTTTTTTTTCAAAGGAAGTGCTGAATATTTTCGATTACAAATGTAAATCGGATGCTTACTAAATTCACAACATTTTATGTGCCGCCGGTGCCACATCATGCCATGATTGGGCATAGCATGAGGATCAAAATCACGAAACGCTCATGACCGCACTGGTCATATGATCAGTGCATCAATGGTTCTCACTTTCAGTGAAATTTCATTAAATTTTGTACATATCAAAATAATTGCTTTCCTGTTTTAGTGCTTCGAACGTGGGATTTGCCAAAAAAAAGAGACTGATTAATAGTCAATCAATAAAATCGATTAATCATCCGATTTCCAATTAATCTTTAATTCTCACCCGACCAAGACTCTAACGATAGGCGATATCCGTTTCGACCTCTTCCACCAAGTGTTTTGCAGTCTACATGCACCATATTGCATGAACATAATGGTACTATATAAACACTTTATCATTGCCTCCATGGCATGTTTCCAACCGTACAAAGGTGTTGTGCTTCTACATCATGTAGTCACACATGGCTAATAATACAATTATCTACCATCGGTCCTTACTGGTCTCCCTTCTGTATACGTCTAGGCTAGAATCAATGTAGATTGTAAAATATATTTTTTGGTGTTGCGTTGGCAGGGTTTTAAACGCAAAACCTCTTTGATCTGATTGTATTAAGTTCATGCTTTATCCAGTTACTCCAAAATTTTGAGCTAATTGAGGGAATAGAAAATATGTCTCAACAATCCTTTCACTCCATCAAACTAATAACTTATCGACATCGAGCTATTTTTATTAGGGAGGAATAACATGAAGATGATTGAACTTCAAAATACTAGGTTGTCTGAACAATAACACCCTACGTTGTTACAAGAGACATGTGAGAGAAAGAACAATAGTATTCGGTGTCGTGACTCCTTCTCTGTATTGCACTCCTATCAAGATCCTTAGCTATTCTCGAACTGCTAAGACATCTTAGATTAGAGCCCTTTGGGCACGTTTCATCTTTGCAAACTCAACCAGCCTATCGACTTTTGGCAGAACCACCTTGGCAGGTTCCATTTCGGCAAAGCGCTCCATCCATGCCAGCAGAAGCGGAGTCTTGGTGGCGTGTAGAAGCTCCACACCACAAAGCGCCTTGGTTCCTTGCATCCATGCAACCATGCCACCCAACACAACATCAACATATCCGACGTTGTCTCCTCCAAAGAATGGCTTCCCCTTGGAGCATTCCCTCAAGGCCCCCTCTAGCATATCCACCGCCGCTAGCGTTTGCTTTGTCCCTTCATCTTTCTCCTTGTCTGTCTTGCCCACAAACATCTTCCACCATGGCGCGACTAGCTGAAAATCCATATGCATACATACAAACATATGCATAAACAACAGGATCCTCCAGTCGCTCTCACCTAGCTACAAGAGCTTTGTGATGAACTACAATATGCAAGGGATGGAGAAATCCATTCCTGAGTTATATTCAATGCTGAAATCAGCGGAGGTGGGAATCAAAAAGGAACATCAAGTGTTGATGGTGAATAAAACCACTAGTTTCAAGAAAGGCAAGGGTAAAAAGAACTTCAAGAAGGACGGCAAGGGAGTTGATGTGCCCGGTAAATCAGTTGCCGGGAATAAGCCAAACAATGGACCCAAGCCCAAGACTCAGTGCTTTTATTGCAAGGAAAATGGTCACTGGAAGCGGAACTGCCCCAAGTACTTAGCGGACAAGAAGGCCAGCAACACCAAAGGTATATGTGATATACATGTTATTGATGTGTACCTTACCAGTACTCGTAGTAGCTCCTGGGTATTTCATACCGGTGCGTTTGCTCATATTTGTAACTCAAAACAGGAGCTGCGGAATAAGCGGAGACTGGCGCAGGACGAGGTGACGATGCGCGTCAGGAATGGTTCCAAGGTCGATGTGATCGCCGTCGGCACGCTACCTCTACATTTACCTATGGGATTAGTTTTAAACCTCAAATATTGTTATTTAGTGCCAGCTTTGAGCATGAACATTGTATCTGGATCTCGTTTAATGCGAGATGGCTACTCATTTAAATCTAAGAATAATGGTTGTTCTATTTATATGAGAGATATGTTTTATGGTCATGCCCCGCTGGTCAATGGTTTATTCTTATTAAATCTTGAACGTGATGTTACACATATTCATAGTGTGAATATCAAAAGATGTAAGGTAAATAATGATAGTCCCACATACTTGTGGCACTGCCACCTTGGTCACATTGGTGTCAAACGCATGAAGAAACTCCATGCAGATGGACTTTTGGAGTCTCTTGATTATGAATCATTTGACACGTGCGAACCATGCCTCATGGGCAAGATGACCAAGATTACGTTCTCCGGAACAATGGAGCGAGCAACCAACTTGTTGGAAATAATACATACTGATGTGTGCGGTCCAATGAGCATTGAGGCTCGCGGTGGCTATCATTATGTTCTCACCCTCACTGATGACTTAAGTAGATATGGGTACATCTACTTGATAAAACACAAGTATGAGACCTTTGAAAAGTTCAAGGAATTTCAGAGTGAGGTGGAGAATCAAAGTGACAGAAAAATAAAGTTCTTACGATCAAATCATGGAGGAGAATATTTGAGTCACGAGTTTGGTACGCACTTAAGGAAATGTGGAATTGTTTTACAACTCACGCCTCCTGGAACACCTCAGCGTAATGGTGTCTCCGGACGTCGTAATCGCACTCTATTGGATATGGTGCAATATATAATGTCTCTTACCGATTTACCGCTGTCATTTTGGGGTTATGCTTTAGAGACAACCACATTTACTTTAAATAGGGCACCGTCTAAATCCGTTCAGACGACACCGTATGAATTATGGTTTGAGAAGAAACCTAAGTTGTCGTTTATAAAAGTTTGTGGATGTGATGCTTATGTCAAGAAACTTCAACCTGAAAAGCTCGAACCCAAGTCGGAAAAATGCGTCTTCATAGGATACCCTAAGGAAACCATTGGGTGTACCTTCTACCTCAGATCCGAAGGCAAGATCTTTGTTGCCAAGAACGGATCCTTTTTGGAGAAAGAGTTTCTCTCGAAAGAAGTAAGTGGGAGGAAAGTAGAACTTGATGAAGTACTGCCTCCTGAACTGGAAAGTAGCGCATCTCAGGAAGATGTTTCTGTGGTGCCTGCACCGACTAGAGAGGAAGTTAATGATGATGATCAAGGAACTTCGGATCAAGTTGCTACTGAACTTTGTAGGTCCACAAGGACACGTTCCACACCATAATGGTATGGCAACCCTGTCCTGGAAATCATGTTGTTAGACAACGGTGAACCTTCAAACTATGAAGAAGCGATGGCGGGCCCAGATTCCAACAAATGGCTTGAGCAATGCCAACAATCCACGGACCGCGTGGCCGGAGCAATGCCAAGACCACCGCTGCCTCAACGACCGCCATGCCGGAGCCATCACCATAGATCGAGGGAGGTGGGCACTACCAGAGATGAGGGCCGCCATGCATGAGGCATATTTGCGACTGGCTGCAGCTAGGTTGGATCTTGGAAGACGTCAGGTGCAGCTCATGGGGAAACAGACCGCCGCCACCATGGCCACTGCTAGTCCACGACACCAGCCACCACAGACCGCGATGCCATCTTCAGGAGGAGGTCAGGGGCGCGCACAACAAACTAGGGGGTCAATCTGCCCCGTCGCCACCATCCGCCATCGCAGGACCTTGACGCCGCCGTAGGTCTGCCCCAGTGCCGCCCACACAGCCACCTCGGCAGCACCACCACCAGCACTCGGGGCTGCCGCCCCGGCTCCCAAACTCCGCCGCCTAGACGCTTCGTCCGGGGCCGCCGCGTCGTGCTGGCTGGAGCGCTCCCTGCGCTAGGGATCTCAGCGCGAGAAGACATCCCCGGCACCACCGTCGGCCAACCAGGCTTTGCCTGCTGGCGTCCTCCGGCGGCGGCGGAGGAGTAAATGGAGACGACGGGGGCCGCGGCGGCGGCTTGGGTTTCCGCCCGAACCCCCCCACGTGAGCGACGACACATGTGGGGGCGGATTTATCAGGCATGTGTATGTGTGTGGGGCTCACACCTTCTTTGCTTCTTTTTCATTGTGTGATAGGAATGAATATGATGCCTCACCACCATTTGCCAACCTTGCCAAATTGTGGTAACAATAGATGCCCCAACCATTTATATTAAGAAATATGTATAGTATAGTTTTGGCATGAATCTCTATTCGAGATTACCATTAAGAAGTCCTTCGTCCGTCCAAAATAAGGGTCGCTGGATTAGTATAAATTTGTATATTTTGGGAGGGAGGGAGTACTAATGATGATGATGATGATAATGATGATGATGATGATGATGATGATGATGATGATGATGATGATGATGTAACAACAATAGTGGAATTCGATCCATTTTTGGATCGAATGAAAAATTGTTTATACTGCAATAATTAATATTAATTTAAAATTCAGAAAATAGTTAAACATAATATTATTATTAGAAGTGGCAGCAATATCCAAAGGAAACATAGTGAATGTTTTTGCTCCACACATGCTCTTATCCTGGATAGACAACCTGAGGAAAGCTTCACTCTTAGCCAATTATTTTTCCAAGGGCTCTATGTGTGTTGTATGGAAATGCTTTCTTGATTGCTTGCTTGTTTGTTTATGTGATTGTACATGTGCTATCATGTTCTTTTCCATTAGACACAGACAATTCATGTACGAAAGAAATCGACCTTGATTTGTCTTTTGCATTAGGTGTCCATTTTTCTCAAGTCGATGCGCGGATAAGTACACCTCTGTCAGTAATTGATCTACAATATATTTCATATAAAAATTCCCCTCCATATATGACTGAACGGGCACAACCGGTGAGCTAGCTAGGTCACTCATTTGCGGTTTCAGCTACAGTTAGTTTGTAATGGTAGTTGCTACTGTTTGTCCTAGTCTTATTTCATCAACATAGTGTTTTTGGTAGGCTTAGTTCAAATAATTAAGCTCACTGCAACTTTTACCTAGTTAGAAATAATATAAGAGTAGTTAGCAATCGTTATGATACTTGGTATTGTTTGGGTTAATAATTATGCTTGGTTCATTATGCACTATAAATATTTGCTACTACTACCCTAGCTATTAAATAATTATGCATAGTTCAAAACACTTAGGACAGTTGTTATTGTTTTAGATACTTATGATAGTTCCTACTATTTTAGAAACAAAGGATAGTTGGTACTGTTTAAAATACTTTGCATATGTAGTTGGTACTACTTTAAAAACTTAGGATGGTTTTCACTATTTGAAATATTTATGATAGTTGCTATTGTTTTCAATAACAAGGAAACTTGGTGCTGTTTTAAATACTTAGGATAGTTGCTGCTTATTAATTTGGTATAAGGTTGACACTCATTTTGTAAAGTTAGTCTATATTGTCATGGTTTAGTAAATAAAGTATGATTATTGTCTTTAGCTTGTTGTAGGCAAACATGCAGCGGCCCGAGGGAGAGGAAATATGACCATGATAATCAAGTAGAGTACGGTACATTCGATAAGCTTCAATAAGACTTTCACCTGGTTTTTGTTTGAAATTATAGATCATGTGCGCCGCTCCATAAGAATTCTTGTTTGGGTAAAAATGAGTCATGAATGCACTAGATAATATATTTTTTTCAAGTGTCAAAAGTACCTGTTAGATGAGTTAATAGCCAAGATTTTGCTTTGGTGGCAACGTGAAAAAAACTTACCTATCATCTCATCATAAGTGAAAACATGTAATTTAAAATCATCTAATGCAAAAAGTGTTTAATATAGAAATCATTTATGTTATTTTATCAATGCAGAAAGAGTTAAATTGAACATTGTTGTCAGAAGTGACGACACTACCCAAAGCAGCCACAGTCTGCACGTAGAATGTTTTCCCTCCACACTTACTCTTATCCTTAACAACCGGACGAAATTAAGCATCACTCTAAGCCAATTATTTTTCTGGCACTTTACGCGTGTCATATGGTCGACATGCTTGTTTGTTTGTTTATGTAACTGTGTGCATGAAATCACGTTCTTTCTTCTGAGATGCGGGTTTACATACAAAAGCAATAGATCTTAGTTTGTTCTTTGCATAAGCTCTGTCTTTTCTCAAGTTTTGCACTGCACAGATAGGTACGTCTCTCTCTGTAAGTGAGGTGAAAGGTGTTGCCCGGCTATGCCATACTGAATGGTATTAGTTGATCACTAACGACCAGGTGTGCATACACGAAGACAACATAACAATAATTTATATGAACTTATCAATGCAAAAGGAGTTTAATACTGCAATAATTCATATAAATTTACAATGAAAACTATTTGATTTGGATATTGCTGCCACTTCTGACAAATATATCCAAAGCAAATATAGTGTGCACGTAGGATGCTTTTGCTCCACCCATGCTCTTATCCTAACTACGCAACCTGAGAGAAGCATCATTCTTAGCCAATTATTTTCCGGGGGCTTTATGTGTGTTATATGGTCATGCTTGTTAGTTTGCTTCTCTGATTGCACGTATGATATCATGTTCTTTCGCATCAGACGCAGATTCAGGAACGAAAGAAACCGACCTCTCTTTATTTGTTGCATTAGGTGTCCGTCTTTTCTCAAGCAGCTGCACAGATATGTACGTGTCTATCAGTAAGTGATGTACAATAAGATTTCACTGAAACTTGCCCCTCTACTATATCTCTTAAAAGAATCTTATGTACGCAATTGCACAATTCTTATTTTTGCATTTGAAATCCTACAAAACAAAGAAGGTAATGCAAATCCGTAGGTCAAACATCCACTATAACCTTTTAGAAAAATAACGAGTAGCACCGCATTTTATGGAGATATGCGGGACTGATAGACATGGAAAATCACAGTTGTCTTTATTTGCGACAAGTGGCATAACACATATCCAATTGCTGGCGGCCACTGCTGCCTGTGAGCTATGTCACTCCTTTAGGGTTTCCGCTATGCTTAGCTCGTAACGATAGTAGCTACTCCCTCCGTCAAAAAATACTTGTCATCGAAATGGGATACATCTTCTTTTATCCATTTCGATGACAATTATTTTCGGACGGAGGGAGTACTTGGGCCTAGTTTTACTTCATCAACATAGTGTTTTTAGATAGATTTAGTTAAAATATATAAGCTCGATGCAACTTTTACCTAGTTAAAATAAGCTGGCGATGCAGAAGCCTCCGCCGTGGAAGTAGACGAGCACCGGGAGCTTCGGATGCTTCTTTCCTGTGCGGCCGGCGGTGGTTGGCCTGTACATCGGAAGGCGGAGGCTGTGGCCGGCGTCGTACACGATGTCTTTCCACTCGACGGGCAGGTCCGAGGGGACGTGTCTCAGCATCAGCAAGTGAGAGTAGTCCAGGCTGCGCCTCACGGTGACGTCGCTCAGGAGCTGCACGATGCCCATGCAGTCCTCCACCACATGCGGCTGCTGCGCCGGTGCCGAAACCGAGACAGCCGACGCGGGCGAGGACGGTATAGTCGACATTGTGGTACGAATGGATTGGATTCGCTTGGCACAAGTAACTCTGCATGTGCTCTTTTTAGTCACCCCACAAACACAAAAAAAATTTGTGATGGTACACCAAACTTGGCTCATCAGTGCACGTCTGGTCCAAATATTTCGACAAGGAAGCAAGACACGCATCCATGCGCCAAAGTCATTTTTAGCGGCATCTGTACCTACCCTGTCAAGTATCCACCCTATAAAAACGCTTTTTTCAGGTTGCTTACCACATGGACGATTTGTGCATCTGGTGCACCATTCCCTGTGTATACAGTATACATGTGTATTCGCTAGCAAAAGAGTCTTAGCGCTGCAACAAAGGAAAGAATACCACACACTTCTATCCTAATAATCATGACTCGAGACCCTAATAAGTTCATGCCCTTTATTTGAACATGGCATCCCACCTATGTTGCCTCAACATTGCATCCGCTGGATTCGGGTGCAGGTAAAGGTTGCCTAAACTCTTACTCGTCTCAATAATTTTCGCCCAAAAACCCGTACTCGTACCCGCACCTTGGGTTTGAAATTATTCCCATACTCGTACTCGGCAGGGTGTGGGTAATACCTGCGGCTAAAAATACCCATCTCGATCACCTTACTCAATTCACACTTCATCGTGCATTTCCGCACATATAAAGAACATTTCAGCATTTTAACGTTTTAGCATTTTCGGATATATAAATCACGATTTGTTGTGTGATGAAATAAAAAAGGGTATTATTTTTAAAAAAGTGGGTACCAATAAGCATGAACTAGATGGCACCAAATAATGTCCAATTACATTCATGGATGAGTAGCATGTAAGTGAACTTCTTAGAGAAACATTCACATATGTTCTTTTTTTTTCTAATTACAACACAAACAAGAGGGACACAATTTTCTCTACTTTTCTTTTATTGAAGTAACTACTGCGAACCGTACTACGAAATGATCAATGAAGGAGACTATATAATAGAATCAACAAAATCAGAGAGAAAATCATGAGTCCACAAAAGAAGATCAACGCATTTAAACAAGATCATGCACATGGGTAAGGGGAGGGGATTTTGGGCCAATGCTAGCGGTCGCCTTCCCGTATGAGGGTATGGGTATTGTCTTTCCGTACCCGTATCCAGCTTACCGAATGGGTACAATTTCTTCCCATTTAAAAACCCTTGGGTATTCATTTTTTCCAAACCCTTACCCTAATAGGGGTTTTACCCGCCGGGTTCGCAGGCTGACGGTTCCCATTGTCATGTTGAATGTTGCCTCTCTCTCTCTCTCTCTCTCTCTCTCTCTCTCTCTCTCTCTCTCTCTCTCTCTCCTAAGATGAACATCAACTTTCGTTTTCCCTGCAAAGTTTGGTCAAGGCATGCATGTGTGGTTATTGATGGTTTCTTTTGTCTTGACTCAGATTCTGAAGGTGTTCATTTGCAACTCAGATCAGCGGCGGTACAGAAAAAAGGCAGATTGCAGGCTATCAATTAAAATTTCATCCTAAATATAATTAAATATGTCAATATGTAAAATAGCATCATATTCAGATGCTACAATTTAAAATTGGAGTTACATTTTAAAATATATGATTTTTAAAAGCATTTGTCACTTAAAGATGAACTGTGGGTTAATTAATAGAAATGGCGGGGAGTTTTCTAAAAAGTACGAAAAACGATTTGTTTTTGTCACTTAAGTCAGGACTACGGGTTGATTTAAGGAAAACACATTGGGTTTATGAAAAATACGAAAAATAAGTCACTTTTTTCACTTAAGCCCGGACCCGGGTTGATCTAAGGAAACACACGCGGGGGTGGGGGAGGGGTTTGTAAAAAAGCGACGGACGAGCAGAAGCACTAATAAATTTATTAGTAGGTATAGTTTAGTGATGGAGGACAAGAAAAATAAGGTACAATCCTCAGAGTGTTGCCTTCGGCACCCGAAACGTGCACTACTAGGGAAAAGCCTAGCAGCAGAGTTTTTTAGCCTATCGATGGCGGGCAGAAGCGCTCTCGATAAGGCACTACACTAATGCTTAGCAATAGCGGCTTGACCCACGCTTCTGCTAAATTGACTTAGTAGCAGCGGTTCTTTAGAACATCGCTATTGTTAATTAGTAGTAGCGCTTCTCCTAACCAGCTACTACTATTATTTAGTATTTTATTTCTTTTCTATTTCATGTTGTATTCATACACCTTTACACAAGTTTTCATACAACAGGAATTTAGAGATTGTTTTTACATCATAATGAGTTATTACATCATGGGGTGAAAGAACCGTGGACTACTTTCAAGTGGATGTCCATCCACTTGAAACTAATCATGTTCTTTCACCCAATGATATAATAATATCATCATCATCATCATATCATTAACAACTTAGCATCATAATACATCGTTGTCATATAACACCTCCTAAATATCATCGTTTTCATCATTGACATCACATAACACCTCCTCAAGATCATCATTATCAACTCTAACACATTACCACATAATAAACATATTGTACCTCATAGGACCTATTACATTCGATTAAGACCTACTACATTTTCTAAGGTAAAATGACAAAAAACAAGATAGCCCCTGACTCTCCATTATGGAGAATGGAGATTAGCCTGTCTCCCATTCTTGCCTTTCGCTGAATGTTACTTCCAAGAACCTTCTTGCGAATGTCCATACATTTCTTCCATTCTCTGATGATCATGTGTTCACGGGTTTTAGAAATCCGATATGCACAGGTGAGCTCCGTAGATTTACCTGGCAGTATGTTCAGAACTGAGAGGCGACCATGCAGAGACATCAGATGAGGCACACAATCCATCGGGAGTTTCTGTTGAAAAACATAATAATAACTTTGTAGTTAGCAATGATGTACTAGTTTTAGAAGTATGCAAAAAATGCACGAATGTCGTAATAGTAAAAAATCTTACTAGGGTATCTCCAGAGAAGTTGTCGTTGTTCAACACATGCACTAGTGGCACGTATTCACCATAATTTGGAGGAGTTCGATAATAGGCATTGTAATTCTCAAGAAGAGTACAAAATGCGATCGATGATTTTTCTCCTTATCGTTAATTGGGTGCCTTGATTGTAGTGGGTTTTATCTACCATCTTCCGCACAGTCTTTGAAGAATCAAAATAAGCTGTCAATGGAAATAAGCTATCAACTATTTTGAAATAAACAATATAAATTAGTTAATAACTATGTTTGAGAAACTCACATAGCGGTACAATCGGCAGCGTATCAACAAGGACCCAAATGTCCATATTGTCTTCCTCGCTGTCAGGATCACCAAGATCCATGGTGATCATGCCCTGATCAAAACCATACATTTTGCAAAGTGCTTCCCAATTTTGGCAACCAAAATGGGTTACGCTCTGAGCATTGTACAGATTTACTTCAAAATCCATATCATGATGGGTCCTTAGGTGTATTTTCTTTGTTTCGAAATTTTCATGGTCTTCAAAACCCATCCTCTCCAAGACATAGCGTCTTGCATGGCATGGGATAAGCTAGTCGAATTGTAAAATATGAAAATTAGACGCTGAAATAGTTTAAAATTAGACGTTGAAATAGTTTAAAAATCCGGCTTACCCAATGGGTACAATTTCTTCCCATTTAAAAACCCTTGGGTATTCATTTTTTCCAAACCCTTACCCTAATAGGTGTTTTACCCGCCGGGTTCGCAGGTTGACGGTTCCCATTGTCATGTTGAATGTTGCCTCTCTCTCTCTCTCTCTCTCTCTCTCTCTCTCCTAAGATGAACATCAACTTTCTTTTTCCCTGCAAGGTTTGGTCAAGGCATGCATGTGTGGTTATTGATGGTTTCTTTTGTCTTGACTCGGATTCTGAAGGTGTTCATTTGCAACACAGATCAACGGCGGTGCGGAAAAAAGGCAGATTGCACGCTATCAATTAAAATTACATCCTAAATATAATTAAATATGTCAATAGGTTAAATAGCATCATATTCAGATGCTAATTTAATATTGGGGTTACATTTTAAAATATATGATTTTTAAAAGCATTTGTCACTTAAAGATGAACTGTGGGTTAATTAATAGAAATGGCGGGGAGTTTTCTAAAAAGTAGGAAAAACGATTTGTTTTTTCACTTAAGTCCGGACTACGGGTTGATTTAAGGAAAACACATTGGGTTTATGAAAAATACGAAAATAAGTCACCTTTTCCACTTAAGCCCGGAACCGGGTTGTTTAAGGAAACACACGCGGGGTGGGGGTGGGGTGGGGGAGGGGTTTGTAGAAAAAAGCGACGGACGAGCAGAAGCACTAATAAGTTTATTAGTAGGCATAGTTTAGTGATGGAGGACCAGAAAAATAAGGTACAATCCTCGGAGTGTTGCCTTCGGCACCCGAAACGTGATCTGGCGCTCACGCGTGCCCAAAAGCGCGTCGCGGCCCAGCAATGTTCGCTCCTGTGGCCCTGCTTGCTTTGCTCGATGCTCTCTACGCAACCTAGTTTCCCCCCGTTTTTGTGTTGTTGATCTGGTAGAAAACTCCGCCCTGTTTTTTGATACTTCCAAAAAATATTAAAGGGCAGCCTGTTGCCCGCATGTAACATTTGAGGAAAATTGTGAAATCAAAAAAGGTTTACAGGTTTTATCAAAAAGTTCATCCATTTTGGAAAAATGTTCATCAATCATTTTAAAAATATCAAAAAAAATTTAAAAGTTCATCTATTTTTTATAAAATTCAACAATTTTCAAATAAACTTCATTGATTTTGATTAAAAAAATCGCCAATTCTTAAAAAATCAGAAATTTTAAAAACGTTCACGAATTTTAAAAAATAGAAAAATTAAAAAAAGAAACGGAAAATAGGAAAATAAAAGAAAAGGTAAAAAATTAAAAAGAAACCAAGAAGAAAGAAGAAATTGGAGTAAGTAATCACAACAGGTGCGATTCTGAGATGGTTACTGCAGTTTATTGAGAAGAAGGAGATCACAGATTTGAATCAACCTTGTGCGCATGTTTTTTGCTGGTCAACAGAAAAAAGAAAAGGGCTATATGGGCAAACCTTTGATCTTTTTGTGGAGGGGGGTGCGCCGGTTTGTGGAAAACGAAGAAAAGGGCGCTGAATAAGATATGCAGCTATTGTATGCATGCTACTGGACATGCCTGTTGATGAGAGCGCCAAACGTGAGTCCTCCTTCGATCTTTTTTCTTTGAAATCACCCTTTATTAAGGGTCATCTTTGCAAAGGTTGCTCTTCACCTTTTCAGGGGCTGGCAGGTTGAGCACAACATGTGCGTCCTTTGTCTCAAATAAGAGTTTTTTTTTCGTAGATTCGTTTATTAAAAAAAATCACTTGAACCGTGCGTTCAAATACATGATTGTTTTCACTGTTAGATTTCTCGCGTCGAGATCTCCAAAACTAGATCCCATGGTAATATGTTTTGACGTATTTCTTTTCACAAAAGTCGAAAACCAGAAGAAAAAAGGAAACATGAAAAAATGAAAACAAACAAAAACAAAACCAAGAAAAAATTGGCAACTGAAAAATTGATAAAAAACCGAAACCCCCAAGCATAGTGTTGGTTTTCACTTTTTTGGGGGTGGGGGGGAGCACATGCCGTGCTTTTCCTTTTTCGGGGAAGCACGGATTGTGCTTCTTGAAGAAAATATGTGCTTTTCGTAGAATCACACGCTATGCTTTTCTTTTTTCTAACGAAGCACAACTTGTGGAAGCATAAGCGGTGATCATAGGTTGTGCTTCTCGTGGAAGCAAACTTCTGCTTCCACGAAAGCACAACCATGCTTCAGCCAGAAGCACATACCGTGCTTTTTCTTTTCGAGAAAACTTTGCTTCCTAAAAATAGAAAAAAGAACTCTAAAATGGGCTTTTCCACCAAAACCTAGGGAAAGTTAGGCAAAATCCAGAAGACCAAAAAAACCAAAAACATGTGCAGAAACAAGAAGAATCCGTGCCCCTGTTGGTGCACCCAACACACAACACGTGACGGCAAGACGCAGCTAGGGCGCTCCCGTTGCGAGCCCCCAAAAGGGATGCCCGTTCTAAAAAAAGTTAGCTCTTTTAGGGAAAAAAGTTAGCTTTTTTAGGGAAAAAAGTTAGGTTTTTTTAGGGTGAAGCTAAGTTTAGCAAGATTGTTTTTTAGGCAAAGTTGGCCCGATATAGCCTTGACGTTCTATGGGCCACTGCCAAGTAGTGCGGCTTCAACTATTCTACAGGACCGCCCCGATCCTATTCTTATTGGGTCCGGCCCACATCTTGACCGCCTATCTTGCTTCCACTAGCTGAACCCAACGCAGAGCGGACTTCCTATCTGCCCCATTCTGCGGCAGAATGTCGAGGGTTCTCAAAGGTTAGTCGCCTAACTAGGCCAGGCCACGCAGGCAGCGCGCGGTGTAAAAAGAGCAACGAAAAACTCAGAGCGACAGCTGGGATTCGAGCTCACGATCATGCTCTTGTATACAAACCTACGATCTCACGCAGCAGGTGAAAAGGCTTACGTCGTTTGCTAATTGTTCAGAAATAAAAGAGGGCGGTGAGTCCAACCACAAATTTGGTGGATCAACAAGGCCATTTTGCGCTAGCACAGAGCTACCTTATCAGAGTCCCGATTACAGTGCTCTAAAACGACCTTCCCCAAATCAACTAGTAGTAACCTGCAATTTTCTAGGATTGGCGCTGCGATCATCGAATGCCCCTAGTTTTGTTCTAGAGCCTCCACAAAGAATTAGGCTGTCTGTTTGAACAAAATTACAACCAGCCATGTTTGCGAGTTTGAGACCCTCCCGTAGAGCTGCAGCCTCAGCCGACAACACATCAGTTACATAATCAAGTTTTCTTGTCGCAGCTCCAATGAATAAGCCCCTATAATCCCGCGGGATTGCTCCACAAGCCCCCGTATGATCCTCCTCTGAAAAAGCCGCATCCACATTCAAAGCTACTTGGTTCTGGAGTGGTTTCTTCCATCGATCGACACGAGGGGTCACCACCGGTTTACAGGCTGCACGTACATAATTTAGAGACAAGGCTTGTATTGCCTGGCCTGTTCGTTCTTGGGAATGAACCTCTTCTTGGCGAGCCATACATCTTCTCTGCCACCTAATGTACCAACTCGTAACAGCTATAAGCTCTGGTAGTAAATCACAGAGATGAGTTCATTGACTTTGGCGGTCAGCTCCGTGTTCTTTTCTTCAATAACATTGACCCTCTTGGTTGTAAATCTTTCTAACATGTTGCGGGAGGCCAGATTGTATTTTTCTTCAGCAAAGTAGGCCAGCCTTTTTTTTTAGTAATAGTAGGCCAGATATAGCCCTGCCGGTTTTTTTTTTTTTTGAGTAATAGTAGTCGACTGTTCTACTGGCCTGCCCCGATCCTATTCTTATTGGGTCCGGCCCACAGCTTGACCGCCTATATCTTGCTTCCACTAGCCGACCCCAACGCAGAGCGACACCGCCGCCGCCGCGGGGCCTCGCCGGAGAAGCAACCCAGCTTCCGCGTATTCAGGATGGCGGCGACTCTGAGGAGCCTCGGGATCAAGACGCGGACGTGCAGGAGGGCCGTGAGGGAGCTGCGGTCGTACGAGGAGGAGGCGGAGAAGGAGGCGGCCAAGACCGCAGCCATGAAGGAGAGAGGCGCCGATCCCTACGATCTCAAGCAGCAGGTGAAAAATCTCCCAACTTACAAGACTCTTTCTTTTCTTGTCTTCTTAGTAGTTCTACTTCTAGTCCATCCCAGTTTTGCCCCGAAAATATTAATCTAAATAAATAAGTACTCTGCATAGTTTTCTTCATCTATTGTCACAATAGAATATTAGACAATCTATTGTTCTTCAGGCTTCAGCCAGCAAAGAAAATCTTCTTCTACTCTTCATCTGTTGTCACAATAGAGTACTCCCAACCAGACTTGGTGGTGGTTGATTGAATTTCTGTCTGTGGCTTTTGCCCATGTGATAGACTTGATGTTAGAGAATCTATTATTCTTCAGGCTTCGGCCAGCATATAGATAATCTTCCAGCAAGAACTGGTTTGCATTTCTTGTATGTATGTTATTGGGCGGACAGCCTATCTAATTCTTACAAATAAAGCATCTTGAAGCCGTGATGGGCATAGCATACGAGATACGACCAACCGTAAATCAAATGAACATGTGTTATATGCCCTCTTTAATTACATCCCTTTTGACAAGTATATTTTTCCATTATTATCACATTTTTCAGGTTTAACGTGTAGCTACAACCACAGGCTTATGAGATATTACAATTCACATGTGTTTGGAGAACTCTGACATTGACAGGCCATTGCTGTCAATGTCTAAGATCCTTTATCTAAGTGCCTCTTTAGATGAGGAAATGCCAATTTGTTGATCATGCAAATCTCTGAAGTTGTAGCTCCATGTGAATTGCACTGCATCTTAATGTCATTTACTTCAACAGGAGAATGTCTTGGCTGAGTCAAGGATGATGATCCCAGACTGCCATAAGCGTCTTGAAGCCACACTGGCAGAACTGGAAGCAACTCTGGTATCGTTTCTGAAACATTTGAGCTAAATTTGACATTATATATGTGTGATCTGTTCCAAGCTATTTGCAGGCCGAATTGAAGGAGTTAGGAGAACAAGGTGACGAGATAGGAGAGGCGGAGAGCGTGATCACAGAAGTTGAAACTGTATTTGAGCAATTGGAAGATCAACTCACTAGTCAAGAGCGTCGGTGTGTTGAAGTTTTAGCAAGCATCTTGATAAAATACTTGCCCTGACTTGTAAGATACTGATTACATGAGATGTTTTAAACCGTTGTTGGTACCTTGGAAACTCATTCCATGAGATGTTTTCATGTCAGTTGGTATATCAATTTTATTTGGTGTTTGGTTGCAATCCCATTATTACGCAGCTGAGAGCGGTTGACTCAGAAATTTGTCCCGGATGAATCAGATGGAGTTGTAACATGATATTTCAGTGGATACAGTAGAGACATGCCAATGCAGATTCTGTACATTTTTCAGCCTGTTTGAACTATTTGGACCAGCGGAAGGTCTCACGAAAAATAGCATAAGCCGCAGCAGGCGCAGGCCAGAACAGTCAAATTCGAGATCTTACCAATGCAGAACTGCAGACCATAGAGTTTAATTAGCTCTTAAACTTCTCAGTGGCGGAGCAGATGCGCACTGTTACTTGAGATATATCTAGTCAAGAAGAGGAGGATTTTTGCAAGCAAAATAATGAGAGGAGGAAGTAATTCACGGCATGACATGCTCGGCCTATCAACTGTGATGCATTTTATCTGTAATCCTCATGGGTCATGGCATCCGTTTCACATACTCATTCGCTATACGACATTTCTAACCGATCACATCTCCGGTTGTAAGGGGGGATAAATTCCGTTTTCCTCCTTTGCGCAGCACCTGACTGATCTCCTAAACCAAATAGAGAAGAATAATTTATCCTCCGGCGTCTATAGAATCTCCAGTCTGAAGATGGCCGAGGATAAATTTTCTTCACGTAATGGCCTCCTTGTGACCGGCCGGCGACTCGGGTGAAGCTCCCTTGTCGACGGGGGTGACCTCCGGCCTCGCCGGCGACCTCGCCAATAACCTCGCAGGCGTACGGAATCCTCGCAGAAGGCCGGTTCGCCCCGGCCCTGCTAGCCTCGCCGACTCGCCGTGCATGGGCTCCATCGGCACGGCTGGTGGTTATCACGACAGCGTTCGCGCTCGGCACTGCTTCGCGCCATCTCTATGGCGGGAAGCTTCCACAGGCGAGCAGCTCGTGAGCCGTCACACACCACATGCACGAACAGAGCATCAGTGGCCAGCACGCACCACCTAGACAATAGATGCGTTTGCTGTCCTTTTCTCCTGGAACACGAGGATGACCACACCATAGTACTATCACTGTCTTTTCTCGCGGAACGCGCGGATGAACACATCATGGTACTATGGCAAAACTGCCTTATCATATGCTGCTGTATTGTGTTCGAAAAAAAATGCTGCTGCAAGAATTTATTTAACAACATAAAAGAATCAGAAAGGGCAGAGTGACTAGCACGTAGGGTTCTGGTCACTCTCGTGGTGCCCGTGCGAGCTTTTTTAGACATGCAGGTAATCTGGAGAGATTATCTTTGTATTTTAATTTCCGCTGTGTTATTATTTTAAACGGTCAAGTATGCTCAGTTTTGCGAGTAATTCACAAAAAACTACCACATTTCACATAACTGTCCCACAAAACTAGCACATTTTGAAAATGACCAAAAACTCCAGTTTAGTGCTGATTTCCTGATAAAAAACTACCAGATCGAGTTGATAACCGATTGAAGCGTTTTAAACGACTTTCTGACAGACCCGACCCACCGGTTAGGACGGCGGCCGCGCTAACGGCTAACGGCGCTGCCTGCCGCCCGTTAGCCGCGCGCGTCGGTCGGCCCGGTCGGACCAGGACTAACCTGGCCGACCGGCTCGCTCGTCGTCCTCCCCACCTCACTCTCCCCCGAGCTCACTCGCTCACTCACTCTGCTCCTCTGCTCTCCACTACTTCTCTTCTTCTTCTCGCACTCTGGTGACGCCGCGGCCATGCCGTCGTGGCCCAACAACAACGAGACCTCTGACGATGACGAGTACATGAGCGAGTTCAGTAGCATGCAGATGGAGTATTTTGTAAGTCAGCTCAATCTCTCCTCTCATCTGCTAGGGTTAGGTTTTGAAGAAGGATTGGGATTTCTCTATTTAAGTTCATATATGTGAGCTGTAGTTGATATATATGTGTTTCCTGCTGCAGTAAACTCCAGATACTGTGATAGATCCAAGCTTTTCTAGGCTTGTGACCGAATCTGACCGTACGTGCATCCTGCACAGGCAGAGGGCAGGCAAATTTGTGGCATTTGAAGACACTGACACTGGCAGGATATTCATAGGATGTGCAATTGAGGTAATGAACCAAGTTGTCATGGCTGTGATTGATTCATTTTGTGCTTTTCTGAATAATGCTACTGATTTTCTCATTTTTGCTTAATTATAAGAACATTGCTATGTCTAAATTATGTACTTGTAGCAAAGAGCAGCAAAGAGCAATGGAAACATAGCACTGATTTATAATTTGTAGTATAGAGTTAGCTAGTGTAGTGTAGCTACATATATGACTACTGTTTATGATTTGTTATTGTGAATATGTTTGTTAATGAAAAATAAAGCTCACTGTAAATTTAACTGAATTTTCAGGATGGTGTGAAATGTGATGCTTTAGAGTGGGTAGATGCCCCTTGGCCTGTAATTTTGCAAAGGTGCTTAACCAAGCTCTGGGATATGTATCATGAGGAGAACCTTGGTAGAGTCCAAGACAAAGAGGCTCATGAGATAGAGGTTGAGAAACTGAAGAAGGAGCTGGATTCTCTTGGCAATCAGTACAATCAGCTTGTGGATGATGTATCCAAGATGTTTGATTACCAGGATGGGTAGAAATCCCATGACATGGATTACACAAGCCAGACAATCAATGAACTTAAGGAGAAGAAGCATCAGCTTGAGGAGCAGGCAAAGATTGAGGTTCAAATGGAGAAGCTTAAGCTCAAGAAAGAACAGAGGTGCATCCTACAGAGTCAAGCTGATATCATTCAAAACACCAGGAAAGCCATGAACGAGATACAAGTGGAGAGAGACCTCCTTAAAGAAGAGAAGAAGAAGCTGGAGCATATCATTGCTGAGCTCTTGAAGGCTGGTCATGGGTGCAAAGAAAAGCTAGACAAGATCAAAGAAGTTGTCATGGAGGAGTGAAGTGGTACCTATGGTTGGTAAGTGAATATGAGGCCTATATATATAACTAGCCTAGTACTAGAATCTGATGCAGATATGCATCTTAGTATTAATATGAACTCCCTATTAACTGCCTATGGTTTCAGATCATTTTGGTTGTGTTGTTGGGTGTTGTAATGCCCCTGATCTATAATGCTCTCAGATAATCCTATTTGTAATGCCCCATGGACCATATTATCCAGATGTTGTTATATCTCCATCTGCAATTGTTGCTGCTAGCTAGTTGTTGCTAATACTTACACTTGAATCTGGTAACACCAAACAACACTGAAACTGAAAATCAAAATGAAACTGAAATTTGCATTACATAGGAGGTAGCATAGATAAAACAAATTGTCTGAGGATGCAACATAGATAGCATTACATAGATAGATAGCACCAAGTAGTTTGAGGATAACTGAAACTAGCCAACACTGAATAAGACTAACGAAACTGAATGTGAAACTAAATAGTTTCACATTCAGTTTCAGTTAGGCGCCTGCCCTGCTAAGCGGCCTGAGCGTCGTACCTCCTGCTTCACTTCGGTAGGATGATTTGGCAGCATCTGCACCTCCTGTTCTTCTTCATCTTAGTCTTCATCAATGAAGATGATGGGAGGAGGGCGGCGGCGAGCCTGCAGTGCTGGTGGTGCGATGATCTGGAGGTCGTCCTCCTCGTCTTGGTGCTTGTTTGCGTTTGCTTCAACCGTAGATTGTGCTGGAGCGACATAGTGGTGGTCTGCCCACCGCTACCTCTGCCCAGCATTGGCGGAGCCTGCCTCTTTCATTGCACATAGCAGTATATCTATGGGCAGGATCCCCTTACCTCGGTTTCCATACTGCTGGTCCATGCATTGCCTCTCCTCACTCGTTGCCTTCTTCCTCAGTTCGTCTGCTCCATCCACCAGCCCTTGAACGCTGGTGTACCTTGTGGCGACCTTCAGGTAGTCCACGAAGAGGTCTTCGTCGCCGCGCGCTGAACCATAAAGCATGGCAACCCATCCCTTGCCAGTTGGGAATGGGTTGAGCCATGGGTCCGAAGAAGAGGAAGAAGCATCCATGGTTGGAGCAGGAAGTGGTGAGTGCAGTGGTGTTGAGCGAGGTGAAGTTGTGGTGAGGTAGAGTGATGTGAGTAGAGTAGCTGAAGAAAGAGGGGGGAGTTAAAGAGAGGTGAAGTGAGGCAGTGGAGAAGTAAAACTTGTGCAGCAGTAGTTGATAGGGTGGTAGTTGTGCAGTAGTTATTGTGTGGTGAAACTTGTGCCGGTCAAGTGATGTTAGTTAAAAGTTGTGCAATAGTTATTTCGTGGTGAAAACATATTTTGTTGACTGAGATACTATTACAATCAAGTTGTTCTAGAGAAAATCAGAGAAATTCACATACATTCAGAGCACAAATTCAGAAAATTCGGAAAATCCACGCATACAAGTGCGCATACATTCAGAGCACAATTTCAGAAAATTCAGCAAATCCATGCATACAAGTACGCATACATCCAGAGAAATTTCAGACACATCATCACATACATAGAACCAGAGACTTGGAGAATTCAGATAACATTGAAGAACTGAACCTTGAACTGTTTCAAGATGCAGAATCAAGGATTCTGCTCCACCTAGCCCTTATGACTTGGTAGCGATGGAAGGTTGCCCTATCTCTAGCCCACCAAATGATCAAATCATCGGTGATGATTGTTCCATCTAGGTGAAGGAAATATGCCCTAGAGGCAGTAATAAAGTTGTTATTTATATTTCCTTATATCATGATAAATGTTTAGTATTCATGCTAGAATTCTATTAACTAGAAACTTAGTACATGTGTGAATACATAGACAAACATAATGTCACTAGTATGCCTCTATTTGACTAGCTCGTTGAATCAAAGATGGTTAAGTTTCCTAGCCATAGACATGAGTTGTCATTTGATTAACGGGATCACATCATTAGAGAATGATGTGATTGACTTGACCCATTCCGTTAGCTTAGCACTTGATCGTTTAGTTTGTTGCTGTTGCTTTCTTCATGACTTATACATGTTCCTATGACTATGAGATTATGCAACTCCCAAATACCGGAGGAACACTTTGTGTGCTACCAAAACGTCACAACGTAACTGGGTGATTATAAAGGGGCTCTACAGGTGTCTCCGATGGTACTTGTTGAGTTGGCATAGATCAAGATTAGGATTTATCACTCCGACTGTCGGAGAGGTATCTCTGGGCCCTCTCGGTAATGCACATCACTATAAGCCTTGCAAGCAATGTGACTAATGAGTTAGTTGCGGGATGATGCATTACGGAATGAGTAAAGCGACTTGCCAGTAACGAGATTGAACTTGGTATGGTGATACCAACGATCGAATCTCGGGCAAGTAACATACCAATGACAAAGGGAACAACGTATGTTGTTATGCGGTTTGACCGATAAAGATCTTTGTAGAATATGTAGGAGCCAATATGAGCATCTAGGTTCCGCTATTGGTTATTGACCGGAGACGTGTCTCGGTCATGTCTACATAGTTCTCGAACCCGTAGGGTCCGCACGCTTGACGTTCGGTGACGATCGGTATTATGAGTTTATGTGTTTTGATGTACCGAAAGTCGTTTGGAGTCCCGGATGAGATCACGGACATGACGAGGAGTCTCGAAATGGTCGAGAGATAAAGATTGATATATTGGAAGGTTATATTCGTACACCGGAAGGGTTTCGGGGGTCACCAGATAAATACCAGAGTACTGGGAGGTTACCGGAACCCCCCGGGGAGTATATGGGCCTTAACGGGCTTTAGGGAGAGAGAGAGAGGGGCTGGCTAGGGCTGGACCGCGCGCCCCCCAAGCCTAGTCCGAATTGGACTAAGGAGAAGGGGCGGCGCCCCTTCCTTCCTTCTCCTCCTCTCCTTCCCTTCCCCCTTCTCCTACTCCTACTAGGAAAGGGGAGTCCTACTCCCACCCCCCTTGGCGCGCCGTCCTCCTTAGCCGACCGCCTTCCCCTAGCTCCTTTATATACGGGAGCAGGGGGCCACCCCAAGACACACAAGTTGATCATTGATCTTTTAGCCGTGTGCGGTGCCCCCTCCACCATAATCCACCTCGGTCATATCGTTGCGGTGCTTAGGCGAAGCCCTGCGTCGGTAGCTTTATCAACACCGTCATCACGCCGCCATGCTGACGGAACTCTCCCTCGAAGCTCTACTTGATCGTGAGTTCGTGGGACGTAACCCAGCTGAACGTGTGCAGATCGTGGAGGTGTCGTACATTTGGTACTAGGATCGGCCGATCGTGAAGACATACGACTAGATCAACCGCGTTGTCATAACGCTTCCGCTTACGGTCTACGAGGGTACGTGGACACACTCTCCTCTCTCATTGCTATTGAAAGTGCGTTATATCGACTAGAGGGGGGGCGAATAGGCGATTTTTATGAATTCTTCACTGAGGAATTTGCTGGTGAGGAAATTCCTTAGCGAAGAACTATTTGCAGCGGAATAAGTACTCAGAAGTAAACATAACAGGATACTAGCATGGTCATCATGATGAAATGAAGACAAGCACAGAGTACAGAAAGCGTAATCACAGGATAACACAAGACAAAGACAAAGCGGTGAAGAACTTGGGCGAGGAATTTGTGAAAGTCTTGGACAAAGTCTTCAAGCACAGATATGAACAAACATTCAACACAGTAATGAGGAAATGGAAGGGTTGAGGAAATAGAACCAGTTAGTTGGTGAAGACAATGATTTGGTAAACCAGTTCCAACTGCTGTCTCGCTTGTACCTCTGGTTGGAGCGGTGAGTATTTAAACTCGAGGACACGCAGATCCGGACACCCATCTCGAGCCGCAACTCAGGACACCCAGATCCTCACCGTATTCTCCTTGAACTAAGACCACGCAGGTCTCGTCCAATCACTCGTGGTAAGTCTTCAGGTGACTTCCAAACCTTCACAGACTTGGTCACTCGGCGATCCACAATTCCTCTTGGATGCTCTAGACCTTGACGCCTAACCGTCTGGAAGAAGCACAGTCTTCAAAGGTAACAAGCGTCAGATCCACGCTGGATCAATTTCTTGATGATGCTCAATCACTTTGGGTTTGTGGGGGTTTGGTTTTGGGATTTTCCTCACTTGATGATTTTCGCTCAAAGTCCTCGGAGGATGGGTTGCTCTCAAATGACAAGTGTCAAGTTCTCTCGGAGCAGCCAACCGACTAGTGGTTGTAGGGGGCGGCTATTTATAGCCTAGGGAGCAGCCCGACATGATAAGACATAAATGCCCTTCAATGATATGACCGTTAGGTGGATTAGATATTTTGGGACAGCCGCCAAGAAGACAAAGAACGGTCGGAAATTTGACTCTCAAATTCCTCGGGGCTATCATGTTCCTCTTTGTGTAGGCAATTCAGACCGGCAAATTCCTAACTCCTCGGTCGAGCAAAGTCCTCAAGTGACTGGAAGAACTGCGTCTCACATGAAGAAATTGACTGAAGCTGTATGAGATTTCAATGGCTTCACTCGAAGGGTTTGGTAGGTGTAGGATTTTGAGTTGAGCATCACATGGAAATTTTTCCTTAGTATTTCCTCGACCCCTTTAATGAAGACGGTGTTTCCTATGACTCAAGAAAGAGAAAATGAAACTACGAGAACAAAAGTCTTCACGCTTCATGTTCCTCGAATGAATACCAAGTCTTCAAGGTCACACCAATTTCTTCACTTTCCAAGTCTTGAAAGTCTTCGAATATCAAAGTCTTGATCGAAGAACTTCATTTTAGGGTCGACTTTCTCTGTAAATATCAAACTCCTCATAGACTTATAGACCTGTGTACACTCACAAACACATCAGTCCCTTAACCTATAAGTCTTCAATACACTAAAATCACTAAGGGGCACTAGATGCACTTACAATCTCCCCCTTTTTGGTGATTGATGATAACATAGGTTAAGTTTTCAATGGGGATAAATATATGAAGTGTAAATACAGATATTGAGGAATTTGATTGCAAGATATAGAAGAACTCCCCCTGAATATGTGCATAGTGAGGAATTTGCTTTTGAGGCAATGCACATTTGAAGAATTGAATCATGGAGATCTCCCCCTATATCTTGTAATTCATACACGCATTTGATATATAATATGAAGAATTTGAAATGCATGATGAAATATGGTGCCTGATGGAATTCAGCATGCGTGCAATAATATTAACGAGGAATAAGCATGCAGAACATCACATCAAAAGTATCAGAGTACAGTGCATCAAAAGCACCATGCACCGTCCAAAAGTATCAGGGCACCATCGGGTTTAATATTACAACTCGATCCAATAAAAAGTTTCGGAAGAACGAGAGTTGTAACTTAACAAAACGCCCATAATATAAACCCGCTTGAAGACTAACTCAGATTTCTCCCCCTTTGTCATCAAATGACCAAAAGGGTTGGCGAGGACTAACATACTGAAGAATTTCAAGTTGATGGAGGCGCGCCGGCGTTATCGGGGTTGTTTGTTGAAGTAGGGCCTGCCGCAGTTGTCGCCCAAATCCTCATATTCATCGGTTTCACGCGATGAAGAATAAGAGCTAGCCACGGATCGGGAACTTTGACTCTCTTGAATTTCTTCGGAGGAGGTGCAGACCAGTCAAATGCTTCCTGGAGACCCATAGTCTTCAGTTCATCCGCGCTATATACATGAGTGAGAACAGCCCAGGTGCGGTTAAGGGTTTCATGAAGGTGATAATGATTTTTCTTCACCGCATTATGGGTTGAGGTCATGTTGTGAAGAATTGCAGCAAACTGACGCTTCACCCATTTGTGATTGTGATCAACCTTCCGATGAAGGCGAGGAGTAACTCACGGTCGGTCATCACCACAGGTCTTTGTGGCTTGAGGCTTTTGCTTGGCTGAGGTATTTGCAGCAGTGTCATGTGTGGCAGAGTCATCATTAGTTGAGTAAGATGTAGCCAAACGAAATTGACCATCCAATGGACGAATGCCTTCATCAATCACAACAGCTGCCTTGCCTTTGTCATCAGATGATGAAACTGGTCACTTGAGGACTTCAATGGGAGGCAAGTAGCTACCATGGTTCAGAGTGTCAGCCTTGTAATTCAGTGAAGATCTTTCCCTTATGAATCTCATAATCCAAGGTGCATAGGGCTTCATCTCGAATGGTGACATTGCAACATTTGCAAGAGTCCTCATGAAGAAATCATGGAAGTTGACGGGAACGCCATGAATGATGTTGAAAAGCATGTTCTTCATGATGCCAACGACATCTCCATCATTTGAGTCGTGGCCTTTTATAGGACTCATTGTCTTCGTCAGGATTAGATAGACAGTCCGGGGCACATAGAGCAAGTCCTTGACGAGGAATTTGGTTCGTGGGGCCTTCCCTGGCTTCAAAGGCTTCATGAGCACTTGCATATAATGATTCGTCAGTTTAGGGTCATTGTAGATGCAACGTGCACTATCATGGGAAGGATAAAGAGGAAGGACACGAAGCAATTCAGTTGCTGGTGCCTTGTAGTGAGTGTTTTCGGTCATCCAATCCAGCACCCATGAATTGACGTCTTGACATCACCGGTGATATGCGGTGTGGCGTAGGGCGAAGAATGAGTTCTTCATTCCAATCATAGATATCGGTCAGAAATTCAAGTAGTCTGCATCGTGAATAACACCGAGGACTGGCTCAAGCACGGCAGAGATTCCATATCCACATGAGGAATATGTTCATGATCGAAGATTTTGTCCTTGTCAAACAGCACCGAGGAATAGAAGTTGGCTTGAGTAGCAGTCGTAAACGCCTCTTCCTTATGCGGCGAGTCATATGGATTATAATCGATGAGGAACACGTGCTCGTAAAAGAAGTCTTCAGCCTTGAATTTTTGCTTGCTTGAGAGCGGATTCTTGGCTTGGGCAAAGGAGTGTCGATGATTTGCAGCACAACCTCAGAATCGCGAGCTCAGGTGCTTGGTGAGGAATTTCTGGTTCCTCTTCTTGTGCAACTTGAGGATCAACAGGAGCAGGTTCTTGACACTAGCGGCTGGAATTTCTTCATGAGCAGATGATGGGATGAGTTTCTTGAGCCCATTTGAACAGTTGTAGCCGGGGACTGAGGAATCTGTTGAATAGGAGTGAAGAGAGGAGTATTGGGATGCTGACTTTCCCAAAAGTCATCATTCATCACTGGTGTAGTGCATCCAATATCCACATCTTCATCTTCATTTTCAATTTCCTCAACACCAGCCTCTTCAGCTGTGAACTGAGGCATAGGTGAGGAAACGACGGGCAATGAAGGGAAAGCTTCCACTTCAATTTCTTCATCAAGCTGCTCTGACGTAGCAGTAGAATGATTTTCTTCATCAGATCCCCTTGGGATCTTGTAGTCTTCTCCATAAGGAACAATTTCCTTTGACGACATGGAGGAAATCGGAACGGCATCAATAGGATTTTCAAGAGAGCTGGTCATTGGCTTCATTTTCTTCGCAGCTGAAGAATTTGACGCAGCTGATGCCTTCCTTTTCTTTACTGCAGCTCGCTCTGCAGCCTTGGTTTTCTTCACTTCATAGGCAGAAGGAAGAATTGGAGTTGATGTTTGCGCGGGAGGAGCTGAGGACTGTGGTTGATTTTCTTGGTAGAATCGATGCGATTACCCTGATTTCTTGATTCTTCAGCGCACCACTAGTGGATGCCCTAGCAATTTCTTTGGTGGTGGAATGGAGTCATCAGCCTGGAACTTACATTTTCATCGATGGGCTGAAAGTCATCGAAGTCTTGGCATGTTCTTCAAAGAAAGCTAAGCGAATCTGCAGCCTGTGGATTTTCTTGTTGCGATGGGGCTGCAACAGTTGACATTGTCTTCGTTAGGTTGACGAATCGCACTTTGGCTCCTTGCCAATCAGCATTGTATGCATCGAAGTCCTTGCTGAGGGCTTGGATCTCAGATTGAGCCTTGAGAAGTTCCTCAGGTGTCATACTGACAACGTTTTTCTTCAGGAGCTTCTCCTTCTTGTATTGAGCTCTCTTGATCTCTCTGGCCTTCTCAAATTTCCATTTCTCCTGAGAGATGAAATGGGTCAGCATGTGACTTTGACCGGGAGTCAGAGGCAGATCAGGCATTGGAGTGTTTGGATCCTTGTGCCATAGGTCAATGTAGTCGAGGATCTTCTTCGGATCCAAAAGCAGTGGCACCGATGTGCCTTTGGCTCTAGCGGCCTTTACTTGTCTGTCTCTGATGATTTCCGCAAGTTCTTCATCAGAAGCTTCATCATCAGATGGCACTTGGAATGCAACCTGTTTCTTCCTTGGACTTGGCCGAGGACCGCGTCCAGCTGTTGCGTTAGTCTTCAACAGTGTGGGGGCTCATGAGGACATTGGTGCAGCTGAGGAACTTGCTGAGGCACCAGAAGCAATTGAGAAACCCTGAGTCCTTTGACATGTAGCCAGATGCACAGGAGTTGAGGACTCTGAGGGAGCTGCTGAGGACTTTGGTGGAGCTGAGGAACTGGGCCGTGAGGGCGCTGATGGTGAAGCACTTGGCTTACGAGCAGGCTTCTTCGGCATTGATTTCCTCGGTTTGACCAAGGTCTCAGCGGCAGCAGCAGCGGTAGAATCCTCATTGAATTTCCTCACTGTCTCCTTGGCTTGTCTTGCCAATTTTGCTTGGCGCCTAGCCCATTCTTCAGGAAAGTCCTCACCACGCTTGATGCTAGTGGGATCAGCTACTTGCCCAGGTGCCAATGGAGCTCTAGGGCACGGAGGATTGAGGGCGAATTTCTTCATGTATTTTGGAGTGACATATCGATATTCCCTCCATTCCCTTGCCCATCTCCGTTCAATTCTCTGAATACGCACCTTGCGCTGATTCTTGTTTTCTTTGCCAAACTTGGCTTCATCAGGTGTGCAATAATCCTTGTATATGTCATCAGGGATTTGAAGATCATGACCTCCGGTTTCTTTCCTCCTTTCTGCGGTCTCTTTCCTTCAGCCATTTTCTTCAGGTGAGGAATTTGAACAATTGAACACTCTGAAGAAGTATGCAGTTTTTCTTCGAGGAACGCTGCAAATGAGTTAAGTTGATGAGAACCTAGTGATTCAGCAGCGGACATGAGTACTGTGAGCAGAGTGTAGGTGCGAGGAATTTGGAGAGGTCATATCGTTCTCGTAAGATTTTTCAAAAGACAAGTTTTGAGGAATTTGACCAGTTGAGCCTTGAGGAATTTCACTAAGCTTTCGTGTCTTAGGTTCGAGTTATGCATGATCAAAATCCGCACAATTGAGGAATCTTGAAGAAAATGAGTTCTTAGAGAGATGGATCAAGAGCATACAAAGGTGTGAGGTGTTCATATGTGTGAAGATTTGAAGAATAAAACACCTTTGAAGATTTTCAGGAAAACTTGAGAATCAAAGTGAGTAATAAAATTAACTTTTAATTACCCGAACTGAGGAACACGACGAACTGAGATGAACAGCGGTGAAGTTCGTCAAGTTAGATCTCCACGCCCTAACTTGGCAGAGGGAGACAGCTACGGCGGCGGCGGAGTGAAGATTTCCGCAGCCGGGCGCGAAATCTGACGGGCGACGAGGTCGAGGGTGAAGCTCTTCCTCACCGGCGATGGATTAGCGGCGGCGCTAGGGTTTGAGGAGCTCGGCGAGAGAGCGACCGGCGGAGTAACTGAAGTGAGGAAGGGAGAGGGTATTTATAGCAGCGGTAAAACTGTTCGCCCAAGATTTTGGGACGAACATGCCCTGCCCTTTCTCCTTCCGCGACATGTGTCACCCACGCATCTTGTGCGAGATGAGATCGTGTAAGATCGTGGGTGATTATAATAATGCATCGTGGGATGCGGAGCGGTTTGAATGGTAAAACCGAAAATCTGGATAAGATTTGTTTTAAAGTTTCGTTCGCAATTTCTTCAGCTGACAAGGACACAGTGAAGACTTTGAACGAGTTTCAAATAGAAGCACATGAAGAATTTGTGAATAGATTGGGTTGAGTATAGCATAGAGGGGGAAGGGTCCGATCACATTCACTTAGCAAAAAAACTTGAAGAAATAGCCATAAGTGAATGCTGTAGAGGACATAAAATCATATATATATATATATAGCCAATGAAGAAAAACGACGGAAACAGTGAAGATTTTGCAAAGTTGAAGAATTTGAAAAACTGAAGAATTTCAAAAATGAGGAAAAACTCAAATTGAAGATTTTCAACTTTTTGTGGTGGTGTGGCCCACCGTATAAGAATGATGATTTTAGACACCGCGTACAATTGTCGTAGGGTTCTGAGAATCAAATTCTTCATTAATTTCTTCACACTTAGAGTGTTATTCTTCATTGATTGAAGATAAACGTTTCTTCATGTGTTGCACATCTAAGTCATCAATTTTGCATAAGTGTTAGGATGTGTGTCCTTCTCAAAGAACATTCGAAGACTCTAAGATATTTAGCTCACACCGCAACTTGCTAAATCTCTTCTCATCCAAGGGCTTAGTGAAGATATCAGCTAGCTGTTCTTCAGTCTTCACGTGCTCGATGGAGATGTCACCCTTCAACACATGATCACGAAGAAAATGATGACGGATTTGAATGTGCTTTGTCTTCGAGTGCTGAACTGGGTTGTGAGCAATCTTGATGGCACTCTCATTGTCGCAGAGGAGAGGCACATTCTTCACGTTTATGCCATAGTCCTTGAGGGTTTGCTTCATCCAAAGCAGTTGAGCACAGCACGAGCTAGCAGCAATGTATTCAGCTTCAGCAGTAGATAGTGATACACAGTTCTGTTTCTTCGAGGACCAACAGACCAAAGATCGTTCGAGGAAATGACAAGTGCCAGAAGTTGACTTGCGGTCCACACACCAGCATAGTCAGAGTCAGAATATCCAATAAGATCAAAAGCAGATCCCTTGGGGTACCATAATCCTAGTGTTGGTGTGTGAGCTAGATATCAAAGAATATGCTTCACAGCCTTATGGTGTGATTCCTTCGGTGGAGCTTGAAATCGGGCACACATGCAAACACTAAGCATTATATCTGGCCTAGATGCACATAAGTACAATAAAGAACCAATCATGGAGCGGTATACCTTGTGATCGAAGTCAATACCATTTTCATCGATTGCATAGATGGCCATTTGTGGGAATAGGAATTTTGACGCGTTTGCAATCTTGTATGCGAATTTCCTCAATACATCTTTGAGGTATTTCTCTGAGATATGAATATGCCATTCTTGCCGACGGATTTGAAGACCTAAGAAGAATTTCAACTCTCCCATCATAGACATTTGATATTCTTCACTCATCATATAGGCAAATTCATCACTATAACGTTGGTCGACAGCCAAAGATAATATCATCAACATATATTTGGCACACAAACAGTTCACCATCATAAGATTTAGTAAAGAGAGTAGGGTCGAGTGAACCGGGTGTGAATCCATTCTTCACGAAGAATTCCTTCAATGTATCGTACCACGCCCGAGGGGCTTGCTTGAGGCCATAGAGAGCCTTATTGAGTCTGAAGACTTTGTCAGGATTCTTTGGATCTTCAAAACCTGAGGGTTGAGCAACATACACTTCTTCCTCAAGCTTACCATTGAGGAATGCACTTTTCACATCCATTTGATATAAGATGATATCATGATGGTTAGCATAGGCAAGTAATATGCGAATAGCCTCAAGTCTAGCAACAGGTGCAAAAGTTTCATCGAAATCAATTCCTTCAACCTGTGTGTAGCCTTGAGCTACTAGTCGTGCCTTATTCCACAAGGCCATTTTCATCTTGCTTGTTGCGGTAGATCCACTTTGTGCCAATGATATTATGCTTGCGAGGATCAGGCGATTGACCAATTCCGGACATTGTTAAGCTCGGCGATGTAATTCTTCTTGCATAGCCCGAGTCCACTCCGGCTCCAGAAATGCTTCATCTACCTTAGTGGGCTCTGTGATAGAGACAAAAGCATAGTGCCCACAAAAGTTAGATAAATGCGAAGCTTTTGAGCGTGTGAGAGGACCTGGTGCGCTAATGTCATCGATGATCTTCTCCACTTGCACTTCTTTTGCAACGCGAGGATGAGCTGGTTGTCGCTGAGGAATTTGATCAGCATTTTCTTCAGCACCATTTTCCTCATCATGTTCTTCAGGTGCATCAGCTCGACGTTCTTCATGAATAGGAATGAATTCTTCAGCAGTTTCTTCAGTAGGAATGACATCCTCAGTTGCCTTGGACTTGATAGAGTCCTTAGGTGCTTGTTCATCTAACACAGAAGGTAGGTGCTCTCTTTGTGAGCCATTAGTTTCATCGAACCGCACATCTACAGTGTCAACAATCTTATGAAGAACAATGTTGAAGACTCTGTAGGTGTGCGAGTCCTTTCCATAACCAAGCATAAAACCTTCATGTGCTTTCAGTGCAAATTTAGAGTTGTGGTGAGGATCTCTAATCCAACATTTAGCACCAAGACTTTGAAATAACTCACATTGGGTTTCTTGTCGTTGAGGAGTTCATAGGCGTCTTCTTGAAGAATTTGTGAAGATATACTCTGTTGATGATGTGGCATGCAGTATCAATTGCATCAATCCAAAACGCCGAGGCGTTTTGTATTCATCAAGCATAGTGCGAGCCATCTCAACAAGAGTTCTGTTCTTGCGCCCACGACGCCATTTCTTTGAGGAGTATAAGGAGCAGATAACTCATGAGTAATACCAAGTTCATCAAGTTAGGCATCAAGACCGAATTTTGAACTCGGTTCCATTGTCACTTCGATATGCTTGATCTTCACACCAAAGTTGGTTGAAGCCCTCAAGGAAAATCGTTTGAAGACTTTCGCACTTCATGTTTGTAAGTAACAATGTGTACCCATGTATATCGAGAATAATCATCAACAATAACAAAGCCATATAGAGATGTATCATTAGTGACTGCTGAGTAATGATTAGTTCCGAAGAGGTCCATGTGAAGCAATTCGAATGGACGGGTAGTGGTCATGATAGTCTTCGCTCGATGCTTGGCCTTGGTCATTTTTCCAGCTTCACAGGCTCCACATAAGTGATCCTTGAGGAATTTGACATTCTCAATGCCAATGACATGCTTCTTCTTCGCAAGCGTGTGCAAATTCCTCATGCCTGCGTGACCAAGTCATCGATGCCATAGCCAGCCTTCTGAAGCTTTTGCAAGTAGACACACGGCTGGTTGTGGTCCTGTAGAGAAATCAACAATATACAGATCTCCTCTCCTAAAGCCTTGAAGACTTTGGAATTGTCGACTTCCATAATCACAACACAGCGATACTTGCCAAAGACAACAACCATATCAAGATCACAAAGCATTGAGATCGACATGAGATTGTATCCTAAGGACTCAACAAGCATGACTTTGTCCATGTGTTTATCCTTAGAGATTGCAACCTTACCAAGACCCAATACGACTTTTGCCTTTGTCGGCAAAGATGATATGCTTCAGAGGTGACGGTGATAAGGAGCATCCATCAATAGATTCTTGTCACCGGTCATGTGATTTGTACATCCACTATCGAGGACCCATTCAAGTAGTTTTGGGTTGATCATCCTGCAGATGAATTAGTGTAGCTTACAACCTCATATGCTTCATCGGTGAAGAATATGATATCAAGTTCATCGATGAATTTCATCAAGCGAGAAGCAGATATAGCGGTATGAGGAAATGTGAAATGAAAGTTCATTTCATCATGATTCGCTGCGTCCTTTCGTGCACTTTCGTCGGGTCCCCGCAAATTCTTGAGACGTTAAAGCGCGTGCCGAGACTGACCTCGCAGAAGAGATTAGTTCTTTTCTTCACCACCCACATCCGGAGGGTGGCAAAGAATTCATCATTCTGCAAGCACCATATGAGAATGGTGGCAAAGATGCCAAACCATTTCATTTCACATAAGAGGGGTTAGGGTAAGCATATGAATAAGCAGAATAATTCTTCGAGGACTTATGAACATAATGGTTGAAGAATAATGCACATATTCATAGCCCTTAGCTCTACCCTGCGAGACAGAGTTGTTAGCACGATGATAATCATATGAGGACTTTGATCCACGTGAGGAATTTGGTTCGTATGAGGACTTGGATCCATATGAAGAATTTGGTCCATATGAAGAATTGATCTGGGGTTCTGTTCTTCACAATGTGGTGTCATGAGGACATTCACCAAGACTTTCAACATAACTTTTGGGAACCCAGATTTTCTTCATAGGGGAACCGTTCTGCGATTAGTGCCAACATATCTAGCTTAATACTTCACCATTTTGATTTTTGAACAGTTTATAGTTGAGTCAAATGACTCATCGGAAGAATGAGGAGATTCACATGTAAAGCCGGATAAGTTAGATGATCAATCTGGAGGTCCTTTGCAGCAACCCATGAGGTCTTGGGGTCCGCTCAAAGCTTCAATATGTTCCATCAGCATTGAGTTTCCTCTCAAAGGCAATACCCTCTTTCCTAGGGTTTCTGTTGAGGATCTGCTTTTTAAGCAAGTGTCTGATGCCCTTTGAGGCTTTTGTACATGCCTGTCATGTACAATTCCTTCAGCCCTGCATTGTCAGTGATACTAGCAATGTCCTCAGATGAGGAATTAGTGATAGCAGATGCAGATGAAGAACTTGTAACAGTTGAAGCATTTGAACATTTAGGTGAAGAATTAGCAGATTCACGTTCAATGCACTTTAAGCATGGAGGAACAAATTCTTCCTGAGAAGCGCTGATTTGTTGAGCTAGTAATGAATCGCGCTCCTTCTGAAGATCTTCATAACACACTCTTAGCTTTTCAAGATCTTCCTTTCTTTGAAGAGATTCAGAGAAAAGCTTTTCATGGTCTTGCTTCTCTTGAAGAAATTCATAAGAAAGTTTCTCATGATCAGATAAGAGAGTGTTATAATGACTTTGAAGGTTGTCAAACCTAGACTGAAGTCTCAGAAGATTTTCAGTCAAGGCTTTAGTGCGATCCATTTCTTCACCCAACATATCATCACTTTTGTCTAGCATGTTTTGAACCTTTTCAAAAGCCCGTTGTTGTTTCACAGCAATCTTAGCAAGTTTAGAGTAGATGGGCTTGAGATCCTCATCAGATTCATTTTCACTAGATTCAGAGGAGTTGTATTTGAGTACCTTAGCACCTTTCGCCATGAAGCAATAGGTGGGGCGTAGCCATCATTATCTTCATCGGGCTTGTCGGTGGAGTCGGTTTCTTGATGTTGAAGATGGACTTGTCGACGGAAGCGAGCGACGGCCGACTCGCCACACCAGTTTCAGATTCTTGACGCCTCCTCTTCATCATTTTCCTCGATTCAGCTTGAGTCCATTTCCTTGCCAATGAATGCCCGAGCCTTCTTGGAGCTGCTCTTCTTGTGAGATGAAGACTTTGAGGATTTTGATGACGAAGATTTTGATGATTTCTTCTTCTTCTTTGCATCATCAGAACTGTAATCCTTGTATTTCTTCTTCTTCATTTCCTTTTCCCACTGAGGAAAATCTTGGATATAGTGACCAGGTTTCTTGCATTTGTGGCACAACCTTCTCTTATAGTCCTTTGGATGAGGAATCACCGCTTCTTGAGGATTTTCCAAAGCGACCACGTCTTGAGAACTTGGAATTTCTTCACGGCGGTGCTAGCTCTGGCTCAATTCTTCAGATCACCAAGGCTACTACTAGAATCCTCATATTGAGTCGACACAGCCTTGGCCTTGAGGCACGTGGTTTGCCATAGTTTGAACCATAGAGATCTCTCTTTTCAGAAGTGGAACTCGTGAGTGTTTAGCCTTCGAGGATATCAACAGGATCAAACGACTTGTAGCCAAAGACGTTCTTGTATCATCAGTCCCGAGTATCAAATGAGGAATCAGCGATCTCAACAGTTTCTTCACTACTTCATGATCGGTGATGTCGGTGGCACCGAGGGCTTGAAGCTCATTTGAGATGTCAGTGAGGCGATCAAAGGTTTGTTGGACATTTTCATTGTCGAGTCTTTTGAAGCGGTTGAAGAGATTCCGAAGAACATCGACTCGAGAGTCACGCTGAGTTGAAACTCCTTCATTTACTTTGGACAGCCTATCCCAGATAAGCTTAGCAGTTTCCAAAGCACTCACTCTTCCATACTGTCCTTTGCTCAGATGGCCACATATGATATTCTTCGCTTGAGAATCGAGTTGCTTGAATATCTTCACATCGGTAGCGTTCAGTGAGGGTGAGACAGAGGGAACACCATTTTCCACAACATACCAGAGATCGTTATCAATTGCCTCAAGATGCATTCGCATCTTGTTCTTCCAGTAGGGGTAGTCCGTCCCATCAAAGGTAGGACACCCAGCCGAGACCTTGATCATACCTGCGCTCGAAATAACTAAACTGCAGGCGGTTAAACCAAAATCACACAGAACAAGGGAGTACCTTGCTCTGATACCAATTGAAAGTGCGTTATATCGACTAGAGGGGGTGAATAGGCGATTTTATGAATTCTTCATCGAGGAATTTGCTGGTGAGGAAATTCCTTAGCGAAGAACTATTTTGCGGAATAAGTACTCGAAGTAAACATAACAGGATACTAGCATGGTCATCATGATGAAATGAAGACAAGCACAGAGTCGTAAAGCGTAATCACAGGATAACACAAGACGAAGACAAACAGATGAAGAACTTGGCGAGGAATTTGTGAAAGTCTTCGACAAAGTCTTCAAGCACGATATGAACAAACATTCAACACAAGAATGAGGAAATGGAAGGGTTGAGGAAATAGAACCAGTTAGTTGGTGAAGACAATGATTTGGTAAACCAGTTCCAACTGCTGTCTCGGTTGTACCTCTGGTTGGAGCGGTGAGTACTTAAACTCGAGGACATGCAGTCCGGTCACCCGATCTCGAGCCGCAACTCGGGACACCAGTCCTCACCGTATTCTCCTTGAACTAAGACCACGCAGGTCTCGTCCAATCACTCGTGGTAAGTCTTGGTGACTTCCAAACCTTCACAGACTTGGTCACTCGGCGATCCACAATTCCTCTTGGATGCTCTAGACCTTGACGCCTAACCCTTTGGAAGAAGCACAGTCTTCAAAGGTAACAAGCGTCCGATCCACGCTGGATCAATTTCTTGATGATGCTCAATCACTTTGGGTTTGTGGGGGTTTGGTTTTGGGATTTTCCTCACTTGATGATTTTCGCTCAAAGTCCTCGGAGGATGGGTTGCTCTCAAATGACAAGTGTCAAGTTCTCTCGGAGCAGCCAACCGACTAGTGGTTGTAGGGGCGGCTATTTATAGCCTAGGAGCAGCCCGACATGATAAGACATAAATGCCCTTCAATGATATGACCGTTAGGTGGATAAGATATTTTGGGACAGCGGTAGCAAGAAGATAAAGAACGGTCGGAAATTTGACTCTCAAATTCCTCGGGGCTATCATGTTCCTCATTGTGTAGGCAATTCAGACCGGCGAATTCCTAACTCCTTGGTCGAAACAAAGTCCTCGGTGACTGTAAGAACTGTGTCTCATCCATCAAGAAATTGACTGAACTGTATGAGATTTCCAATGGCTTCACTCGAAGGGTTTGGTAGGTGTAGGATTTTGAGTTGAGCATCACATGGAAATTTTTCCGTAGTATTTCCTCGACCCCCTTTAACAGTACGGTGTTTCCTATGACTCAAGAAAGAGAAAATGAAACTACGAGAACAAAAGTCTTCACGCTTCATGTTCCTCGAATGAATACCAAGTCTTCAAGGTCACACCAATTTCTTCACTTTCCAAGTCTTCAGAAAGTCTTCAGAATATCAAAGTCTTCAGTCGAAGAACTTCATTTTTAGGGGTCGACTTTCTCTGTAAATATCAAACTCCTCATAGACTTATAGACCTGTGTACACTCACAAACACATCAGTCCCTTAACCTATAAGTCTTCAATACACCAAAATCACTAAGGGGCACTAGATGCACTTACAGCTATGCACCACCATGATATTGCATGTGCATGGGAAATTTTTGAAATTACTACGTTCCCCAACACTAGGAACACCTCCTTGAACTGCATCACGTTGAGGGAGTTGCGGGCTGCCATAATCGGGGCAGCCAGCCTTTGGCATTGCTCACATGCTTGAGCCCTACGACCCCTCCTTTCTGCTCTTGCGGCCCTTCTTGCTGCTCCAGAACTCTCTTCCTGGTCGTCGACAACCTCTCCTATGCTTGGATCCATCTTTGTGGCCAGGCAAGGGTTGTAGTGATGCTGGCGGCTAGGGTTTTAGTGGTACGGGAAAGGACAGGTTAGGGTCTTTTTATAGACACCTACGCAGGCTTGTGGACTGTGGAAGGAAAGCTTGGCAATTCGGATATGTAGATCTCCTTCTCTGTGTAACCCTAGCCCCCTCCGGTATCTATATAAACCGGAGGGTTTAGTCCGTAGGACAACAACAATCATAATCATAGGCTAGCTTCTAGGGTTTAGCCTCTACGATCTCGTGGTAGATCAACTCTTGTAATACTCATATCATCAAGATCAATCAAGCAGGAAGTAGGGTATTACCTCCATCGAGAGGGCCCGAACCTGGGTAAACATCGTGTCCCCCGCCTCCTGTTACCATTAGCCTTAGAAGCACAGTTCGGGATCCCCTACCCGAGATCTGCCGGTTTTGACACCAACATTGGTGCTTTCGTTGAGAGTTCCACTGTGCCGTCTTGATAAGGCTTGATGGCTCCTTCAATCATCTTCAATGATGCGGTCCAGGGTGAGGTTTTCCTTCCCGGACAGATCTTCGTATTCGGCGGCTTCGTACTGCGGGCCAACTCGCTTGGCCATGTGGAGCAGATCGATAGCTACGCCCCTGGCCATCAGGTCAGGTTTGGAAGCTTGAACTATACTGCCGACATCAGCGGAGACTTGATCTTCGACGGATTCGATCCCATGTCTGGTGCACCAAACAGTCACGATGAGCATGACTTAGATCTGCCATTGGACAGTGTTCGGGAGATCACGCCTACAGCGCCCCCGGCCATTAATCCGGAGCAGATCGTGCCATCCGAGGACAGGGGGATGGACCCCGCCACGGAGGCCGAACACCCATCGGCGCTAGAGCCGAACACAGACTTCACATCCAAAGAAATCTGTGTCATCGGACCCTCGGACTCGTCTCCGGCCACAAGCTCCGAACCGCGCACGTCCGTGGCTATCAAATCTGATTGGGCACCGATCATGGAGTTTACCTCCGCGGATATCTTTCAACACTCGCCCTTAGACGACGTGCTAAATTCATTGAGGTCTCTCTCTTTGTCAGGAGACTCTTGGCCGAACTATGTCCGGCGGGAATGGGAAGCGGACGACGAAGAAATTCGTTTCCCACTCACCACCCACTTAATAGCCACTATCGATGACTTAACCGACGTACTTGACTTCAATTCTGAAGACATCGACGGTATGGACGACGATGCAGGAGAAGAACAGGAACCACCGCCCACAGGGCGCTGGACAGCCACCTCATCATTTGATATATATATGGTGGACACGACCAAAGAAAGTGATGGCGATGAGGCAATGGAGGATATTCCCCCTGAGAAGCAATCTAAGCATCGGCGTCATAGGCGTCGCTCTAAGCCCCTCAGAGCAGAAATAGCGATACCGGCACAAATAGCAATCCGGATGGTGCCGAAGACAAAAACAATCATGCCCAGCCAGGCTTCGAGTAGGCCGACCGGGAGGATGGGCAAGCTAGCCCTAAGGAATAGGCAATGGATGGAGAATCAGAGGACGACAATTACATGCCCCTCTCCAAAGACGAAGCGAGCCTCAGCAATGAAGAATTCATCGGGGCCTGAGGATCCCGTCGAGCAGGAGCGCTTCAAGCGCCGGCTTATAGCCACTGCAAAAAGCCTGAAGAAAAAATAGCAGCAGCTTCAAGCTGATCAAGATCTGCTAATTGATAGATGGACTAAGGTCCTGGCAGCCGAGGAATACGGACTCGAGTGCCCTACACAAAGTTACCCAAAGCGCAGGTTGCTGTTGGGGAACGTAGTAATTTCAAAAATTTCCCTACGCACACGCAAGATCATCATGGTGATGTATAGCAACGAGAGGGGAGAGTGTTGTCTACATACCCTTGTAGACCCGAAGCGAAGCGATCTGGCGTAGAGGAAGTAGTCGACGTTCTCCTCGCGATCCGACCGATCCGGCGCCGTTACTCCGACGCCCCGAGTTCTTGACACACGTACAGCTCGATGGCGTCCCTCGTACTCCGATCCAGCCGAGTGTCGAGGGAGAGTTCCACAAGACGACGGCGTGGTGACGATCTTGATGTTTCACGGCGCGAGGCTTCGCTAAGCAGCATGACGGTATAACCGAGGTGGAATATGGTGGAGGGGGGCACCGCACACGGCTAAGGAACGATCTCACGATCAACTTGTGTGTTCCAAGGTGCCCCCTGCCCCTGTATATAAAGGAGCCAAGGGGGAGGGGGCCGGCGGCCAAAGGGGGTGCGCCAAGGGAGTCCTACTCCCTCTGGGAGTAGGATTCCCCCCCCCAATCCTAGTTGGACTAGGATTCCCGGAGGGGGAAAGAGAGAGGGGGGGCCCCTTCTCCTAGTCCTAGTAGGACTAGGGAAGGGGGGGGAGGCGCGCGCCCTCCTAGGGCTGCCCCTTCTCCTTTCCACTATGGCCCATTGAGGCCCATTTACCTCCCGGGGGGTTCCGGTAACCTCCCGGTACTCCGGTAAATTCCCGTTTTCGCCCGGAACCATTCCGAACTCCAAACATAGGCTTCCAATATATCAATCTTTATGTCTCGACCATTCCGAGACTCCTCGTCATGTCCGTGATCACATCCGGGACTCGAACTCCTTGGTACATCAAAATACATAAACTCAAATAAGCATCATCGTAACCTTAAGCGTGCGGACCCTACGGTTCGAGAACAATGTAGACATGACCTAGAACTATTCACGGTCAATAACCAACAGCGGGACCTGGATGCCCATATTGGTTCCTACATATTCTACGAAGATCTTTGTCGGTCGGACCGCATAACAACATCGTTGTTCCCTTTGTCATCGGTATGTTACTTGCCCGAGATTCGATCGTCGGTATCCAATACCTAGTTCAATCTCGTTACGGCAAGTCTCTTTACTCGTTCCGTAATACATCATCTCACAACTAACTCATTAGTTGTAGTGCTTGCAAGGCTTAAGTGATGTGCATTACCGAGAGGGCCCAGAGATACCTCTCCGACAATCGGAGTGACAAAACCTAATCTCAAATACGCCAACCCAACATCTGCCTTTGGAGACACTGTAGTACTCCTTTATAATCACCCGATTACGTTGTGACGTTTGGTAGCACCAAAGTGTTCCTCCGTAAACGGAGTTGCATAATCTCATAGTTACAGGAACATGTATAAGTCATGGATAAAAGCAGTAGCAACATACTAAGCGATCGTGTGCTAAGCTAAGGGAATGGGTCATGTCAATCAGATCATTCTACTAATGATGTGACCTTGTTAATCAAATAACAACTCCTTGTTCATGGTTAGGAAACATAACCATCTTTGATTAACAAGCTAGTCTAGTAGAGGCATACTAGTGACATGTTGTTTGTCTATGCATTCACACATGTATCATGTTTCCGGTTAATACAATTCTAGCATGAATGATAAACATTTATCATGAAATAAGGAAATAAATAATAACTTTATTATTGCCTCTAGGGCATATTTCCTTGATCTCCCACTTGCACTAGAGTCAATAATCTAGTTCACATCGCCATGTGATTGAACACCAATAATCATATCTCAGATATGATTAACACCCATAGTTCACATCGTCATGTGACCAACACCCAAAGGGTTTACTAGAGTCAATAATCTAGTTCACATCGCTATGTGATTAATACCCAAAGAGTACTAAGGTGTGATCATGTTTTGCTTGTGAGAGAATCTTAGTCAACGGGTCTATCATATTCAGAGCCGTATGTATTTTGCAAATATTCTATGTCTACAATACTGCTTGCGGAGCTACTCTAGCTAATTGCTCCCACTTTCAATATGTATCTAGATCGAGACTTAGAGTCATCCAGATCAGTGTCAAAACTTGCATCGACGTAACCCTTTACGACGAACCTTTTGTCACTTCCATAATCGAGAAACATATCCTTATTCCACTAAGGATAATTTTGACCGCTGTCCAGTGATCTACTCCTAGATCACTATTGTATTCCCTCAATAGATGTGGTACACAGCATGGCATACTTTATAGAACCTATGGCCAAGGCATAGGGAATGACTTTCATTCTCTTTCTATCTTCTGCCGTGGTCGGGTTTTGAGTCTTACTCAATTTCACACCTTGTAACACAGGCAAGAACTCTTTCTTTGACTGTTCCATTTTGAACTACTTCAAAAACTTGTCAAGGTATGTACTCATTGAAAAAACTTATCAAGCGTCTTGATCTATCTCTATAGATCTTAATGCTCAATATGCAAGCAGCTTCACCGAGGTATTTCTTTGAAAAACTTCTTTCAAACACTCCTTTGTGCTTTACAGAATAATTCTACATTATTTCTGATCCACATTATGTCATACATATGCTTATCAGAAATGCTGTAGTGCTCCCACTCACTTTCTTGTAAATACAGGCTTCACCGCAAGTCTGTATAAAACGATATGCTTTGATCCACTTATCAAAGCGTGTATTCCAACTCCGAGATGCTTGCACCAGTCCATAGATGGATCGCTGGAGCTTGCACACTTTGTTAGCTCCCTTTGGATCGAAAAAAAACTTCTGGTTGTATCATATACAACTCTTCCTCCGTAAAACCATTCAGAATGCAGTTTTACATCCATTTGCCAAATTTCATAAATTGTGGCAATTGCTAACATGATTCGGACAGACTTAAGCATCGCTACTGGTTGAGAAAATCTCATTGTAGTCAACATCTTGAACTTTGTCGAAAACCTTTTGCAACAAGTCGAGCTTTGTAGATAGTAACACTACTATCAACGTCCGTCTTCCTCTTGAAGATCCATTTATTTTCTATGGTTTGCCGATCATCGGGCAAATCCATCAAAGTCCATACTTTGTTCTTATACATGGATCATATCTCAGATTTCATGGCCTCAAACCATTTTGCGGAATCTGGGCTCATCATCGCTTCCTCATAGTTCGTAGGTTTGTCATGGTCAAGTAACACGACCTCCAGAACAGGATTGCCGTACCACTCTGGTGCGAATCTCACTCTGTTTTACCTACGAGGTTCGGTAGTAACTTGATCTGAAGTTACATGATCATCATCATTAACCTCCTCACTAATTGGTATAGTAGCCACAAGAACAGATTTCTGTGATGAACTACTTTCCAATAAGGGAACAGGTACAGTTACCTCATCAAGTTCTACTTTCCTCCCACTCACTTCTTTCGAGAGAAACTCCTTCTCTAGAAAGGATCCATTTTTAAGCAACGAATATCTTGCCTTCGGATCTGTGATAGAAGGTGTACCCAACAATTTCCTTTGGGTATTCTATGAAGACGCACTTCTCCGATTTGGGTTCGAGCTTATCAGGATGAAACTTTTTCACATAAGCATCACAACTCCAAACTTTAAGAAACGACAACTTTGGTTTCTTGCTAAACCACAGTTCATATAGTGTCGTCTCAGCGGTTTAGATGGTGCCCTATTTAACGTGAATGCAGCTGTCTCTAATGCATGATCCCAAAACGATATTGGTAAATCGGTAAGAAACATCATAGATTGTACTATATCCAATAAAGTACGGTTATGACGTTCGGACACACCATTATGATGTGGTGTTCCAGGTGGCATGAATTTGTGAAGCTATTCCACATTGTTTTAATTGAAGACCAAACTCGTAACTCAAATATTTGTCTCCGCGATCAGATCGTAGAAACCTTATTTTCTTGTCACGATGATTTTTCCACTTCACTCTGAAATTCTTTGAACCTTTCAACTATTTCAGACTTATGTTTCATCAAGTAGATATACCCATATCTGCTCAAATCATCTGTGAAGGTCGAGAAAATAATGATACTTGTCATGAGCCTTAATATTCATCGGACCACATACATCAGTATGTATGATTTCCAACAAATCTGTTGCTCGCTCCAATGTTCCGGAGAACGGTGTTTTAGTCATCTTTCCCAAGAGGCATGATTCGCAAGCATCAAGTAATTCATAATCAAGTGATTCCAAAATCCCATCAGCATGGAGTTTCTTCTTGCGCTTTACACCAATATGACTTAAACAGCGATTGCCACAAAAAGTTGCACTATCATTATTAACTTTGCATCTTTTGGTTTCAATATTATGAATATGTGTATCACTACGATCGAGGTCCAACAAACCATTTTTGTTGGTGTGTATGACCATAGAAGGTTTTATTCATGTAAGCAGAACAACAATTGTTCTCTAACTTAAATGAATAACCGTATTGCAATAATCATGATCAAATCATATTCATGCTCAACGCAAACACCAAATAACATTTATTTAGTTTTAACACTAATCCCGAAAGTATAGGGAGTGTGCGATGATGATCATATCAATCTTGAAACTACTTTCAATACACATCGTCACTTCACCCTTAACTAGTTTCATTTATTACGCAACTCCGTTTGAGTTACTACTCTTAGCAACCGAACCAGTACCAAATACCGAGGGTTGCTATAAACACTAGTAAAGCACACATCAAACACCTGTATATCAAATATACCTTTTTTTTACTTTGCCATCCTTCTTATCCACCAAATATTTAGGGCAGTTCCGCTTCCAGTGACCATTTCCTTTGCAGTGTAAACACTCAGTTTCAGGCTATGGTCCAGCTTTGGGCTTCTTCGCAGGAGTGACAACTAGCTTGTCTTTCCACTTGAAGTTCCCTTTCTTTCCCTTTGCCCTTTACTTGAAACTAGTGATCTTGTCAACCATCAACACTTGATGCTCTTTCTTGATTTCTACCTTCGTCGATTTCAACATCACGAAGAGCTCGGGAATCATTTTCATCATCCTTTGCATACTATAGTCCATCATGAAGTTCTACTAACTTGGTGATGGTGACTTAGAGAATTCTGTCAATCACTATCTTATCTGGAAGATTAACTCCCACTTGATTCAAGCAATTGTAGTACTCAGACAATCTGAGCACATGCTCACTAGTTGAGCGATTCTCCTCCATCTTTTAGCTATAGAACTTGTTGGAGACTTCATATCTCTCAACTCGGGTATTTGCTTGAAATATTAACTTCAACTCCTGGAACATCTCATATGGTCCATGATGTTCAAAACATCTTTGAAGTCCCGATTCTAAGCTGTTAAGCATGGTGCACTTAAACTATCAAGTAGCCATCATATTGAGCTAGCCAAACGTTCATAACGTTTGCATCTGCTCCTGCAATAGGTCTGTCACCCAGCGGTGCATTAAGGACATAATTCTTCTGTGCAGCAATGAGGATAAACCTCCGATCACGGATCGAATCCGCATCATTGCTACTAACATTTTTCAACACTATTTTCTCTAGGAACATATCAAAAATAAACATATGAAAGCAACAACGCGAGCTATTGATCTACAACATGGTTTGCAAAATACTACCAGGACTAGGTTCATGATAAATTTAAAGTTCAATTAATCATATTACTTAAGAACTCCCACTTAGACAGACATCTCTCTAGTTATCTAAGTGATCACGTGATCCAAATCAACTAAACCATAACCGATCATCACGTGAGATGGAGTAGTTTTCAATGGTGAACATCTTATGTTGATCATATCTACTATATGATTCACGCTCGACCTTTCGGTCTCCGTGTTCGAGGCCATATCTGCATATGCTAGGCTCGTCAAGTATAACCCGAGTATTCTGCGTGTGCAAAACTGGCTTGCACCCGTTGTAGATGGACGAGAGCTTATCACACCCGATCATCACGTGGTGTGCGGGCACGACGAACTTTGGCAGCAGTGCATACCGGGAGAACACTTCTTGATAATTTAGTGAGAGATCATCTTATAATGCTACCGTCAATCAAAGCAAGATAAGATGCATAAAAGGATAAACATCACATGCAAATCAATATAAGTGATATGATATGGTCATCATCATCTTGTGCTTCACGATCCCCATCTTGCAGCACCACCATGATCACCATCGTCACCGGCGCGACACCTTGATCTCCATCGTAGCATCGTTGTCGTCTCGCCAAACTTATGCTTCTCGACTATCGCTACCGCTTAGTGATAAAGTAAAGCATTACGAAGCATTGCATTGCATACAATAAGCGACAACCATATGGCTCCAGCCGATTGCCGATAACCGGTTACAAAACATGATCATCTCATACAATAAAATATAGCATCACGTCTTGACCATATCACATCACAACATGCCCTGCAAAAACAAGTTAGGCGTCCTCTACTTTGTTGTTGCAAATTTTACGTGGCTGCTACGGGCTTAAGCAAGAACCAGTCTCACCCGCATCAAAACCACAGCGATACTTCGTCAAATAGACTCGTTTTAACCTTCTCAAGGACGGGCGTAGCCACACTCAGTTCAACTAAAGTGAGAGAGCAGCACCCACCGGTCACCTTTAAGCAACGAGTGCTCGCAGCGGTGAAACCAGTCTCGCGAAGCGTCGCGTAATGTCGGTGCGGGCGCTTCATCTCACAATACCGCTGAACCAAAGTATGACATGCTGGTAGGTAGTATGACTTGTATCGCCCACAACTCACTTGTGTTCTACTCGTGCAAAACATCAAACCATAGAAAAACCTAGGCTCGATACCTTTGTTGGGGAGCGTAGTAATTTCAAAAATTTCCCTCGCACACGCAAGATCATCATGGTGATGTATAGCAACGAGAGGGGAGAGTGTTGTCTACATACCCTTGTAGACCCGGCGGAAGCGATCACGTAGAGGAAGTAGTCGTACGTTCTCCTCGCGATCCGACCGATCCCGGCGCCGTTACTCCGACGCCCCCGAGTTCTTGACACACGTACAGCTCGATGACGTCCCTCGTACTCCGATCCAGCCGAGTGTCGAGGGAGAGTTCCGTCAGCACGACGGCGTGGTGACGATCTTGATGTTTCACGGCGCGCAGGCTTCGCCTAAGCTTCGCGACGGTATAACCGAGGTGGAATATGGTGGAGGGGGGCACCGCACACGGCTAAGGAACGATCTCACGATCAACTTGTGTGTTCCAAGGTGCCCCCCTGCCCCTGTATATAAAGGAGCCAAGGGGGAGGGGGCCGGCGGCCAAAGGGGTGCGCCAAGGGAGTCCTACTCCCTCTGGGAGTAGGATTCCCCCAATCCTAGTTGGACTAGGATTCCCGGAGGGGGAAAGAGAGAGAGGGGGCCGGCCCCCTTCTCCTAGTCCTAGTAGGACTAGGGAAGGGGGGGGAGGCGCGCGCCCTCCTAGGGCTGCCCCTTCTCCTTTCCACTATGGCCCATTGAGGCCCATTTACCTCCCGGGGTTCGGTAACCTCCGGTACTCCTAGAATTCCGCCGCCGGAACCATTCCGAACTCCAAACATAGGCTTCCAATATATCAATCTTTATGTCTCGACCATTCCGAGACTCCTCGTCATGTCCGTGATCACATCCGGGACTCCGAACTCCTTCGGTACATCAAAATACATAAACTCATAATAACTGTCATCGTAACCTTAAGCGTGCGGACCCTACGGTTCGAGAACAATGTAGACATGACCTAGAACTATTCACGGTCAATAACCAACAGCGGGACCTGGATGCCCATATTGGTTCCTACATATTCTACGAAGATCTTTGTCGGTCAGACCGCATAACAACATACGTTGTTCCTTTGTCATCGGTATGTTACTTGCCCGAGATTCGATCGTCGGTATCCAATACCTAGTTCAATCTCGTTACCGGCAAGTCTCTTTACTCGTTCCGTAATACATCATCTCACAACTAACTCATTAGTTGTAGTGCTTGCAAGGCTTAAGTGATGTGCATTACCGAGAGGGCCCAGAGATACCTCTCCGACAATCGGAGTGACAAAACCTAATCTCAAATCGCCAACCCAACATCTGCCTTTGGAGACACCTGTAGTACTCCTTTATAATCACCCGATTCGTTGTGACGTTTGGTAGCACCAAAGTGTTCCTCCGTAAGCGGAGTTGCATAATCTCATAGTTACAGGAACATGTATAAGTCATGGATAAAAGCAAGTAGCAACATACTAAGCGATCGTGTGCTAAGCTAAGGGAATGGGTCATGTCAATCAGATCATTCTACTAATGATGTGACCTTGTTAATCAAATAACAACTCCTTGTTCATGGTTAGGAAACATAACCATCTTTGATTAACAAGCTAGTCTAGTAGAGGCATACTAGTGACATGTTGTTTGTCTATGCATTCACACATGTATCATGTTTCCGGTTAATACAATTCTAGCATGAATGATAAACATTTATCATGAAATAAGGAAATAAATAATAACTTTATTATTGCCTCTAGGGCATATTTCCTTCAGTTGCTACCTCAACTAGAGGAGGAGGCATCAAAGCCTACACTACCAGCGCACAATGCGGCTGACCGGCCACCTCGGGGCCGAGACAAAGAGGCGTTCCAGCCCGAAGTCTAGCCCGCACCCCGACACCAAACAAGCAAAAACAGGAAGGCCTGGGGCTCCACGCATGACCTGCAAGACAAATTGAAAAAAGCAGGACAACCAAGATCGATCTACAGATCACGGGGGTGCGCCCCAATGTGTGACGATGATCGTCACACCGGATATACTAAAAACAAATCCAGCTGGGCTGAATACAACAGACCAGACTCATTTGAATTGCGTCGTGATGTAGCCCGGCATAAAGGCACCGCACACCCCCTATGCTTCACTGATGAAGTAATGGTTCATGAATTCCCAGAAGGGTTTAAACCCGTAAACATTGAATCATATGATGGTACTACAGACCCTGCGGTATGGATAGAAGATTTCTTCCTCCACATTCACATGGCCCGCGGAGATGATCTACACGCCATCAAGTACCTCCCACTAAAACTCAAGGGACCAGCTCGGCATTGGCTGAATAGCTTGCCGGCAAACTCCATCGGGAGTTGGGAGAACCTGGCAGACGCGACAACTTCCAGGGCACTTATGTGCGACCACCGGATGCTGATGATCTAAGTCACATTACCCAACAGCCCGGAGAGTCAGCCAGGAAATTTTGGATCCGGCTCCTGACCAAAAAGAACCAAATTGTCGACTGTCCGGATGCCGAAGCCCTAGCGGCCTTTAAGCATAACATCCGTGACGAGTGGCTCGCCCGGCATCTCGGCCAAGAAAAGCCAAAGTCCATGGTAGCCCTCACAACACTCATGACCCGCTTTTGTGCGGGCGAGGATAGCTGGTTGGCTCATAGCAACAACACAACAAGCAATCCTGGCACATCAAAAGCCAGAGATAGCAACGACAAACCACGACGCAACAAACACAAGCGTCACAAAAACGGTGATAGCGCCGAAGACACGGTAGTCAATGCCAGATTTAGTGTCTCTAAGTCCGGTTAGCGAAAAAAGCCATTCAAAAATAACAATTCGGGCCCGTCTAGTTTGGACCGCATACTCGACCGTCCATGCCAAATCCATGGCATCCCAGGAACACCAGCCAATCATACCAACAGAGAATGCTGGATCTTCAGACAAGCCGACAGTTCAGGTACCGAAAACAAGCGGAAGGGGTCTCAAAGCAACGATGACGACGAGGAGCCCCGATCACCGAACACAGGAGGGCAAAAGAAATTTCCCCCGCAAATCAAAACGGTGAACATGATAAACACCATCCACATTTCCAAGCTGGAACGGAGGTGCACTATTAGGGATGTCGACTTAACAGAGCCAGTCGCCCCACACTATAGCCTACGGCCAATCACCTTCGATCGTACGGATCGCCCGGCCAATGCCAATCAGAGCAATCCAGCCGCACTCGTCCTTGACACAATAATTGATGGACTCCACCTCACACGAGTCCTTATGGACGGAGGCAGCAGTCTAAACCTGCTGTATCAGGACACAGTGCGCAAGATGGGTATCGATCATTCGATGATCAAGCCCACTAAAACCACCTTTAAAGGTGTTATACCAGGTGTGGAGGCCAGTTGCACAGGCTCCATCACTCTGAAGGTAGTCTTCGGATCACCAAACAACTACCGTACCAAAGAGTTAGTCTTCGACATCGTCCCTTTTCACAGTGACTATCAGGCACTGCTCGGATGAACCGCGTTCGCTCGATTCAATGTGGTGCCACACTATGCCTACCGTAAACTCAAGATGCCCGGTCCGCACGGTGTCATCACGGTTAATGGCAGGGCCGAACTTCCCCTCACTGCCGAAGATTCTACCGCCGCTTTAAACAGCAGAAGCAACGAGTGGCACCTTTCAATCGAACCTCGAGTCAACGGCCAAACTCTCGGACACCGCCAAAGGAGTCCGAACTACTGCACTGCAGGATAGGAGCTCAATTAAACACTCCGGCAAAAGTTAAGACAGGCCACATACTGCGGCTCAACCGCTCTGTGGCACACAAACATTTCTTGCATTTTCTTTGCAGGTTCACCTTTGCGTAGGCCAGGAATGATGGCGTGGAAACAGTTCGAACGCGTAAGGGGATCTTTAGATATTCCCCTCGATGACCATCCGACTACACTCCGGATCCGCATACAACTCCCTCCCACCTGGTCTCAGCAGGTTCCGCAGTCATATTTCTTTTTATCACATTACCTGTACTCATACGCATCGATGTATTATTCAAATACAACATGTGGATTTATATGATGCTTATCTGCTGTTATTTCTTATTGAAATTCTTTTGTCAAAAGGCAGCTGCACATCACGATATGCCTTAATATGCCAGGGGCTTCATTATACCCATAGTACGGCAATAAAAGTCCGAACACCTTCACGACAGTTCGGCACCCTGAACTTATAGCATTATATGCATCAGCTCCGTATCATGTCTTGGGTCAATAGTTGGGTTTGCCCAGCTCCCATGTTTTGGTACCTTACGTTCCGATATATCGGCTAAGGTAGCACAGGGAGAACTATTGCGATTGTGTCCCGGTTCTTCCGGACAAGCACCTCAGTAGAGAAAGCCGAAAACTCACTATCATGATACAGCGAGAGCTGGTCAGCTGTTCGAGAGGTTGTAAAATCTTTAAGGATTTCTTCCGCATAATGCCATAACCAATGCAGCGTGCGATGGATCAGCTTTTCTTCCGATCAGGTGCTTATAGAGCCCCTCGTGCGGTCCTCAGAACACCGGGGGCTGCGCCTACCTTCCTTTTGTCAAACTCCTATGGCTAAGTGAGAGTGATAAAGCCCTATAGTCCGATTGCTTTGTTCGCTGTGTTGAACACCTCCTTCAAGGACCCAAAACTGGGGTAAAAGTGCTCAGGTTTATCCCGAACACCCCCGTACTTACTACGTGGGTGCAGAAGCCGATGACTGGCCAACTCTCAGGATTAATATATAAAATGGCCGCACAGGAGGAAAAGCTTTCAAATAACAAGCAATAAATAAATGACTTGATTCAACATTACAAAGGACAACATGATTGTATTCATGGAAATATAATGTCCTTGGTGCATTGCTCCGCCGCAAGGCGGGCTCCTTTCAAGGCACTATCATAATATAATTCGGGCTTGCGGTGCTCCTTCCCCTCCGGCGGTCCATCGGTCATCAGCTTTTCTGCATCCATCTTCCTCCAGTGCACCTTTGCACGGGCGAAGGCCATTCGCGCACCCTCCATACAGACCGACCGCTTGATGACTTTGAGTCGAGGGCAAGCACCCACAAGCCGCTTCACGAGCCCGAAGTAACTGCTTGGAATCGGCTCGGCGGGCCATAGCCGGATAATTAAATCCTTCATGGCTAGCTCGGCCGCCTTATGCAGTTCGATCAGCTACTTCAGTTGATCGGCAAAAGGCACCGGATAATTTGGTGCCCGATACTGCATCCAAAAGAGCTTATCCGTAGTATTCCTTTCTTCGGCTCGGTAGAATTGAGTGGCATCAGATATGCTGCGGAGCAGCTCCGCAAATACCCCTGGAGAAATTAGAATTTAAATTATCAACTTAATTTTCTCCTTTTAACTACCCGCTTTGTATAGAAAAAGCCTTACCAGCCGCAATTTTCCTCGCCTCCTGGATTTCCTTCAGGGCACGTTGGGCTTCCCCTCGGTCATCACTTGCGGCTTAGCGAGCTTGGGAGAGTTCGGATTCTTTTCCTGATAAACTCTGATCCAATGTCTCGCATTTCTTCACGGCCTCTTGAAGCTCTCGCTCAGCTTCAATAACTCGGGCCTCGTGCTTTTCGCGAAGAGCCTACTCTGCGGCTGCCTTTTTCTTGGCCTCGTCCACAGCCTTCTTAAGAGCCTTGACTTTGGTCATCGCCCCTAGAGCAAATCATGAAACATATTTTTACCATACTTCGCACTAAACGTGAGCAAGGTTTGTGCATACCTTGTTTATCCTCTAACTGCCTTATCAACTAGCCAAGTTCTTCTTTGGCCCGCTATAGACTTTGATTCAGTCCGGAGACTTCCGCAGTATGAGAGGCGGCAGTCGCTACAGACGCCTGCTTATAAAAGAAGAGAGATAGATGTCATCAAGTGAGTCTCCTACGAACATAAATTTGATCCTCTGTCCGGTTCTTTCTTTCACCAAACAGTGTATCAGGGGCTACTATCTATACTATGACACTCTTCGAAACTTTATAAAACATACCTCAAAGCCTCTTATAAGGCTGATGTAGGCTTCATCCAGTCCACCCTCAGAGGACCGAATCTTCTCAATCACCGTACCCATAAGGGCACGGTGTTCATCAACGATGGAGGCGCTTTTCAGCGCCGCCAACAAAGTATCCGGCACCTCTGGTTGGACAGAGGTTGCCGGTGGAACAGGCACACCCCCTCCAGCCGAGGGAGGCTGCCTGCCTAATTCTGGAGCCGTATAGGTCTCCGGGATTGTGTCCAGCTGGGAGCCGAATTCAAGATCGCCCCCGCCGTCGACGTCCATGGGAGCCTTCTCTCCCATGTGTCCGGCCCCTAAAGTTCGACCTCCTGGTGCCGCCTTTACGATCCCCCCCCCTCCTTGGCCTAAGTCCTTCTGGGACGAAACCTCGGTGTCGTTCCCATGTTTAGGGGAAGGGGCCTTCGGGGGTGTCCTACTCTCCGTAGCATCCAAACCCAGCAAATCCTCCGACAAGGATTGTTCGGTGCAGGACCTCGTCGGACTACAAAAAAGCAGGGCCCAGATTAAAACACTATGCCATGATGAGTCTGGACGCAGACACGCATTCGGATCTTGTACTCACGAGTTCACCAGGGGCTGGGCCCTGGGATCCCACTCCAGGCTGCTGTCGGCGGCGGCGGTGGACTCCTCTGGAAAAGGAGTTTTTCCCTCTTAGGCGACTCAACCTCCAAGGATACGGAGGCTGTCCTTTTATTTCTTCCCCACTCTGGGGATTCTTCTTCCTCCTCCTCCTCGTCCTCTTCGGAGGCAGAACAGGCATTGGAGTCTTCGGACATGGCGTTCAAGGCGCCACGGCAACGGAGACCGCCCCTGGTCTTTTTGGCCTCCTTCTCGGCCTTCTTCGGCGGCGCCTTGTGCTACGTCTTGAGCTTGCGTTGGTTTTCCTCGAAGAGGAGAGGGTGATGCAGCAAGTGTAGCGTAACTATTTCCCTCATTTTGAGAACCAAGGTATCAATCCAGTAGGAGGCTCCTCAAAAGTCCCACGCACCTACACAAACAAACTGAGAACTCGCAACCAACGCAATAAAGGGGTTGTAAATCCCTTCACGGCTACTTGCGAACGTGAGATCTAATAAAGATAGTATGATAAGATAAATATATTTTTGGTATTTTATAATATAGATGCAAATAAAAGTTTATTGAAAGCAAATATGATAAGAGATAGACCCGGGGGCCATAGGTTTCACTAGAGGCTTCTCTCAAGATAGCATAAGTATTACGGTGGGTGAACAAATTACTGTTGAGCAATTGATAGAAAAGCGCATAGTTATGAGATTATCTAGGCATGATCATGTATATAGGCATCACGTCCATAACAAGTAGACCGACTCTGCTCTGCATCTACTACTATTACTCCACACATCGACCGACTCTGCACGCATCTAGAGTATTAAGTGTATAAGAACAGAGTAACGATTAAGCAAGATGACATGATGTAGAGGATAAACTCATGCAATATGATGTAAACCCCATCTTGTTATCCTCGATGGCAACAATACAATCGTGCCTTGCAACCCTTTACATCCTTTGGTAAGGACACCACAAGATTGAACCCAAAGCTAAGCACTTCTCCCATGGCAAGAAAGACCAATCTAGTAGGCCAAACCAAACTGATAATTTGAAGAGACTTGCAAAGATAACTCAATCATACATAAAAGAATTCAGAGAAGATTCAAGTATTATTCATACATAAACTTGATCATAAACCCACAATTCATCGGATCTTGACAAACACACCGCAAAAAGAGTTTACATCGAATAGATCTCCACAAGAGAGGGGGAGAACATTGTATTGAGATCCAAAAAGAGAGAAGAAGCCATCTAGCTAATAACTATGGACCCGTAGGTCTGTGGTAAACTACTCACAACTCATCGGAGGGGCAAGGATGTTGATGTAGAAGCCCTCCATGGTTGATTCCCCCTCCGGCAGAGTGCCAGCGAAGGCTCCAAGATGAGATCTCGCGGATATAGAAGGTTACGGCAGTGGAAATTGTGTTTCGTGGTGCCCCTGGATGTTTTCGGGGTACGTAGGTATATATAGGAGGAAGAAGTACGTCGGTGGCCGCCCGAGGGGCCCATGAGACAGGGGGCGCGCCCTACAGGGGGGCGCAGCCCCCTATCTCGTGGGGCCGTCGGAAGATTCTTGACTTGCACTCCAAGCTCTCCGGATCACGTTCGTTCCAAAATTCACGCTCCCGAAGGTTTCATTCCGTTTGGACTCCGTTTGATATTCCTTTTCTTCGAAATACTGAAATAGGAAAAAAACAATATGGGCTGGGCCTCCGGTTAGTAGGTTAGTCCCAAAAATGATATAAATGTGTAAAATAAAGCCCATAAACATCCAAAAGGGGTAATATAATAGCATGGAACAATCAAAAATTATAGATACGTTGGAGACGTATCAAGCATCCCCAAGCTTAATTCCTGCTCGTCCTCGAGTAGGTAAATGATAAAAAGAGAATTTTTGATGTGGAATGCTACCTAGCATAATTCATAATGTAATTTTCTTTATTGTGGCATGAATGTGCAGATCCAAATGATTCAAAATAAGAGTTCGTATTGATAAAAGAAATAGTAACACTTCAAGCATACTAATCAAAGTAATCATGTCTTCTCAAAATAGCATGGCAAAAGAAAGTTCATCCCTACAAAATCATATAGTTAGGCTATGTTTCATTTTCATCACACAAAGATGTTCCCAACTTATATACCCCCGATGATAAGCCAAGCAATTGTTTCATACTTAAATAATCTCAAACTTTTTCAACCTTCACGCAATACATTTGTGTGAGCCATGGATATAGCACTATGGGTGGAATAGAATATGGTGGTGGGAATTGTGTGGAGAAGACAAAAAAGGAGAAAGTCTCACATTGATGAGGATAATCAACGGGCTATGGAGATGCCCATTAATTGATGTCAACATGAGGAGTAGGGCTTGCCATGCAACGGATGCACTAGAGCTATAAATGAATGCTCAACAAAAGAAAACTAGTGGGTGTGCATCCAACTTGCTTGCTCACGAAGACCTAGGGAATTTGAGGAAGCCCATCGTAGGAATATACAAGCCAAGTTCTATAATGAAAAATTCCCACTAGTATGAAAAAGACTACTTATGAGACTCACTATATGAAAAACATGGTGCTACTTTGAAGCACAATATATGAGACTCACTACATGAAGAACAAGGTGCTACTTTGAAGCACAAGTGTGGAAAAAGAGATAGTAACATTGCCCTTTTTATTTATTTATTTATTTTTCTTCTTTTTTTCGGGCCTTTCTTTTTTTTGGCCTTTCTTCTTCTTTTTTCTTTGGGCAATGTTCTAATAATGATGATCATCACACTTCTATTAATTACAACATAAGGATTACAACTCGAAACTAGAACAAGATATGACTCTATATAAATGCCTCCGGCGGTGTACCGGGATGGTGCAATGAATCAAGAGTGACATGTATGAAAAATAATGCATGGTGGCTTTGCCACAAATACGATGTCAACTACATGATCATGCAATGGCAATATGACAAAAGTAAAGTAAGTCATGATGATGATGAACGAAACGGTGGAAAGTTGCATGGCAATATATCTCGGAATGGCTATGGAAATGCCATTATAGGTAGGTATGGTGGCTGTTTTGAGGAAGATATAAGGAGGTTTATGTGTGATAGAGCGTATCATATCACGGGGTTTGGATGCACCGGCGAAGTTTGCACCAACTCTCAAGGTGAAAAAGGGCAATGCACGGTACCGAAGAGGCTAGCAAAGGTGGAAAGGTAAAAGTGTGTATAATCCATGGACTCAACATTAGTCAAAAGAACTCATATACTTATTGAAAAAATTTAGAAGTCATAAAAAACCAAGTACTATGCGCTGTTGGGGAACGTAGTAATTTCAAAATTTTCCTACGCACACGCAAGATCATGATGATGCATAGCAACGAGAGGGGAGGGTGTTGTCCATGTACCCTCGTAGACCGTAAGCGGAAGCGTTATGACAACGCGGTTGATGTAGTCGTACGTCTTCATGATCCGAATGATCCGAGTACCGAACGTACGGCACCTCCGAGTTCAGCACACGTTCAGCTCAATGAAGATCCCCGGACTCCAATCCAGCAGGGTGTCGGGGATGAGTTCCGTCAGCACGACGGTGTGGTGACGATGATGATGTTCTACTGATGAAGGGCTTCGCCTAAGCACCGCAACGATATGACCGAGGTGGAATATGGTGGAGGGCGGCACCGTACACGGCTGAGGAACGATCACAAAGATCAACTTGTGTGTCTAGAGGTGCCCCCTGTCCCCGTATATAAAGAAGCAAGGGGGGAGGCCGGCCGGCCCTAGGGGGCGCGCCAAGGAGGGGGGAGTCCTCCTCCTAGTGGAGTAGGACTCCCCTTTCCTAGTCCAACTAGGAAGGAGGAAGGGGGAAGGAAAGAGAGGGAGAGGGAGAGGGAAGAGGGGCGCCCCCTCCCTAGTCCAGTCGGACTCCCCATGGGGGGCGCGCCACCTCCTGGGCTGCTGCCCTCTCTCCCCTCAGGCCCACTAAGGCCCAATACTTCCCCGGGGGGTCCGGTAACCCCTCCGGCACTCCGGTTTTCTCCGAAATCACCCAGAACACTTCTGGTGTCCGAATATAGTCGTCCATTATATCAATCTTTATGTCTCGACCATTTCGAGACTCCTAGTCATGTCCGTGATCACATCCGGGACTCCGAACAACCTTCGGTACATCAAAACTTATAAACTCATAATAAAACTGTCATCATAACGTTAAGCGTGCGGACCCTACGGGTTCGAGAACTATGTAGACATGACCTAGAACTGTTTCTGGTCAATAACCAATAGCGGAACCTGGATGCTCATATTGGCTCCTACATATTCTACGAAGATCTTTATCGGTCAAACCGCATAACAACTGTTCCCTTTGTCATCGGTATGTTACTTGCCCGAGATTCGATCGTCGGTATCCAATACCTAGTTCAATCTCGTTACCGGCAAGTCTCTTTACTCGTTAATGCATCATTCCGTAACTAACTCATTAGCTACATTGCTTACAAGGCTTATAGTGATGTGCATTACCGAGAGGGCCCAAAGATACCTCTCCGACAATCAGAGTGACAAAACCTAATCTCGAAATACGCCAACTCAACATGTACCTTCGGAGACACCTGTAGAGCTCCTTTATAATCACCCAGTTATGTTGTGACGTTTGGTAGCACACAAAGTGTTCCTCCGGTAAACGGGAGTTGCATAATCTCATAGTTGTAGGAACTTTGTATAAGTCATGAAGAAAGCAATAGCAACATATCAAACGATCAAGTGCTAGGCTAACAGAATGGGTCAAGTCAATCATATCATTCTCCTAATGATGTGATCCCGTTAATCAAATGACAACACATGTCTATGGTTAGGAAACATAACCATATTTGATTAATGAGCTAGTCAAGTAGAGGCACACTAGTGACATTATGTTTGTCTATGTATTGACATATGTATCATGTTTCCGGGTAATACAATTCTAGCATGAATAATAAACATTTATCATGATATGAGGAAATAAATAATAACTTTATTATTGCCTCTAGGGCATATTTCCTTCAGTCTCCCACTTGCACTAGAGTCAATAATCTAGATTACACAGTAATGATTCTAACACCCATGGAGTCTTGGTGCTGATCATGTTTTGCTCGTGGAAGAGGCTTAGTCAATGGGTCTGCAACATTCATATCCGTATGTATCTTGCAAAGGTCTATGTCTCCCACCTGGACTTGGTCCCGGATGGAATTGAAGCGTCTCTTGATATGCTTGGTCCTCTTGTGAAATCTGGATTCCTTTGCCAAGGCAATTGCTCCAGTATTGTCACAGAAGATCTTCATTGGTCCCGATGCACTAGGTATGACACCTAGATTGGAAATGAACTCCTTCATCCAGACTCCTTCATTTGCTGCTTCTGAAGCAGCTATGTACTCCGCTTCGCATGTAGATCCCACCACGACGCTTTGTTTAGAACTGCACCAACTTACAGCTCCACCGTTTAATAAAAACACGTATCCGGTTTGCGATTTAGAATCGTCCGGATCAGTGTCAAAGCTTGCGTCGACGTAACCATTTACGACTAGCTCTTTGTCACCTCCATAAACGAGAAACATATCCTTAGTCCTTTTCAGGTATTTCAGATGTTCTTGACCGCTGTCCGATGATCCACTCTGGATTACTTTGGTACCTACCGCCAAGCTTATTGCTAAGCATACGTCAGGTCTGGTACGCAGCATTGCATACATGATAGAGCCTATGGCTGAAGCATAGGGAACATCTTTCATTTTATCTCTATCTTCTGTTGTGGTCGGGCATTGAGTCTGACTCAACTTCACACCTTGTAATACAGGCAAGAACCCTTTCTTTGCCTGATCCATTTTGAACTTTTTCAAAACTTTATCAAGGTATGTGCTTTGTGAAAGTCCAATTAAGCGTCTTGATCTATATCTATTGATTTTGATGCCCAATATGTAAGCAGCTTCACCGAGGTCTTTCATTGAAAAACTTTTATTCAAGTATCCCTTTATGCTATCCAGAAATTCTATATCATTTCCAATTAACAATATGTCATCTACATATAATATCGAAATGCTCTGAGCTCCCACTCACTTTCTTGTAAATACAAGCTTCTCCAAGAGTCTCAGATAAAACCATATGCTTTGATCACACTATCAAAGCGTTTATTCCAACTCCGAGATGCTTGCACCAGTCCATAAATGGATCGCTGGAGCTTGCACACTTTGTTAGCACCTTTTAGATCGACAAAACCTTCCGGTTGCATCATATACAACTCTTCTACCAGAAATCCATTCAGGAATGCAGTTTTGACATCCATTTGCCAAATTTCATAATCATAAAATGCAGCAATTGCTAACATGATTCAGACAGACTTAAGCATCGCTACGGGTGAGAAAGTCTCATCGTAGTCAACCCCTTGAACTTGTCAAAAACCTTTTGCAACAAGTCAAGCTTTGTAGACAGTTACATTACCATCAGCGTCAGTCTTCTTCTTGAAGATCCATTTATTCTCAATGGCTTGCCGATCATCGGGTAAGTCAACCAAAGTCCATACTTTGTTCTCATACATGGATCCCATCTCAGATTTCATGGCTTCAAGCCATTTTGCGGAATCTGGGCTCATCATCGCTTCCTCATAGTTCGTAGGTTCGTCATGGTCATGTAACATGACTTCAGAATAGGATTACCATACCACTCTGGTGCGGATCTTACTCTTGTAGGCCTACGAGGTTCAGTAGAAACTTGATCTGAAGTTTCATGATCAATATCATTAGCTTCCTCACTAATTGGTGTAGTTGTCACAGGAACCGGTTCTTGTGATGAACTACTTTCCAATAAGGGAGTAGGTACAGTTACCTCATCAAGTTCTAATTTCCTCCCACTCACTTCTTTCGAGAGAAACTCCTTCTCTAGAAAGGATCCGAATTTAGCAACAAAAATCTTGCACTCAGATCTATGATAGAAGGTGTAACCAATAGTCTCTTTTGGGTATCCTATGAAGACACATTTCTCCGATTTAGGTTCGAGCTTATCTGGTTGAAGTTTCTTCACATAAGCATCGCAGCCCCAAACTTTAAGAAACGACAACTTTGGTTTCTTGCCAAACCACAGTTCATAAGGCGTCGTCTCAACGGATTTTGATGGTGCCCTATTTAACGTGAATGCAGCCGTCTCTAAAGCATAACCCCAAAACGATAGCGGTAAATCAGTAAGAGACATCATAGATCGTACCATATCTAGTAAAGTACGATTACGACGTTCTGACAGACCATTTCATTGTGGTGTTCCGGGTGGCGTGAGTTGGGAAACTATTCCGCATTGTTTCAAATGTAAACCAAACTCGTAACTCAAATATTCTCCTCCACGATCAGATCGTAGAAATTTTATTTTCTTGTTACGATGATTTTCCACTTCACTCTGAAATTCTTTGAACTTTTCAAATGTTTCAGACTTGTGTTTCATCAAGTAGATATACCCATATCTGCTCAAATCATCTGTGAAAGTGAGAAAATAACGATACCCGCCGCGAGCCTCAATATTCATTGGACCACATACATCAGTATGTATGATTTCCAATAAATCAGTTGCTCGCTCCATAGTTCCGGAGAACGGCGTTTTAGTCATCTTGCCCGAGGCATGGTTCGCAAGTACCAAGTGATTCATAATCAAGTGATTCCAAAAGTCCATCAGTATGGAGTTTCTTCATGCGCTTTACACCGATATGACCTAAACGGCAGTGCCACAAATAAGTTGCACTATCATTATCAACTCTGCATCTTTTGGCTTCAACGTTATGAATATGTGTATCATTACTATCGAGATTCCATAAAAATAGACCACTCTTCAAGGGTGCATGACCATAAAAGATATTACTCATATAAATAGAACAACCATTATTCTCTGATTTAAATGAATAACCGTCTCGCATCAAACAAGATCCAGATATAATGTTCATGCTCAACGCTGGCACCAAATAACAATTATTTAGGTCTAAAACTAATCCCGATGGTAGTTGTAGAGGTAGCGTGCCGACCATGATCACATCGACTTTGGAACCATTTCCTACGCGCATCGTCACCTCGTCCTTAGCCAATCTTCGCTTAATCCGTAGTCCCTGTTTCGAGTTGCAAATATTAGCAACAGAACCAGTATCAAATACCTAGGTACTACTGCGAGCATTAGTAAGGTACACATCAATAACATGTATATCACATATACCTTTGTTCACTTTGCCATCCTTCTTATCCGCCAAATACTTGGGGCAGTTCCGCTTCGGTGTCGATCCGCTTGCAGAGAAGCACTCGATCTCAGGTTTAGGTCCAGACTTGGGTTTCTTCTCTTGAGCAGCAACTTGTTTGCTGTTCTTCTTGAAGTTCCCTTCTTTTCCCTTTGCCCTTTTCTTGAAACTGGTGGTCTTGTTGACCATCAACACTTGATGCTCCTTCTTGATTTCTACCTCCATGCTTTTAGCATTGCGAAGAGCTCGGAATAGTCTTGTCCATCCCTTGCATATTATAGTTCATCACGAAGCTCTTGTAGCTTGGTGGCGAGTGATTGAAGGAATCATCAATGACACTATCATCGGAAGATTAACTCCCGGTTGAATCAAGTGATTATTATACCCAGACATTTTGAGTATGTATTCACTGACAGAACTATTCTCCTCCATCTTACAACTATAGAACTTATTGGAGACTTCATATCTCTCAATCCGAGCATTTGCTTGAAATATTAACTTCAACTCCTGGAACATCTCATATGCTCCATGACGTTCAAAACATCGTTGAAGACCCGGTTCCAAGCCGTAAAGCATGGCACACTGAACTATCGAGTAGTCATCAGCTTTGCTCTGCCAGAAGTTCTTAACGTCGTTAGTTGCATCTACAGCAGGCCTGGCACCCAGCGGTACTTCCAGGACGTAATTCTTCTGTGCAGCAATGAGGATAATCCTCAGGTTACGGACCCAGTCCATGTAATTGCTACCATCATCTTTCAACTTAGCTTTCTCAAGGAACACATTAAAATTCAACGGAACAACAACACGAGCCATCTATCTACAACAAACATAGACAAGCAAAATACTATCAGGTACTAAGTTCATGATAAATTTAAGTTCAATTAATCATATTACTTAAGAACTCCCACTTAGACAGACATATCTCTAGTCATCTAAGTGATCACGTGATCCAAATCAACTAAACCATGTCCGATCATCACGTGAGATGGAGTAGTTTCAATGGTGAACATCTCTATGTTGATCATATCTACTATATGATTCACGTTCGACCTTTCAGTCTCCGTGTTCCAAGGCCATATCTGTATATGCTAGGCTCGTCAAGTTTAACCTGAGTATTCTGCGTGTGCAACTGTTTTGCACCCGTTGTATTTGAACGTAGAGCCTATCACACCCGATCATCACGTGGTGTCTCAGCACAAAGAACTTTCGCAACGGTGCATACTCAGGGAGAACACTTCTTGATAATTTAGGGGGAGGCCGGCCGGCCCTAGGGGGCGCGCCAAGGAGGGGGGAGTCCTCCTCCTAGTGGGATTAGGACTCCCCTTTCCTAGTCCAACTAGGAAGGAGGAAGGGGGAAGGAAAGAGAGGGAGAGGGAGAGGAAGAGGGCCGCCCCTCCCCTAGTCCAATTCGGACTCCCCATGGGGGGGCGCCACCTCCTGGGCTGCTGCACTCTCTCTCCCCTCAGGCCCACTAAGGCTCAATACTTCCCCGGGGGGTTCCGGTAACCCCTCCAGCACTCCGGTTTTCTCCAAAATCACCCGGAACACTTCTGGTGTCCGAATATAGTCGTCCAATATATCAATCTTTATTTCTCGACCATTTCGAGACTCCTCGTCATGTCCGTGATCACATCCGGGACTCCGAACAACCTTAGGTACATCAAAACTTATAAACTCATAATAAAACTATCATCGTAACGTTAAGCGTGCGGACCCTACGGGTTCGAGAACTATGTAGACATGACCTAGAACTGTTTCCGGTCAATAACCAATAGCGGAACCTGGATGCTCATATTGGCTCCTACATATTCTACGAAGATCTTTATCGGTCAAACCGCATAACCACATATGTTGTTCCCTTTATCATCGGTATGTTACTTGCCCGAGATTCGATCGTCGGTATCCAATACCTAGTTCAATCTCATTACCGGCAAGTCTCTTTACTCGTTACGTAATGCATCATTCCATAACTAACTCATTAGCTACATTGCTTGCAAGGCTTATAGTGATGTGCATTACCGAGAGGGCCCAAATATACCTCTCCGACAATCGGAGTGACAAAACCTAATCTCGAAATACGCCAACTCAACATGTACCTTCGGAGACACCTGTAGAGCTCCTTTATAATCACCCAGTTACGTTGTGACGTTTGGTAGCACACAAAGTGTTCCTCCGGTAAACGGGAGTTGCATAATCTCATAGTTGTAGGAACTTTGTATAAGTCATGAAGAAAGCAATAGCAACATACTAAACGATCAAGTGCTAGGCTAACGGAATGGGTCAAGTCAATCATATCATTCTCCTAATGATGTGATCCCGTTAATCAAATGACAACACATGTCTATGGTTAGGAAACATAACCATCTTTTGATTAATGAGCTAGTCAAGTAGAGGCACACTAGTGACATTATGTTTGTCTATGTATTCACACATGCATCATGTTTCCGGGTAATACAATTCTAGCATGAATAATAAACATTTATCATGATATGAGGAAATAAATAATAACTTTATTATTGCCTCTAGGGCATATTTCCTTCACGCGCATGCTCCTAGGGGGATAGATTGGTAGGAAAATACCACCGCTCATCCCCGACCGCCACTCATATCGATGCACAAGCCAAGTACATTTCATGTTTCAAATTTGCTACACAACTTTAACCATACGTGCATGCTACGGGACTTACTAAATTCAAGACAAGCATTCTTTAAATTCATAATCACCCAACTAGCACGACTTTAATATCACTACCTCCATATCTCAAAACAATTATCAAGTATCAAATTGATCATAGCATCCAATTCACTTCCTATGATAGTTTTTATTATACCCAACTTGGATGCCTACCATTCTAGGACCAACTTTATGATAATAGCAAATACCATGGTGTTCTAAAAGACTCTCAACATAATGTAAGTGAAGCATGAGAGACTAGCAATTTCTTCAAAATTAAGACACCACCGTGCTCTAAAAGATATAAGTAAAGCACTAGAGCAAAAACTATCAAGCTCAAAAGATATAAGTGAAGCACATAGAATATTCTAGCAAATTCTAATAAAATAGGCTTCTACCAAAAGGTGTGTACAGCAAGGATGATTGTGGTAAACTTAAAAAACAAAGACTAATATAATACACGATGCTCCAAGCAAAACACATATCATGTAGCGAATAAAAATATAGCTCCAAGTAAAGTTACCAATGAGCGAAGATTTAAAGAGGGATGCCTTCCGGGGCATCCCCAAGCTTAGGCTTTTGGCTATCCTTGAATATCTTGGGGTGCCATGGGCATCCCCAAGCTTAGGCTCTTGCCACTCCTTATTCCATATTCCATAAAAGCTTTACCCAAAACTTGAAAACTTCACAACACAAAGGAAATCTTATAAGCTCCGTTAGTGAAAGAAAACAAAACCACCACATAAGGTACTGCAATGAACTCATTCTTTATTTATTTTGGTGTTAAACCTACTGTATTCCAACTTCTTTATGGTTCATAAACTGAACTACTAGCCATAGATGCATTGAAATAAGCAAACAACACACGAAAAACAGAATCTGTCAAAAACAGAACAGTCTGTAGCAATCTGTAACTAACGCAAACTTATGGAACTCTAAAAATCCTACCAAAATAAGAAGTCCTGGAAAATTTCTTTATTAAACAGAAGCAAAAAGAATCCACGCAAAAGCATGTTCCTGTGATTTAACAAAATTATATTCGGGCCCGCAAAGTTCCTGTTTTTCAGCAGAATCAAATCAACTATCATCATAGGTTATCCTATAGGTTCTACTTGGCACAAACACTAATTAAAAGATAAAAACACATCTAACCAGAAGGTACAAGCAAAATTTATTACTAAACAGGAGCAAAAAGAAAAAAACATAAAGAAAAATTGGGTTGCCTCCCAACTAGCGCTATCGTTTAACGCCCCTAGCTAGGCATAAAAGCAAAGATAGATCTAACGAGTGCCATCTTTGGCACTAAATTCATAAGTAGACCACATGATAGATTCATAAGGTAATTTGACTTTATTTCTTGGAAAGTGCTCCATTCCTTTCTTTAATCGAAATTGGAATCTAATATTCCCTTCCTTCATATCAATAAACGCACCAATCGTTCTAAGGAAAGGTCTATCAAGAATAATAGGGCAAGAAAGATTGCAACCTATATCAAGAACGATAAAATCTATGGGCACCAAATTTATATTTGCAACAATAAGAACATCATTGATACTTCCCATGGGCTTTTTAATGGTGGAATCCGCAAGGTGCAAATTTAAAGAGCAATCATCAAGATCATGAAAACCTAGAATATCACATAAATTTTTCGGAATCGTGCAAACACTAGCACCCAAATCACACAAAGCAAAACACTCATAATCTTTAATTCTAATCTTTATAGTAGGTTCCCACTCATCATTAAGTTTTCTAGGTATAGAAACTTCCAAATTAAGTTTTTCATCATAAGATTGCATCAAGGCATCAACAATATGTTTGGTAAAAGCTTTATTTTGACTATAAGCATGAGGAGAATTAACAACAGATTGCAACAAGGAAATACACCCTTTTAAAGAACAATTATCATAATCAAATTCCTTGAAATCCGAGATAGAAGGTTCAATATTATTAGGAGTTGAGGATTCTCCAATCTCACTTTTACCAAATTTAGCATTAAGATCTAAAGACTCTGAATTCTTGGGACGCCTTCTAGGCAAAGTTGATTCATCATCAGTCCCATAATCATCAAAATTCATATTGCAAAACATAGATCTAATCGTAGACGCATCAATAACTTTAAGATCTTCATCATTATTTTCATGGAGACTAGAAGAACACGCTTTTATAAAGCTTTCTTTTTTAACACGCAATCTAGCGGTTCTTTCCTTACACTCGTCAATGGAAATTCTCATTACTTTGAGAGACTCATTGATATCATGCTTAGGAGAAGAAGATCCAAGTTTAAGAGAATTAACATCAAGCGAAAGTCTATCAACGTTCCTAGCCAAATCATCAACTTTGAGCAATTTTTCTTCAAGCAAAGCATTAAAATTCTTTTGAGAAATCATAAATTCTTTCACACTAATCTCAAAATCAGAGGGCATCTTAGTAAAATTACCATAAGAATTATTGTAGGAATTTCCATAATTATTAGAGGAATTACTAGGGAACGGTCTAGCATTAAAGTTTCCTCATAAGCATTGTTTCGGAAACTATTCCTACCAACAAAATTCACATCCATAGATTCATTATTATTCTCAATCAAGGAAGACAAAATCATATCATTGGGATCAAGAGGAGTATTTTTAGTAGCAAACATCTTCATAAGTTCATCCATCTTTCCACTCAAAACATTGATTTCTTCTATAGCATGCACTTTTTTACTAGAAGATCTTTTGGTGTGCCATTGAGAATAATTAGCCATAATATTATCAAGTAATTTTGTAGCATCTCCTAACGTGATTTCCATAAACGTGCCTCCCGCGGTCAAATCTAAGAGATTTCTAGAAGCAAAGTTCAAACTGGCATAAAAATTTTGTATGATCATCCATAAATTCAAACCATGAGTAGGGCAATTGCGAAGCATCAATTTCATTCTTTCCCAAGATTGGGAAACATGCTCATGATCAAGTTGTTTAAAATTCACGATATCATTCCTAAGAGTGATAATCTTAGCGGGAGGAAAATACTTAGATATAAAAGGATCTTTGCACTTGTTCCAAGAATCAATACTATTTTTAGGCAAAGACGAAAACCAAACTTTAGCACGATCTCTAAGTGAGAACGGAAATAACTTCAATTTGACAATATTGTTATCCGTATCTTTCTTCTTTTGCATATCACACAAATCAACAAAATTGTTTAGATGAGTAGCGGCATATTCACTAGGAAGGCTAACAAATTGATCTTTCATAACAAGATTCAGCAAAGCGGTATTGATTTCACAAGACTCAACATCATTAAGAGGAGCAATCGGAATACTAAGGAAATCATTATTATTGGTATTTGACAAAACAAACAATTTGGTATTATCTTGCGCCATGGCAACAAGTAATCCAACACACAAGCAAACAGAAAAACGGCAAGCGAAAAAGAGAGGAGGAGATTAGGAAAGAGAGGGCAAATAAAAACGGCAAGGGTGAAGTGGGGGAGAGGAAAACGAGAGGCAAATGGCAAATAATGTAAATGCGAGGGAGATGGGTCTGTGATGGGTACTTGGTATGTCTTGACTTGAGCAAAGACCTCCCCGACAACGGCGCCAGAAATCCTTCTTGCTACGTCTTGAGCTTGCGTTGGTTTTCCTCGAAGAGGAGAGGGTGATGCAGCAAGTGTAGCGTAAGTATTTCCCTTAGTTTTGATAACCAAGGTATCAGTCCAGTAGGAGGCTCCTCAAAAGTCCTACGCACCTACACAAACAAACTGAGAACTAGCAACCAACACAATAAAGGGGTTGTCAATCCCTTCACGGCCACTTGCGAAAGTGAGATCTAATAAAGATAGTATGATAAGATAAATATATTTTTGGTATTTTATAATATAGATGCAAAAAGTAAAGATGCAAATAAAAGTAGATTGAAAGCAAATATGATAAGAGATAGACCCGGGGGCCATAGGTTTCACTAGAGGCTTCTCTCAAGATAGCATAAGTATTACGGTGGGTGAACAAATTCTGTCGAGCAATTGATAGAAAAGCGCATAGTTATGAGATTATCTAGGCATGATCATGTATATAGGCATCACGTCCATAACAAGTAGACCGACTCTGCTGCATCTACTACTATTACTCCACACATTGATCGACTCCTGCCTGCATCTAGAGTATTAAGTTCATAAGAACAGAGTAACGAATTAAGCAAGATGACATTGTGTAGAGGGATAAACTCATGCAATATGATGTAAACCCCATCTTGTTATCCTCGATGGCAACAATACAATACGTGCCTTGCAACCCTTTCTGTCACTGGGTAAGGACACGCAAGATTGAACCCAAAGCTAAGCACTTCTCCCATGGCAAGAAAGACCAATCTAGTAGGCCAAACCAAACTGATAATTCGAAGAGACTTGCAAAGATAACTCAATCATACATAAAAAATTCAAAGAAGATTCAAATATTATTCATAGATAAACTTGACCATAAACCCACAATTCATCGGATCTCGACAAACACACCGCAAAAAGAGTTACATCGAATAGATCTCCACAAGAGAGGGGGAGAACATTGTATTGAGATCCAAAAGGAGAGAAGAAGCCATCTAGCTAATAACTATGGACCCGTAGGTCTGTGGTAAACTACTCACAACTCATCGGAGGGGCAAGGATGTTGATGTAGAAGCCCTCCGTGGTTGATCCCCCTACGGTAGAGTGCCGGCGAAGGCTCCAAGATGAGATCTCGCGGATACAGAAGGTTACGGCGGTGGAAATTGTGTTTCGTGGTGCCCCTGGATGTTTTCGGGGTACGTAGGTATATATAGGAGGAAGAAGTACGTCGGTGGCCGCCCGAGGGGCCCACGAGACAGGGGGTGCGCCCTATAGGGGGGCCCCTATCTCGTGGGGCCCTCGTAAGCTTCTTGACTTGCACTCCAAGCTCTCCGGATCACGTTCATTCCAAAAATCACGCTCCCGAAGGTTTCTTTCCGTTTGGACTCCATTTGATATTCCTTTTCTTCGAAATACTGAAATAGGCAAAAAAAACAGCAATATGGGTTGGGCCTCCGGTTAGTAGGTTAGTCCCAAAAATGATATAAATGTGTAAAATAAAGCCCATAAACATCCAAAAGGGGTAATATAATAGCATGGAACAATCAAAAATTATAGATACGTTGGAGACGTATCACCTTGTAATATTTGGGACCAGCATCTTCATTAGAAGTGGGCCGGCCAGTTCTTCAGGCAGTGGGGCCGGACAGTAGATCCGCCCCGCCTTCTTCGTCCAGCCCTAGGAGAGTTGTGGAAAACATATTAAGCATTTCCCTTGGGTTATGCGAATAAAACTTATAATGATTTACCAAATTTGCAGGGCGGGACAGTTGGTACCCGCGGTCCTCGGTTAAGTCCAGCCATGATTTGCCAGACTTGAAAAGCACCTTCCAGATGTCCTTGTGCGTGGAGTCAAAAGCTCTCGCAGGGTCTGGTGGCTGGCCTGGTCGAATTCCCATAAATTGCAAGCCCGGTGTTGACAAGGAAGGATCCGGCGAACTAACATCACCTGTACCACATTGACAAGTTTGATATTCTTGTTTTCCATATCCTTGACGCGCGTCTGGAGCACCGACAGTTCGTCGGACGAAGCCCAGTTCAGGCCCTTCTTGGGCCAGCACGTAAGCCGCAGGGGGGCTCCGGATCGGAATTCGGGAGCGGCGGCCCATTCCTTGCCGCGCGGCTCAGTGATGTAAAACCACTGTTGTTGCCACTCCTTGACGGAATCATTGAAAGTACCTGTTGGCCATGTGACACTGGGCATCTTGCTCACCATGGCGCCTCCACACTAGGCGTGCTCGCCGCTCACTACCTTGGGCTTCATGTTAAAGATCTTTAGCCATAAGCCAAAGTGTGGCGGCATGCGGAGAAAGGCCTCGCACACGACGATGAATGTCGAGATGTTGAGGAAGGAATTGGGGGATAGATCATGAAAATCGATCCCGTAATAATACATGATGCCATGAATGAATGGGTGGAGGGGAAACCCTAGCCCGCGGACAAAATGCGGGAGGAATACAACCCTCTCGTGGGGTTCCGGAGTAGGGATGATCTGTCCCGCCGTCGGAAGACGGTGGCCGATTTTTTTGGCCAGATACCCGGCCTCCCGAAGCTTTTTGATATCCTTCTCCCGGACGGTGGAGGCCATCCACTTGCCTCCTGCTCCGGATCCAGACATTTTCGGAAAACCTTTTTGGGAAGAGAAGACGAACGCTTGGGCGCTAGGGCTCGAGCGAGGGGGAACGGATGGGCAGAGGAAGAAGAAGACGTGGGTGAAAAAGGGAGTCCTTATCTCCTTATAAAGGCAGTAGGGATCCTGCACCTCCCCACTTGCCCGGTAAACTCGCTTATTCCCCAAGCGCCGCGTTGATGGCGCGGTTGGGTTACCCACACCCGTATTTATGAGAATCCCGTGATAAGGGGACACGATCTCTGCTTCGATAAGACGTGCCAATAAAACCACTTCCCGATATGTGCGGTGGCAGGTTGAGAAAAACGGTTCGAATAATGACCGGGCCGTGGCGTGGTGTCACGCTACGAAAAGGTGTCAGCAGATTAGATTTGTGGAATATTGTACTCTCTACGGTGGTATGTGGAATTTGTTTTGCAGAGACGGACACGATCCTTGTGTTCAAAATCTTCTATGGAGTATTCAGAGAAGGAACCCGCCTTGCAATGCCGAAGACAATCTGCGCGCCGAACTCATCGTCATTAAAGCCTGGTTCAGGGGCTACTGAGGGAGTCCTGATTAGGGGGTCCTCGGATAGCCGGACTATATACTTTGGCTGGACTGTTGGACTATGAAGATACAAAGATTGAAGACTTCGTCCCGTGTCCGGGTGGGACTCTCCTTTGCGTGGAAGGCAAGCTTGGCAATTCGGATAGGTAGATCTCCTTCTCTGTAACCGACTCTGTGTAACCCTAGCCCCCAATCGAGTGTCTATATAAACCGGAGGGTTTAGTCCGTAGGACAACAACAATCATAATCATAGGCTAGCTTCTAGGGTTTAGCCTCTACGATCTCATGGTAGATCAACTCTTGTAATACTCATATCACCAAGATCAATCAAGCAGGAAGTAGGGTATTACCTCCATCGAGGGGGCCCGGACCTGGGTACACATCGTGTCCCCCGCTTCCTGTTACCATTAGCCTTAGACGCACAGTTCGGGACCCCCTACCCGAGATCCGCCAGTTTTGACACCGACACCCAGCATGTCGGGGGGCGCTCCTCCAAGCGATTCGGCGCCGGAGTTTGGATCCGCCGCCGCCATGAACGAAGAGGGCTAGGGCTAGGATAGTGAGCTCGAGGGAGAGTGAGGTGGGGAGGACGACGAGCTAGCCGATCGGCCAGGTTAGTCCTGGTCCGACCGGGCCCGACCGATGCGCGCGGCTAACGGGTGGTAGGCGAGCGCTGTTAGCCGTTAGCACGGCCTCCGTCCTGACTGGTGGGCCGGATCTGTTAGAAAGTCGTTTAAAACACTTCAATCTATCATCAACTCGATCTGGTAGTTTTTTGTCATGAAATCAGCGCTAAACTGGAGTTTTTGGTCAGTTTTCAAAATGTGGTAGTTCTGTGGGACGGTTACGTGAAATGTGGTAGTTTTTTGTCAATTACTCTCAGTTTTGCATTGTGGGTTGCGTGGTTCATAGGTTTAATGTGATGATATTTTAGTTTTCTTCCTTGATGCAAAACATCAGAGGAAGGATTTACTTTTACGCTTTGGGAGATCATCAAATAAAAGTATTGCATTCTATTTTACAGTCTGAAGTGCTATTGTCAAACACGTGTTTTTTAGTTGGGCTCCAATGATGTGTGTCCATTTAAAATTACTTACAGTTATTAACATAATAGGATGGGACTTTTTGTTTTAAAAGAAATGTATGCCCAGTTCTTTTGGCCAATTCTACCAGAATCTTGAGAATCGACCCTTCACCCTGTTGGGGAACGTAGTAATTTCAAAAATTTTCCTACGCACACGCAAGATCATGGTGATGCATAGCAACGAGAGGGGAGAGTGTTGTCTCGTACGCCTCGTGAGACCCAAGCGAAGCGATCACAACGTAGAGGAAGTAGTCGACGTTCTCCTCGCGATCCGACCGATCCCGGCGCCGTTACTCCGGCGCCCCGAGTTCTTGACACACGTACAGCTCGATGGCGCCCTCGACTCGATCCAGCCGAGTGTCGAGGGAGAGTTCGTCAAGACGACGGCGTGGTGACGATCTTGATGTTTCACGGCGCAGGCTTCGCCTAAGCTTCATGACGGTATGACCGAGGTGGAATATGGTGGAGGGGGCACCGACACGGCTAAGGAACGATCCGTAGATCAAACTTGTGTGTCTTGTGTGTCTAGAGGTGCCCCCTGCCCCGTATATAAAGGAGCAAGGGGAGGGTGCGGCGGCCTAGGAGAGGCGCGCCAAGGGTGTCCTACTCCCACCGGAGTAGGACTCCCTCCTTCCTTGTTGGAGTAGGAGAAGGGAAAGAGGGGAGAGGAGGAAGGAAAGGGGCTGCACCCCTGTCCAATTCGGACTAGAGGGGCTGCGCCCTTCTTCCTTTGGCCTCTTTCCTTATTCCCGTATGGCCCAATAAGGCCCATATACTCCCGGCGAATTCCGTAACTCTCCGGTACTCGAAAAATACCCAATGACTCGGAACCTTTCCGAACTCCGAATATAGTCGTCCAATATATCGATCTTTACGTCTCGACCATTTCGAGACTCTCGTCATGTCCCCGATCTCATCCGGGACTCGAACTCCTTCGGTACATCAAAACTCATAAACTCATAATATAAGCATCATCGAAACCTTAAGCGTGCGGACCCTACGGTTCGAGAACAATGTAGACATGGCGAGACACGTCTCCGTCAATAACCAATAGCGGGACCTGGATGCCCATATTGGCTCCTACATATTCTACGAAGATCTTTATCGGTCAGACCGCATAACAACATACGTTGTTCCTTTGTCATCGGTATGTTACTTGCCCGAGATTCGATCGTCGGTATCCAATACCTAGTTCAATCTCGTTACGCAAGTCTCTTTACTCGTTTCAGTAATACATCATCTCACAGCTAACTCATTAGTTGTAATGCTTGCAAGGCTTAAGTGATGTGTATTACCGAGAGGGCCAGAGATACCTCTCCGACAATCGGAGTGACAAAACCTAATCTCAAATACGCCAACCCAACATCTGCCTTTGGAGACACCTGTAGTACTCCTTTATAATCACCCGATTACGTTGTGACGTTTGGTAGTACCCAAAGTGTTCCTCCGGTAAACGGGAGTTGCATAATCTCATAGTTATAGGAACATCTATAAGTTATGGATAAAAGCAGTAGCAACATACTAAACGATCGTGTGCTAAGCTAATGGAATGGGTCATGTCAATCAGATCATTCTACTAATGATGTGACCTTGTTAATCAAATAACAACTCTTTGTTCATGGTTAGGAAACATAACCATCTTTGATTAACAAGCTAGTCAAGTAGAGGCATACTAGTGACACTGTTTGTCTATATATTCACACATGTATTATGTTTCCGGTTAATACAATTCTAGCATGAATAATAAACATTTATCATGATATGAGGAAATATATAATAACTTTATTATTGCCTCTAGGGCATATTTCCTTCAGTCTCCCACTTGCACTAGAGTCAATAATCTAGATCACATCACCATGTGATTAACATCGATAGTTCACATCATCATGTGATTAACACCCATAGTTCACATCGCCATGTGACCAACACTCAAAGGGTTTACTAGGTTCAGTAATCTAGTTCACATCGCTATGTGATTAACACTCAAAGAGTACTAAGGTGTGATCATGTTTTGCTTGTGAGAGAGTCTTAGTCAACGGGTCTTTCACATTCAGATCCGTTATGTATTTTGCAATTTTTCTATGTCTACAATGCTCTGCACGAAGCTACTCTAGCTAATTGCTCCCACTTTCAATATGTATCTAGATCGAGACTTAGAGTCATCCAGATCAGTGTCAAAACTTGTATCGACGTAACCCTTTACGATTTAACCTTTTGTCACTTCCATAATCGAGAAACATATCCTTATTCCACTAAGGATAATTTTGACCGCTGTCCGATGATCTACTCCTAGATCACTATTGTACTCCTTGCTAAACTCGGTGCAGGGTATACAATAGATCTGGTACACAAGATGGCATACTTTATAGAAACTATGGCCAAGGCATAGTGATTGACTTTCATTCTCTTTCTATCTTCTGCTGTGGTCGGGTTTTGAGTCTTACTCAATTTCACACCTTGTAACACGTGCAAGAACTCTTTCTTTGACTGTTTCATTTTGAACTACTTCAAAATCTTGTCAAGGTATGTACTCATTGAAAAACTTATCAAGCATCTTGATCTATCTCTATAGATCTTGATGCTCAATATGTAAGTAGCTTTACCGAGGTCTTTCTTTGAAAAACTCCTTTCAAACACTTCTTTATGCTTTGCGAATAATTCTACATTATTCCCGATCTACAATATGTCATTCACATATACTTATCGAAATGCTGTAGTGCTCCCACTCACTTTTTAGTAAATACAGGCTTCACCGTAAGTCTGATAAAACTATATGCTTTGATCAACTCATCAAAGCGTATATTCCAACTCCGAGATGCTTGCACCAGTCCATAGATGGATCGCTGGAGCTTGCACACTTTGTTAGCTCCCTTTGGATCGATAAAACCTTCTGGTTGCATCATATACAACTCTTCCTCCTAAAACCCATTCAGGAATGCAGTTTTTACATCCATTTGCCAAATTTCATAAATTGTGGCAATTGCTAACATGATTCGGACAGACTTAAGCATCGCTACAGTTGAGAAAATCTCATTGTAGTCAACACCTTGAACTTGTCAAAAACCTTTTTGCGACAAGTCGAGCTTTGTAGATAGTAACACTATTATCATCCGTCCGCCTTCCTCTTGAAGATCCATTTATTTTCTATGGCTTGCCGATCATCGGCAACGCCACCAAAGTCCACACTTTGTTCTCATACATGGATCTTATCTCAGATTTCATGGCCTCAAGCCATTTCGCTGAATCTGGGCTCATCATCGCTTCCTCATAGTTCGTAGGTTCATCATGGTCTAGTTACATGACTTCCGAACAGGATTACCGTACCACTCAGTGCGGATCTCACTCTGGTTTACCTACGAGATTCGGTAGTAACTTGATCTGAAGTTACATGATCATCATCATTAGCTTCCTCACTAATTGGTGTAGTAGTCACAGGAACAGATTTCTGTGATGAACTACTTTCCGATAAGGGAGAAGGTACAATTACCTCATCAAGTTCTACTTTCCTCCCACTCACTTCTTTCGAGAGAAACTCCTTCTCTAGAAAGGATCCATTTATTAGCAACGAATGTTTTGCCTTCGGATCTGTGATAGAAGGTGTACCCAACAATTTCCTTTGGGTATTTTATGAAGACGCACTTCTCCGATTTGGGTTTGAGCTTATCAGGATGAAACTTTTTAACATAAGCATCGCAGCCCCAAACTTTAAGAAACGACAACTTTGGTTTCTTGCTAAACCACAGTTCGTATAGTGTCGTCTCAACGGATTTAGATGGTGCCCTATTTAACGTGAATGCAGCTGTCTCTAATGCATGATCCCAAAACGATATTGGCAAATCGGTAAGAAACATCATAGATTGTACTATATCCAATAAAGTACGGTTATGACGTTCGGACACACCATTATGATGTGGTGTTCCAGGTGGCATGAATTTGTGAAACTATTCCACATTGTTTAAATTGAAGACCAAACTCATAACTCAAATATTCATCTCCACGATCAGATCGCAGAAACTTTATTTTCTTGTCACGATGATTTTCCACTTCACTCTGAAATTCTTTGAACATTTCAACTATTTCAGACTTATGTTTCATCAAGTAGATATACCCATATCTGCTCAAATCATCTTGTGAAGGTCAGAAAATAACGATACTTGCCACGAGCATCAACACTCATTGGATCGCATACATCGGTATGTATTATTTCCAATAAGTCAATAGCTTGTTCCATTGTTCCGGAGAACGGAGTTTTAGTCATCTTGCCCAAAAGGCACGGTTCGCAAGCATCAAGTGATTCATAATCAAGTGATTCCAAAATCCCATCAGCATGGAGTTTCTTCATGCGCTTTACACCAATATGACCTAAACGGCAGTGCCACAAATAAGTTGCACTATCATTATTAACTTTGCATCTTTTGGTTTCAATATTATGAATATGTGTATCACTACGATCGAGATCCAATGAACCATTTTCATTGGGTGTGAAACCATATAAGGTTTTATTTATGTAAACAGAATAACAGTTTATTCTCTTACTTAAATGAATAACCGTATTGCAATAAACACGATCAAATCATATTCATGCTCAACGCAAACACCAAATAACATTTATTTAGGTTCAACACTAATCCCGAAAGTATAGGGAGTGTGCGATGATGATCATATCAATCTTGAAACTATTTTCAACACACATCGTCACTTCACCCTTAACTAGTTTCTGTTTATTCTGCAACTCCCGTTTCGAGTTACTACTCTTAGCAACTGAACCAGTACCAAATACCGAGGGGTTGCTATAAACACTAGTAAAGTACACATGTATATCAAATATACCTTTGTTTACTTTGCCATCCTTCTTATCCGCCAAATATTTAGGGCAGTTCCGCTTCCAGTGACCATTTCCTTTGCAGTGTAAGCACTCAGTTTCAGGCTTTGGTTCAGCTTTGGGTTTCTTCGTGGGAGTGATAACTTGCTTGTCAATCTACTTGAAGTTCCCCTTTCTTTCCCTTTGCCCTTTTCTTGAAACTAGTGGTCTTGTTAACCATCAACACTTGATGTTCTTTCTTGATTTCTACCTTCATCGATTTCATCATCATGTAAAGCTCGGGAATCATTTTCATCATCCCTTGCATATTGTAGTTCATCACAAAGTTCTACTAACTTGGTGATGGTGACTAGAGAATTCTGTCAATCACTATCTTATCTGGAAGATTAACTCCCACTTGATTCAAGCGATTGTAGTACCCGACAATCTGAGCACATGCTCACTAGTTGAGCGATTCTCCTCCATCTTTTAGCTATAGAACTTGTTGGAGACTTCATATTTCTCAACTCGGTATTTGCTTGAAATATTAACTTCAATTCTGGAACATCTCATATGGTCCATGATGTTCAAAACATCTTTGAAGTCCCGATTCTAAGCCATAAAGCATGGTGCACAAAACTATCAAGTAGTCATCATATTGAGCTAGCCAAACGCTCATAACGTCGCATCCGCTCGCTCCTGCAATAGGTCTGTCACCTAGCGGTGCATTAAGGACATAATTCTTACGTGCAGCAATGAGGATAAACCTCCGATCACGGATCGAATCCGCATCATTGCTACTAACATTTTTCAACATAATTTTCTAGGAACATATCAAAACAAACATATGAAAGCAACAACGCGAGCTATTGATCTACAACATAATTTGCAAAATACTACCGGGACTAAGTTCATGATAAATTTAAGTTCAATTAATCATATTACTTAAGAACTCCCACTTAGACAGACATCTCTCTAGTCATCTAAGTGATCACGTGATCCAAATCAACTAAACCATAACCGATCATCACGTGAGATGGAGTAGTTTTCAATGGTGAACATCTTATGTTGATCATATCTACTATATGATTCACGCCGACCTTTCGGTCTCCGTGTTCGAGGCCATATCTGCATATGCTAGGCTCGTCAAGTATAACCCGAGTATTCTGCGTGTGCAAAACTGGCTTGCACCGTTGTAGATGAACGAGAGCTTATCACACCCGATCATCACGTGGTGTCTGGGCACGACGAACTTTGGCAACGGTGCATACTCGGGGAGAACACTTCTTGATAATTTTAGTGAGAGATCATCTTATAATGCTACCGTCAATCAAAGCAAGATAAGATGCATAAAGGATAAACATCACATGCAAATCAATATAAGTGATATGATATGGCCATCATCATCTTGTGCTTCATGATCTCCATCTTGCAGCACCACCATGATCACCATCGTCACCGGCGCGACACCTTGATCTCCATCGTAGCATCGTTGTCGTCTCGCCAAACTTATGCTTCTACGACTATCGCTACCGCTTAGTGATAAAGTAAAGCATTACAGGGCGATTGCATTGCATACAATAAAGCGACAACCATATGGCTCCAGCCAGTTGCCGATAACTTCGGTTACAAAACATGATCATCTCATACAATAAAATATAGCATCACGTCTTGACCATATCACATCACAACATACCCTGCAAAAACAAGTTAGACGTCCTCTACTTTGTTGTTGCAAATTTTACGTGGCTGCTACGGGCTTAAGCAAGAACCAGTCTCACCTACGCATCAAAACCACAACGATATTTCGTCAAATAGACTCCGTTTTAACCTTCTCAAGGACCGGGCGTAGCCACACTCGGTTCAACTAAAGTGAGAGAGACAGGCACCCACCAGTCACCTTTAAGCAACGAGTGCTCGTAGCGGTGAAACCAGTCTCGCGAAGCGTCACGCGTAATGTCGGTCTGGGCCGCTTCATCTCACAATACCGCTGAACCAAAGTATGACATGCTGGTAGGTAGTATGACTTGTATCGCCCACAACTCACTTGTGTTCTACTCGTGCAAAACATCAAACCATAAAAACCTAGGCTCGGATGCCACTGTTGGGGAACGAGTAATTTCAAAAATTTTCCCACGCACACGCAAGATCATGGTGATGCATAGCAACGAGAGGGAGAGTGTTGTCTACGCACCCTCAGAGACCCGAAGCGGAAGCGATCACAACGTAGAGGAAGTAGTCGACGTTCTCCTCGCGATCCGACCGATCCGGCGCCGTTACATTCGGCGCCCCGAGTTCTTGACACACGACAGCTCGATGATGTCCTCAGACTCCGATCCAGCCGAGTGTCGAGGGAGAGTTCCGTCAAGACGACGGCGTGGTGACGATCTTGATGTTTCACGCGCGCAGGCTTCGCCTAAGCTTCGCGACGGTATGACCGAGGTGGAATATGGTGGAGGGGGCACCGACACGGCTAAGGAACGATCCGTAGATCAAACTTGTGTCTCTTGTGTGTCTAGAGGTGCCCCCTGCCCCGTATATAAAGGAGCAAGGGGAAGGGTGCGGCCGGCCTAGGAGAGGCGCGCCAAGGGGTGTCCTACTCCCACCGGAGTAGGACTCCCTCCTTCCTTGTTGGAGTAGGAGAAGGGAAAGAGGGGAGAGGAGGAAGGAAAAGGGGCTGCACCCCTGTCCAATTCGGACTAGAGGGGCTGCGCCCTTCTTCCTTTGGCCTCTTTCCTTATTCCCGTATGGCCCAATAAGGCCCATATACTCCCGGCGAATTCCGTAACTCTCCGGTACTCCGAAAAATACCCGAATGACTCGGAACCTTTCCGAACTCCGAATATAGTCGTCCAATATATCGATCTTTACGTCTCGACCATTTCGAGACTCCTCGTCATGTCCCCGATCTCATCCGGGACTCCGAACTCCTTCGGTACATCAAAACTCATAAACTCATAATATAACTGTCATCGAAACCTTAAGCGTGCGGACCCTACGGTTCGAGAACAATGTAGACATGGCCGAGACACGTCTCCGGTCAATAACCAATAGCGGGACCTGGATGCCCATATTGGCTCCTACATATTCTACGAAGATCTTTATCGGTCAGACCGCATAACAACATACGCTGTTCCCTTTGTCATCGGTATGTTACTTGCCCGAGATTCGATCGTCGGTATCCAATACCTAGTTCAATCTCGTTACCGGCAAGTCTCTTTACTCGTTTCGTAATACATCATCTCACAGCTAACTCATTAGTTGTAATGCTTGCAAGGCTTGATGATGTGTATTACCGAGAGGGCCCGAGATACCTCTCCGACAATCGAGTGACAAAACCTAATCTCGAAATACGCCAACCCAACATCTGCCTTTGGAGACACCTGTAGTACTCCTTTATAATCACCCGATTACGTTGTGACGTTTGGTAGTACCCAAAGTGTTCCTCCGGTAAACGGGAGTTGCATAATCTCATAGTTATAGGAACATGTATAAGTTATGGATAAAAGCAGTAGCAACATACTAAACGATCGTGTGCTAAGCTAATGGAATGGGTCATGTCAATCAGATCATTCTACTAATGATGTGACCTTGTTAATCAAATAACAACTCTTTGTTCATGGTTAGGAAACATAACCATCTTTGATTAACAAGCTAGTCAAGTAGAGGCATACTAGTGACACTCTGTTTGTCTATATATTCACACATGTATTATGTTTCCGGTTAATACAATTCTAGCATGAATAATAAACATTTATCATGATATGAGGAAATATATAATAACTTTATTATTGCCTCTAGGGCATATTTCCTTCACACCCATCTTTTCCCGAATCGTGTACCCGTATTTTTGTTACAATCCTAGCTATTTACATCCTAACTAGTTAGAATTGTAAAAAAAATGGGTTCAAGATTCTGGGAGAAGCTGAGTGGAGGGTCGATTCTCAAGATTCTGGGAGAATCGGACAAAAGAACTGGGCCTTAGTCTCAACTCTCGAGTAAAACAAGATCTTTGCAAGAAGGCTCCTAAAAATTAAAAGGGGTAAAAATAGTCAAGATTGTCACCAAATGGGGTAATCTGGATGAAGTTTTGTTAAACGGGGTAACTAATGTCAAAAATGCTAAATTAGGGGATAAGAACCGGAATTCGCTCTTTTTTCACCAACAAGGGAGTTTAGGGATTGAGAACCTTTAGGTCAAGAACAAGTGTCTGCTCAGTAAATGGTTGTATAGAACATCCGTCGAGGAGGAGGGTATATGGGTATAGTTATTGTGTAACAAGTATTTGCGATCCAAGACCCTTGCACAGGTGACGGCGCAGTCAAACGATTCACCATTCTTGCAGATACTAACGCGGACGAAGGTGGCCTTTGTTAACAATACCAAATTCATTGTAGAGAGCGGCAATCTTGCTAGATTTTGGAAGGGTACATGACTAGGGGAGATGCCACTAGCTATACAATATCCTACCCTATACAACCTTGTACAACGTAAAGAAGTTTTCTTAAGTACAATTCTAGGTTCGACTCCCTTAAACATTCAGTTTCAGAGATCCCTGGTGGGGGATAGACGGAATAGCTAGCTACATCTTGTGCGAAGGTTGATGGAGGTTAATCTATCCTATGAGCCCGATAAATATCACTAGAAACTCTCAATGTCGGGGGTTTCCTCAGTGAAGTATATGTATTTGGATTTGATAAAATCTTGTCCAATCCCAAAGTCACTTCATATTTGAAATATTAAGATGTCTTTAAGAATAAAAATATTTATGTGGGTTGTGCACAAGGAAGTGAATTTGACTAAGGACTACTTGGAAAAACGTAAGGGAGGTAGTGAGCGAGGTCGATTTTGCGATCAACGTCAAACTATCCAGCATCTATTTCTCAAATGTCCACTTGCCAGGTTAACATGGCATACACTACAAGTCACCTTCAATGTTTGTCCCTAGTATAGCCACATTATTTGGAACGTGGCTAAATGGGGTAGAGCCTGAAATAGTGGCGCATATTTGAGTAGGGGTGTGTGCACTACTTTGGGGCATATGGAACTGCCAGAATGGTGTGATCTTTAACAAACAATCTGTCATAAATTTTTTACAGGTTATATACAAAGGAACTGATCCGTACGTGGGCGTCACTCCGTCATGCGGAAGCCAAGGAGCATATGGCTTTTGGGTGCAACCGTTGGGAGACGGTACCATGGGATACTCACAACCGGTTTGGATGACGGTCGAACAATACGATAGGTGTTTAGTCATCTGGTCCTATTTATGCCTGTTATGGCTATTTTTGCTTCATTATTGTTCATTTTGAGACCTTGTACCAAACTTCGTACTTGTGACTGTTTGTTTTAATAATATGGTTGGATGCATCATTCTGATGCAGAGGCTAGGGGTAATCCTCCTTTTCTAAAAAACATCTAGGCTAATCCTCTACTCCTCCAAAAAAATGAAGGCTAAACTCCTTACAGATTGACACATATTTTCTCTTTCAAGCAACATCCCTAAACTTTATTAATCAACAAAAAAAATTTATGCGAGAAACAGAGATAGGATCATAAGGGAGGCCAAGCTACACATGGTGCCCTACTCCTAAAGATGTGCCATACTTAGTAATGTTGTGAGCAGGGCCGTTTGCAGAAATTCAGGGCCCCGGTGCGAAATGCAAATGATGTCTCACAATCTAAAAATTCTTATAACTATTTTTTTAATATAACTAAAGCATATATTCTCAGTTAAGTTACCTTAATTTTAAATGTGTAGTATTTCCTACAATATTATGAAATAGATCTAATACACCAACTATCTTCCCTAAAGAATTTATCCATGGAGCAATAAATATAGAGGAATCCGTTTATTATCTCAAGAACTGATGCACATGTACTTATCAAATTATCAAATTGAAAAAATGACCTAAATAAATCTGGTTTGCTTGGGCACACCCGATGGACATGACTTATCTGTGATGCCTAAATTAAATCTTCAAATCGATCTGACCTAAGCCTGTGCGCTTGACCGCCGACCGCCTACTGCTTTACTTGATCATGCCGCCACTAGTTCCACTCGAACTTGTTGAAAGAATTCTGCCGTCTGCCCTGCCCTCCCGCTCCTTGCGGTTGCACCGCTACCAAGCAGATTCAATTAAGTTGTCGTACCGGGGAAGGCCAGAAACTGATCGTGTGGCGTGATTTTGCTGACCTACATGAAGTTTGGGAGGGGAGTCCCTATTTCTCGCTTTACGCAAGCCAAGAGAAAGCTCTCGCTGAAGGGCGGGCGAGCTGGGCCGGCTCACGAGCGCGGGAGGCCACAACCTCTTTTCCCATTTTGTATGTTTTCTGTTTTACTTTTATTTTTGTAATTTTTTATAATTAAAAATTATATATATATATATATTACAAAAAAAACTCTTCAAAACACATTTGAAAAAAATGTTGATTGTGTATATAAAAATGTTGAACAACTATTTGAAAACTGTTGAACAACTATTTGAAAAATGTTGAACAGTATTTAAAAATGCTAAACAAGTATTTGAAAACATGTTGAACAAGTATTTGAAGAAATGTTGAACAAGTATTTGACCAATGTTGAACAAGTATTTGAAAAATGTTAAAGAAGTATTTGACCAATGTTGAACAAGTATTAGAAAAATGTTGAACAAGTACTTGAAGAAAATGTTGAACAACTATTTGAAACATCATCCAACTCCTAGATATTTCCTTACTACACCAAAATATCTTGCTCTAGACTTTTGTCATTTAGAAGTTGTCTCTAAATAGCATTGCCATGGTTATTCATGTTATCCTCGGGCGTCTTTTTCTGAAGTACTATCATCATAGTTAACTAGTAGTGCTTCATATTTCTATGTTGGATGCATTTGCACAATCCCCAACCATGCAACTCACTTCACTTTAATTTCATCAGATACATTCCCAAAGAAATATCATCCGGTACATTTCTAGAGAAATGAGTGTACAAGGAGGGGTCTGAATTTTAAACCGTCCAATTAAAACATGCCCAACCCTAAGGGGGGCAAGAGGGGTGCCTGCCTAGGCCCCTGAACATAAGGGCCCAAGGTATGCTCGCTAGACAAAGGTTGCCATACTAGGACCCTCACATCTGGGCCAGTGTTGAAAAGAAAGGTGATACATGGCCCCAAGTAGATGTGCTAAATCGATGTGACATAATAAATCGAAGTGTTAAATATTGAATGCCGACGCGCCCTCTTCGGAACCGTTGCCCTCATAAAATATGTTTTCATTTACTAGATTGTGTTGCACTATTTTCAGACTTTGAGTGTATGACCTCCTACTACCCCTAAGAGAATATCACATACAAGCACATTTATAAATATGATCATACAAACAAAGGGCCAAATACCTTGCTTATGCTAGTCAAAGAATATGGCATAGGTTTGTTGTCTGTATTTCTATTCCAAATCTTTTAAGTATCAAATTAAAAATAGTTATTAGATAGAATTACCAGGCATGTGGATATGGTGTAGGTAGTAGATTGGAGTCAAGGACATATTGTGTACATCAAGAATGTAGTGACCAAAGGCTCGACATGGGCCATAAAGGAGCTTGATTAGGCATGTAAACATGCATAGCCAAATCGAAAAAAGTATTACTTTGATATGTGTAAAAACATGAGAATTAAGCTAAGTATCAAATAAGATCTGACTATCAGATGCATCAAGTCCAATAGGTCAGTTCATGAAATCTGCAACACTTTACATTTTTTTAGGAAGTGAACAAGTCATGTAATATGGAACTCCGTGGTGGATGGGAGCTTGGGAACCAAGTGTGTGTAAGCCATTTCTCTTGCATAGAGACGTCGCGTGTCATCCTGCAACTTATCCTCGTTCGATCTGACCAACCATGGCTCCATGGCAAGTGTATCGATTTTGAAAAAATCCAACGCCGGCGTGCTTGATACGTCCATTTTGCATCATGCTTTTATATCAATATTTATTGCATTATGGGCTGGTATTACACATTATATCTCAATACTTATGGCTATTCTCTCTTATTTTACAAGGTTTACCATGAAGAGGGGGAATGCCGGCAGCTGGAATTCTGGCTGGAAAAGGAACAAACGATGGAAACCTATTCTGCACAGCTCCAAAAGTCCTGAAACTCCACGAAACGACTTTTTGGAATTAATAAGAATTTCTGAGCAAAAGAAATACGCCAGGGGGGCCACACCCTGTCCAGGAAACAGGGGGCGCCCCCCCCCCCCTATAGGGCGCGCCCTCCTATCTCCTGGGCCCCCTGGTGGGCCTCCGGCGTCCATCTTCTGCTATATCATCACTTTTACCTTGGAAAAAAATCGTGGGCAAGCTTACGGGACAAAACTCCGCCGCCATGAGGCGGAACCTTGGCGGAATCAATCTAGGGCTCTGGCAGAGCTGTTCTGCCTGGGACACTTCCCTCCGGGAGGGGGAAATCATCACCAACGTCATCACCAAGGATCCTCTCATCGGGAGGGGGTCAATCTCCATCAACATCTTCACTAGCACCATCCCCTCTCAAAACCCTAGTTCATCTCTTGTATCCAATCTTGTATCAAAACCACAAATTGGTACCTGTGGGTTGCTAGTAGTGTTGATTACTCCTTGTAGTTGCTGCTAATTGGTTTACTTGGTTGAAGATCATATGTTCAGATCCTTTATGCATATTATTACTCCTCTGATTATGAACATGAATATGCTTTGTGAGTAGTTACGTTTGTTCCTGAGGACATGGGTGAAGTCTTGCTATTAGTAGTCATGTGAATTTGGTATTCGTTCAATATTTTGATGAGATGTATGTTGTCTTTTCCTCTAGTGGTGTTATGTGAACGTCGACTACATGACACTTCACCATTATTTGGGCCTAGAGGAAGGCATGGGTAAGTAATAAGTAGATGATGGGTTGCTAGAGTGACAGAAGCTTAAACCCTAGTTTATGCGTTTGCTTCGTTAGGGGCTGATATGGATCCATATGTTTAATGTTGTGGTTAGGTTTACCTTAATACTTCTTTTGTAGTTGTGGATGCTTGCAATAGGGGTTAATCATAAGTGGGATGCTTGTCCAAGTTAGGGCAGTACCCAAGTACCGGTCCACCCACATATCAAATTATCAAAGTACCGAACGCGAATCATATGAACATGATGAAAACTAGCTTGACGATAATTCCCAATGTGTCCTCGGGAGCTCCTTTATCATTATTAGAAATTGTCCAGGCTTATCCTTTGTTACATAAATGATTGGGCCACCTTGATGCACTTTGTTTACTTTATTTACTTGTTACTCGTTACTATTTATCTTATCGCAAAACTATCTATCACCTACAATTTCAGTGCTTGCAGAGAAAACCTTACAGAAAACCGCTTATCATTTCCTTCTGCTCCTCGTTGGGTTCGACACTCTTACTTATCGAAAGGACTACGATAGATCCCCTACACTTGTGGGTCATCAAGACTCTTTTCTGGCGCCGTTGCCGGGAGTGTAGCGCTTTTGGTGAGTGGAACTTGGTAAGGAAACATTTATATAGTGTGCTGAAATTTTCTGTTACTTGTCACTATGGAAACTAATCCTTTGAGGGGCTTGTTTGGGATATCTTCACCCCAACAAGAAGAGCAAGTGTTGCTCCTCAACCTACTGAACTTTATGAAAATATTTACTTTGAGATTCCTTCGGGTATGATAGAGAAACTGCTAGCTAATCCATTTGCAGGAGATGGAACATTGCATCCCGATTTACACCTTATCTTTGTGGTTGAAGTTTGTGGATTATTTAAGATTGCAGGTATTCCCGATGATGTTGTCAAAAGGAAGGTCTTCCCTTTATCTTTGAAGGGAGATGCATTGACATGGTATAGGCTATGTGATGATACGAGATCTTGGAATTATAAGCGATTGAAGTTGGAATTTCACCAGAAGTTCTATCCTATGCATCTTGTTCATCGTGATCGTAATTACATATATAATTTCTGGCCTCGCGAAGGAGAAAGCATGGCTCAAGCTTGGGGGAGGCTTAAGTCAATGTTATATTCATGTCCCAATCATGAGCTCTCTTAGGAAATGATTATTCGGAATTTTTATGCTTGGTTTTCTCTTGATAATCGCAACCTGCTCGATACTTCCTGTGTTGGTTCTTATATGCTGAAGACTATTGATTTCAAATGGGACTTCTTGTAAAGAATTAAACGCAACTCTGAAGATTGGGGTTCCGACGATGGTAAGGAGTCAGGTATGACACCTAAGTTCGGTTGTGTTAAATCTTTTATGGATACAGATGCTTTTCGTGGAATTAGCTCTAAATATGGACTTAACTCTGAGATAGTAGCTACTTTTTGTGAATCTTTTACTACTCACGTCGATCTCCCTAAAGAGAAGTGGTTTAAATATAATCCTCCTGTTGAAGTGAAAGTAGTTGCACCTATACAGTCGAAGATAAGACTATTACTTATAGCGATCCTATTGTTCCTACTACTTATGTTGAAAACCCTCCTTTTCCTGTTAGGATAAAGGATCATGCTAAAGCTTCGACTGTTGTTCGTAAGAGTAATACTAGGACTTACACACCTCCTGAGCAAGTTAATGTTGAACCTAGTATTGCTATGGTTAAAGATCTCTTGGATGAGGATTTAGATGGGCATGTTATTTCTTTCTTGGGTGAGACAGCCAATATTGCTAGACCTGATACAAAGACACGTAGACCTGTCATAGGCATGCCTGTTATTTCTATTAAAATAGGAGATCGCTGTTATCATGGCTTATGTGATATGGGTGCTAGTGCTAGGGCAATACCTTATACTTTATATCAAGAAATTATGCACGACATTGCACCCGTTGAATTAGAAGACATTGATGTTACTATTAAGTTTGCTAATAGGGATACCATTAAACCTATTGGGATTGTTAGAGATGTTGAAGTTTTGTGTGGGAAGGTTAAATACCCTGCTGATTTTCTTGTTCTTGGTTCCCCACAAGATGATTTTTGTCCCATTATTTTTGGTAGACCCTTCTTGAATACAGATAGTGCTAAGATTAATTGTGAAAAGAATATTGTCACTGTTGGCATAGATGGTATGTCTCATGAGTTTAATCTCGCTAATTTTAGTAGACAACCTCGTGAAAGGGAACCACCTAGTAAGGATGAGATTATTGGTCTTGCTTCCATTGTTGTTCCTCCAACTGATCCGTTAGAACAATATTTGCTAGACCATGAAAACGATATGTTTATGAAGGAAAGGGAGGAAATAGATGAAGTGTTCCTTAAACAGGAACCTATGCTGAAAAATAACCTTCCCATAGAAATTCTTGGGGATCCCCCTCCACCCAAGGGTGATCCCGTGTTTGAACTTAAACCCTTACCTGATAATCTTAAGTATGCTTGTCTTGATGAAAAAGAAATATATCCTGTTATTATTAGTGCTAACCTTTCAAAGAAAGAAGAAGAAATATTATTGAAAACTCTGAAGAAGCACCGAGCAGCTATTGGATATACTCTGGATGATCTTAAGGGCATTAGTCCCACATTATGTCAACACAAAATTTCAGTGGAGAAAGATGCCAAACCAGTTAGAGATCCTCAAAGACGATTAAAACCCAAGATGAAGGAAGTGGTAAGAAAGGAGATACTAAAGCTCCTTGAGGCAGGTATTATTTATCCCGTTGCTGATAGTGAATGGGTAAGCCCTATTCATTTTGTCCCTAAAAAGGGAAGAATTACCATTGTTCCTAATGATAAAGATGAATTGATCCCGCAAAGAATTATTACAAGTTATAGGATGGTAATTGATTTCTGTAAGTTAAATAAAGCTACTAAGAAAGATCATTACCCTTTACCTTTTATTGATCAAATGCTAGAAACACTATCCAAACACACACACTTTTGCTTTCTAGATGGTTATTCTGGCTTCTCTCAAATACTTGTGTCCGTGAAGGATCAATCTAAAACTACTTTTACTTGCCCTTTTGGTACTTTTGCTTATAGACGTATGCCTTTTGGTTTATGTAATGCACCTGCTACCTTTCAAAGATGCATGATGGCTATATTCTCTGATTTTTGTGAAAAACTTTGTGCGGTATTCATGGATGACATCTCAGTCTATGGATCCTCTTTTGATGATTGTTTGAGCAACCTTGATCGAGTTTTGCACTAGTCTCGTCCTGAATTGGGAAAAGTGTCACTTTATGGTTAATGAAGGCATTGTCTTGGGGCACAAGATATCCGAGAGAGGTATTGAAGTTGATAAAGCCAAAGTTGATGCTATTGAAAAGATGCCATGTCCCAAGGACATAAAAGGTATAAGAAGTTTCCTTGGTCACGCCGGTTTTTATAGGAGGTTCATTAAGGACTTCTCTAAAATCTCTAGGCCTCTGACTAATTTATTGCAAAAAGATATTCCTTTTGTCTTTGATGATGATTGTGTAGAAGCATTTGAAGTACTTAAGAAAGCTTTGATCACTGCACCTATTGTTCAGCCGTCTGTTTGGAATTTACCTTTTGAAATTATGTGCGATGCTAGTGATTATGATGTAGGTGTTGTTTTAGGGCAAAGAGTTGATAAGAAATTGAATGTTATCCAGTATGCTAGTAAGACTCTTGATACTGCCCAGAGAAATTATGCTACTACTGAAAAAGAGTTCCTAGCAGTTGTGTTTGCATGTGATAAGTTTAGATCCTATATTGTTGATTCCAATGTTACTATTCACACATCATGCTGCTATTAAATATCTTATGGAAAAGAAAGATGGTAAGCCTAGACTCACTAGATGGGTTCTCTTGCTCCAAGAATTTGACTTGCATATTATCGATAGAAAGGGAGATGAGAACCCCGTTGCAGACAACTTGTCTAGGTTAGAGAATGTTCTTGATGACCCACTGCCTATTAATGATAGCTTTCCTGATGAACAATTAGCGGTCGTCAATGCTTCTCGTACTGCTCCTTGGTATGCTGATTATGCTAATTACATTGTTGCTAAATTTATACCGCCTAGTTTCACATACCAGCAAAAGAAAAAGTTCTTTTATGATTTAAGACATTACTTTTGGGATGATCCACACCTTTATAAAGAAGGAGTAGATGGTGTTATTAGACGTTGTGTGCCTGAGCATGAACAGGAACAGATTCTACGGAAGTGTCACTCTGAATCTTATGAAGGACACCATGCTGGAGATAGAACTGCACACAAGGTACTACAATCTGGTTTTTATTGGCCTACTCTCTTCAAAGATGCTCATTAGTTTGTCTTATATTGTGATGAATGTCAAAGAATAGGTAACATTAGTAGACGTCAAGAAATGCCTATGAATTATTCTCTTGTTATTGAACCGTTTAATGTTTGGGGCTTTGATTATATGGGACCTTTTCCTGCCTCTAATAGTTATGCACATATTTTAGTTGTTGTTGATTACGTTACTAAGTGGGTAGAAGCTATTCCAACTAGTAGTGCTGATCATAACACTTCTATTAAAATGCTTAAAGAAGTTATTTTTCCGAGGTTTGGAGTCCCTAGATATCTTATGACTGATGGTGGTTCACATTTTATTCATGGTGCTTTCCGTAAGATGCTTGCTAAGTATGATGTCAATCATAGAATAGCATCTCCTTATCATCCGCAGTCTAATGGTCAAGTAGAGTTGAGCAATAGAGAGCTCAAATTAATTTTACAAAAGACTGTGAATAGATCTAGAAGGAATTGGTCCAAAAAACTTGATGATGCATTATGGGCCTATAGAACTGCACACACAAATCCTATGGGTATGTCTCCATATAAGATGGTTTATGGAAAAGCGTGTCATTTACCTCTTGAACTTGAACATAAGGCATATTGGGCTACTAAAGAGCTCAAATATGATTTCAAACTTGTCGGTGAGAAGAGGTTATTCGATATTAGCTCACTTGATGAATAGAGAACCCAAGCATATGAGAATGCCAAGCTATTCAAGGAAAAAGTCAAATGCTGGCATGATAAGAGGATACAAAAGCGTGAGTTTAACGTAGGAGATTATGTGTTATTATTCAACTCTCGTTTAAGATTTTTTGCAGGAAAACTTCTCTCAAAATGGGAAGGTCCCTACGTTATCGAGGAGGTCTATTGTTCTGGTGCTATAAAAATCAACAACTTCGAAGGCACAAATCTGAGGGTGGTAAACGGTCAAAGAATTAAACACTATATTTCATGGTAATCCTATCAATGTTGAAACTAATATTATTGAAACCGTAACCCCTGAGGAATACATAAGGGACACTTTCCAGAACGTTCCAGACTCCGAAAAGGTATAGGTATGTGGTACGGTAAGTAAACCGACTCCAAAACAACTCCAATGGCAATTTTTATCAGTTTTGGAATATTTAAGAATTTTAGGAATAAAGAAGTAGTCGAAAAGGGACACGAGGCTCCCACGAGAGTGGAGGGCGCCCCCCTGTAGGGCACGCCCCCCTGTCTCGTGGGCACCTTGTGTGCCTCCCGGACTCCATTTTCTTGCATATTACGTATTTTGGTCGGTAAAAATTCATTATATATACTCCCGAAGGTTTTGATCACCGTATCACGCAAATATCCTCTGTTTTCGTTTTGAGCTGTTCCTGTTGCAGAATAAAGCAAGATGTCTTCTGAGGAGTCAGTTGGGGAGAGCCGGGTATCTCACCCAACGCTAGGTCCAGGAGCAAATAGCGATGCCTATCACTTTGGACCATCAACGGAGGATGAGATGGAGGCTGATTTGAAAAGGATAGATGCCATGGAGGAATATCAAGAAGTCACCTCTCGTTTCCGAGCAGAATTCATGATGGGGGAACTACCGAGCATGGCTATTCCAACTTCGGTCATCCCTTCCAACTCTAGATTTCTTTCTTATGAAAATATCAAAAAAGAGTTTCACTTGTTCTCCAGAAGCTATGCAGCATCCTTGGGTAAAAGGAGCTTTGGCTGTTGCGGGCAAGCTCCGTAAAGAAATTATGGACCTCAAACAACAAGTCAATAAGCTCGAGGAGGAGAACCATATCCTGAAGGGCATCATAGCCAAGAAGATCATAACACCAACCGTGAAGAAGGAGAAATAATCACATGGGTATGGGCACTCCCCTTGGCAACTGCCAAGCTTGGGGGAGGTGCCCCGGTATCATATCACCATCACACTCCTATCTTTACCGCTTTATTTAGTTCGATCCTTTTATTAGTATCTTGATCTAGTAGATTGAAGTTTTGATATCAAGTAGTTTCGAGTTTTGCTTTGTGATCTCTTTTTGTAATCGAGTCCGTGAGTTATCTATAATAAAGATTAGTGTTGAGTCAAGTACTTTGCTATGTTGCTATGATCTTGAGAAAGTAGAAAGAATAAAAGAGTTCATATTGATCTTATGGGTAGTGATAACTTCACACATAGAAAGTATGAGGCATAAAAATTGTTGAGAGTTGATGAACGTAGCCTTAGTCATCATTGCAATTAATAGGTAGTGATAAGGAAAAAGGGGTTCACATATAAATATATTATCTTGGACATCTTTTATGATTGTGAAGCACTCATTAAGTATGACATGCTAAAAGAGTTGACGTTGGACAAGGAAGACAACGTAATGGTTTATGTTTTCTGACACCTCAGTTAAAGTATATCGTCATTGACCTTTCAAACATGTTGAGCTTGCCTTTCCCTCTCATGCTAGCCAAATTCCTTGCACCAAGTAGAGATACTACTTGTGCTTCCAAATATCCTTAAACCCAGTTTTGCCATGAGAGTCCACCATACCTACCTATGGATTGAGTAAGATCCTTCAAGTAAGTTGTCATCGGTGCAAGCAATAAAAATTGCTCTCTAAACATGTATGACTTATTAGTGCAGAGAAAATAAGCTTTGTACGAACTTGTTGTGGAAGTAATAAAAGCGACGGACTGCATAATAAAGGTCCACATACAAGGGGCAATATAAAGTGATGTTCTTTTGCATTAAGATTTTGTGCATCAACCCTAAACGCACATGACAACCTCTGCTTCCCTCTGCGAAGGGCCTATCTTTTACTTTATGTTTTTGCTTTATGCTTGAGTCAAGGTGATTCTCACCTTTCCCTTTTTCATTTTATCCTTTGGCAAGCTCCTCGTGTTTGAAAGATCATGATATATATATCCAATTGGATGTAAGTTAGCATAGGTTATTATTGTTGACATCACCTAAAGGTGAATACGTTGGGAGGCAACACAATAAGCCCCTATATTTCTTAGTGTCCGGCTGAAACTCTATAACCACAAGTACTGCGTGAGTGTTAGCAATTGTAGAAGACTACGAGATAGTTGAGTATGTGAGCTTGCTAAAAAGCTCTATTGTTGACTCTTTCTGATGTTACGATAAATTGCAATGGCTTCAATGACTGAGATTATAGTTTGTTAGTTCCCAATGAAGTTTTTGAACCATACTTGAAATTGTGAATTGCTTGTCACTTGAGCATGGGAAATCATATGACAAAATCTATATATGTTGTTGTTATTAGAATGATCATGATGCCCTCATGTCCGTATTTTATTTTTATCGACACCTCTATCTCTAAACATGTGGACATATTTTTCAATTTCGGCTTCCGCTTGAGGACAAGCGAGGTCTAAGCTTGGGGGAGTTGATACGTCCATTTTGCATCATGCTTTTATATCAATATTTATTGCATTATGGGATGTTATTACACATTATATCTCAATACTTATGGCTATTCTCTATTATTTTACAAGGTTTACCATGAAGAGGGGGAATGCCGGCAGTTGGAATTCTGGCTGGAAAAGGAACAAACGATGGAAACCTATTCTGCACAGCTCCAAAAGTCCTGAAACTCCACGAAATGACTTTTTTGGAATTAATAAAAAATTCTGAGCAAAATAAATACGCCAGGGGGCCCACACCCTGTCTAGGAGACAGCCCCCCCCCTATAGGGCGCGCCTTCCTATCTCCTGGGCCCCCTGGTGGGCCTCCGGCGTCCATGTTCTACTATATCATCACTTTTACCCTAGAAAAAATCATGGGCAAGCTTACGGGATGAAACTCCGCCGCCACGAGGCGGAACCTTGGCGGAATCAATCTAGGGCTCTGGCAGAGCTGTTCTGCCGGGGACACTTCCCTCCGGGAGGGGGAAATCATCACCAACGTCATCACCAATGATCCTCTCATCGGGAGGGGGTCAATCTCCATAAACATCTTCACCAGCACCATCCCCTCTCAAAAACCTTGTTCATCTCTTGTATCCAATCTTGTACCAAAACCACAAATTGGTACTTGTGGGTTGCTAGTAGTGTTGATTACTCCTTGTAGTTGATGCTAATTGGTTTACTCGGTGGAAGATCATATGTTCAGATCCTTTATGCATATTATTACTCCTCTGATTATGAACATGAATATGCTTTGTGAGTAGTTACGTTTGTTCCTGAGGACATGGGTGAAGTATTGCTATTAGTAGTCATGTGAATTTGGTATTCGTTCGATATTTTGATGAGATGTATGTTGTCTTTTCCTCTAGTGGTGTTATGTGAATGTCGACTACATGACACTTCACCATTATTTGGGCCTAGAGGAAGGCATGGGGAAGTAATAAGTAGATGATGGGTTGCTAGAGTGACAGAAGCTTAAACCCTAGTTTATGCGTTGCTTCGTTAGGGGCTGATATGGATCCATATGTTTAATGTTGTGGTTAGGTTTACCTTAATACTTCTTTTGTAGTTGCGGATGCTTGCAATAGGGGCTAATCATAAGTGGGATGCTTGTCCAAGTTAGGGCAATACCCAAGTACCGATCCACCCACATATCAAATTATCAAAGTACCGAACGCGAATCATATGAACGTGATGAAAACTAGCTTGACGATAATTCCCAATGTGTCCTCGGGAGCTCCTTTATCATTATTAGAAATTGTCCAGGCTTATCCTTTGCTACATAAAGGATTGGGCCACCTTGCTGCACTTTGTTTACTTTATTTACTTGTTACTCGTTACTATTTATCTTATCGCAAAACTATCTATCACCTACAATTTCAGTGCTTGCGGAGAAAACCTTACTGAAAACCGCTTATCATTTCCTTCTGCTCCTCGTTGGGTTTGACACTCTTACTTATCGAAAGAACTACGATAGATCCCCTACACTTGTGGGTCATCAGTGCTCCTTAGTAGAAAGTACACGAGTTCCATGAGTTTGAATTCCCCACTAAATCCAGCAATTATAATAGTGTGGAGTCTTGCAAGTATAAAATACTCGGTCCATGAGATGTTCAACTGAGTATGTTGCTGAAGCTTGCAACAACCCTGCATGAGTAGGAGTATAGTTGATATGTCAGAAAGTAAGTAAATAAGTGTAGCATAGTATCATGCAGAAATAACAAGTGTACAACTTACATGTAGACCACAATATTCTATTAAAGGAGCTGATTTGAGGAGATAAGCCACCGAGGAAATGTCATCTTTCCAACGTTTCACGAGAATCAATATATCTGTTGTCAAACCAGCAAATCTTGAAGCATGTTGCAACACCCGATATACCTGGAGAGGGACAAAAAAGGAGACGAATTAAACATGTATGAACTTTCTAACGATGATCAAACAAAGAAAGGGCCAAATATATTACATGCCTGTAAGCATGTAGGAAATTGGATTCCCAAAAATTCTAGCTTGGGAAGCTTAGGAAATGCACTTATGAGGTCTAAAGGGAAGTCATCCTTGTTCACAAAATAAACATGGAGCATATCAAGAAATTGTGCACGTTCGCACTCAAGATTGATCTTGTAGCCATGTACGTGAATGACTCAAGCTTGTCAGCGCGAATACAAATACTAACCAAGCTTTTGCAAAATTGAACAACCAAGATTTGCAACAGTGCATGAGAAGCCGTCAAATGAATCAATGGATGGCAATATTGTAGGACCAGAATTTCAAGAGCACAATAGTTGGCAATAATATTTGAAACGGTTTCATCCACAATTGACACACGGGCGAGTATAAGGGATTTAATATATGAGAAACCACTCAGATTTGCAGGCATTCTTCCTATACTGCAATTGAAAAGAGTCAATTGGTCCAACTAGGGGGCTCTACCATTAAACAAAGGCCCCAAGCAAAATTCATATGGCTCTGAAGCAACGTTCATGCCTTTCACACAAATTGTGCAATCTTCCTTGCAACACTTGTTATCCATGTCAAGGAAGAGCTTTTCTGTAGAGGCTGCAATTGCAAACTCAATCCAGTGATCCAGATTAGAAGCATGGGCTGAGGTCAATGGGAACCTGATAGTGAATTCCTTGATTTTGTTCCCATAACGACTGTGCAACAACCCATTTACTTTGTGAACAAACTTTGTAGCTACATCATTCCACAAAAGAGGATTTTCATGGTAACGTGACTTCTCCAACTCTTGCATCCCAAAAGTAAAGGAATCAAGGATGAGTGGTCGACTTTTTTCCAGACATGCCTCCATCTGTTGGAAAGAAAACCAGTCATTGCTGCCTCGCTTGTTGTCATTAGGGAAAGAATTTCAATTAAAATATCATCTGGTAGTGTGCTGATCCAATCATAGTTCTGCGGAAAAACAATATGATAGGATAAAATTAGAAACATTTTTCTGCATATGGACATTCTACGATTTATTTCACATCATAAAGCAGTAAACCACTTCCCAATTTGCACAACGATTTTCTAAGTATCTCTCTGAATAGTATAGCAAGTAGAGACAACAAATCAAGCATCAGTGTTCTCTTATAGTGAATCACAAAATATTTGTACTATGTATTTAGATTCTCTAGACAATATGAAGCTCTGCACTTATTCTACCAATTTATAACTGTCAACTAATATGGAACCTAAAAGCTGGGTATGATTTGGAATTTAACACTCAGCAACAATTTTCCTTATTTTATTATTCAAAAGGTAATAATACTTGATATTTGTTATTATGTAAAAACATAAATATATCCTAAACCAGTCTGCTTGAGCCAAAATATCTCTATATTGCTTAAATTCCTTGCCGCATTAAACTTCTTTATCTGTATTGACATTCAACTTAGAAGCAAACTGAATTGTTTACCTAGTAATGCCCTATTGACCATTGCATTTAAACAAACAAAATTACATACATAAATAATTTTTCAAACCCATAGAGGAAATCAACTCAGCAATGTCTGAAACATATATGCATGAGTTTACTTTTGCTGTGGTATATGAAAAAAAAGGAAAGACAACAATATAAGATGTTAATAAAATACACACCTGGATATGCTGCTCTTCATCATGCCTACACAATGCATTATTTGGAGGGAAACAATCATCTAGAGTAAAGAAAAAAATATCATGAGTTACTTGACTACATTGTGTTCTAGGTTCATGTGTAATTCCATGTAGGAAAAGGTAAAATCCCTCTCGCATGACCGAAGGATTAAAAATTCTGCCTTGCGTTAAGAAAGGTTTAAATGTCCTACTTGAGGTGCTGGCATGTTTACGTCAATTGGTACTCCTACCCTACCCACACATGAAAATGAACTCAATAAGCCACCAAAACAAATAGTATGGTGATCTAACTTGAACAATAAGTTCTGCCCTTTTAGTGTGTAGCCAGATATTTAGGAGGGCGGTTAATAAATCAAGAAAATCCCAAACCCAGAAGATATAGGTTTATGCTTGTTCTTAACTCATGTATTTGGCCGCCAGAAATTAACCATATCTGAAGAGTTAGAACTTTGGCCCACACAGGAATCATTGATTCGCATGATTCCCAAATTGCGGGGGCAGAAAAAATGAATGATTAGAGTGGCACGTCCTCTTGAATCTTATAAGATTAGAAAACTAAGTGATTTTGGATCAAGGAATGTTTGATAGTAGATAAAAAGGATGGATTCTACCAAGAAGATTGAGTGGGTCGAAAATTCTCCTCTAAATATATTATAAATGAAAACTTTCTAACAATGAAAAGTTGAGATGCATCATTCCAAACAAAAGGTGTCATCCATTCTGCTAATTTTCGGAATGTGATCGATTCACCACCAAATTATAATACCACCTCAAGCAATTATCAAATCGACAAGAATTTCCTCGGTAGTCAAAACTATTCCTTCAAACAAAACACAAGAGATTGGTATACAATCATCCGCATGGACCGTGTCTACAATTACCATCTACAACCTGCTTCGACCGAAGTCGGAAGAATCCCAACATCTCTTCCTCTCCGCTCCAGAAAATACCCTAAACCTCCCCTACCATTCTCCGTTGGATCAGGGGACCTCTCCTAGTGGTCTAACTGGCAACCTAGGAGGCATTAATACAATAAAAAGGAAAGATGGTAGATATGTTCACTTTCGGTGTTCCGCGGTTGCGGCAGCGCCGGCGGCGTGAGGGAGTCCATGCCCTAGGAAGCAGTCTGGCTCGACACTGGCATTAGACAGGGAGAGGGGATTTAGGGTTCTTTGGGGCCATGCTAAGTAGTGTGGCTTCAACTGTTCTACTGGGCCAACTCGATCGTTGCCTTATTGGGCACGACCAACAGATTCACCATCCATGAACCATCTTTGCACAACCACGCAACCGTGAGAGCACCTATTGGGCCCTCCCGCAGACGGCAAATTGTTGAGCCTTTGTTGAAGGCAGTCACAAATGTGCTGGCCCATTTGGAGCTACCAAATTCCAGGCGCACAAAAAAATAGAAAAGGTGTTGTGCGAGCGACTCGAACACGCAACCAACTGAATTAGTGACTTCAACTGATAGATTCACGGCGCGAAACTTCAAGTATCAAACTTCTTTTGAAAAGTTTGAAAAATACACACCGAACATTTTGTAATATCCGTCACTTTCTTAATACACGATGAACATTTTATATTTTACACGACGAACTTTTTTATTATATGATGAACTTTTTCTAATATATGATGAATATTTTTGAAAAATATGAATATATGCGTTGAACAATGTTCGAATACGCATTGAATATTTTGCAATATACGTTGAACAATTCTTAATAGACATTGAACATTTATGCAATATACACTGAACAAATTTCAAAAACATAGTGAATATTTTTGTATTCATTGAACAATTTCAAATATATAGAGAATATTTTATAATTCATGATGAACCTTTGTAATATACCCTGTACATTTTCTTAATATACAATGAGCATTTTGGTAGCACAGAATGAAATTCTTCTAATATAGACAAAAGGAAGCAAAAAAAAGAAAAAAATATAAATAGGAAAAAAAGATAATAATAGAAATATAAATAGAGACAGAAAAGAAAAACAACAAGAAAAAAGAACCAGAAAAGGAAAACCAAAAGAAAAAACAACCAAATAACGAACGAAAAATGGACAACAACGCGCTGCATGCACTGCCGAGAACTGTGTCTGCCCATCCGCGGGTGTTGCGGGCATTTCCACAACCATCTGACGATGACGGTCAATCTGGGCGAGTTCGTCCTATGAGATACCTTCGTAACGCACCATGGACTTGCCCAGCTTGACCATCACCGAAACTTTAAATACCGTTAGACACTACTGGGAAAGGGCTTATAGGTGAACCCTAATGAGTGGCGGGCATGGTGGGGCGCCCGCCACTGCTAGTTAGCAAAAGTAATTGTGGCGGGTGCTAGAATGCGACCGCCAGAGGTACTGGGCTAGCAGTGGCGGGTGACGCACATGACCCGCCACAAACAAGTGCCGCTAAGGGTGGACACGTGATGAATGTGATCAGTGACGGTTGTGTGAAACTGTTCGACACTGCTCTGCGAGGCACCAGTGACGAGCGTACAATATTGCTTCCCACAGTTTAGTGGCTGCAACCAGTACCAAAAATATATATGTATGCACATTTTACCTGTGGCGGGCAGCTGTCGTCAACTGCCACAGCTAAGTTAGTTGTGGGGTTGGCCCAAATCAAATCAACGGTGCCATGCGCCACTCCAAAGTAGCTGTGGCGGGCAATCTGAAGCGCCCGCCACATTCGGCAAACTCAACAGCCCGACACGCGCCCGCCCTCCTCCCCAACTCACTTCACTCCCTCACTCTCACTATCCCTCCATCGATCGGCTCATCCACACTGCCGCCGTCGGCCTCGGCGTCCGCTGCCGCTGTTGTCTTCCATCCGTCGTCGCCCTCATCGTCCACTGGCACCGTTGCCGTCGGCCTCGGCGTCCGCTGCCGCTAGCGCCGTCGCCGTCCGTCCGCTGCCACTGTCATCGTCTGACTGATGCCACCATTGCCCTTGCCGCTCGTCCGTTGCATCTGTCGCCCTCGGCGTCCGTCTGATGCATCCGCTGCCGTCGTCGCCCTCCACTCGGTAATACACATCACCGTCCCTGACATCCCTGCCTCTCTCTCCAGCTTTGCTCCTTGCCACTCGCGGCAACGGTCACCATGCACACGGCAGCTGCTGTAGCAGCACGCACACACACACACACACACACGGGCATTCAACTACGGTTAGGTTATATATTTTTATTATTGTGTGTTCAGAATCGTTAATGAGTTCAATTTATTCATACTAGAGTTCAGATATAGTTGTATTTTATAGTTTTGAAGGCACACATCAAAACTATTATAGTTGCAACAGCCAGATACACATAACCATCAACGAAGAAACACAAATTGTTCATATTAGATGTCAATTATATAGTCTCGCATATACAATCTATTATTCTTTACATTATTTCTGTTAATATCAGGTTCAATAATATGCTGCAGTAGATACCCTCAGTTAATTACATGTATACATGCTATAAGTGCTAAAGTTTTGGTGAAGCGTTGATTCATTTCCGTTTCACCGGATTTCTAGCACTTCATGTGTCCATTTCTACGAATATTTCATGCTAAATTTCCTTGTTTATTGATATTGTGTTGTAGTAGATGTCTTCATTTCTTTACAGGGATTCATACTATAAGCCCCAAAGTTTTGGTGAAATGTTGATTTATTTTCGTTTTGCCAAATTTCTAGCTCTTAATGTGTCCATTTTTATGCCGAGGTCATGTGATTTTTTTTGTTTATTTTCAATTCAGGTTGTGTTGTTGAAGATTTCTTCGTTGCTTTCGCCAAATTTATTTATCTGCATGTTTTAGGTCTTTTTTTTACCGAAATGGCGGACAAAGGCAGGTACCGTGGTGTTTGGCAGAGGCCTTGGGGAAATGGGGCACCCAAATCCAAAACTCTGCCACTAGTAAAAACAGTGGCTCACATTCGACTTCGCCGAGGAAGCGGCGTGCGCTTATGATGCCAAGGCGCTCGAGTACCAGAGGCGAAGGGCCCAACTCAACTTTCATCGGGATGCTTGGCACGCGAGTGAGATAGCTCCTCCTAACATGAGGAAGTCTCCAGGACCGAGGAGCGGGAGGACTGGAAAGCCGAGGCGCTCCTCAGGGCCCGTGAATGTCAGAGTACCGATCCCCTTGGTGGAACGGTATCTTCGGGGGGATCCGCATCTGTACGCCATTAACGAGGTGTTGATGATCACCGCATGCAACCAGAAGGCTGCCGAGGATCACCCAATAGACTGGGATGCTCTCGCCAAGGAGTCCGAGGAGGATGACGATGACGACTCCGGCTGTGACATTGACTTAGATTAGGAGTTGATCTCTCCATCGTGCCTTGTCGTATAACACCGTACTTCAGATGTTTGAACCTGCTTTAATGTAATACTTATGAATCTTGCTATGGCGTACTATATATATATGTCCGTGACTTCACATGTTTGAACCTGCTTTAATGTAGTACTTATGAACCTGATATATATAGTATATAGTGTTACTATTCATCACCCAGGGTGCAGAATAAGTTACTCTTCACCTGAGGTAATCTTACGATTCGTCACCCTGGGTGAGGAATAGTTATTCTTCACCCCCTCTATTTTAACATTAATGCACCGTAATTTAACATTTCGTAAATTTATCTTATTTCAGACGTAAAAAGTGATTGTATGAGAATATATAATCGCCGTAAAAATATTTTATGTTATGTAAAATTATAAATGTAAAAGCATAATGTAAAATATACAAAAAAATGCTATCTTTCTTGTCTTATGACATATATTTCTCTTTTCTTATACCAAAATTTACATACTGAATCACTATGAATGTAAGCATTTGTATTTCAAATATAATTTATTTATAAAACGATCCTAAGATTACCTCAGATAAAGAATAACTTATTCTGCACCTTGTGTGATGAATAGTAATAATATAGGGATTGACTATTCGTCACCCTGGGTGAGGAATAATTATTCTGCACCCCCCTCTATTTTAACATTAATGCACCGTAATTTTACGTTTCGTAAATTTTGTCTTATTGTAGACGTAAAAAGATATTATCAGAGAATATATAGTCGGCGTAAAAAATATTTTATGTTATGTAAAATTACAAATGTAATTTTACGTACTGAATCATTATGAATGTAACTATTTGTATACCAATTATAATTTATTTATGAAAGGATTGTAAGATTACCTCGGTGAATAATAACTATATATATATATATATATATATATATATATATATATATATATATATATATATATATATATATATATATATATATATATATATATATATATGACAACGCTATTCTGATTCTGGGATTAGAATAGTTATTCTGATCACACCGCGCGTATATATGGCCGATCGAATTGTTCCCGAGATTCTTTCCACGTCCCGCATCTTTCTCCCCAACCCCGATCAACATATGCCGCCGCACCAGGCCACCTACCCACCGCACTCCACCGCCCCATGCCGCCATCCACCTGGTCACCGCCGCCCCTGCGCCGACCTCCAACCGCGCCGGCGCCCCTCCTTCGCATCCGGCGCTCTCCCAGCCCGTGATCGGCACCCATCCTCCTCCGCGGCCAGCGCCCTCCCTCCCCATGGACGGCGCTCCTTCCCCGCGGCCGACGGGCCTCCAGCTCCGTGGCCGGCGCGGTCCCTCCTCGCTGCAGCTTGCCCCTCCTCCATGGATGGCCTGCACCGGTTGTCGGAACTCATTGAGGTGGTACCTCTCATCCTCGGCCTTCAATTACAGGTCACCAACGACGCTACAAAGAGAAGGATCAGCATCTGGCCCTCTAGAAGTTCAGTTTGTTGATTCTCTGAAGTTTTTAAAGTTGATTATAACCTTGTATATTTTGCAGGGCCCTACGAAGTTTGGTTTTTTTATTTTCTGAAGTTTAGTTTGTTGATTTTCTGAAGAAATAGGTTGCTTCACTTGCACTCCTCTAACTAGTCATGTGTGGTGATCTCCTCGACTCCTAGGTTCGGCACAAACTGAGAATTGTAGGCATCTTCTGAGTTTATAATGCTTGAAATTACAGTACGGGATTATATAACATTCTAGAAGGTCTGTACTTGAAACCCCGTTGTGACAGCACCAAGCGATCATTAGGTCCCCTGGCCTGCTCTTGGCTTGTTGTCTTCATAAAAGTTCAGAAACTAAATGAACTCATGTGCTATTTCATCCAACCTCATTGTATTCACAAAAATAATTTTCCAAATCCAAACAAATAAATTTCAGGTCGTTGTGTGTTGTTAGTTCAGAAAATTCCGCATGTACGGTCCAGCGGTGGTTGACTGCATCGGCCACCACGTCTGCGATTGCCAACCTCGACGGCAAGGAGCCAAGGATAGTGAGCTGTCAACGCTGGCACAACACCCCAATGGAAGCCAAGTCAATTGTAGCCAACGCAAGGAGGGATTAGTAATAATGGTTTGTAGTGTTCAAATCTACACATGCGTGTCCTGGTGGAATTGGTCAATGTTGTTCACTGCACTTGTATAGTATCAAGATCAAAATCGTCGATTCCTATTCTCTAAGTGATTTTGATGTTTGAAGTTCAATTGTACATGCAGGCGCAAAAAACTGTTGTTTTTGGTTCATTAGTTTTAGTTAACATGAAAAAGTTTTGCATTTTTCATAGCTTTTCAACGGTATATTATTTTCCCCATTCCGATAAAGTTTGTAGAAATTACGACGAAAATACATTTTTAGCCATTTCAAAATTGAGTTAAAACCGTAAATAATTGGGAGAAACAATACATACCAAAAAGTTTCACATTTGTTCAATCTTTCCAATGCCATATCATTTGCTACATTCGGACGTACGGTTAAGAAATTAGTTCAAAAATATGAACTCGATGGACCTTAACTAAATTACTTTTAAATTGTTCAAAATTAGAAAAAAAACTTCCAAAATAAAAAATTAGCGTGTTTTCATAAGATTTCCAATGCCATATCATTTGCCTCAATTGGATTAGCCGTTTAGAAATGGCATCGAAAATACGAACTTGGCTGTTCGGTTTGTGAAATTTTACGATTTTTCGAATTACTCTTTAACCATAGGGAATTAGAGAGAACTATCAACACATAGAATGAGCGGTTTTGCAGTAGCTTTCCAATGACATATTATTTGCCTCATTCCGATAAATGCTTTAGAAATGCGATCCAAAATATGATTCACATTTTTTGTATGAAGAAAAAACATTTTTCAAAACTGCTCTTAAATCTCTTATATTTTCCCAAAAATTTAATTTGGGTCATGATACTCGTGTCCATAGCTTTCCAACGGTATATCGCAAGCCCCGTTTGGACACTTTTTAACTAAAGTTCAACCTAGCACTCGGGGAAGGTCAGACTGTGTAATTCAGGAAGTTCAGGTTGTGATCAGAATATTATTCTGATCCCGTGATCAAAATAGTGTTCATATATACATACCGTAGGATGCATTTTCCATATATATATATATATATATATATATATATATATATATATATATATATATATATATATATATATATATGTGTGTGTGTGTGTGTGTGTGTGTGTGTGTGTGTGTGTGTGTGTGTGTGTGTGTGTGTGTGTGTGTGTGTGTGTGTGTGTTATTTTTTTGTAGACAGAGCAAATCACACGGCTTATTAGTAGCAATCGTCTATGTTATTATTGGTCTTTGCACACATTTTTTTATTATGAACCTGTTTGGCGCTTATCACACACATCTTATTCAATTGAACTGTTTTTGTTGTCTTGGCTCATCGCAAACAGTTTATCCGAGTGAACTATACGCCCTCCATCACACACACCTTGATCTGGCAGACCGTTTTTATTGTGTTGCCTAATCACACACAGTTCATCCTAGTGAATTATATGTCGTATATCGCACACATCGTCATCTCGCTGCCCATTTTTGTTGTTCTGCCTCATCGCATCTACTGGATTAACCGTTTGCCACACATCGCACACGCGACTCTATTCTGAATCGTGTTTGACGTCAACACCATCGTAAACATTTTTTTATCTTTTCTGACGGTTTTATTACGTCACCGTTTGTGATTAATGCATCGCATATAGTTTCGTCGAAAGGTCTCTGATTGGACTGTCACGTTTGGACCAAGGTGCAGTAGTGTAATGCTTCAAATAACCTTCTCCTTTAGTATCTTGCTAAAATCAGACAAAAAGAGCAAACCAAGGTACTAGTCATGGTACTCGCATGTATACTTGATTCATTTTAGGATTTCCGGCGAAACGCGTTCAGTAGGAGGAGATGTTCCTGTCAACTACGAGGCACCTATGATGACTTCGTAAAATCTCAAGATGATATGCCGGCTCACTCTCTCGGAGGTGCTCATATGGGTAGGGTGTGCGTGTGTGCGTTCATAGGGGAGAGTGCATGCACGTATATAGCATCTATACTGTGTTCAAAACAATAGATAAAAGAGCGCGTAAGCACAACAGAATCCGGAATTCCTTTGACTACTATGCAAAACAAAAGGTCGAAATTAATGCAAAAATGGACTCATCATCGATGCCTAACAATCTCCACAGAATGGCACTATCATAGCTCTTATGGCCATGGTACTTACTATTTCATATTTGGTAGCTCTCCTTTTATTTTTATTTTTGTTTATCTTCCTCAGGTGAGAGGGGATATCACCCCTATTCTGTACATTGTTAAATTCTTGGCATGTGTCACAATTCAAGCCCTACAAAATAACTCTAGAAACACACTACAAAATATCTTCTCCTTCGAGTTCTCTACAACATCATCCAACTCTATATTTTCTTACTACACCCAAATATCTTGCTCTAGAATATATTTTTTTCATTTAGAAGTTCTCTCTAAATAGCATTGCGATGGTTATCCATGTTATCCTAGAGCGTCTTTTATCTCAAATACTATCAATGTGGTTAACTAGTAGCGCTTGATATTTCTAAGTCGGATACATTTCCAAAAACCCAAACCGTGTAACTCACCACACTTTCATTTCATTAGATACATTCCCAAAGAAATATCATCGGATACATTCCTAGAGAAATGAGTGTACTAGGAGGGGTTTCAAGTTTACGCCATCCAATTAAAACATGCCCGACCCTGGGGGTAGGGGCAAGAGGGGTGCCTGCCTAGGCCCCTAAAACATATGAGCTCAAGGTATGCTCTGCTAGACGAAGGTGCCATACTGGGCACCTCATGTCTCGGTCAATGTTAAAAACAAAGGTGATACATGGCCCGTCCCAAGTAAACTTGTTAAATCAATGTGCCATAAAAATCGACGTGTTAAATATTGCATGCCGACGCCCTCGTAGGACCGTTTCTCTCAAAGAAAAAGTATTTTCCATTTACTAGATTTCCTCCCACTATGATTTTTTTCATGCTAGATTGTGCTGTATTGTTTTCAGACTTTGAGTGAATGACCTCATGCTGCCCTAAAAGAATATCGCATACAAACACTTTTATAAATATGATCATAGAGATAATGGGGCAAATATCTTCCATGTGCTGGTAAAGGAATATAGCATTGGTTTGTTGCGTGTATTTCTATACCAAATCCTTTAAGTGTCGAAGTAAAACAATGGTTATTAGATAGAATTACTAGGCATGTGGATCAGGTGTATGTACTTGAGTGGAGTCAAGGACATATTGTGTACATCAAGAATGTAGTGACCAAAAGCGCGACATGATCCATAACGGAGCTTATTAGGCATGTAAACATGCATAGCCAAATCCTATATATGTTCAAATAATATGATTTTGATCTATGGTAAAGCAAGAGAATTAAGCTAGTACCAAAACAAGATCTGACTATAAGATGCATCAAGTTCAACATAGGCCTGTTCACCGATTCTGCAACACTTACATTTTTAGAAAGTGAATAGATCATATAATATGGAACTTCGCGGTGGATGGGACCTTGGGAACCAAGTGTGCATAAGCCATCTCTCTTGCATAATGACGTCTCGTGTCATCTTGCAACTTATCCTCATTCGATCTGACCAACCATGGCTCCATGGCACGTGTATCGATTCCGAATACATCCAACGCTGGTGTACTCCTTAGTAGAAAGTACACTAGTTCCATGAGTTCGAGTTCCCCACTAAACCCACCAATTATAATAGTGTAGAGTCTTGAAAGTATAAAATCCTCAGGCCATGGGATGTTCAATGGAGTATGTTGCTGAAGCTTGCAACAACCCTGCATGAGTAGGAGTAGTTGATATGTCAGAAAGTAAGTAAATAAGTGTAGCATAGCAACATGCGGAAATAACAAGTGTACAACTTACATGTAGACCAAAATATTCTATTAAAGGAGCTGATTTGAGGAGATAAGCCACCGAGGAAATGTCCTCTTTCCAAGGTTTCATGAGAATCAATATAACTGTTGTCAAACCAGCAAACCTTGCAGCATGCCGCAACACACGATATACCTGGATACGGACAAAAAAGAGACAAATTAAGCATGTATGAACTTTCTAAAGTTGATCAAACAAAGAAAGGGCCAAATATATTACATACCTGTAAGCATGTAGGAAACTGGATTACCAAAGATTCTAGCTTGGGGAGCTTAGGAAATGCACTTATGAAGTCTAAAGCGCAGTCATCCTTGTTCACATAATAAACATGGAGCATATCAAGAAATTGTGCATGTTCGCAGTCAATATTGATCTTGTAGCCCATGTACGCGAATGACTCAAGGTTGTCAGCACGAATACAAATACTAACCAAGCTTTTGCAAAATTGAACAACCAAGATTTGCAACCGTGCATGAGCAGCCGCCAAATGAATCAATTGATGGCAATATTGTAGGACTAGACTTTCAAGAGCACAACAGCTGGACACAATATTTGAAATAGTTTCATCAACAATTGACACACGTGCAAGTAGAAGGGATTTAAGATATGAGAACCCACTCATATTTGCAGGCATTGTTCCTATACTGCAATTGAAAAGAGTCAATTCGTCCAACGAGCAGGCTCTACCATACAAAAACTGCCCCAAGAGGAAGTCATATGGCTCTGAAGTAGCGTTCATGCCTTTCATACAAATCATACAACCTTCCTTGCAACACTTGTTATCCAGGTCAAGGAAGAGCCTTTCTGTAGAGGCTGCAATTGCAAAGTCAATCCAGTGATCCAGATTAGAAGCATGGGCTGAGGTTAATGGGAATCTGATAATGAATTCCTTGATTTTGTTACCATAACGACTGTGCAAAAGCCCATTTACTTTGTTAACAAACTTTGTAGCTACATCATTCCACAAAAGAGGATTTTCGTGGTAACGTGACTTTTCTAACTCTTGCATCCCAAAAGCATAGGAATCAAGGATGAGATGGTCAATTTTTTTCCAGACATGCCTCCATCTGGTGGAAAGAAAACCAGTCATCGCTGCCTCACTTATTGTCATTAGGGAAAGAATTTCAATTAATATATCATCTGGCATTGTGCTGATCCAATCACAGTTCTGCAGAACAAACGATATGATAGGATAAAATTAGAAAGGTTTTTCTGCATATGGACATTTTTGGATTCATTTTACAACATAAAGTAGTAAACCCCTTCCCAATTTGCACATCGATTTTTTAAGTATCTCTCTAAGTAGTATAGCAAGTAGACACAACAAATCAAGCATCATTGTTCTCTTATAATGAATCACAAAATTTTTGTACTATGTATTTAGATTCTCTAGATTACATGAAGTTCTGCACTTATTCTACCAATTTATAATTGGCAACTAATACGACACCTAAAAGCAGGGCATGATTTGGAATTTTAGCACTAACCAACATTTTATTATTATTTTTTTGTTCAAAAGGTAACAGTACTTGATATTTGTTCTTATGTAAAAACATAAATATATGTTAAATCAGTATGCTTGAGCACAAATATCTCTATATTTCTTAAATTCTTTGCCGCATTAAACTTCTTTATATGTATTGAGATTCAACTTAGAAGCAAACCAATTTTTTTAATTAGCATACCCTGTTGACCATTGCATTTAAACAAACAAAATTAAATGCATAAATAATTTTTCGAATGCATAGAGGAAATCAACTCAGCAATTTCTGAAACACATATGCATGAGTTTACTTTTGAAGTGGTATATGAAAAAAAAATGAAAGGCAACAATATAAGATGTTAATGAAATACACACCTGGACATGTTGCTCTTCATCATGCCTACACAATGTATTATTTGGTGGCAGACAATCATCTAGAGAAAAGAAAAATAATGATTAGAGTGTCATGTCCTCTTCAATCTTATAAGATTAGAAAAATAAATGAATTTGGATCAAGGAATGTTTGGTAGCAGATAAAAAGTAAGGATTCTGCTAAGAAGATTGAGTGGATGGAAATGTCTCCTCTAAAATAGAGTAAAAATGAAAACTTTCTAACTATCAAAAGTTGGGATGCATCATTCTAAACAAAAAGTGTCAACCCATTCTGCTAATTTTCATAATGTCATCAAACCGCCACCAAATTATAATACCGCCTCTAGCAAGTATCGAATTGGCAATAATTTCCTTCGATAGTCAGATCTATTCCTTCAAACTAAACACAAGAGATTGGTATACAATTATCCACATGGGCCGTGTCTAGAAATGACCATCTATAACCTGAATTGATGGAAGCCGGAAGAATTCCAACATCTCTTCCCCTCTGCCCAGACAAAGCCCTAAACCTTCCCCTACCATTCTCCGCTGGATCAGTGGACCTCCCCTAGTGGTCGAAGTGGCAACGTTGGAAGCATTAATACAATAAAAAGAAAGATGGTAGATGTATTCACCTTCGGTGTTCCACGGTTGCGGCGGCGCCGGCGGCATGAGGGAGTCCATGCCCTAGGAGAGGGGATTAGACAAGGAGAGGTGATTTAGGGTTCTATGGGGCCATGCTAAGTAGTGTGGCTTCGACTGTTCTACTGGGCCAACTCGATCATTTTCTTATTGGGCCTGACCCACAAATTCACCGCCCATGAGCCACCTATACACAACCACTCAACCACGAGAGCTCCTATTTGCTGCCCGCGGGCGGCAAATTGTTGAGCCTTCATTATGGCAGCCACGAATGGGCGGCCCCTTTGGAGCTACTGAACTCCACGAGCGCAAAAAATTCAGAAAAAGAGTTGTGCGAGCGACTCGAACACGTGAACTCCTATCGTGAGCTAGTGTAACTAACCAACCGAACTAGTGAGTTCAACTGATAGATTCACGAAGCGAAACTTGAGGTATCAAACTTCTTTTGAAAATTTCAGAAAATATGCACTGACATTTTGTAATATTCGTTGATAATTTTCTTAATATACGATGAACATTTTATATTATACACGATGAACTCTTTTTGTGCTATACTATGAACTTTTCAAACATATGATAAACATTTTTGAAAAAATATGAATATATGCGATGAACAATGTCCAAGTACGCATTGAACATTTTGTATTGTACGTTGAAAAAATTCCGAATACACATAGAACATTTCTGCAATATACACTGAATAAATTTCAAAAACATACTGAATGTTATTATATTCATTTAACAATTTCTAATATACAGTGAATATTTTTATAATGTACTAGTAAGATGCCCGTGCGTTGCACGGAACATTGAAATACATTGATCCCAGAGTTGTTTATTTAACAAAGTATGTGGGGGTCATCTCATGTGTAACAAATATCGATATGTTTCTTCGGATATTATTTCTTCTCTAGAGCTCACAAGCATCCGGGTGAATAGTGAATGTAGGCAAAATAGATAAAACAATATCTTTTGCAAACAAAAGCGTACAAGTGTTCAACCTGCATCCAAATGTTTCGAAAAAATAACACTTATTGTGCCTTGCAAAAAAACAATCTTTAAGAATTATTTTTTGAGCATCGATTTTGTTTATTTTTTTCTAGACCACCATGAATATGTAACTCAGGATGACTTGGAAGGGGCATAGGAGATGGCGAGGAGGAGGGGGTCGTGGTGGTGGTCGGCAATTCAGCCTGAGAGGAGGCATGAGAGGAGTTGGGGACAGACGGGCGCCAAAAGCAGCAACCTCTCCAGATCCTTCTTTTTTTCCTGAAATGGCTAGATGAGGTGAGAGGGACAGATGGGTGAACGTGAGAAGCAGAGGGTTATCTATAAACAAGGAGTGGAGTATGGGGGCCTTTTTGCAAAATTGACATAGTTTGTCTCAGATGCGTTGGATGTAAATCCAATGGTTGTAAATGAAGAATGGCAGACACACCATCATCACCAACTCAGTTTTTTATCGGAGTAGAGATGATGAAACTTTTGTAATATACCATGTACATTTTCTTAATATACAATGAGCATTTTGGTAACACACAATTAAATTTGATATTATAGGTAGAAAGAAGCAGAAAAAAGATAAAAAGATAAAAAGATAAAAACGGAAAAATGAAAAGAATAGAAATATATACAGAAATAGAAAAGAAAAAGGGAAAGAAAAAAACCAGAAAAGAAAAGCTGAAATAAAAAATAAAAAAATAACAAACGAAAAAATGAACAGCAACGCGCAGCACGCGCTGCCGAGAACTGGATCGGCCCAGCCGCGGGCATTGCGGACGTTTCCACGACCATTTGCCGTCGGCGAGCAGTAAATAGGAATTGCCTGCAACAGACCCAAATCCGAAATCACTAACTGACTACTCTTTGCAAAGGTCATTTTCACATTCTCATGTTCCGACAAGTGGTGCATTATAGGTGTGCCACTTGAAGCAACCTGTGTTTTTTTCGTAGATTCGTTTATTCAAAATATTTTATCTTTTAAACGGTGCGTTCAAATTTTGAACCGTTTTTAATGTTCAAAATTAGATCCTATGTTGATAGATTTCAATGAACTTTTTTTCATAAAAAATGGACAAACAAACGGAACCAGAAGCATTTTTTTTCCTTTCCAAAGAGGTACGCGTTTTTTTCCTTTTCCGAGAGGCGCGACTATGCCTCTTGTGGGTGAAAAAAAATGCATTCTTCTTTCTTTTCCGAGAGGCACGACTCGCTGAAGCAAATCCATGCATTCACCAAAAGTAAATTTATGCCTCTCGCGAAAGAAAAAAAGGTATTTCTTTTGTTCCTTTTTCAAGAGGCACGACCGTGCCTCTCATAGAAGCAAATTCATGCCTCCATGATAAGCTAATCCGTGTCTCTCGCGGAACGAAAAAAATCACAACTTTTGCTTTTCCGGGAGGCATGACTATGCCTCTCGCGGAAGCAAATTTGTGCCTCTACGAGAAGTAAATATGTGCCTCTCGCAGAACAAAAAAACGAGTTTTTTCTTTTTCTGAGAGGCACGGTTGTGCCTCTCGCGAAAGAAAATCCATGCCTCCACGAGAAATAAATCGGTGCACCTCGTGGAACAAAAAAAATACGTTCTTTCCTTTTGAGAGGCACGACTGTTTTTCTCGCGGAAACAAATCTGTGCCTCCACGAGAAGTAAATCTATGTCTCTCGCAGAACGATAGAAAAAGAATTTTCCGCGCGTTCCAATATCTATGAAAAATCAGGGAAAAACCAAAGCCCACCCCCACCCCCACACAAGTCATCTAAAGGCCGAAAATGCATACAGAAAAATAAAAGAAATACTAAGAGAGCGTCCAGAGTGCGACACCGCGTGGCGGCTGAGAGCTCAGTGTACCAAAAGTGACTCTTGTGGGGGCTTCTGAAGGAGTAACTGCCGATTAGTTGCTCTCCCCCAAATCCTATTATGCAGCATGCCTGCAAACTGGCGCACACACCCCTTCCACCTTGGTTTGATTCATTTAGCTTTCTCTCTCGTTCGCAATGTATCCGGCGCTCCAGGTTCCTGATTGACTAGGCCTCGGCTGTAGGGGCGGAGCCAGGAAATTTAGCCATTGGGTTCACTCATTCACTCTTTATGAGAACTTGATACTAACTTATGAACATTAAAGTCTAATTGCAACAAAAGTATAACACCTATAAACAATATAACGGAAAACAAATATAGTATCACATATCACATATTGATTTGCATTAAAAAAATTGAAGAGTGCATACCGGTTTGGTAAATTCTGAAAACACTTATCTACATATTATAAATAATAAAGTAGTATCAAATAACTTTGTGGCTCCAGGTTTAGCTTCTCCTCTTCCTAAAACATTGAAAAAAAATGATAAGTTAGTTTGACAAGTTCAAAATAAGTACCATCAAGCAATTGAAGTTTGTAAAGTCACTCACTTTTAGAGTGACCCCTTTCGACCTTTCATCATCTCACAAAGATTAAACACTGCATCAATACTAATGGTAGAAAATATATCTTTCTCAATATAGTAAATTAGAGAGTCACTCAAGAACCGATCACTCATTTTATACGAAACTTTTTCTTGACAACATTCATAGCTGAAAAGCATCTCTCCATTTTAAACCGAATCAAACGAAGCACTAAGCCGTACTCAATTTTGTTTTCTTGCAAGAACAGTTTGCTTATCGATGGCAACATGAATGGATTGATCTTGATTCATCAAGGCATCACATCTTTTTATTGCTAGATTATGAAAGCTATCAACATTATTTTTGCTCCGATGAGTATCTAGTCTGCTTTTCTTGTTCCAGCCATTATTACTAATTACAAATGTGTCACTTCCAGCTTGTCCCTCATTATAATATCTGAAAAGGTATCAACACAAACAAAAGGCCATATGCACCCTGTCAATGTACTCAAGCAAACAACCATATTCATCAAACCAATCTAGATTAAATCTCCATTGAGTATCTCCAATCCCCCCTACGGGTAATCAAAATTAAGCGGTGGCCTGCAAGGTCCCCTCGTTAAATATTGGAGCCTAATTTCATCTTGCTTCTTTGGATTGCTTGTGTACTCTGCAATCCTTTTTCGATCAGCCTGGTCAGAAGGCAACTCATCTAAGTAAATTTATGTGCGAATAGTAGGTTTCGGGAGACTAGTTGCATTGACATGTGATGCACTTTGCTTACGTCTAATGGGTGGCCTTGATGTGCCTGTATCATTAAGCGGATCTGGTGACTGAGTTTTCTTCGAATAATACCCCTCCATAGCCTAGATCAATCAAAGTCCACCGAGAAAACACTAGGGCAAAAAATCACTAGTCATCCCGAGGCTCCTCAGAGTCTTTGCCATCCTGAAGACGCAGAAACAGGGTTGCTTCTCAGCCAACTTTTAACGTGTAGTTAAAACTTACAACTTACAACCACAGTCCACAGGCTTCTGAGATATGACAATTCACATATGTTTGGAGAGCTCTCATATGCATTTTAACTTTTTTATGATTGAGACTGCAAAAGACCATTGCTGTCAATGTCTAAGATCTTTTATGTAAGTGCCTTTTTAGATGAGGAAGTGCCAATTCTGTTTGTACTCATGCAAATATCTGAAGTTGTGAACTGCACTGCATCTTAATGCCATTTACTTCTTCAGGAGAATGTCTTGGCTGAGTCAAGGATGATGATCCCAGACTGCTATAAGCATCTTGAAGCCACACTGGTAGAACTGAAAAACAACTCTGGTACCGTTTCTGAAACATTTGAGCTAATTTTGACTTATGTATCCCCGGCCTCTTGCATCTGGACGATGCATGCAACCATTTTATTAATTACTCGCAAAGATCATACAAGGTGATACATCAATAAGTCTGAAGCCACCATCTTGGCAACGTTGTTGCTACCCCTATCCCCTTTATGAAGGTGTGCTGAATGTTCAGGCCTAATACCAAACAGACATCACACCAAGCCAGTACCTGGATTGGGTCACACACCATTCCGGCACACTCCCAGTGAGCACCGCACGCTACAAGGGCCGTCACCCTCCATCTTCCATCGATCCATCCTTAGAGCAGAACTGATGCATCGACCTTGCCAGGCCTCTCTGCCATCGACGCCACCATGACGTCAGACTGTTGGGGAACGTTGCAGAAAATTAAAATTTTTCCTACGGCTTCACCAAGATCCATCTATGAGTTCATCTAAGCAACGAGTAATGGGAGAGAGTTTGCATCTACATACCACTTGTAGATCGCGTGCGGAAGCTTGCAAGGTGATGATGGAGTCGTACTCGAACGTGATTCAGATCACCGATGCCAAGTGCTGAACGGACAGCACCTCCGCGCTCAACACACGCGACGGGACGAGCGACGTCTCCTCCTTCTTGATCCAGCAAGGGAAAGGAGAGGTTGAGGAAGACAGCTCCACCGGCAAGACGACGGCATGGTGATGGTGGAGAAGCAAGACTCGGCTGTGGCTTCACGAGCTCTACGGAGGAGGAGATGTGTTGGGAGGGAGGGCTGCGCCTTGGGAGTTGGTACAGCAGCCCCCTCCTCCCCCCTTATATAGGCCCCTGGTGGCTGCCCCGAGATCCAATCTCCTGTGGGGCGGCGGCCAAGGGGGTGGAGTGCCCCTGCCGGTGGGCGCCCCACCCCTAGGGTTTCAACCCTAGGCGCAGAGGTGGGCCTAGGGGCGCACCAGCCCCTGTGGGCTGGTTCCTTCCCTTTGGCCCATGGGGCCCTCCGGATAGGTGGCCCCACCGGTGGACCCGGGACCTTCCGTGGTCCGTGCATTTTACCGTAGACTCAAACTTTCCCGATGGCCGAATCACCACTTCCTATATATATTATTCTTTACCTCCAACCCTTCCGAACTCCTCGTGACGTCCGGATCTCATCCGGACTCAACAACATTCGTGGTCACATACTTGACTTCCTACTAACCCTAGCGCCACCGAACCTTATGTGTAGACCCTACGGTTCGGAGACACGCAGACATGACCGAGACGACTCTCGGCAATAACCAACAGCGGGTCTGGATACCCATGTTGGCTCCTACATGCTCCTCGATGATTTCATCGGTTGAACCACGATGTCGAGGATTCGATCAAACCTTGTATACAATTCCTTTGTCAATCAAGACGTTACGTGCGAGACTCGATCGTCGGTATCCCAATACCTTGTTCAGTCTCGTTACGCAAGTCACTTTACTCGCATCAGTAATGCATGATCCCGTACAACACCTTGGTCAACTTGAGCTCATTATGATGATGCATTACCGAGTGGGCCCAGAGATACCTCTCCGTCATACGGAGTGACAAATCCCGCCTCGATCCGTGTCAACCCAACAGATACTTTCGGAGATACCTGTAATGCACCTTTATAGTCACCCGATTACGTTGTGACGTTTGATACACCCAAGGCACTCCTACGGTAACCGGGAGTTACACGATCTCATGGTCAAAGGAATAGATACTGACATTGGCAAAGCTTCTAGCAAACGAACTATACGATCTTTTATGCTATGCTTATGATTGGGTCTTGTCCATCACATCATTCTCCTAATGATGTGATCCCGTTATCAACGACATCCAATGTCCATAGTCAGGAAACCATGACTATCTATTGATCACAACGAGCTAGTCAACTAGAGGCTCACTAGGGACATTTGTGGTCTTCGTGTTCACACGTGTATTACGATTTCCGGATAATACAGTTATAGCATGAACAAAAGACAATTATCATGAACATTGAAATATAATAATACTTTTATTATTGCCTCTAGGGCATATTTCCAACAGTCTCCCACTTGCACTAGAGTCACTAATCTAGTTACATTGTGATGAATCGAACACCCATAGAGTTCTGGTGTTGATCATGTTTTGCACGCGAGAGAGGTTTAGTCAACGGATCTGCGAGCTTCAGATCCGTGTGCACTTTGCAAATCTCTATGTCTCCATCTTGAACATTTTCACGGATGGAGTTGAAACGACGCTTGATGTGCCTGGTCTTCTTGTGAAACCTGGGCTCCTTGGCGAGGGCAATAGCTCCAGTGTTGTCACAGAAGAGTTTGATCGGCCCCGACGCATTGGGTATGACTCCTAGGTCGGTGATGAACTCCTTCATCCAAATTGCTTCATGCGCTGCCTCCGAGGCTGCCATGTACTCCGCTTCACACGTAGATCCCGCCACGACGCTCTCGCTTGCGGCTGCACCAGCCATCGCTCCACCATTCAACATATACACGTATCCGGTTTGTGACTTAGAGTCATCAGATCTGAGTCGGGCTAGCGCCGACGTAACCCTTTACGACGAGCTCTTCGTCTCCTCCATAAATGAGAAACATGTCCTTTGTCCTTTCAGTACTTCAGATATTCTTGACCGCTGTCCGGTGTTCCTTGCCGGGATTACTTTGGTATCTTGCAACCAAACTTACGGCAAGGTTTACATCGGTCAGTACACAAAGATGGCATACATAATAGATCCTATGGTGAAGCATAGGGATGACACTCATCTCTTCTTTATCTTTTGCCGTGGTGGGTGATCGAGCCGAGCTCAATCTTACACCTTGTAACATAGGCAAGAACCCTTCTTGGACTGATCCATTTTGAACCTCTTCAAAATCTTATCAAGGTATGTGCTTTGTGAAAGACCTATGAGGCGTCTTGATCTATCTCTATAGATCTTGATGCCTAATATATAAGCAGCTTCTCCACGGTCCTTCATTGAAAACACTTGTTCAAGTAGGCCTTAATGCTGTCCAGAGTTTCAGTATCATTTCCCATCAAGAGTATGTCATCTACATATAACAGAGAAATGCTACGGAGCTCCCACTCACTTTCTTGTAAACGCAGACTTCTCCATAAGTCTGCATAAACCCAAACGCTTTGATCATCTCATCAAAGCGAATGTTCCAACTCCGAGATGCTTGCACCAGTCCATAAATGGATCGCTGGAGCTTGCATACTTTGTTAGCGTTCTGAGGATCGACAAAACCTTCCGGCTGCATCATATACAACTCTTCCTTAAGATGTCCATTAAGGAATGCCGTTTTGACGTCCATCTGCCATATCTCATAATCATAGTATGCGGCAATTGCTAACATGATTCGGACGGACTTAAGCTTCGCCACGGAGAGAATGTCTCGTCAGTAGTCAATCCCTTGAACTTGTCGATAACCCTTAGCGACAAGTCGAGCTTTATAGATGGTGACATTACCATCCGCGTCCGTCTTCTTCTTAAAAATCCATTTGTTTTCTATCGCTCGCCGATCATCGGGCAAGTCTGTCAAAGTCCATACTTTGTTTTCATACATGGATTCTATCTCGGATTTCATGGCTCCAAGCCATTTGTTGGAATCGGGCCCGCCATTGCTTCTTCATAGTTCAAGGTTCATTGTTGTCTAGCAACATGATTTCCATGACAGGTTGCCGTACCACTGCAGTGCGGAACGTGTCCTCGTGGACCTTCAAGTTCAAGAGTAACTTGATCCGTAGTACCTTGATCATCATCAATGATTTCCGCTTGGTTGGTGTGGGCATCACAGAACGGTTTCGCGCTGCACCACTTTCCCGCTCGAGAGGTAGTACTTCATCGAAGTTCTACTTTCCTCCCACTTACTTCTTTCGAGAGAAACTCTTTCTCCGTAAAGCATCCGTTCTTGGCAACAAAGACCTTGCCTTCGGATCTTAAGTAGAAGGTATACCCGACAGTTTCCTTAGGGTATCCTATGAATACGCATTTTTCCGACTTGGATTCGAGCTTTTCAGTTGAAGTTTCTTGACATAAGCATCGCATCCCCAAACTTTTAGAAACGATAGCTTAGGTTTCTTCCCAAACCATAATTCATACGGTGTCGTCTCAACGGATTTAGACGGTGCCCTATTTAAAGTGAATGTAGCTGTCTCTAGAGCGTATCCCCAAAATGATAGCGGTAAATCGGTAAGAGACATCATAGACCGCACCATATCCAATAGAGTGCGACACGACGCTCGGACACACCGTTTATTTGAGGTGTTCCAGCGGCGTGAGTTGTGAAACGATTCCACATTTTCTTAAGTGTGTACCAAATTCGTGACTTAAGTATTCTCCCCACGATCGATCAGGAACTTTATCTTACGGTCACGTTGATTCTCTACCTCACTCTGAAATTCCTTGAACTTTTCAAAGGTCTCGGACTTGTGTTTCATTAAGTAGACATACCCATATCTACTCAAGTCATCGGTGAGAGTGAGAACATAACGATATCCTCCATGAGCCTCAACGCCATTGGACCGCACACATCGGTATGTATGATTTCCAACAAGTTGGTTGCTCGCTCCATTGTTCCGGAGAACGGAGTCTTGGTCATCTTGCCTAAGAGGCAAGGTTCGCATGTGTCAAACAATTCATAATCAAGAGACTCTAAAAGTCCATCAGCATGGAGCTTCTTCATGCGCTTGACACCAATGTGACCAAGGCGGCAGTGCCACAAGTATGTGGGACTATCGTTATCAACTTTACATCTTTTGGCATCCACACTATGAACATGTGTAGCATTACGCTCGAGATTCATTAAGAATAAACCATTGACCATCGGAGCATGACCATAAAACATATCTCTCATATAAATCGAACAACCATTATTCTCAGACTTAAATGAGTAGCCATCTCGTATCAAACGAGATCCAGATACAATGTTCATGCTCAAACTTGGCACTAAATAACAATTATTGAGGTTTAAAACTAATCCCGTAGGTAAATGCAGAGGCAGCGTGCCGACGGCGATCACATCGACCTTGGAACCATTCCCGACGTCAGATCGTCACCTCGCCCTTCGCCGCTCCGCTTATTCCGCAGCTCCTGCTGTGAGTTACAAATATGAGCAACGGCACCGTATCAAATACCCGGGAGTTACTACGAGTAATCGGTAAGGTACACATCAATTACATGTATATCAAATATACCTTTGGTGTTGCGGCCTTCTTATCCGCTAAGTATTTGGGGCAGTTCCGCTCAAAGGTGCCCTTCCCTTACAATAAAAGCACTCAGTCTCGTGCTTGGGTCCATTCTTTGACTTCTTCCCGCAACAAGCTTACGGGCGCGGCAACATCTTTGCCGCCCTTCTTGAAGTTCTTCTTACCCTTGCCCTTCTTGAACTTAGTGGTCTTATTGACCATCAACACTTGATGTTCTTTCTTGATTTCAGCCTCTGCTGACTTCAAAGATCGAGAACACTTCAGAATGGTCTTTACCATCCCCGCATGTTGTAGTTCATCACAAAGCTCTTGTAGCTTGGTGGGAGCGATCGAGGATTCTGTCAATGACCGCCTCATCCGGGAGGTTAATGTTCACTGGGTCATACGGTTGTGCAACCCTGACATCTCGAGGATGTGCTCACCGACGTAACTGTTCTCCTCCATCTTACAAGCTGTAGAACTTGTCGGAGACATCATATCTCTCGACCGGGCATGAGCTTGGAAAACTAGTTTCAGCTCTTGAACATCTCATATGCTCCGTGATGCTCAAAACGCTTTTGGAGCCCCGGTTCTAAGTGTAAAGCATGCCGCACCGAACGAGGGAGTAATCATCAAGACGAGTTTGCAAGCGCTCATAACGCCTTGGTTCTCTCGACGGAGCGGCACCTAGCGGTCCATCTAGGACATATTGTTTCTGGCAGCTATGAGGATGATCTCGTGTTCGGACCCAGTCCGTATAGTTGCTGCCATCATCTTTCAGCTTGGTTTTCTAGGAACGCGTTGAAGTTCATGTTGACATTAGCGTTGGCCATTGATCTACAAGACATATTTGCAAAGGTTTTAGACTAAGTTCATGATAATAAAGTTCTAATCAAATTATGAACTCCCACTTAGATTAGACATCCTCTAGTCATCTAAGTGTTACACGATCCGAGTCGACTAGCCCGTGTCCGATCATCACGTGAGACGGACTAGTCATCGTCGGTGAACATCTTCATGTTGATCGTATCTTCCATACGACTCGTGTTCGACCTTTCGGTCTCCGTGTTCCGAGGCCATGTCTGCACATGCTAGGCTCGTCAAGTTAACCCTAAGTGTTTTCGCTGTGTAAAACTGTCTTACGCCCGTTGTATGTGAACGTAAGGATCCATCACACCCGATCATCACGTGGTGCTTAGAAACGATTTAACTGTAGCAACGGTGCACAGTTAGGGAGAACACTTCTTGAAATTTTGTAAGGGATCATCTTATTTACTACCGTCGTCCTAAGTAAACAAGATGCATAAACATAATAAACATTACATGCAATTATATAGTTGTGACATGATATGGCCAATATCATCAAGCTCCATTGATCTCCATCTTCGGGGCTCCATGATCATCTTGTCACCGGCTTGACACCATGATCTCCATCATCATGATCTCCATCATCGTGTCTTCATGAAGTTGTCACGCTAACGACTACTTCTACTTCTATGACTAACGCGTTTAGTAATGAAGTAAAGTAGTTTACATGGCGTTCTTCAATGACACGCAGGTCATACAAAAATAAAGACAACTCCTATGGCTCCTGCCGGTTGTCATACTCATCGACATGCAAGTCGTGAATCCTATTACAAGAACATGATCTCATACATCACAATTCATCATTCATCACAACTTCTGGCCATATCACATCACATGATCAATCGCTGCAAAACAAGTTAGACGTCCTCTAGTTGTTGTTGCATCTTTTACGTGGCTGCGATTGGGTTCTAGCAAGAACGTTTTCTTACCTACGAATCACCACAACGTGATTTTGTCAACTTCTATTTACCCTTCATAAGGGCCTTGTTCATCGAATCCGCTCCAACTAAAGTGGGAGAGACAGACACCCGCCAGCCACCTTATGCAACTAGTGCATGTCACCGGTGGAACCGGTCTCACGAAGCGCACGTGTAAGGTTGGTCCGGCCGCTTCATCCCACAATACCGCTGAGCAAGAAAAGACTAGTAGAGGCAAGTAAGATGACAAGATCAACGCCCACAACAAATTGTGTTCTACGTGCATTAGAGAACTACGATAGACCTAGCTCATGATGCCCTTTGTTGGGGAACGTTGCAGAAAATTAAAATTTTTCCTACGGCTTCACCAAGATCCATCTATGAGTTCATCTAAGCAACGAGTAACGGGAGAGAGTTTGCATCTACATACCACTTGTAGATCGCGTGCGGAAGCTTGCAAGGTGATGATGGAGTCGCACTCGAACGTGATTCAGATCACCGATGCCAAGTGCTGAACGGACAGCACCTCCGCGCTCAACACACGTGACGGGACGAGCGACGTCTCCTCCTTCTTGATCCAGCAAGGGAAAGGAGAGGTTGAGGAAGACAGCTCCACCGGCAGCACGACGACGGCGTGGTGATGGTGGAGAAGCGAGACTCGGCTGTGGCTTTGCCGAGCTCTTACGGAGGAGGAGATGTGTTGGGAGGGAGGGCTGCGCCTGGGAGTTGGTACAGCAGCCCCTCCCTCCCCCTTTATATAGGCCCCTGGTGGCTGCCCTCGAGATCCAATCTCCGTGGCGGCGACAAGGGGTGGAGTGCCCCAAGCCGGTGGGCGCCCCACCCCTAGGGTTTCAACCCTAGGCGCGGGGTGGGCCTAGAGGCGCACCAGCCCCCTGTGGGCTGGTTCCTTCCCTTTTGGCCCATGGGGCCCTCCGGGATAGGTGGCCCCACCGGTGGACCCGGGACCCTTCCGTGGTCCCAGATTTTACCGTGAGACCCGAAACTTTCCCGATGGCCAATCACCACTTCCTATATATTATTATTTACCTCCGGACCCTTCCGAACTCCTCGTGACGTCCGGGATCTCATCCGGACTCGAACAACATTCGGTGGTCACATACTTGACTTCCTACTAACCCTAGCGCCACCGAACCTTAAGTGTGTAGACCCTACGGGTTCGGAGACACGCAGACATGACCGAGGCGACTCTCGGGCAATAACCAACAGCGGGTCCGATACCCATGTTGGCTCCCACATGCTCCTCGATGATTTCATCGGTTGAACCACGATGTCGAGGATTCGATCAAACCTGTATACAATTCCCTTTGTCAATCGATGCGTTACTTGCCCGAGACTCGATCGTCGGTATCCCAATACCTTGTTCAGTCTCGTTACCGCAAGTCACTTTACTCGCATCAGTAATGCATGATCCCGGCCAACACCTTGGTCAACTTGAGCTCATTATGATGATGCATTACCGAGTGGGCCCAGAGATACCTCTCCGTCATACGGAGTGACAAATCCGATCTCGATCCGTGTCAACCCAACAGATACTTTCGGAGATACCGTAATGCACCTTTATAGTCACCCGATTACGTTGTGACGTTTGATACACCCAAGGCACTCCTACGGTAACCGGAGTTACACGATCTCATGGTCAAAGGAATAGATATCGACATTGGCAAAGCTTCTAGCAAACGAACTATACGATCTTTTATGCTATGCTTATGATTGTCTTGTCCATCACATCATTCTCCTAATGATGTGATCCGTTATCAACGACATCCAATGTCCATAGTCAGGAAACCATGACTATCTATTGATCACAACGAGCTAGTCAACTAGAGGCTCACTAGGGACATTTGTGGTCTTCGTGTTCACACGTGTATTACGATTTCCGGATAATACAGTTATAGCATGAACAAAAGACAATTATCACGAACATTGAAATATAATAATACTTTTATTATTGCCTCTAGGGCATATTTCCAACACAGACAACTTCCTCCTCCTGCACGAGTCCATCTCCACGCATCGGACGCCGAGTCTCCACCGCACCATGCTTCTGAGATCCGCCGCCAGCAATGTGTAAGCTGAAGCACCGCTCCACCAAATAAGCCTTCCGCTCGTCCCTCTGTCCATGTACACCTCCACGAATGATGCCCCCAAGAGGGAAACGACACCATAGCGCCACCGTCATCTGATCTACTGATCTATGGTTTCCCCCGGAGGTAGCATAGAGTGGCCTTGAACTTCTTTACGATGATGCCTTCAAGAAGGGAACGACGCAGACAACGCCGCCACCGCCGGCCTTGGCAGCTAGCCGAGAACATGTTTTCACCCAGATCTGTTCAAAGATCCTCCCTCAAGCATCTCGTGCACGGACTGCCGCCATCTCTGTCGGGGACTGGACGAAATGGATCCAGGCCGCCGCCTCCTGACCGGCCATGGCACCACCACGGTGCCTACAGCCGGCGCTGCCAGGACCACCACGCCCGTGTGTAGATGCACACCAGAACCGCCGGCCTGCCCAAGCCCATTTGGGCAAGACAAGACCCGCGATCCCGGCCGCCGCCACGGGGGCATCTCCGCCGCGGGGAGGTTGCGCCTCCGTTGACGCCGCCATCACGCACGTCGTACGGATCCCGCCACTCCTTGCCGCCGAATCTCCATCGTCATGCGCCGCCACCGCCTGGAGAGATCGCCACCACCGCGTGAGGGATAAGACCCGCCACCACCATCATAGGCCAGGCTTCGCCGATGAGACCTCATGCGGCGGCTGGATGAAGGAGACGAGGGGAAGGGGCCTAGGGCCGGCGTCGCGATCGCCCTTCGGGTCGCCTAGGGTTGGCGACGTGGGGGGTGGGTACGGTGCCAGGTAAATGGACCTCCAGCTAATTTTGACATTATATAATGTGTATGTGTGATCTTTTCATGAGCTGTTACAAGCTATTTGCAGGCCGAATTGAAGGAGTCAGGAGAACAAGGTGTCGAGATAGGAGAGGCGGAGAGCGCTATCACAGAAGTTGGAACTGTATTCGAACCATGGAAGATCAACTCACTAACCCCTCAAAAAAAACTGACTAGTCAAGAGCGTCGGTGTGTTGAAGTTTTAGCAAGCATCTTGGTAAAATACTTGCCCTGACTTGTAAGATACTGATTGCATGAGATGTTTTAAACCGTTGTTGGTACCTTAGAAACTCATTCCGTGAGATGTTTTCATGTGAGTTGGTGTATCCATTTTATTCGGTGTTTGGTTGCAATCTCATTATTACGCAGCTGAGAGCGGTTGACTCAGAAATTTGTCCCCGATGAACCAAATGGAGTTGTGAGTTGATATTTCTAGTGAATACAGTAGACATGCACTTTCAGATTCTGCAACATTTTCAGCTTGTTTGGATTACTAGCAAACATGCCCGTACGTTGCAACGGAAGACAAAAAAGTTACATGACAGCCAAATAAGTATGACTCAATACCCCAAATTATGAGTGTCCTCTATTTTCACACAGTGGCTCACCATGTTTCCACTTATCTTTCTTTCCACCCTCGTTGATGATGTACGCAATGTCCATGTGATCGCAATGCATTCGACGTGGTAAATCCCAAGGCAATGAGCTTGCCACTGCATGGCACACTTGTCATTGTGCCGCGCAAGAGAATGTTTAAAACTTCAAAAACAAATTTCATGGACCACAAACTACTCCTAGTGCCTAGACATAAAAAGACTTTCCAAAAACTACCCAAATCCTAGACATGAAAGACTTTTGAATCAACGAACATTTTTTCTAATCGACAAACATTTATTTTAAAATTTTGGGCATTTTTTAAATGCATGAACATTTGTTTTGTTCAGACGAACATTTTTTGAAATGCATGAATAGTTTTCGAATTCATGAACATTTGTTTTGGTCAGACGAACATTTTTTGAAATGCATGAACAAATTTTGAAAAATTGTGATTTTTTATAATTTGCGAACAGTTTTGTAAATCACCAAAAGAATTAAAACTGCAGAAAATTTATGATTTCTTGAATATTTTTTCTCAAAACTTGCAACCGTTTGTAATTTGAAAATCTTGAATTAATTTAAAGAAGGAAAAACAAAAACAGAAATGAGAAAAGAAAAGAAAAGAAAAATAGGGGCATCACGCCCGAAAATAGGACGACCCTGGGAATCAAACCCGGGTGTGTGCGGTAAAGCAGATACGCTTCAACCATTGAGCTGATGTAGCTTCTGTGACATATGTGGGGTATTAGTTTTATAAAAGACTGTGCGCGACGATGAGTTTGAAAAAAATGAATCGTTTTCTTGACTTATGAGTGGCATAGCGGGTAATTTATAGCAACTTTAAGGGTATTTTTTTGACGGACGACCAGAAACCTTATTTGCTTTATTATTATTACTAGCAAAAGAGCCCGTGCATTGCAACGGGAGAGAAAACATAATACACGCTCTTAACCCAACAACCATCACTCAAGACCACAATAGGTCCATCTTCTTTATTTTTGCGAGGCATCATATTTGTGTTGCCGCTTATCCTCCTTCTCACCCTCGCCGGCGATGGTATCGGTGTTTACACAAAACAAAACAAAAACGTATTTGAATATGGTTAATCCTAAGGCGTCTCTCTCTCCCTCTCTCTCTCTCTCGCTATCTCTCACTCCCGTGATGAGAAATCTATTGTTTTCCCCTGTGACATTTTTCAGAGGTATGCATGTGTAGTTAGCGATATTTTCTTTTCCCTATATGGTTATAGTGGGGTGTTTATTTGCAATCCGAATCGCCGCCAGTATGAAAAAAAATGGATCTTGCGCTATAAATTACAAGTTTGCTTCTAAAACAATATTTTAAAAATATTTAAATGTAAAATTAACAACATATTTAGATTCCACACATTTTTCTAATAAAATTTCATATATAATATGTTAAAATCTAAGTTACGGTTTAAAAGATATGGATAATTTAGAAAATCAATTGTTTGACTTAAATATATTCCAAAATAATATTTAAAATACTTAATAGGTAAAAATAATCTCATATTCATATTCTACATATTTTTCTAATCAAATTTCATATATAACATGTTTAAATCGGAGTTACGGTTTAAAAGATATGGATGATTTAAAAAAGCATTTGTTTGACTTATATATGATCTGCGGATGAATTACCTAAAACATCAGGGGGGGTTTCGAAAAATGTAAAATAACGGTTCGGGTGTGACTTAAATCCGGACCGCGGGTTGATTTCATCAAAACACAGGGACTTTTCTGAAAAATGCCATGACGGACGACTGAAACCCAATTTGCTTTATTATTAGGTATATATATATATATATATATAGGGTGGGTCTATTATGATAACACCTTTAAGAGTCTTATTCTGCTAACAGTAGCTTATTCTGCTAACACCCCCTGCGCACCGCACCGCGAACCGAACCACCCCACTGCCACTAATCAAACCGCAACAAAGCCCACCCCCAGCTCCCGCACGACACCCACCTCCCTCTTCCCCGATCCAAACCCCACCTCCCTCCACCTTCTACCGGCGCCGCCGCCGCCAGAGCACCACCTCACCTTCTTCCACCTTTCCCCCGCCTCGCCCCCACCTTCTGAAGGAAATATGCCCTAGAGGCAATAATAAAGTTATTATTTATTTCCTCATATCATGATAAATGTTTATTATTCATGCTGGAATTGTATTAACCGGAAACATGATACATGTGTGAATACATAAACAAAACTATAGTCACTAATATGCCTCTACTTGACTAGCTCATTAATCAAAGATGGTTATGTTTCCTGACCATAGACATGTGTTGTCATTTGATTAGTGGGATCACATGATTAGAAGAATGATGTGATTGACATGACCCATTCTGTTAGCCTAGCACTTGATCGTTTAGTATACTGCTATTGCTTTCTTCATGACTTATACAAAGTTCCTGCAACTATGAGATTGTGCAACTCCCGTGTACCGGAAGAACACTTTGTGTGCTACCAAATGTCACAACGTAACTCGGTAATTATAAAGGTGCTCTACAGGTGTTTCCGAAGGTACATGTTGAGTTGGCATAATTCGAGATTAGGATTTGTCACTCCGATTGTCGGAGAGGTATCTCTGGGCCCTCTCGGTAATACTCATCACCTAAGCCTTGCAAGCATGTAACTAATGAGTTAGTTATGAGATGATGTATTACGGAACGAGTAAAGAGACTTGCTGGTAACGAGATTGAACTAGGTATTGGATACCGACGATCGAATCTCGGGCAAGTAACATACCGATGACAAAGGGAACAACAGATGTTGTTATGCGGTTTGACCGATAAAGATCTTCAGAGAATATGTAGGAGCCAATATGGGCATCCAGGTCCCGCTATTGGTTATTGACCAAGAATAGTTCTAGGTCATGTCTACATAGTTCTCGAACCCGTAGGGTCCGCACGCTTAAGGTTTCAATGATGCTTATATTATGAGTTTATGAGTTTTGATGTACCAAGGAGTTCGAGTCCGGATGAGATCGGGGACATGACGAGGAGTCTCTAAATGGTCGAGACATAAAGATTGATATATTGGACGGATATATTTGGACACCGGAAAGGTTAGGAGAAGTTTGGAGCTCCGGAGGTTACCGGAACCCCCGGGAGGTATATGGGCCTTATTGGGCCCATGTAGGAGGAAGAGAGAAGGAACAAGGGAGGCGCGCCCCCCCAAGCCCAATCCGAATTGGGGAGGGGGGGCCCCCCTTCCTTTCTCCTTCCCCTCTCTTCCTTCTTACAACTAGTACTACTTCCTAATACTAGTACTCCTTCCTTCCCTCCAAATAAGATAAGGAAAGAGAGGAAACCTACTTGGAGTAGGTTTCTCCTCATGGCGCCCCCTAGGGCCGCCACCTCCTCCCTCCCTCCTTTATATACGGGGTAGGGGCACCCTAGAACACACAAGTTGATCATTGATCGTTCCTTAGCCGTGTGCAGTGCCCCCTCCACGATATTACACCTCGGTCATATTGTAGCGGTGCTTAGGCGAAGCCTGTGACAGAGAACATCAAGATAGTCACCACACCGTCGTCTTGTGGAACTCCCCTCGGAGCCTCTCTGGATTTGAGATCGAGGTGCGCCATCGAGCTGTACGTGTGTCAAGAACTCGGAGGTGCCGAGTAACGGTGCTTGGATCGGTTGAAACGGGAAGACGTCGACTACTTCCTCTACGTTCGTCAACGCTTCGCTTCGGTCTCACGAGGGCGTGAGACAACACTCTCCCTCGTTCTGCTGTATCATCACCATGATCTTGCGTGTGCGTAGGAAATTTTTGAAATTACTACGTTCCCCAACAAATGGCATCCGAGCCTAGGTTTTATGCGTTGATGTTATATGCACGAGTAGAACACAAGTGAGTTGTGGGCGGTATAAGTCATACCGCCAACCAGCATGTCATACTTTGGTTCAGCGGTATTGTTGGATGAAGCGGCCCGGACCGACATTACGCAGACGCTTACGCGAGACTGGTTCTACCGACGTGCTTTGCACATGTGTGGCTGGCGGGTGTCAATTTCTCCAACTTTAGTTGAACGAGTGTGGCTACGCCCGGTCCTTGCGAAGGTTAAAACGAGTCTATTTGACAAACTATCGCTGTGGTTTTGATGCGAGGTGAGATTGGTTCTTGCTTAAGCCCGTAGCAGCCACGTAAAATTTGCAACAACAAAGTAGAGGACGTCTAACTTGTTTTTGCAGGGCATGTTGTGATGTGATATGGTCAAGACGTGATGAGATATAAGTTTTTGTATGAGATGATCATGTTTTGTTGAAGTTATCGGCAACTGGCAGAAGCCCTATGGTTGTCTCTTTGTTGCATAAGATGCAAGTGCCAAATAATTGCTTTACTTTATCGCTATGCGATAGCAATAGTTGCAAGAGCAATAGTTGGCGAGACGACCATGTGAGAACACATTGATATAGATCAAGATGATGAAGATCATGGTGTCGTGCCGGTAACGATAAAGATCATGACAGTACTTTGGAGATGGAGATCAAAGGCGCAAGATGATCATGGCCATATCATGTCACATATTTTGATTGCATATGATGTTTATCTCATTATACATCTTATTCTTGCTTTGATTGACGGTAGCATTTTAAGATGATCTCTCACTAATTATCAAGAAGTGTTCTCCTCGAGTATGCACCGTTGCCAAAGTTCGTCGTGCCTGGACACCACGTGATGATCGGGTGTGATAAGCTCTCACGTCCATCTACAACGGGTGCAAGCCAGTTTTGCACACGCGGAATAATCAGGTTAAACTTGACGAGCCTAGCATATGCAGATATGGCCTCGGAACACGGAGACCGAAAGGTCAAGCGTGAATCATATAGTAGATATGATCAACATAGTGATGTTTACCATTGAAAACTACTCCATCTCACGTGATGATCGGTTATGGTTTAGTTGATTTGGATCACGTGATCACTTAGATGACTAGAGAGATGTCTGTCTAAGTGGGAGTTCTTAAGTAATATGATTAATTGAACTTAAATTTATCATGAACTTAGTCCTGGTAGTATTTTGCAAATTATGTTGTAAGAACAATAGCTTGCGTTGTTGCTTTCATATGTTTATTTTGATATGTTCCTAGAGAAAACTATGTTGAAAAATGTTAGTAGCAATGATGCGGATTGGATCCGTGATCTGAGGTTTATCCTCATTGCAGCGCAGAAGAATTATGTCCTTGATGCACCGCTAGGTGACAAACCTATTACAGGAGCAGATGCAGACGTTATGAACGTTGGGCTAGCTCAATATGATGACTACTTGATAGTTTTGTGCACCATGCTTTATGGCTTAGAATCGGGACTTCAAAGATGTTTTGAACATCATGGACCATATGAGATGTTCCAGGAGTTGAAGTTAATATTTCAAGCAAATACCCGAGTTGAGAGATATGAAGTCTCCAACAAGTTCTATAGCTAAAAGATGGAGGAGAATCGCTCAACTAGTGAGCATGTGCTCAGATTGTCTGGGTACTACAACCGCTTGAATCAAGTGGGAGTTAATCTTCCAGATAAGATAGTGATTGAAAGAATTCTCTAGTCACCATCACTAAGTTACTAGAACTTCGTGATGAACTATAGTATGCAGGGGATGATGAAAACAATTCCCGAGCTCTTCGTGATGTTGAAATCGATGAAGGTAGAAATCAAGAAAGAACATCAAGTGTTGATGATTGACAAGACCACTAGTTTCAAGAAGAGGGCAAAGGGAAAGAAAGGGAAACTTCAAGTAGAATGGCAAACAAGTTGTCACTCCCGTAAAGAAGCCCAAAGCTGGACCAGAGCCTGAAACTGAGTACTTACACTGCAAAGGAAATGGTCACTGGAAGCGGAAATGCCTTGAATATTTGGTGGATAAGAAGGATGGCAAAGTGAACAAGGGTATATTTGATATACAGATTATTGATGTGTGCCTTACTAGTGTTTATAGTAGCCCCGAGTATTTGATACTTGTTAGGTTGCTAAGATTAGTAACTTCGAAGAGTTACGAATAAGCAGAGACTAGTTGAAGGGAAAGTGACGATGAGTGTTGGAAGTAGTTCCAAGGTTGATATGATCATCATCGCACACTCCCTATACTTTCGGGATTAGTGTTAAACCTAAATAAATGTTATTTGGCGTTTGCGTTGAGCATGAATATGATTTGATCGTGTTTATTGCAATACAGTTATTCATTTAAAATCAGAGAATAATTGTTGTTCTGTTAATATGAATAAAACCTTCAATGGTCATACACCCAATGAAAATAGTTTGTTGGATCTGGATCGTAGTGATACACATATTCATAATATTGAGGCCAAAAGATGCAAAGTTAATAATGATAGTGCAACTTATTTGTGGCATCGCCGTTTGGGTCATATCGGTGTAAAGCGCATGAAGAAACTCCATAAAGATGGATTTTGGAATCACTTGGTTATGAATCATTTGATGCTTGCGAACCGTGCCTTTTGGGCAAGATGACTAAAACTCCGTTCTTGAACAATGGAACGAGCTCTTGACTTATTGGAAATAATACATACCGATGTATGCAGACCAATGAGTATGAAGGCTCGTGGCAAGTATCGTTATTTTCGACCTTCACAAGATGATTTGAGCAGATATGGGTATATCTACTTGATGAAACATAAGTCTGAAATAGTTGAAAGGTTCAAAGAATTTCAGAGTGAAGTGGAAAAATCATCGTAACAAGAAAATAAAGTTTCGCGATCTGATCGCGGAGACGAATATTTGAGTTACGAGATTGGTCTTCAATTAAAACAAAGTGGAATAGTTTCACAGCTCACGCCACCTGGAACACCACAACGTTATGGTGTGTCCGAACATCGTAACTGCACTTTATTGGATATGGTGCGATCTATGATGTCTCTTACTGATTTATCAATATTGTTTTGGGGTTATGCATTAGAGACAGTTGCATTCACGTTAAAAGGGCACCATCTAAATCCGTTGAGACGACACCATATGAACTGTGGTTTAGCAAGAAACCCAAGTTGTCGTTTCTTAAAGTTTGGGGCTGCGATGCTTATGTGAAAAAGTTTCATCTTGATAAGCTCGAACCCAAATCGGAGAAGTGCGTCTTCATAGAATACCCAAAGGAAATTGTTGGGTACACCTTCTATCACAGATCCGAAGGCAAGATATTCGTTGCTAAGAATGGATCCTTTCTAGAGAAGGAGTTTCTCTTGAAAGAAGTGAGTGGGAGGAAAGTAGAACTTGATGAGGTAACTGTACCTGTTCCCTTATTGGAAAGTAGATCATCACAGAAATCATTTCCTGTGACAAATACACCAATTAGTGAGGAAGCTAATGATATTGATCATGAAACTTCAGATCAAGTTACTCTGAGAACCTCGTGAGGTCTTCCGAGTAAGATCCGCACTGTAGTGGTGTAGTAATCATGTTCTAGAAGTCATGTTACTAGACCATGATGAACCTACGAACTATGAGGAAGCGATGATGAGCCCAGATTCCGCGAAATGGCTCGAGGCCATAAAATCTGAGATATGATCCATGTATGAGAACAAAGTATGGACTTTGATTGACTTGCTCGATGATCAGCAAGCCATGTTAAATAAATGGATCTTCAAGAGGAAGACGGACACTGATAGTAGTATTACTATCTACCAAGCTCGACTTGTTGCGAAAGGTTTTCAACAAGTTCAAGGTGTTGAATACGATAAGATTTTCTCACTCATATCGATGCTTAAGTCTGTCTGAATCATGTTAGCAATTGCCACATTTTATGAAATCTGGCAAATGGATGTCAAAACTGCATTCCTTAATGGATTTATTAAAGAAGAGTTGTATATGATGCAACCAGAAGGTTTTGTCAATCCTAAAGGTGCTAACAAAATGTGCAAGCTCCAGCGATCCATCTATGGACTGGTGCAAGCATCTCGGAGTTGGAATATACGCTTTGATAAGTTGATCAAAGCATATAGTTTTATATGGACTTACGATGAAGCTGTATTTACAATAAAGTGAGTGGGAGCACCACAGCCTTTCCGATTAGTATATGTGAGTGACATATTGTTGATCGAAATGATGTAGAATTTTTCGCAAAGCATAAAGGAGTGTTTTAAAGGAGTTCTTTAAAAGAAAAGACCTCGAGAAAAGCTACTTACATATTGAGCATCAAGATCTATTGAGATAGATCAAGATGCTTGATAAGTTTTTCAATGAGTACATACCTTGGCAAGATTTTGAAATAGTTCAAAATGGAACAGTCAAAGAAAGAGTTCTTGCTTGTATTGCAAAGGTATGAAATTGAGTAAGACTCAAATCCCGACCACAGCAGAAAATAGAAAGAGAATGAAAAGTCATTCCCTATTCCTCAGTCATAGGTTCTATAAAGTATGATATGCTATGTACCAGACCTATTGTATACCTTGCTCTAAATTTGGCAAGGGAGTACAATAGTGATCTAGGAGTAGATCACTGGACATTGGTCAAGAATATCCTTAGTAAGGACTAAGGAGATGTTTCTCGATTATGGAGGTGATAAAAGAGTTTGTTGTAAAAGTTACATCAGTGCAAACTTTTACACTAATCCAGATGACTCTAAATCTCAACCTAGATACATATTGAAAGTGGGAGCAATTAGCTAGAGTAGCTCCGTGCAGAGCATTGTTGACATAAAATATTTGCAAAATACATACGGCTCTGAATATGACAGACCCCTTGACTAAGCTTCTCTCACGAGCAAAACATGATCACACCTTAGTACTCTTTGGGTGTTAATCACATAGCGATGTGAACTAGATTATTGACTCTAGTAAACCCTTTGGGTGTTGGTCACATGAGGATGTGAATTATGGGTGTTAAACATATACAGATATGAATATTGGTGTTAAATCACATGACGATGTGAACTAGATTATTGACTCTAGTGCAAGTGGGAGACTGAAGGAAATATGCCCTAGAGGCAATAATAAAGTTATTATTTATTTCCTCATATCATGATAAATGTTTATTATTCATGCTAGAATTGTATTAACCGGAAACATGATACATGTGTGAATACATAGACAAAACTATAGTCACTAGTATGCCTCTACTTGACTAGCTCATTAATCAAAGATGGTTATGTTTCCTGACCATAGACATGTGTTGTCATTTGATTAGTGGGATCACATGATTAGAAGAATGATGTGATTGACATGACCCATTCTGTTAGCCTAGCACTTGATCGTTTAGTATACTGCTATTGCTTTCTTCATGACTTATACAAAGTTCCTGCAACTATGAGATTGTGCAACTCCCGTGTACCGGAAGAACACTTTGTGTGCTACCAAATGTCACAACGTAACTGGGTAATTATAAAGGTGCTCTCTGGTGTTTCGAAGGTACATGTTGAGTTGGCATAATTCGAGATTAGGATTTGTCACTCCGATTGTCGGAGAGGTATCTCTGGGCCCTCTCGGTAATACTCATCACCTAAGCCTTGCAAGCATGTAACTAATGAGTTAGTTATGAGATGATGTATTACGGAACAAGTAAAGAGACTTGCTGGTAACGAGATTGAACTAGGTATTGGATACCGACGATCGAATCTCGGGCAAGTAACATACCGATGACAAAGGGAACAGCGTATGTTGTTATGCGGTTTGACTGATAAAGATCTTCGTAGAATATGTAGGAGCCAATATGGGCATCCAGGTCCCGCTATTGGTTATTGACCACGAATAGTTCTAGGTCATGTCTACATAGTTCTCGAACCCGTAGGGTCCGCACGCTTAAGGTTTCAATGACAGTTATATTATGAGTTTATGAGTTTTGATGTACCGAAGGAGTTCGGAGTCCCGGATGAGATCGGGGACATGACGAGGAGTCTCTAAATGGTCGAGACATAAAGATTGATATATTGGACGGATATATTTGGACACCGGAAAGGTTCCGGAGAAGTTTGGAGCTCCGGGAGGTTACCGGAACCCCCCGGGAGGTATATGGGCCTTATTGGGCCCATGTAGGAGGAAGAGAGAAGGAACAAGGGAGTGGGGCGCGCCCCCCCAAGCCCAATCCGAATTGGGGAGGGGGGCCGGCCCCCCCCCTTTCCTTTCTCCTTCCCCCTCTCTTCCTTCTTACAACTAGTACTACTTCCTAATACTAGTACTCCTTCCTTCCCCCTCCAAATAAGATAAGGAAAAGAGAGGGAAACCTACTTGGAGTAGGTTTCCCCCTCCTCATGGCGCGCCCCCCTAGGGCCGGCCACCTCCTCCCTCCCTCCTTTATATACGGGGGTAGGGGGCACCCTAGAACACACAAGTTGATCATTGATCGTTCCTTAGCCGTGTGCAGTGCCCCCCTCCACGATATTACACCTCGGTCATATTGTAGCGGTGCTTAGGCGAAGCCCTGTGATAGGAGAACATCAAGATAGTCACCACACCGTCGTGCTGACGGAACTCCCCCTCGGAGCCTCTACTGGATTGGAGATCGAGGGTGCGTCATCGAGCTGTACGTGTGTCAAGAACTCGGAGGTGCCGGAGTAACGGTGCTTGGATCGGTTGAACAGGGAAGACGTACGACTACTTCCTCTACGTTGCATCAACGCTTCCGCTTCGGTCTACGAGGGTACGTAGACAACACTCTCCCCTCGTTGCTGTATCATCACCATGATCTTGCGTGTGCGTAGGAAATTTTTTGAAATTACTACGTTCCCCAACACCTTCCTCCACCGCGCCCACCCCAGCGAGTCCCGCCGCGCCACGGCTCCACCATCCCCGACCTTCTACCCCTTCCAACCCCGCGCCGCTGGATCCCCGCCCCACCACGCCCCGCGCCTCCCCGACTGCCTCCCTCCTCCACGCCCCGACCCGCCGCTGGACCGGACTCGAGCCGCCCCGCCGCCTCCCTCCTCCTGGTTCCCCTCGCCGGCGCGCCTCGGTGGTCGCCGGATCCAGGCACCTCCATCTTCCAGAGTGCTGCCCGGCGCTAGATCGGCATTTGTAGCATCCCAGCATCCACCGTCGGTGAAGGAAATATGCCCTAGAGGCACAATAAAGTTATTATTTATTTCCTTATATCATGATAAATGTTTATTATTCATGCTAGAATTGTATTAACCGGAAACATAATACATGTGTGAATATATAGACAAACAGAGTGTCACTACTATGCCTCTACTTGACTAGCTTGTTAATCAAAGATGGTTATGTTTCCTAACCATGGACAAAGAGTTGTTATTTGATTAACAAGGTCACATCATTAGTTGAATGATCTGATTGACATGACCCATTCCGTTAGCTTAGCACCCGATCGTTTAGTATGTTGCTATTGCTTCCTTCATGACTTATACATGTTCCTATGACTATGAGATTATGCAACTCCCATTTACCGGAGGAACACTTTGTGTGCTACCAAACGTCACAATGTAACTGGGTGATTATAAAGGTGCTCTACAGGTGTCTCCAAAGGTACTTGTTGGGTTGGCGTATTTTGAGATTAGGATTTGTCACTCCGAATGTCGGAGAGGTATCTCTGGGCCCTCTCGGTAATGCACATCACTTAAGCCTTGCAAGCATTGCAACTAATGAGTTAGTTGTGAGATGATGTATTACGGAACGAGTAAAGAGACTTGCCGGTAACGAGATTGAACTAGGTATTGGATACCGACGATCGAATCTCGGGCAAGTAACATACCGATGACAAAGGAACAACGATGTTGTTATGCGGATCGACCGATAAAGATCTTCAGAGAATATGTAGGAGCCAATATGGGCATCCAGGTCCCGCTATTGGTTATTGACCGGAGACGTGTCTCGGTCATGTCTACATTGTTCTCGAACCGTAGGGTCCGCACGCTTAAGGTTACGATGACAGTTTTATTATGAGTTTATGAGTTTTGATGTACCGAAAGAGTTCGGAGTCCCGGATGAGATCAGGGACATGACGAGGAGTCTCGAAATGGTCGAGACGTAAAGATTGATATATTGGACGACTATATTCAGAGTTCGGAAAGGTTCCGAGTGATTCGGGTATTTTTCAGAGTACCGGAGAGTTACGGGAATTCGTATTGGGCCTCATTGGGCCATACGGGAAAAGGAGAGAAAGGGCCAAAAGGTGGCGCGCCCCCCTTGCTCTAGTCCGAATTGACTAGGGGGGGGCGCCTTCCTTCCTTCTCCTTCTCTCCCTTTCCTTCTCTCCTACTCCTACTACATGGAAGGGTTCCTAGTTGGGCTAGGAAAAGGGGAATCCTACTCCCGGTCGGAGTAGGACTCCCATAGGGCGCGCCATAGAGAGGGCCGGCCCTCCCCCTCCTCCACTCCTTTATATACGGGGGTAGGGGCACCCCATGGACACACAAGTTGATCATCGTGATCGTTCCTTAGCCGTGTGCGGTGCCCCCCTCCACGATATTACACCACGGTCATATTATAGCGGTGCTTAGGCGAAGCCCTGCGACAGTTGAATATCAAGATCGTCACCACGCCGTCGTGCTGATGGAACTCCTCCCCGAAGCTTTGCTGGATCGGAGCCCGGGGTGCGTCATCGAGCTGTACGTGTGTCAAGAACTCGGAGGTGCCGGAGTAACGGTGCTTGGATCGGTTGGACCGGGAAGACGTACGACTACTTCCTCTACGCGTCAACGCCCGCTTGGTCTCACGAGGGTACATAGACAACACTCTCCCCTCTCGTTGCTATGCATCACCATGATCTTGCGTGTGCGTAGGAAAATTTTTGAAATTACTACGTTCCCCAACAGTGGCATCCGAGCCTAGGTTTTTATGTTTTGATGTTATATGCACGAGTAGAACACAAGTGAGTTGTGGGCGATATAAGTCATACTGCTTACCAGCATGTCATACTTTGGTTGGCGGTATTGTTGGATGAAGCGGCCCGGACCGACATTATGCGACGCTTACGCGAGACTGGTTTTACCGCCGTGCTTTGCACACGGTGACTAGCGGTGTCAGTTTCTCCAACTTTAGTTGAACCGAGTGTGGCTACGCCCGGTCCTTGCGAAGGTTAAAACAGCATCAACTTGACAAACTATCGTTGTGGTTTTGATGCGTAGGTGAGATTGGTTCTTGTTTAAGCCCGTAGCAGCCACGTAAAATTTGCAACAACAAAGTAGAGGACGTCTAACTTGTTTTTGCAGGGCATGTTGTGATGTGATATGGTCAAGACGTGATAAGATATAAGTTGTTGTATGAAATGATCATGTTTTGTTGAAGTTATCGGCAACTGGCAGAAGCCCTATGGATGTCTCTTTGTTGCATAAGATGCAAGTGCCAAATAATTGCTTTACTTTATCGCTATACGATAGCAATAGTTGCAAGAGCAATAGTTGGTGAGACAACCATGTGATGACACATTGATATAGATCAAGATGATGAAGATCATGGTGTCGTGCGGTGACGATAGAGATCATGACGATACTTTGGAGATGGAGATCAAAGGCACAAGATGATCATGGCCATATCATGTCACATATTTTGATTGCATATGATGTTTATCTATTATACATCTTATTCTTGCTTTGATTGACGGTAGCATTTTAAGATGATCTCTCACTAAATTATCAAGAAGTGTTCTCCCGAGTATGCACCGCTGCCAAAGTTCGTCGTGCCCGCACACCACGTGATGATCGGGTGTGATAAGCTCTCGTCCATCTACAACGGGTGCAAGCCAGTTTTGCACACGCGAATACTCAAAGTTAAACTTGACGAGCCTAGCATATGCAGATATGGCCTCGAGCACGGAGACCGAAAGGTCGAGCGTGAATCATATAGTAGATATGATCAACATAGTGATGTTCACCATTGAAAACTACTCCATCTCACGTGATGATCGGTTATGGTTTAGTTGATTTGGATCACGTGATCACTTAGATGACTAGAGAGATGTCTGTCTAAGTGGGAGTTCTTAAATAATATGATTAATTGAACTTAAATTTATCATGAACTTAGTCCTGGTAGTATTTTGCAAATTATGTTGTAAGATCAATAGCTTGCGTTGTTGCTTTCATATGTTTATTTTGATATGTTCCTAGAGAAAATGTATTGAAAGATGTTAGTAGCAATGATGCGGATTGGATCCGTGATCCGAGGTTTATCCTCATTCTTTGCACGTAAGAATTATGTCCTTGATGCACCGCTAGGTGACAGACCTATTGCAGGAGCGGATCATGCACGTTATGAACGTTTGGCTAGCTCAATATGATGACTACTTGATAGTTTTGTGCACCATGCTTTATGGCTTAGAATCGGGACTTCAAAGATGTTTTGAACATCATGGACCATATGAGATGTTCCAGAGTTGAAGTTAATATTTCAAGCAAATACCGAGTTGAGAGATATGAAGTCTTCAACAAGTTCTATAGCTAAAAGATGGAGGAGAATCGCTCAACTAGTGAGCATGTGCTCAGATTGTGCAGGTACTTCAATCGCTTGAATCAAGTGGGAGTTAATCTTCGAGATAAGATAGTGATTGATGAATTCTCTAGTCACCATCACCAAGTTAGTAGAACTTCGTGATGAACTATAGTATGCAAGGGATGATGAAAATGATTCCGAGTTTTTCATAATGATGAAATCGTTGAAGGTAGAAATCAAGAAAGAACATCAAGTGTTGATGGTTAACAAGACCACTAGTTTCAAGAAAAGAGCAAAGGGATAGAAGGGAACTTCAAGAAGAACGGCAAACAAGTTGTTGCTCAAGTGAAGAAGCCCAAGTCTGGACCTAAGCACGAGACTAAGTGCTTCTACCGCAAAGGGACTGGTCCTCGAAGCGAACTACCCCAAGTATTTGGCGGATAAGAAGGATGGCAAAGTGAACAAAGGTATATTTGATATACAAGTTATTGATGTGTACTTTACTAGTGTTTATAGCAACACCTCGGTATTTGGTACTGGTTCAGTTGCTAAGAGTAGTAACTCAAACGGAGTTGCGAATAAATGTAAACTAGTTAAGGGTGAAGTGACAATGTGTGTTGAAAGTAGTTTCAAGATTGATATGATCATCATCGCACACTCCCTATACTTTCGGGATTAGTGTTGAACCTAAATAAATGTTATTTGGCATTTGCATTAAGCATGAATATGATTGGATCATGTTTATTGCAATACGGTTATTCATTTAAAATCAGAGAATAATTGTTGTTCTGTTTACATGAATAAAACCTTCAATGGTCATACACCCAATGAAAATAGTTTGTTGGATCTCGATCGTAGTGATACACATATTCATAATATTGAGGCCAAAAGATGCAAAGTTAATAATGATAGTGCAACTTATTTGTGGCATCTTGCCGTTAAGGTCATATCGGTGTAAAGCGCATGAAGAAACTCCATAAAGATGGATTTTCGGAATCACTTGGTTATGAATCATTTGATGCTTGTGAACCGTGCCTTTTGGGCAAGATGACTAAAACTCTGTTCTTCGGAACAATGGAACGAGGTACCAACTTATTGGAAATAATACATACTGATGTATGCAGACCAATGAGTATGAAGGCTCGTGGAGGTATCGTTATTTCCTGACCTTCACAAGATGATTTGAGCAGATATGGGTATATCTTCTTGATGAAACATAAGTCTGAAATAGTTGAAAGGTTCAAAGAATTTCAGAGTGAAGTGGAAAATCATCGTAACAAGAAAATAAAGTTTCTGCGATCTGATCATGGAGAGGAATATTTGAGTTACGAGTTTGGTCTTCAATTAAAACATTAGTTTCACAGCTCACGCCACCTGGAACACCACAACGTTATGGTGTGTCCGAACATCATAACCGTACTTTATTGGATAAAGTACAATCTATGATGTTTCTTACCGATTTACCAATATCGTTTTGGGATCATGCATTGGAGACAGCTGCATTCACGTTAAATAGGGCACCATCTAAATCCGTTGAGACGACACTATATGAACTGTGGTTTAGCAAGAAACCAAAGTTGTCGTTTCTTAAAGATTGGGGCTGTGATGCTTATGTGAAAAAGTTTCATCCTGATAAGCTCAAACCCAAATCAGAGAAGTGCGTCTTCATAGAATACCCAAAGGAAATTGTTGGGTACACCTTCTATCACAGATCCGAAGGCAAAACATTCGTTACTAATAAATGGATCCTTTCTAGAGAAGGAGTTTCTCTCGAAAGAAGTGAGTGGGAGGAAAGTAGAACTTGATGAGGTAATTGTACCTTTCTCCTTATTAGAAAGTAGTTCATCACAGAAATCTGTTCCTGTGACTACTACACCAATTAGTGAGGAAGCTAATGATGATGATCATGTAACTTCAGATCAAGTTACTACCGAATCTCGTAGGTAAACCAGAGTGAGATCTGCACCAAAGTGGTACGGTAATCCTATTCTGGTAGTCATGTTACTAGACCATGATGAACCTACGAACTATGAGGAAGCGATGATGAGCCCAGATTCCGCGAAATGGCTTGAGGCCATGAAATCTGAGATGAGATCCATGTATGAGAACAAAGTGTGGACTTTGGTGGAGTTGCCCGATGATCGGCAAGCCATAGAAAATAAATGGATCTTCAAGAGGAAGACGAACGCTGATAGTAGTGTTACTATCTACAAAGCTAGACTTGTCGAAAAAGGTTTTTGACAAAGTTCAAGATGTTGAATACAATGAGATTTTCTCACTCGTATCAATGCTTAAAAGTCTGTCCGAATCATGTTAGCAATTGCCGCATTTTATGAAATCTGGCAAATGGATAAACAAAACTACATTCCTTAATGGAGTTATTAAAGAAGAGTTGTATGTGATGCAACCAGGAGGTTTTGTCGATCCTAAATGTGTTAACAAAATGTGCATCTATGGACTGGTGCAAGCATCTCGAGTTGGAATATACGCTTTGATAAGTTGATCAAAGCATATAGTTTATCAGACTTGCGGTGAAGCCTGTATTTACTAGAAAGTGAGTAGGAGCACTACAACATTTCGATAAGTATATGTGAATGACATATTGTAGATCGAAATAATGTAGAATTATTACGCAAAGCATAAAGGAGTGTTTGAAAGGAGTTTTTCAAAGAAAGACCTCGGTGAAGCTGCTTACATATTGAGCATCAAGATCTATAGAGATAGATCAAGAGGCTTGATAAGTTTTTTCAATGAGTACATACCTTGACAAGATTTTGAAGTAGTTCAAAATGGAGCAGTCAAAGAAAGAGTTCTTGCCTGTGTTACAAGGTGTGAAATTGAGTAAGACTCAAAACCCGATCACGGCAGAAGATAGAAAGAGAATGAAAGTCATTCCCTATGCCTTGGCCATAGGTTCTATAAAGTATGCCATGTTGTGTACCAGATCTATTGTATACCCTGCCTTTGAGTTTGGCAAGGAATACAATAGTGATCTAGGAGTAGATCATTGGACAGTAGTCAAAATTATCCTTAGTGGAATAAGGATATGTTTCTCGATTATGGAAGTGACAAAAGGTTCGCCGTAAAGTGTTACGCCGATGCAAGTTTTGACACCGATCCGATGACTCTAAGTCTCGATCTAGATACATATTGAAAGTGGGAGCAATTAGCTAGAGTAGCTCCGCAAGAGCATTGTAGACATAGAAAATTGCAAAATACATAACGGATCTGAATGTGAAAGAACCGTTGACTAAGATTCTCTCACAAGCAAAACATGATCACACCTTAGTAATCTTTGGGTGTTAATCACATAGCGATGTGAACTAGATTACTGAATCTAGTAAACCCTTTGGATGTTGGTCACATGGCGATGTGAACTATGGGTGTTAATCACATGATGATGTGAACTATCGATGTGAATCACATGGTGATGTGATCTAGATTATTGACTCTAGTGCAAGTGGGAGATGAAGGAAATATGCCCTAGAGGCAATAATAAAGTTATTATTTATTTCCTTATATCATGATAAATGTTTATTATTCATGCTAGAATTGTATTAACGGAAACATAATACATGTGTGAATATATAGACAAACAGAGTGTCACTAGTATGCCTCTACTTGACTAGCTTGTTAATCAAAGATGGTTATGTTTCCTAACCATGGACAAAGAGATGTTATTTGATTAACAAGGTCACATCATTAGTTGAATGATCTGATTGACATGACCCATTCCGTTAGCTTAGCACCCGATCGTTTAGTATGTTGCTATTGCTTCCTTCATGACTTATACATGTTCCTATGACTATGAGATTATGCAACTCCCATTTACGGAGGAACACTTTGTGTGCTACCAAACGTCACAACGAATCGGGTGATTATAAAGGTGCTCTACAGGTGTCTCCAAAGGTACTTGTTGGGTTGGCGTATTTCGAGATTAGGATTTGTCACTCCAAATGTCGGAGAGGTATCTCTGGGCCCTCTCGGTAATGCACATCATTTAAGCCTTGCAAGCATTGCAACTAATGAGTTAGTTGTGAGATGATGTATTACGGAACGAGTAAAGAGACTTGCCGGTAACGATATTGAACTAGGTATTGGATACCGACGATCGAATCTCGGGAAAGTAACATACCGATGACAAAGGGAACAACGTATGTTGTTATGCGGTCTGACCGATAAAGATCTTCGTAGAATATGTAGGAGGCAATATGGGCATCCAGGTCCCGCTATTGGTTATTGACCGGAGACGTGTCTCGGTCATGTCTACATTGTTCTCGAACCGTAGGGTCCGCACGCTTAAGGTTACGATGACAGTTTTATTATGTGTTTATGAGTTTTGATGTACCGAAAGAGTTCGGAGTCCCGGATGAGATCAGGGACATGATGAGGAGTCTCAAAATGGTCGAGACGTAAAGATCGATATATTGGACGACTATATTCGGAGTTCGGAAAGGTTCCGAGTGATTCGGGTATTTTTCAGAGTACCGGAGAGTTACGGGAATTCGTATTGGGCCTCATTGGGCCATACGGGAAAAGGAGAGAAGGGCCAAAAGGTGGCGCGCCTCCCTTGCTCTAGTCCGAATTGGACTAGGGAAGGGGCGCCTTCCTTCCTTCTCCTCTCTCTTCCCTTCCTTCTCTCCTACTCCTACTACATGGAAGGGTTCCTAGTTCGACTAGGAAAAGGGGAATCCTACTCCCGGTCGGAGTAGGACTCCCCTAGGGCGCGCCATAGAGAGGGCCGGCCCTCCCCCTCCTCCACTCCTTTATATATGAGGGTAGGGGCACCCCATGGACACACAAGTTGATCATCGTGATCGTTCCTTAGCCGTGTGCGGTGCCCCCCTCCACGATATTACACCACGGTCATATTATAGCGGTGCTTAGGCGAAGCCCTGCGACAGTTGAATATCAAGATCGTCACCACGCCGTCGTCTTGTCGACGGAACTCCTCCCAAGCTTTGCTGGATCGGAGCCCGGGGTGCGTCATCGAGCTGTATGTGTGTCAAGAACTCGGAGGTGCCGGAGTAACGGTGCTTGGATCGGTTGGACCGGGAAGACGTACGACTACTTCCTCTACGTTGCGTCAACGCTTCGCTTGGTCTCACGAGGGTGCGAGACAACACTCTCCCCTCTCGTTGCTATGCATCACCATGATCTTGCGTGTGCGTAGGAAATTTTTTGAAATTACTACATTCCCCAACAGTCGGCGCCGCCCCCCTCCAGCCTTTCCCCATGGTGCCCACCCTCCCGACCGGCCAGTGCTATGCTGGATGGCCGGCGACGCCCTCCCTTCCCTCCTGACCGGCCGGCGCCGCGCTGGATTGACGGATCCCGCGCTGCTATGGCTGGCGACGCCCTCCTTTCCCTCCCTCCCCTTGTCTCCCCTACCCAGCGACAAGCTTGACGGCGGCCTCCCCAACTACCTCGTCACCAGCCAAGGCTCACCACAGTGCACGACCGACGGATCTGGGGGATTAGTCGCTCCCTCACGCTCATCCCCTCCTTACCCGGCGACGAGGAGTCTTCTCTGACCTCCGCCAACATCCACGGCCACCGCGCCACCCCTCCCTTCTAATCCCTCCCTCCTAGACCGTCTGCCCTTTTCCTGTCATCGACCTTGAGGTCAATGGTGAGGCCGTGACTACCACTGGTCGGCAAACGGCGAGATTCCACCCCGGAACACTGTACTAGGGTTCTGTGCGTGCCACAATTTTTTGATGGGCGCACGGGCAGTGCATTCCGGCGGCGAGGGGTGGGCATCTCCTCTCACGCAGTTTTGTAGCATCAGCCGTCGACCATCTCCCTCCCCCTCGATGAACTGCATCACCGCTGGTGTCGATGCTAAGCAGTTTGTTCCGTTTGTTGCTGCTGAACCTCGCCGAGGGAGAACAGAAGCAAACTGAAGTTCATCTTTGTAAAATGGCTCCATTTTTTGTTGGATTTTGGCTGGAGATTTGATGCCTCGTGTGGTCCAATTGCAGTGCGCATCGCCGGTGAGGCTGCAGCTCGCGCAGTGGAGTTCAGCGCGGCGTGCGGTTTCCATGTGCATTTTTATTGTTGTGTCCGTGGGGATGTATGCATGTTCATGCATGTCCTGACCTGCTGAGCTGCAGGTCCGCCACCTAGGTAAGAGCTCATCTCTCTACAAGATCGAATCGGCAAGCACAAAACAAAATGGAAAAGTTCATAGAAGCCGCGTTCGTGCACTGCAGGTGTTTGACCACCGAGACACTCGAGCAGCTTCATTGCAGTGCTCTTTGGCGAGCGGTTCGGCCCGCACGTTCCCGTGCAGTGCGGCCTGTGTGTTCGTGCAGTGCGGAAACATCGGTGTTGTATGTCGGCGGCAAGAGACAAGTATAGTGCACTAGGGGTGGAAGGCGTCATACTTTTATTAGTTCGTTATAAGTGAAAAAATGCGGCTCAGTTTGTCCAGGCACAGAGATTTTTATTTTATTTTATTAGAGGTTCGCACCTCTGTCCTATGCAGTTCTTTTTGTTTTGAAGAAAATAGCATTCAAAGAAATATGCAGCTCCTGAACAAAAATAACATTGCAAGAAGTTCAGCCCTTCTATTTCTACCTTGAGGTTCACTTTCTTCAACCAAAACAAATGCAGTTCTCTAGACTCGATCATGCAGTCCTTATGTAATTTTAAAAAGTTAGAAAAAAGCAAAAAATCATGCAATTCATTTAACTCGTGTTACGATTCACTTTCCCCCTGATGTGGTTCACTTGCCTCGTCACTCTCTGTGGTCCAAAAGATGAAGCTCACTAGCTCTCACCATGCAGCTCGGATGCATTTATAAAAAAGGTTAAAAAAAAGGACAAAAAATGATATGGTTCAACGTTTCGCTTAGACTTGTGTTGCGTTTCACTTTTTCTCTCGATGTGGTTCACTTGGCCTTATCTTTGCGTCCACTCTCGTTCATAAAAAAGAACTTATTCATAAAAATAAAATAGAAAAAAGAGTACAAGAACCATGCAGCTCGCTTGCCCATCCGATGCGTTGCGGTTTTCATTCTGAAGCAGTGCGGTCGGCTGTATGATGTTGTTTATCCCGTAAGTGTAAAAAATGTTACGAAAGCGAAAAAAAGTAATGTGGTTCACTTTTTGGTACTGTTGTGGTTCATTTACACCCGATGTGAAGTGCACTCTACTTTCCCGTTCTTGAAAAAAAAATCACGTTTGAATAAAAGAAACCATGCAGTTCTCTTACCCGTGTGATGCAGTGCATTTTTTCGTCCGTTGCAGTGCGGTTTTCAGTCGGATGAAGTACCCACGTCGATTTGGGTGTCGCGAAAAACAGAGTGTCCGCTTTTCGGTAAAATCGAAACTGCTCTTAAACCGTAAGGAATTAGAGAGAGTGTTCTACATGAAAGAGTTGCGTCTCGTCGATATCTTTCCAACGGCGTATCGTTTGAATCATTCCGACCAGCGGTTTGCAAAAATTTCACGAAAAAATAGCCGCTGCCACTCGTCATTTGCCACACGATTTTCAAAATTAACTTAAAACCGTAAGGAATCTCAAAACCATTCCTACATATGAAAGTTGCGCCTCGTTCGTAGCTTTCCAACGGCGTATCACACGCCTCGTTTTGACAAACGGTTCAAAAACTAGAGCGAAAACAGTACCGAAAATTTAAAAAAATTTGAAAAACAGAATTCCGCGATTTAGTAAATTTGAAACTGCTCTTAAACCGTAATGAATTAGAGAAAGATTTATATATGTAAAAGATGGGCCTCGACGATATCTATCCAACGGCGTATCATTTGCTTCATTCCGACAAGCGGTTTAGAAAACAACGCGAAAAAACGCTCGCTGCCACTCGTCATCCACCGCACTATTTTCAAAACTGCTCTTAAACCGTGTGGAATCTCGAAAAGTGTTCAACACGTCGAAGTTGCGCCTAATCCATAGCTTTTCAATGGTGTATTACACGCCTCATTCCGATAAACGGTTAAAAAATTAGAGCAAAAACAGTACCGAAAAGACATCGCGTGCAATTTTTTTCGACACGAAGTTCACTAGTCTCTATTGCAGTGCTCGTCGTCAAAATAATGCAGTGCGCTTCTGTTGAGCGTGCAGTGCCGAAGTGGTGTGCAGAATAGTTATATAGGTAGAGATAGAGATAGAGATAGAGAGGTAGAGATTTGGACCAGGGGAAGGTCTCACGAAAAACAGCACAAGTCACAACAGACGCGGTCCAGAACTGTCAAATTCGAGATTTTACCTGTGCAGACCATAGAGTTTAATTAGCTCTTAAACCTCTCAGTGGAGGAACAGATGTGGAGCGTTACTTGAGATATATCTATTCAAGAAGAGGAGGATTTTTGCAAGAAAAATAATGAGAGGAGGAGCTCAGTATTAAACGGTGCCTGTTTTTAATACTGAGCTCTTCCTCTCATTTGTGGTTGAAAAGTATGCGAGTGTTACTTTAACAACCTTATATTTGTGTTGAGGATGGGGGAGTTTCCATTTTACAGTATGCTGGCGACACTATCCTTTTTATGGAACATGACATTGCAAAAGCTCGAAATATGAAACTAATATTATGTCTCTTCGAACAATTGTCGGGATTAAAAATCAACTTTCACAAGAGTGAATTGTTCTGCTTTGGTAAGGCCAAAGAGGAGCAAGACACATATAGACAATTGTTTAGTTGTGAATAAGGTTCTTTGCTCTTCAGTTATTTGGTTATACCGATTCATCACCGCACGTTTTCTAATAAAGAATGGAAGTGCATCGAAGATCGAATTGAAAGAAAGCTTAGCTGCTGGAAGAGCAAGCTAATGTCGTATGGAGGTTGGCTAGTGCTTATTAACTCAGTACTTACTAGTATGCCGATATTCCTGTTATCTTTCTTTGAGGTTCCGAAGGGGGTGCGGAAGAGACTAGATTTCTTTCGATCTTGATTCTTCTGGCAGTCAGATGACACTAAGAAGAAATATCGCCTCGCATGATGGAATATAATATGCCGACCAAAGGACCAGGGTGGTCTCGGCATTGAAAACCTGAAAATTAAGAATAAATGTCTTATGAGTAAATGGTTTTATAGGTTATCAGCAGAGACAGATGGTATATGGGCACATATATTACGCAACAAGTATCTACAATCGAAAACGCTAGCCCAGGTCACCGCGAGACGAACTGATTTTCCATTCTGGAAGGGGCTTATGAGAACGAAATATTTGTTCTTTCGTAGGGTCAAATTCTTGGTTGGAAATGGGACGTCAACAAGATTTTTGGGAGGATACATGGTTAGGGGAGACGCCACTAGCCATTCAGTACCCCACCCTATATAATATTGTGCATGTTGGGGAACGTAGTAATTTCAAAAAATTTCCTACGCACACGCAAGATCATGGTGATGTATAGCAACGAGAGGGGAGAGTGTTGTCTACGCCCTCGAGACCAAGCGAAGCGATCACAACGTAGAGGAAGTAGTCGACGTTCTCCTCGCGATCCGACCGATCCGGCGCCGTTACTCGACGCCCCGAGTTCTTGACACACGACAGCTCGATGACGTCCCTCGAACTCCGATCCAGCCGAGTGTCGAGGAGAGTTCGTCAAGACGACGGCGTGGGACGATCTTGATGTTCTATCGGCGCAGAGCTTCGCTTAAGCTTGCGACGATATTACCGAGGTGGAATATGGTGGAGGGGGCACCGACACGGCTAAGGAACGATCCGTAGATCAAACTTGTGTGTTCTAGGGTGCCCCCTGCCCCAGATATAAAGGAGGGAGGGGAGGTGCAGCCGGCCCAGAGGGGGCGGGAGGAGTCCTACTCCCACCGAGTAGGACTCCCCCCCTTTCCTAGTTGGAGTAGGATTGGGGGAAGGGGAAGAGGAAAGGGGGGCGCCGCCTCCTTGTCCTATTCGGACTGGGGGGGGGGGCGGCCACCCCTGGCCGGCCCCTCCTCTTCTCCCTCGAGGCCCACTAAGGCCCATTTAGTTCCCGGGGGGTTCCGGTAACCTCCCGGTACTTCGGTAAATTCCCGTTTTCACCCGGAACCATTCCGAACTCCAAATATAGGCTTCCAATATATCAATCTTTATGTCTCGACCATTTCGAGACTCCTCGTCATGTCCGTGATCACATCCGGGACTCCGAACTTCTTCGGTACATCAAAATACATAAACTCATAATAACTGTCATCGAAACCTTAAGCGTGCGGACCCTACGGTTCGAGAACAATGTAGACATGACCGAGACACGTCTCCGGTCAATAACCAACAGCGGGACCTGGATGCCCATATTGGTTCCTACATATTCTACGAAGATCTTTATCGGTCAAACCGCATAACAACATACGTTGTTCCCTTTGTCATCGGTATGTTACTTGCCCGACATTCGATTGTCGGTATCCAATACCTAGTTCAATCTCGTTACCGGCAAGTCTCTTTACTCGTTCCGTAATACATCATCTCGCAACTAACTCATTAGTTGTAATGCTTGCAAGGCTTAAGTGATGTGCATTACCGAGAGGGCCCAGAGATACCTCTCCGACAATCGGAGTGACAAATCCTAATCTCGAAATACGCTAACCCAACATCTGCCTTTGGAGACACCTGTAGTACTCCTTTATAATCACACAGTTACGTTGTGACGTTTGGTAGTACCCAAAGTGTTCCTCTGGTAAACGGGAGTTGCATAATCTCATAGTTACAGGAACATGTATAAGTCATGGATAAAAGCAGTAGCAACATACTAAACGATCGTGTGCTAAGCTAATGGAATGGGTCATGTCAATCAGATCATTCAACTAATGATTGTTGGGGAACGTAGTAATTTCAAAAAATTTCCTACGCACACGCAAGATCATGGTGATGAATAGCAACGAGAAGGGAGAGTGTTGTCTACGTACCCTCGAGACCAAGCGAAGCGATCACAACGTAGAGGAAGTAGTCGACGCGTTCTCCTCGCGATCCGACCGATCCGGCGCCGTTACTCCGGCGCCCCGAGTTCTTGACACACGACAGCTCGATGACGTCCCTCGTACTCCGATCCAGCCGAGTGTCGAGGGAGAGTTTCACAAGACGACGGCGTGGTGACGATCTTGATGTTTCACGGCGCAGGGCTTCGCTAAGCAGCGACAGTATGACCGAGGTGGAATATGGTGGAGGGGGCACCGACACGGCTAAGGAACGATCCGTAGATCTAACTTGTGTGTTCTAGGGTGCCCCTGCCCCCGAGATATAAAGGAGCAAGGGGAGGGGCTGGCCGGCCAAGGGTGGCGCGCCAGGAGTCCTACTCCCTCAGGGAGTAGGATTCCCCAATCCTAGTTGGACTAGGATTCCGGAGGGAAAAAGAGAGAGGGGGGGCCCCTCTCCTAGTCCTAGTAGGACTAGGGAAGGGGGGCCGCGCCACCTAGGGCTGGCCCTTCTCCTTTCCACTAAGGCCCACTATGGCCCATTTACCTCCCGGGGTTCCGGTAACCTCCTGTACTCGATAAATTCTGTTTTACCGAACCATTCCAACTCCAAACATAGGCTTCCAATATATCAATCTTTATGTCTCGACCATTTCGAGACTCCTCGTCATGTCCGTGATCACATCCGGGACTCGAACTTCTTCGGTACATCAAAATACATAAACTCATAATAACCGCCATCGAAACCTTAAGCGTGCGGACCCTACGGTTCGAGAACAATGTAGACATGACCTAGAACTATTCACGGTCAATAACCAACAGCGGACCTGGATGCCCATATTGGTTCCTACATATTCTACGAAGATCTTTATCGGTCAGACCGCATAACAACATACGTTGTTCCTTTGTCATCGGTATGTTACTTGCCCGAGATTCGATCGTCGGTATCCAATACCTAGTTTAATCTCGTTACCGCAAGTCTCTTTACTCGTTCCGTAATACATCATCTCACAACGACTCATTAGTTGTAGTGCTTGCAAGGCTTCAGTGATGTGCATTACCGAGAGGGCCCAGAGATACCTCTCCGACAATCGGAGTGACAAAACCTAATCTCAAATACGCCAACCCAACATCCGCCTTTGGAGACACTGTAGTACTCCTTTATAATCACCCGATTCGTTGTGACGTTTGGTAGCACCAAAGTGTTCCTCCGTAAACGGAGTTGCATAATCTCATAGTTACAGGAACATGTATATGTCATGGATAAAAGCAGTAGCAACATACTAAACGATCGTGTGCTAAGCTAAGGAATGGGTCATGTCAATCGATCATTCTACTAATGATGTGACCTTGTTAATCAAATAACAACTCTTTGTTCATGGTTAGGAAACATAACCATCTTTGATTAACAAGCTAGTCTAGTAGAGGCATACTAGTGACATATTGTTTTGTCTATGCATTCACACATGTATCATGTTTCCGGTTAATACAATTCTAGCATGAATGATAAACTTTTATCATGAAATAAGGAAATAAATAATAACTTTATTATTGCCTCTAGGGCATATTTCCTTCAGTCTCCCACTTGCACTAGAGTCAATAATCTAGATTACATAGTAATGATTCTCACACCCATGGAGTCTTGGTGCTGATCATGTTTTGCTCGTGGAAGAGGCTTAGTCAATGGGTCTGCAACATTCAGATCCGTGTGTATCTTGCAAATCTCTATGTCTCCCACCTGGACTAAGTCCCGGATGGAATTGAAGCGTCTCTTGATGTGCTTGGTCCTCTTGTGAAATCTGGATTCCTTCGCTAAGGCAATTGCTCGAAGATTGTCACGAAGATTTTCATTGGACCCGATGCACTAGGTATGACACCTAGATCGGATATGAACTCCTTCATCCGCACTCCTTCATTAGCTGCTTCGAAGCTGCTATGTATTCCGCTTCACATGTAGATCCCGCCACGACGCTTTGTTTAGAACGCACCAACCGACAGCTCCTCCGCTTAGTGTAAATACGATCCGGTCTGCGATTTAGAATCGTCCGGATCAGTGTCAAAGCTTGCATCAACGTAACCGTTTATGATGAGCTCTTTGTCACCTCCATATACGAGAAACATATCCTTAGTCCTTTTCAGGTATTTCAGGATGTTCTTGACCGCTGTCCAGTGATCCACTCCTGGATTACTTTGGTACCTCCCTGCTAAACTTATAGCAAGGCACACATCAGGTCTGGTACACAGCATTGCATACATGATAGAGCCTATGGCTGAAGCATAGGAACATCTTTCATTTCTCTCTATCTTCTGCAGTGGTCGGGCATTGAGTCTTACTCAACTTCACACCTTGTAACACAGGCAAGAACCCTTTCTTTGCTTGATCCATTTTGAACTTCTTCAAAATTTTGTCAAGGTATGTGCTTTGTGAAAGTCCAATTAAGCGCCTTGATCTATCTCTATAGATCTTGATGCCCAATATGTAAGCAGCTTCACCGAGGTCTTTCATTGAAAAACTCTTATTCAAGTATCCCTTTATGCTATCCAGAATTCTATATCATTTCCGATCAGCAATATGTCATCCACATATAATATCGAAATGCTACAGAGCTCCCACTCACTTTCTTGTAAATACAGGCTTCTCCAAAAGTCTCAGAAACCCAAATGCTTTGATCACACTATCAAAGCGCTTATTCCAACTCCGAGATGCTTGCACCAGTCCATAGATGGATCGCTGGAGCTTGCACACTTTGTTAGCTCCTTTGGATCGATAAAACCTTCGTTGCATCATATACAACTCTTCTTCCGTAAATCCATTCAGAATGCAGTCTTTACATCCATTTGCCAAATTTCATAATCATAAAATGCGCAATCGCTAACATGATTCGGACGGACTTAAGCATCGCCACGGGTGAGAAGGTCTCATCGTAGTCAATCCCTTGAACTTGCCGAAAACCTTTTGCGACAAGTCGAGCTTTATAGACGATAACATTACCGTCGATGTCGGTCTTCTTCTTGAAGATCCACTTGTTTTCTATTGCTTGCCTACCCTCGGGCAAGTCAACCAAAGTCCACACTTTGTTTTCATACATGGATCCCATCTCAGATTTCATGGCTTCAAGCCATTTTATGGAATCTGGGCTCACCATCGCTTCTTCATAGTTCGAGGTTCATCATGATCTAGTAGCATGATTTCCGAACAGGATTACCGTACCACTCAGTGCGGATCTTACTCTGGTTGATCTACGAGGTTCAGAGTAACTTGATCTGAAGTTTCATGATCAACATCATCAACTTCCTCACTACTTGGTGTAGATGTCTCGTAAACCGGTTTCTGCGATTTAACTACTTTCAAGTAAGGGAGAAGGTACAATTACCTCATCAAGTTCTACTTTCCTCCCACTCACTTCTTTTGAGAGAAACTCCTTCTCTAGAAAGGATCCATTCTTAGCAACGAATGTCTTGCCTTGGATTTGTGATAGAAGGTGTACCCAACTGTCTCCTTTGGGTATCCTATGAAGACACATTTTCGATTTGGGTTCGAGCTTATCAGGTTGAAGCTTTTCACATAAGCATCGCATCCCCAAACTTTAAGAAACGACAACTTTGGTTTCTTGCTAAACCATAGTTCATAAGGTGTCGTCTCAACGGATTTCGACGGTGTTCTATTCAGTGTGAATGCGGCCGTCTCTAGAGCATAACCCCAAAATGATAGCGGTAAATCTGTAAGAGACATCATAGATCGCACCATATCTAGTAAAGTATGATTACGACGTTCGGACACACCATTACGCTGTGGTGTTCCGGGTGGCGTGAGTTGCGAAACTATTCCGCATTGTTTCAAATGTAGACCAAACTCGTAACTCAAATATTCACCTCCACGATCAGATCGTAGAAACTTAATTTTCTTGTTACGATGATTTTCAACTTCACTCTGAAATTCTTTGAACTTTTCAAATGTTTCAGACTTATGTTTCATTAAGTAGATATACCCATATCTGCTTAAGTCATCTGTGAAGGTGAGAAAATAACGATATCCGCCACGAGCCTCAACATTCATCGGACCACATACATCTGTATGTATGATCTCCAATAAATCTGTTGCTCTCTCCATAGTACCAGAGAACGGGGTTTTAGTCATTTTGCCCATGAGGCACGGTTCGCAAGTGCCAAGTGATTCATAATCAAGTGACTCCAAAAGTCCATCAGTATGGAGTTTCTTCATGCGCTTTACACCGATATGACCTAAACGGCAGTGCCACAAATAAGTTGCACTATCATTATCAACTCTGCATCTTTTGGCTTCAACATTATGAATATGTGTATCACTACTATCGAGATTCATCAAAAATAGACCACTCCTCAAGGGTGCATGACCATAAAAGATATTACTCTTATAAATAGAATAACCATTATTCTCTGATTTAAATGAATAACCGTCTCGCATCAAACAAGATCCAGATATAATGTTCATGCTCAACGTAGGCACCAAATAACAATTATTTAGGTCTAAAACTAATCCCGAAGGTAGATGTAGAGGTAGCGTGCCGACCGCGATCACATCGACTTTGGAACCATTTCCCGCGCGATCGTCACCTCGTCCTTTGCGAGTTCGCAATCCGTAGTCCCTGCTTTGAGTTGCAAATATTAGCAAGAACCAGTATCAAATACCAGTGCTACTACGAGCTCTAGTAAGGTACACATCAATAACATGTATATCACATATACCTTTGTTCACCTTGCCATCCTTCTTATCCGCCAAATACTTGGGGCAGTTCCGCTTCCAAATGACGATCGCTTGCGAGAGAAGCACTCAGTTTCAGGTTTAGGGCCAGACTTGGGTTTCTTCTCTGAGCAAACAACTTGCTTGCTGTTCTTCTTGAAGTTCCTTCTTCTTCCCTTTGCCTTTCTTCTTGAAACTAGTGGTCTTATTGACCATCAACACTTGATGCTCCTTCTTGATTTCTACCTCGCAGCCTTTAGCATTGCGAAGAGCTCGGTATAGTCTTTACTAACCCTTGCATATTATAGTTCATCACGAAGCCTTTGTAGCTTGGTGGCGTGATTGAAGAATTTCATCAATGACACAATCATCCGGAAGATTAACTCCCAATTGTGTCAAGTGATTGTAGTACCCGGACATTACGAGTATATGCTCACTAATGAACTATTCTCCTCCATCTTGCAGCTATAGAACTTATTGGAGACTTCATATCTCTCAATCCGGGCATTCTGTTGAAATATCAACTTCAACTCCTGGAACATCTCATATGCTCCATGACGCTCAAAACGTCGTTGAAGTCCCGGTTCTAAGCCATAAAGCATGGCACATCGAACTATAGAGTAGTCATCAGCTTTGCTCGCCAGACGCTCATAACATCTGCAGTTGCATTAGCAAGAGGCTGGCACCTAGCGGTGCATCCAGACGTAACTCTTACATGCAGCAATGAGGATGATCCTCGTTACGGACCCGATCCGTGTAATTGCTACCATCATCTTTCAACTTTGCTTTCTCAAGGAACGCATTAAAATTCAACGGAACAACAAAGACGAGCCATCTATCTACAATCAAACATAAACAAGCAAGATACTATCGGTACTAAGTTCATGATAAATTTAAGTTCAATTAATCATATTACTTAAGAACTCCCACTTAGAAAGACATCCTCTAGTCATCTAAGTGATCACGTGATCCAAATCAACTAAACCATAACCGATCATCACGTGAAATGGAGTAGTTTTCAATGGTGAACATCTTATGTTGATCATATCTACTATATGATTCACTTTCGACCTCTCGGTCTCCGTGTTCCGAGGCCATATCTGCATATGCTAGGCTCGTCAAGTATAACCCGAGTATTCTGCGTGTGCAAAACTGGCTTGCACCCGTTGTAGATGGACGAGAGCTTATCACACCCGATCATCACGTGGTGTGCGGGCACGACGAACTTTGGCAACGGTGCATACTCGGGGAGAACACTTCTTGATAATTTAGTGAGAGATCATCTTATAATGCTACCGTCAATCAAAGCAAGATAAGATGCATAAAAGGATAAACATCACATGCAAATCAATATAAGTGATATGATATGGCCATCATCATCTTGTGCTTCATGATCTCCATCTTGCAGCACCACCATGATCACCATCGTCACCGCGCGACACCTTGATCTCCATCGTAGCATCGTTGTCGTCTCGCCAAACTTATGCTTCTACGACTATCGCTACCGCTTAGTGATAAAGTAAAGCATTACGTAGCGATTGCATTGCATACAATAAGCGACAACCATATGGCTCCAGCCGATTGCCGATAACCGGTTACAAAACATGATCATCTCATACAATAAAATATAGCATCACGTCTTGACCATATCACATCACAACATGCCCTGCAAAAACAAGTTAGACGTCCTCTACTTTGTTGTTGCAAATTTTACGTGGCTGCTACGGGCTTAAGCAAGAACCAGTCTCACCCACGCATCAAAACCACAACGATATTTCGTCAAATAGACTCCGTTTAACCTTCTCAAGGACCGGGCGTAGCCACACTCGGTTCAACTAAAGTGAGAGACAGACACCCACCGGTCACCTTTAAGCAACGAGTGCTCGTGGCGGTGAAACCAGTCTCGCGTAAGCGTCTGGCGTAATGTCGGTCCGGGCGCTTCATCTCACAATACCGCTGAACCAAAGTATGACATGCTGGTAGGTAGTATGACTTGTATCGCCCACAACTCACTTGTGTTCTACTCGTGCAAAACATCAAACCATGGAAAAACCTAGGCTCGGATGCCCTTGTTGGGGAACGTAGTAATTTCAAAAATTTCCTACGCACACGCAAGATCATGGTGATGAATAGCAACGAGAGGGGAGAGTGTTGTCTCGTACGCCCTCGTGAGACCCAAGCGAAGCGATCACAACGTAGAGGAAGTAGTCGACGTTCTCCTCGCGATCCGACCGATCCCGGCGCCGTTACTCGGCGCCCGAGTTCTTGACACACGTACAGCTCGATGGCGTCCCTCGACTCGATCCAGCCGAGTGTCGAGGGAGAGTTTCGTCAAGACGACGGCGTGGTGACGATCTTGATGTTTCATCGCGCAGGCTTCGCCTAAGCTTCGCGACGGTATGACCGAGGTGGAATATGGTGGAGGGGGCACCGACACGGCTAAGGAACGATCCGTAGATCTAACTTGTGTGTTCTAGGGTGCCCCCTGCCCCGTATATAAAGGAGCAAGGGGAGGGGCTGGCGGCCAAGGGTGGCGCGCAAGGAGTCCTACTCCTCTGGGAGTAGGATTCCCCCAATCCTAGTTGGACTAGGATTCCGGGAGGGAAAGAGAGAGAGGGGGGCCCCTCTCCTAGTCCTAGTAGGACTAGGGAAGGGGAGGGCAGCGCCACCTAGGGCTGGCCCTTCTCCTTTCCACTAAGGCCCACTATGGCCCATTTACCTCCCGGGGTTCGGTAACCTCCGGTACTCCGTAAATTCTGTTTTACCGGAACCATTCGAACTCCAAACATAGGCTTCCAATATATCAATCTTTATGTCTCGACCATTTCGAGACTCCTCGTCATGTCCGTGATCACATCCGGGACTCGAACTTCTTCGGTACATCAAAATACATAAACTCATAATAACCGCCATCGAAACCTTAAGCGTGCGGACCCTACGGTTCGAGAACAATGTAGACATGACCTAGAACTATTCACGGTCAATAACCAACAGCGGGACCTGGATGCCCATATTGGTTCCTACATATTCTACGAAGATCTTTATCGGTCAGACCGCATAACAACATACGTTGTTCCCTTTGTCATCGGTATGTTACTTGCCCGAGATTCGATCGTCGGTATCCAATACCTAGTTTAATCTCGTTACCGGCAAGTCTCTTTACTCGTTCCGTAATACATCATCTCACAACTGACTCATTAGTTGTAGTGCTTGCAAGGCTTCAGTGATGTGCATTACCGAGAGGGCCCAGAGATACCTCTCCGACAATCGGAGTGACAAAACCTAATCTCGAAATACGCCAACCCAACATCTGCCTTTGGAGACACCTGTAGTACTCCTTTATAATCACCCGATTACGTTGTGACGTTTGGTAGCACCAAAGTGTTCCTCCGTAAACGGAGTTGCATAATCTCATAGTTACAGAACATGTATATGTCATGGATAAAAGCAGTAGCAACATACTAAACGATCGTGTGCTAAGCTAAGGAATGGGTCATGTCAATCAGATCATTCTACTAATGATGTGACCTTGTTAATCAAATAACAACTCTTTGTTCATGGTTAGGAAACATAACCATCTTTGATTAACAAGCTAGTCTAGTAGAGGCATACTAGTGACATATTGTTTTGTCTATGCATTCACACATGTATCATGTTTCCGGTTAATACAATTCTAGCATGAATGATAAACTTTTATCATGAAATAAGGAAATAAATAATAACTTTATTATTGCCTCTAGGGCATATTTCCTTCAATGATGTGATCCCGTTAATCAAATAACAACTCTTTGTTCATGGTTAGGAAACATAACCATCTTTGATTAACAAGCTAGTCAAGTAGAGGCATACTAGTGACACTTTGTTTGTCTATATATTCACACATGTATTATGTTTCCGGTTAATACAATTCTAGCATGAATAATAAACATTTATCATGATATGAGGAAATATATAATAACTTTATTATTGCCTCTAGGGCATATTTCCTTCAGTCTCCCACTTGCACTAGAGTCAATAATCTAGATCACATCACCATGTGATTAACATCGATAGTTCACATCATCATGTGATTAACACCCATAGTTCATATCGCCATGTAACCAACACCCAAAGGGTTTACTAGATTCTGTAATCTAGTTCACATCGCTATGTGATTAACACCCAAAGAGTACTAAGGTGTGATCATGTTTTGCTTGTGAGAGAGGCTTAGTCAACGGGTCTGCAACATTCAGATCCGTATGTATCTTGCAAATCTCTATGTCTCCCACCTGGACTAAGTCCCGGATGGAATTGAAGCGTCTCTTGATGTGCTTGGTCCTCTTGTGAAATCTGGATTCTTCGCTAAGGCAATTGCTCCGAAGATTGTCACAGAAGATTTTCATTGGACCCGATGCACTAGGTATGACACCTAGATCGGATATGAACTCCTTCATCCAGACTCCTTCATTAGCTGCTTCCGAAGCTGCTATGTACTCCGCTTCACATGTAGATCCCGCTACGACGCTTTGTTTAGAACTGCACCAACTGACAGCTCCTCCGTTTAGTGTAAATACGTATCCGGTCTGCGATTTAGAATCGTCCGGATCAGTGTCAAAGCTTGCATCAACGTAACCGTTTACGATGAGTTCTTTGTCACCTCCATATACGAGAAACATATCCTTAGTCCTTTTCAGGTATTTCAGGATGTTCTTGACCGCTGTCCAATGATCCACTCCTGGATTACTTTGGTACCTCCCTGCTAAACTTATAGCAAGGCACACATCAGGTCTGGTACACAGCATTGCATACATGATAGAGCCTATGGCTGAAGCATAGGGAACATCTTTCATTTTCTCTCTATCTTCTGCGGTGGTCGGGCATTGAGTCTTACTCAACTTCACACCTTGTAACACAGGCAAGAACCCTTTCTTTGCTTGATCCATTTTGAACTTCTTCAAAATTTTGTCAAGGTATGTGCTTTGTGAAAGTCCAATTAAGCGTCTTGATCTATCTCTATAGATCTTAATGCCCAATATGTAAGCAGCTTCACCGAGGTCTTTCATTGAAAACTTTTATTCAAGTATCCCTTTATGCTATCCAGAAATTCTATATCATTTCCGATCAGCAATATGTCATCTACATATAATATCGAAATGCTCTGAGCTCCCACTCACTTTCTTGTAAATACTGAGCTTCACCATAAGTCTGTATAAAACTATATGCTTTGATCAACTTATCAAAGCGTATATTCCAACTCGAGATGCTTGCACCAGTCCATAGATGGATCATTGGAGCTTGCACACTTTGTTAGCTCCTTTGGATCGAAAAAACCTTCGGTTGCATCATATACAACTCTTCCTCCGAAAACCATTCAGAATGCAGTTTTACATCCATTTGCCAAATTTCATAAATTGTGGCAATTGCTAACATGATTTGGACAGACTTAAGCATCGCTACTGTTGAGAAAATCTCATTGTAGTCAACACCTTGAACTTGTCAAAACCTTTTTGCGACAAGTCGAGCTTTGTAGATAGTAACACTACTATCAACGTCCGTCTTCCTCTTGAAGATCCATTTATACAATATGGCTTGCCGACCATCGGCAAATCCATCAAAGTCCATACTTTGTTCTCATACATGGATCATATCTCAGATTTCATGACCTTAAACCATTTTATGAATCTGGGCTCATCATCGCTTCCTCATAGTTCGTAGGTTTGTCATGGTCAAGTAACACGACCTCCGTAACAGGATTACCGTACCACTCACAGTGCGGATCTCACTTTGTTTTACCTACGAGGTTCGGTAGTAACTTGATCTGAAGTTTTATGATCATCATCATTAACTTCCTCACTAATTGGTGTAGGTGTCACAGAACCAATTTCGTGATGAACTACTTTCCAATAAGGGAGCTAGTCTGTTACCTCATCAAGTTCTACTTTCCTCCCACTCACTTCTTTCGAGAGAAACTCCTTCTCTAGAAAGGATCCATCTTAAGCAACGAATATCTTGCCTTCGGATCTGTGATAGAAGGTGTACCCAATAATTTCCTTTGGGTATTCTATGAAGACGCACTTCTCCGATTTGGGTTCGAGCTTATCAGGATGAAACTTTTTCACATAAGCATCGCAACTCCAAACTTTAAGAAACGACAACTTGGGTTTCTTGCTAAACCACAGTTCATATAGTGTCGTCTCAACGGATTTAGATGGTGCCTAATTTAACGTGAATGCAGCTGTCTCTAATTCATGATCCCAAAACGATATTGGTAAATCAGTAAGAAACATCATAGATTGTACTATATCCAATAAAGTACGGTTATGACGTTCGGACACACCATTATGATGTGGTGTTCCAGGTGGCATGAATTTGTGAAACTATTCCACATTGTTTTAATTGAAGACCAAACTCGTAACTCTAATATTTGTCTCCGCGATCAGATCGTAGAAACCTTATTTTCTTGTCACGATGATTTTTCCACTTCACTCAGAAATTATTTGAACCTTTCAACTATTTCAGACTTATGTTTCATCAAGTAGATATACCCATATCTGCTCAAATCATCTGTGAAGGTCAGAAAATAACGATACCGCCATGAGCCTTAACACTCATTGGATCGCATACATCGGTATGTATTATTTCCAATAAGTCAGTTGCTCGCTCCATCGTTCGGAGAACGGAGTCTTAGTCATCTTGCCCATGAGGCATGGTTCATAAGCATCAAGTGATTCATAATCAAGTGATTCCAAAATCCCATCAGCATGGAGTTTCTTCATGCGCTTTACACCAATATGACATAAACGGTAGTGCCACAAATAAGTTGCACTATCATTATTAACTTTGCATCTTTTGGTTTCAATATTATGAATATGTGTATCACGACGATCGAGATCCAATGAACCATTTTCATTGGGTGTGTAACCATATAAGGTTTTATTCATGTAAACAGAACAACAGTTTATTCTCTTACTTAAATGAATAACCGTATTGCAATAAACACGATCAAATCATATTCATGCTCAACGCAAACACCAAATAACATTTATTTAGGTTCAACACTAATCCCGAAAGTATAGGGAGTGTGCGATGATGATCATATCAATCTTGAAACTACTTTCAACACACATCATCACTTCACCCTTAACTAGTTTCATTTATTACGCAACTCCGTTTGAGTTACTACTCTTAGCAACTGAACCAGTACCAAATACCGAGGGGTTGCTATAAACACTAGTAAAGCACACATAAAACACCTGTATATCAAATATACCCTTTTTCACTTTGCCATCCTTCTTATCCACCAAATATTTAGGGCAGTTCCGCTTCCAGTGACCATTTCCTTTGCAGTGTAAGCACTCAGTTTCAGGCTTTGGTTCAGCTTTGGGTTTCTTCGTGGGAGTGACAACTTGCTTGTCAATCTACTTGAAGTTCCCCTTTCTTTCCCTTTGCCCTTTTCTTGAAACTAGTGATCTTGTCAACCATCAACACTTGATGCTCTTTCTTGATTTCTACCTTCGTCGATTTCAACATCACGAAGAACTCGGGAATCATTTTCGTCATCCCTTGCATACTATAGTTCATCACGAAGTTCTACTAACTTGGTGATGGTGACTAGAGAATTCTGTCAATCACTATCTTATCTGGAAGATTAACTCCCACTTGATTCAAGCGATTGAAGTACCCAGACAATCTGAGCACATGCTCACTAGTTGAGCGATTCTCCTCCATCTTTTAGCTATAGAACTTGTTGGAGACTTCATATCTCTCAACTCGGGTATTTGCTTGAAATATTAACTTCAATTCCTGGAACATCTCATATGGTCCATGATGTTCAAAACATCTTTGAAGTCCCGATTCTAAGCCATAAAGCATGGTGCACAAAACTATCAAGTAGTCATCATATTGAGCTAGCCAAACGTTCATAACGTCGCATCCGCTCCTGCAATAGGTCATCACCTAGCGGTGCATTAAGGACATAATTCTTACGTGCAGCAATGAGGATAAACCTCGATCACGGATCAAATCCGCATCATTGCTACTAACATTTTTCAACACAATTTTCTCTAGGAACATATCAAAATAAACATATGAAAACAACAACGCAAGCTATTGATCTTACAACATAATTTGCAAAATACTACCAGGACTAAGTTCATGATAAATTTAAGTTCAATTAATCATATTACTTAAGAACTCCCACTTAGAGAGACATCTCTCTAGTCATCTAAGTGATCACGTGATCCAAATCAACTAAACCATAACCGATCATCACGTGAGATGGAGTAGTTTTCAATGGTGAACATCTTATGTTGATCATATCTACTATATGATTCACGCCGACCTTTCGGTCTCCGTGTTCGAGGCCATATCTGCATATGCTAGGCTCGTCAAGTATAACCCGAGTATTCTGCGTGTGCAAAACTGGCTTGCACCCGTTGTAGATGGACGAGAGCTTATCACACCCGATCATCACGTGGTGTGCGGGCACGACGAACTTTGGCAACGGTGCATACCGGGAGAACACTTCTTGATAATTTAGTGAGAGATCATCTTATAATGCTACCGTCAATCAAAGCAAGATAAGATGCATAAAGGATAAACATCACATGCAAATCAATATAAGTGATATGATATGGTCATCATCATCCTGTGCTTCGTGATCTTCATCTCCGCAGCACCACCATGATCACCATCGTCACCGGCGCGACACCTTGATCTCCATCGTAGCATCGTTGTCGTTTCGCCAATCTTATGCTTCTACGACTATCGCTACCGCTTAGTGATAAAGTAAAGCATTACAGGGCGATTGCATTGCATACAATAAAGCGACAACCATATGGCTCCAGCCAGTTGCCGATAACTTCGGTTACAAAACATGATCATCTCATACAATAAAATATAGCATCACATCTTGACCATATCACATCACAACATGCCCTGCAAAAACAAGTTAGACGTCCTCTACTTTGTTGTTGCAAATTTTACGTGGTTGCTACGGGCTTAAGCAAGAACCAGTCTCACCTACGCATCAAAACCACAACGATACTTCGTCAAATAGACTCGTTTAACCTTCTCAAGGACCGGGCGTAGCCACACTCAGTTCAACTAAAGTGAGAGAGACAGACACCCACCAGTCACCTTTAAGCAACGAGTGCTCGTAGCGGTGAAACCAGTCTCGCGTAAGCGTACGCGTAATGTCGGTCTGGGCCGCTTCATCTCACAATACCGCTGAACCAAAGTATGACATGCTGGTAGGTAGTATGACTTGTATCGCCCACAACTCACTTGTGTTCTACTCGTGCAAAACATCAAACCATAAAAACCTAGGCTCGGATGCCACTGTTGGGGAACGTAGTAATTTCAAAAATTTCCTACGCACACGCAAGATCATGGTGATGTATAGCAACGAGAGGGGAGAGTGTTGTCTACGTACCCTCGTGAACCGAAGCGAAGCGATCACAACGTAGAGGAAGTAGTCGACGTTCTCCTCGCGATCCGACCGATCCGGCGCCGTTACTCCGACGCCCCGAGTTCTTGACACACGACAGCTCGATGGCGTCCCTCGAACTCCGATCCAGCCGAGTGTCGAGGAGAGTTCCGTCAAGACGACGGCGTGGTGACGATCTTGATGTTCTATCGCGCAGAGCCGCCTAAGCCAGCGACGATATGACCGAGGTGGAATATGGTGGAGGGGGCACCGCACACGGCTAAGGAACGATCCGTAGATCAAACTTGTGTGTTCTAGGGTGCCCCTGCCCCGTATATAAAGGAGGGAGGGGGAGGTGCGGCCGGCCCAGAGGAGGCGGCGGAGGAGTCCTACTCCCACGGAGTAGGACTCCCCCTTCCTAGTTGGAGTAGGATTGGGGAGGGGAAGAGGAGAGGGCCCCCTCCTTGTCCTATTCGGACTGGGGGGGGGGCGTGACCACCTCTGGCCGGCCCCTCCTCTTCTCCCTCGAGGCCCACTAAGGCACATTTAGTTCCCGGGGTTCCGGTAACCTCCGGTACTCGATAAATTCCGTTTTCACCGGAACCATTCCAACTCCAAATATAGGCTTCCAATATATCAATCTTTATGTCTCGACCATTTCGAGACTCCTCGTCATGTCCGTGATCACATCCGGGACTCCGAACTTCTTCGGTACATCAAAATACATTAACTCATAATAACTGTCATCGAAACCTTAAGCGTGCGGACCCTACGGTTCGAGAACAATGTAGACATGACCGAGACACGTCTCCGGTCAATAACCAACAGCGGGACCTGGATGCCCATATTGGTTCCTACATATTCTACGAAGATCTTTATCGGTCAAACCGCATAACAACATACGTTGTTCCCTTTGTCATCGGTATGTTACTTGCCCGAGATTCGATTGTCGGTATCCAATACCTAGTTCAATCTCGTTACCGGCAAGTCTCTTTACTCGTTCCGTAATACATCATCTCGCAACTAACTCATTAGTTGTAATGCTTGCAAGGCTTAAGTGATGTGCATTACCGAGAGGGCCCAGAGATACCTCTCCGACAATCGGAGTGACAAATCCTAATCTCGAAATACGCCAACCCAACATCTGCCTTTGGAGACACCTGTAGTACTCCTTTATAATCACCCAGTTACGTTGTGACGTTTGGTAGTACCCAAAGTGTTCCTCCGGTAAACGGGAGTTGCATAATCTCATAGTTACAGGAACATGTATAAGTCATGGATAAAAGCAGTAGCAACATACTAAACGATCGTGTGCTAAGCTAATGGAATGGGTCATGTCAATCAGATCATTCAACTAATGATGTGATCCCGTTAATCAAATAACAACTCTTTGTTCATGGTTAGGAAACATAACCATCTTTGATTAACAAGCTAGTCAAGTAGAGGCATACTAGTGACACTTTGTTTGTCTATATATTCACACATGTATTATGTTTCCGGTTAATACAATTCTAGCATGAATAATAAACATTTATCATGATATGAGGAAATATATAATAACTTTATTATTGCCTCTAGGGCATATTTCCTTCAGTGCAACGTAAGAAGGATTACGTGGGCACAATATTTCAATCGATACCCTTGAATATTCAGTTCAGACGATCGCTAGTTGGGGAGTGTTGAAATTCCTAGATGCACTTGGTACGGAGATTGATAGATGTTCAATTATCAGACCAACCCGATTCCTTGCACTGGAAGTTGGCTAGAAACAGAGTGTTTACGGTAAAATCTTTTTATATGGATCTAATTAAGCACAATCCCGAGATCGATACATACTTGAAAGGTTTAGGTTCCCTTGCGTATAAATTTTTTTATGTGGTTTGTCCACAAAAAAGTGATCCTCACCAAAGATAATTTACTAAAGCGATGGTGGGTAGGTAGTACACGATGTTGTTTTTGTGATCATGATGAAACAATACAACACTTATTCATAAATTGCCCTCTCGCGAAGTTACTTTGGAAAACGATTCATATAGCCTTCAACATTACTCCTTCAGTTAGCATTGAATCATTATTTGGGACGTGGTTAGCTGGAGTTGATCATATTACTGTGTCTCATATTCGGATTGAAATATGTGCGCTTATTTGGGCTATATGGAATTGCATGAACGATATGATTTTTAACAGACAACATATTTTAACTTTCTTGCAGGTCATTTTCAAAGCTACAACATCGATCCGTACGTGGTCCTTGCTCATTCCTACGGACTCCAGGGAGCCATTGGTTACTGGGTGCAACCAGTGGGAGATGGTAGCACGGGCTATATTCAATCGGTTTGGATGGCGGCCGCATAACATGATAGGAATCTGGGGAGTTTGTCCTTGTGCTGTCATACCGGCTGTGATATTGGGCATTTTTATTTTTTCTCTTTGCTCCGCTTGTGAGCTGTAATACTTTTATGACTTTGTGATACTTTGAGACTTTTTAATAAGATGGTTGCATGCATCATTCAGATGCAGAGGCTTCCAAAAAAAATTGTGATGAGGATGTTGTGATATTAAACGGTGCTCTAGAAAACAACTACTATTATGTGCTTGCGACGCGAGGATCTGCGGGATGTTTCCAAATTATGTCCTAGCTGATGCGGGACCTGTATCAAGAGTTAGTTTTCCAACCGATGACCCTTACCATCGCGCGAGGTTACGTCGGTTATTAAGAATAAACATCCACATAAAGCATTGGTCGTTCAATGACTACACCTCATTCTTCCCCAAGGAATTGCTTTGTGCTACCGTAGTAACCACTTCTCTCACTGTTGTTCGGGATATCGTTCCACGTCATTCTCGACCTTTACCTTCTCCTGGTCGATCTACGGGATCCTGGATACCCGTAGTGCCTTAGAAAAAGAAGAAGACAAGAGAGAACTCCACTGCAATCAGACACACACGTTCTTGCATTGTGATCGAACAATCCTTCAAACAATCTTCGCAACTTTTATAATGATTTCTTACTAGATTTCATCAACCGATTTCTTTTGCTCTTCGTTGGGTTCGACAGTCTTACTCATGAAAAAGGCTATGATGGATCCAATGATATAGGATCAAATTTCTTTTTGAACATAGTACAGACGCAAGCGCTCATATATACGCGCATACACTCACCCCTATGAACGCACACACGCCACACACGCACACCCTACCCCTATGAGCACCTCCAATTTTTTTAAACATAGTACAGACGCAAGCGCTTATATATACATGCATATACTCACCCCTATGAACGCACACACGCATACTCTATCCACCAGGTTTTGAACGCTGGTGGACTGGGGATACCACTGTCTTCCTAACCATCCAACCACAGGTTGGTTCGCGATACAGAGTTGAATTAGTTGACTAGGGGGAGATGACGCCGACTGGTATGACCGCTAGTACGAGCGGGTGCGCTCGTACCAGGTTCCATATTCTCTTCGGGGTGACTGTACAGAGCAATGCTCCGGGCCTCACAGGAACCATGCTGAAAATTAGGGTGGGATTTCTGACCCCAAAAGATGAAGCAATTTGTAGCAATTGCTTGCTTGAAACCGCGTCGATGACTTTCACAATCTGCACCATACATCAGAATAAGAGGATCAACACATAAGCACTTGACTGAACTGGACTAAAGATACATTTCCTTTGTTCGGTAAATCACTGCACTAAGCATGAATTGATCCAGCGACTCCAACGGCGATGGTGGTGGAAACTTAGCAGAGCATGGTTTCGAGGGCGGAGCGGGATGGGGTGGTGCCGACGGAGTGGACGAGGAGCACATGACCAAATCTGACTGGGAGAGGCTGATGAACGAGAGTCATAGCTGTGATAGCAATTAAGTTTTTTTTAATTTCTATGCAATCTAGTTTAAACTTCATTTAAGTTTTTTAAAATAGTTTATGCAATTGGTTGACTCGAGTTCGAATAAATTTTATGAAGTTGTTTGAATAAAATTTGCACCGAATTTTTGTAATTTTTAGGGAGTTAAGTTTAAGAGTTCGGTTAGAAAGGACACATATTTAGTGGAGCAACTCTCCTAATGCATACTCGGTCGTATTCTCCTCTAAACATTATAGGAGATCGGTTAGAGATGCTCTTAGATGTGTTCTTTATCTAATTATATCATGCCTCGGTGGCTAGGAGAAAAAAAATTCGGTTTATACTAATATAAGAATAATATAAGAAAAATATGTTGATATTTTTATATGAATTCTTTTTTTAGCATATGAATGTTATTATTTTACCGATTATATAAAATGCTATGTTGAGACTAGATGTATCATGGTGTTTTATCTATTGCTTGATCACTCTGTCCCATTTAAACCACTTACGGCTTATAACAGTTCAATAAAGTTTTTTTTTTACAATGAAAATGAACTAGCGAACCAGCTAAAACTAACTATACAGGACTTGTGGGCACCATTTATTTGCCATTTAGATCCACGCTCCTCGGTTCTCTTCAAATCTTGACACTTAGTGTGTCAATCAAATGGAAGCGATGGTGGATGACTCCAACCTCTTGTTTCGAGTTGTTTGGCGACATCGTCCAGGTTTCTTCAACCATGGAGTTAATATTAAAAAAGAAATTCCCTAATATTGGAATTATTAAAAAAAGAGGAAATAAAAGGATCGCACCCACGGCCCTGTTTGGATACTCTAACTCAGTTAGAGGTTAGAGTTAGATTTTAACCCTGAACCAACCCTAAACTAACTCTAATCAAAGAGCTGTTTGGATGGTAGGGTTAGATTGACAATAAATATTCTTTCTCAATCATTTGACTACTTTAGACCATGTTTGGATGGGAGGGAAACTTTTTTTACTAATTTTTTTAGTGGGTCCAATAGAACTAACCCAAATAAGCTCCTCTAGTGTGGGCTAGTTTTTTGCGTGGGTTAGATCCAACTAACCCAAACTAACCCATCATGTTTGGATACTTTTGGGTTAATTTGAGCCCAACTAACCAAAACTAACTTCAACTTAGGGATCCAAACAGGGCCCACGGCCCGGCCCGCTAGTGCCGCCCGACAGGCGTCGCTCTTTTCTGTCTGTCTGTCGGCCGTCCCCTTCCTCCTCTCGAAGCCTCCCCAGAAGAAGAAAAAAAATATCCCTCGCCACTCCCCCGCGCCGAGCTCGCCCCGCCGCCCCAGCCATGAGGTCGCTCATCTCCGAGCACGCGCGGCCTGCCCCCTTCCCCGGCGGCGAGACCCCGTCGCGCCGCCGCGTTCCCAAGGAGAACGCCTACGCGGGGACCGCGCCGCCGTCCGGGGACCCCTACCGCTCCCCTTCCTCCGCCGCCAAGCCGCTCGGGGACATCACCCCCACCCTCAACCGTACCCTCCCGCCGCGGCCCCTCAAGCGGAAGCTCGACGTCTCCCCCGCCGTGGGCCCGCGGCCGGAAGCGGAGGCGGCCGACTCCGGGGTCCAGGTACCGTACGTGCCGCCTAGGGTTTAGGGTTAGGTTCTATCCAGGGCCGGTCCTGGGATTTCCGGGGCCCGGGGCGAGACGAGAAACCGGGGCCCTCTTAATATAAACATTGACATAATGTCCAATATATTTATATGTGAAATCTTATCGCTAAACACTTAAAATCTATTCAAAATCTAAAAATAATAATTAATATTTTTTCTAACATTTTCTTCTGATATTCCTAGATGCAAGTTCGTTGATGAAGGTATCAATCTCAGTCTTGTTCATATTTTTTGTTTCTAAATGCATAAAGGGCTATATCTCAACATATATCTCTTTCAAAGATGCAAATAATACTCCCAGTAGGACAATAATTATCACATGAGGCAGCATACCTCAGCCATCAACAACACATCTAGTACCTGCGTATACATATCCTCCTTGATAAGATTTTCTGTTCGTTGCTGAACCATTGAAACCATCTTCTAAGCTCTAGGGATAACACGAATCATGAGTTAAGTTTCATAATCTATATGAGAAAACAGTTTAAGAGAAGATTCAGTACATTACTTGAGATCCAACAGCAATATTTTCTGTCAACGTTGATTCTAGAGATACAAGTTCAAATTTTCTACAGGGAAGGAACCATCCGAATGCCTTTGAGATAAAGCTTTTACAGCACTGCAAAACCATAAAACTGATCACCAATTTAATATAATAGATGGGTTCATAAAGTTTTCGACGCACCTTAGTTGTTAATCCTGTTTTAGTAGACATCATCCCATACTCCTAATTTTCCTAATCGAACAATAACATCCAGTTCCTAAGTTTGAACGCCAAAAGAAAATCCAGCTCATGGTGACAATTTTCTTCCCGTCTGGAATAAGGGGGCAATCTGATAATCCATACAAACCCCACAAGATTCGATCAAAAACTTGCGAAACGATTCTTACCAAAGCCTGATGACAAGCCTGCAGGCTCCTCCTACATCACCGCCGTTGTGGCATCGGCGCCGATGGCCCTGCCATGATTGGGGATTGAAATTTGGCGTCGGCAGTGGGCATCCACGATCAAGAAAAAGGGGAACTAGGGCATTTTTTCAGATCGACTGGGGCATTGTGTGCTACTTTTTTGTAGGCAACATCGTGCGCCCTAAGGTGTCTCACCACGCAATGGGCCAGGCCCAATATCGCAAGGAACAAACCAGACAAATAATCGGGTGGTCTTCTCTTACCTGCAAAAAAGAAAACCTGATGCGTTGCGTCCTCACTGCATGCATAGATGATCTGACCTGGCGTCCTTCTCGGAGGGGGCCCCTGGATCTGGGGGGCCCGGGGCGGCCGCCCCCCCTGCCCCCCCTCAGGGCCGGGCCTGGTTCTATCTGCTGATCTGGTCTAACCTCGCCTGGTTCACTTTGGTGACATTACAGGTTGTGGTGAGGATACGGCCCCCGTGCTCGGTGGAGGGGGAGGAGGCTCCTGACCCGTGTCTCTGCAGGATGTCGGCCAACTCTGTCGCCATCCAGGGCCAGAGCTTCACCTTCGATGCCGTCGCCGACGCAGCCTCTACGCAGGTGAGCTTGGGGTCAGTGTCACATCTGGGGCTTAGGCCTTCTGCTTTGGGAAAATTGATTTGGTGGGCGCTTTTAGATGAGGGCTTAGGCCTTCTACTTTTCTGCCTGTTTTTGCTTGGGTGATCATAACTATTAATTATTTGGTCCATCTACAATGTCTGCTAAATCCCACTTTAGCTATGGTTAACTTTATTCTGTTGTTTTGCTAGTTAATGGTTTGATCGCATCCATTGTTGTTTGGTGCACTGAGTTTTTATTTTCTTTTTCTGGAATTGATAGGAAGACTTCTTCACGCTTGTTGGGCCACCGCTCGTCGAGAATTGCTTGGCAGGGTTGAACAGCTCGATTTTTACCTATGGCCAGGTGACTTTTGCCTAAGTTTAATATTTATAAACCTTCTTGTAACTAGCTATTGGGAACATACTGAGTAAGCTCTCATTTCCATTTCATCATGGAAAAGACTGGGAGTGGAAAGACATACACAATGTGGGGCCCTCTCTCTGCAACTTCAGGAGACTCAGTGGCCTGCGAGAGGGGACTGGCACCCCGTGTTTTTGAGCACTTGTTCGCCCGGATTAAACAAGTCACCAGATTTCCAACTTTTTGAGCACTTATTCTGCTGTTTTTCTTTATGTTACAAAGTCTTCCAACTTAAAGCATACTTGCTCTTACATTTGCAGGAACAGGGGAAGCACAAAGACAAGGAGCTAATTCACAGTTGCACCTGCTCTCTTCTCGAGGTAATTTCTATGCTTAGTACCTGAACGTACTTGTAGTTGTTGTTTATGTTGGCGATAGAAAATCTGATCCATCTTGTTTAATACGTGCAGATCTACAGCGAACAGATAACTGATTTGCTAGACCCCATGCAAAAAAATCTTCAGGTGAAAACAAACTGCAAAATATAGTACTCCCTCCAATCCGTATTAACTGTCTCTGATTTAGTACAATGTTTGTACTAATTCAGCGACAATTAATATGGATCAGAGGGAGTAGCTTTTTTTCACTTATTTTTACTAATACGGTCTATCCATTGGCAGATAAGAGAGGATGTTAAAACTGCTTGTGTTTATGTTGAATCGTTGACAAAGGAGTCTGTTTCCACTATGAAAGATGTAACTCCGCTGTTGCTGAAGGTGAATATTTGCTGATATGTATTTGATCTCATATATTTGTGGTGATCAGTATTTGGCCAGAACTTCAAAAGGATTTGTGTCTGCTACTTATCTCTCTCAAATATGATTTTGAACCACATTGCCTTTGTTTGATTTCGAACTTTCGTGCAGGGGTTGGCAAATCGGAGAACAGAGTCAACAAATGCCAATGCAGACAGTTCACGCTCTCATTGTGTTTTCACATGTGTCATCAAATCTGAATCAAAGGTAGTTCTCAAAGCGGGGCTTGTCTTACATTATTGTTTCATCATTAGTCATACCTGTGACATACAGTAGTTTTCTCTGCAGTAAATGTTCCTGACTTTTGATGTTCTGATTGTGTTTTTACATCTGTCAAGATCGGAATCAAAAGTAGTTGTTGAATTTGGGCTTATTACATTATACTTCCATTAATCATATCTGTGGGGTACAATTATGTTATCTGCAGTAAGTATCCTGTCTATTCGGTGGTGATGCTCTTATATTCTTGGGCTTATTACATTATACTTCCATTAATCATATCTGTGGGGTACAATTATGTTATCTGCAGTAAGTATCCTGTCTATTCGGCGGTGATGCTCTTATATTCTCTTGTGTAGTGATATTTGTTCTGATTCCGCGTTTACTGCTTCAGTTATGTCCTGGTCTAAAGTTTTATAAATTGTGTAAATGGAGGTCTCATTTCTGGTACAAACATAAGAGTAACGAGGTGGTGATGGACCAACTTATTCTCTTGCAGAAATAGAAAAAACATGTTTAAACATAGTAATGTTGAAACATGTTTATCCACAAACTAAATTCCCAATCATTGTTGTCTTCAATCTTTGCTGGTTTCAGTTTAGATACATACACCTGTTAGTTCATTAATGGTTTGTTATTGTTCTATAGAATCTCGAAGATGGCTCAAACAGCATTAGAATGAGCAGGATGAATTTGGTAGATCTTGCTGGATCTGAGCGGCAAAAGCTAACCCATGCAGCCGGGGATCGCCTAAAAGAAGCAGGAAATATAAACCAGTCACTTTTAGCTCTTGGGTATGCTTCTATTTATTTTTAAATAGCGAAGTTAAAGAATTTATGTCAGGTCTTCGCTAATTGCTTTCTGTAGGCATACGCTATGTTGGTGTATTTTTGAGACCTTTTTTTGCTAGACTCGGGCCACTTATGTATTTAGCAGAGTAGATAGATCTCATTAATCGCTGTACCAAAAGAATCACCTTGTACATTTTGTCATGATATGCTAATAGGCGTGGAATAAAAGTTCTGAGCAATATGTTTTTTATCACTGCAGAAACTTGATTAATATACTAGCAGAAATTTCACAGTCTGGAAAACAAAGGCTGCATGTTCCGTATCGCAATTCAAAGTTGACATTTCTATTACAAGAATCCCTGGGTGGTAATGCAATGCTTGCAATGATTTGCACTGTTTCACCTTCAGAAAGGTATTATCCAAGTTGAACCAAAAGTTATTTCTTTTTGCGCTCTTTTTCTGATGTTTCATCACTATATTCTCTGTGTTTCTATACAGCTGTAAGAGTGAAACCTTGAGCACTCTAAGGTTTGCTCAACGTGCCAAGGCTGTAAAAAACAGGGCAGTTGTCAATGAAGAAAAAGAGGACGATGTCAACGCACTGCATGTTCGGACCAAGCTTTTAAAGGCTCTATCTATTGCGTTGATATTGAAAACATAATTTCTCCATGAAATGTTTTACTCTTTGACTCAAGTTTCACTGCTAATGTTTCATTGCAGGATAACATTGCAGATGCTGCTGATTGGGCTGAGGCTGAGAGTAAATGGATGGCTCTGGCAGATGAGCTTAGGGCCGAACTTGAAGCAAGCAAATCTCTTGTTGGGAGGTTGCAGTCGGAATTGGAGTCAGAGAAGAAATGCTCGAAGGAGGCACTGGAAGCAGCATTAAAGCGGGCATATTCCAGAATCATGGTACAATATGCTGAGCTTGAAGAAATTTTTGATGGGGTCGAGGGCCAGCTGAAGGATACATCTGAAGCTCACGGCGAATTGTTAGTCCGACTGAAGGAGGCTGAGGAGGCGACAAGAATTGCCGAGGTACGAATATCCTACATTCTCAGCAGATTGAACAGCATTTCGGTAGACAAAGCAGCAAGGTATTAAAGGTAGACAAATTATAACTTGTCTGTTGCATGCAGCGCCGAGCCTTGTTGGCAGAGCAGAAGACCGACAGGCTGATCGAGGAAAACGCTGCGCTCAATCAACGGCTGAGAGAGAAGTCAGAGCACAGATCGCTGGAGGTGACAAGAGCACAAACCTCCGCTTCTGGTTCTCCGGTTACGACAGAGGCAACATCTGAAGATGCCGACACCATGTAGTGTACCAGCTTAAAAAGGAAGGAATGGGTAGTGGCTACAGCTTGAAAGAAGTTGATAATTCCACTCTGCTCTGTATGGAGACTCCTAAAAGGATCTCGAGAGAAAATAGCAACTGCAGTACGTAGATGACAGGCTACAGTTTTCTTCTAGCTCGCCCTTTGTCCTTGACTTAGCAGTTTACTGTTGGCTTTACTTTGGTACATGAGTATTAGCTATAGCCTCACTTCTGCTGTAGATAAGTGTTGAAACTACAAGGGGCGCACCTACTAGTTACTGTAAATTTTTGTACAGTTTTTGCACTTGTGCTACATTATGATGACAAGTTAGATACACTTGCTGCTGTCAAGATGATAACGACTTTGCGACTTGACTGAATGTTCTCCACTTGTGTGATTGCTATCATACTAGAAGAGCATCTACGGCACAAGTATACATCATGCTTTCCTGAGCAAGATCATTACTTCAGTTTCCAAGTCACTCTCTGTGAACCCAGGGGTGGTAACCAGGCGAGATGTGTCGATCAACTACTCTGCCAATTATTGGTTTTAGCAAGCAATCATATTCCATGAGATGTTTTGAACCATTGTTGGCACCTCATAAACTCATCCCATGAGATGTTTTAATGTGCTTTGGTGTATCCATTTTAAGACACATGAGCCCCGACTTCAAGATATTGCCCCCAGCTATATGTTTGCCATGTCCATCCCACACACAAGACTCCGCAAGAAAAGCCGGAATTGCTGGTTAAACATTGGTTAATCTACATATATGTAGGCAGGCACAGATTATATATACATCATGTTTCTGTACATCATTCTATCATCTTGTATGTGTGTGTTGTTTGCATCAAAGGAAAAAGGAGAAATAACTCCCTAATTTCCTGTCAAAGGAAGAAAACAAAACTAAGAGCGCTTCACAAAAATGATTCCCGGATCACCCGTGCGAATACACGCGATGACAACCGGCTCAGGACATCTGGTAGGATCTTCGACGTGATGCTCGGCAACACGGGTAGAAGCTCTTGCACCAGAGACACGACATTTACGTCCTGCCATCGAAAAAAAATAATGTGTATCAACATCAGCAACATTCCAGGTTAGCCTTTTGTGTTGCCCAGGAAAGAGAAGTGATAACGGTTTAGCAAGCATACCCCGTTGGCTGTTGGATTTGCCGTCCCAGCCGATAGAAACTTGACGACCTTCTCGACGTTGTTCAAGATGATCCTGTCTTCCTCTGTGATTGTAGGAAGCAACGCTCCGGACCTCACAGGAACCATGCCGAAAACCGGGACGGGATTTCTGACCCCAAAAGATGAAGCAATTTGTAGCAATTGCTCCCTTGAAACCGCGTCGATGGCTTTCACAATCTGCGGCATACAGAAGAATAAAAGGGATCAATACAACATAAGCACTTGACGGAATGTTCTAAAGGTACATTTCCACCATTCAGTAAATCGCTCCACTGAGTGCAGCGGGTACTCCTTGGATCATTGTTAGTGGTTGTGACTTGGGAGCTCACCTCATCAAGAATGAACTCCCGGAAGAAGTCACCCCTGTCAGAGAGTAGAAAAGAGAGAGCGGCCCGAGCTTTGATTGGGTTCTCGGGTTGGGAAATGGCCATTGGGAATGCAGGAACTAAACTGGTGCTAGGTTGGAATCCTATAGCACCCAGCTCCGCCATGTTACCCTTCATGTCCTCCCCACCACCACTCTTTGCTGCACTAATGAAATTCTCGAAAGCTTGCATAACGTCAATGAACCTCTCTGCGTCAAAGACACCTGTTTTGCCGTATATTGTGTAACGCAAGGCACTCCTTAGTCGGGGTGATTCATCCGTTAGTAGCCTCTGTTATAGTCAACAAAAGCCATGAATCAATGATACAAAAACTAATATCAACATCAGAAACACACCAAATGGAAGAAGGAATTTTCTTTTTGAAAACTGAAGAGGAATGTTTCAATAGCTATATGCATGTCTTGTACGTATCTTCTTTCCTTAGATATATTGCTAAGAACATGGTCCTTGGGAAACATACAAATATGTGGGGATGGCACGAAGACGAATCAAGATGCTAACCTGTGCAATATATGGATATGCTTCATCCACAATGGCAAATTCAGGGTCACCCACCAAAGCAATACCTTCTAGTACTCCAATTGCTCTAATAATCAAAGCAAAATACGGAGGTATCTTGAATGGGTAATCAAATGTTATCTGTGCTAGATCCGCTGCCAACTCTTGAAAGTTAATATTCTTCGCACCACCTCCTTCAAGTGCCTGATCAAAAACTTTAGCCAGCACAGGTAAGATTGGATCCAAGTTAACTCCCTCAGGGATAAAACCAAGCTTCACAAAGTCCTTCACGATCGCATCATAATCACGATGAATAAGGTGAGCTATTGCTTCAATCATTCCGTACTTCTGATCATCTGTCAGTTTTGTCACAAGCCCTGCAGCAAAGAAGGTTAAATTTATCATCTATTTTCATGTGTATTATGGGAGATGGAAATAAAATGTACAGAAAATAGGCATAAAATTTATCACTAGCTGAAATTTAATCAGCAGAATTAGCTTACCATATTCTGCAATATTTTTTCTACCAAAAGGAATACAAACAGGCTGACATATGCAAATGAAAAACTTCAATGGTTTGCACTTGGTATGCTTAGTCTACTGTACGACGCACTAATTAGTAAAGCAGGTGAAAAAAAACTCTGAGTACACGGCATCATACTGCTAGTAAGTTAGATCGAATTCTTAAGCCATTTGAATTACTACACCACATAATGGTTAAATATTCATGATTTTTGTTTACCGCTTCATACGGAACATAGTAAAACTGTAGGTTGTACATGAGAAGCATAGAGTGTCCATGCTCTTGACTTACCAAAATCAAGAATACAAAGCTTTCCATCTGGTGTCCTAATCATATTTCCAGGATGAGGGTCGGCATGGAAGAATCCAGTATCAAGTAACTGCAATGCAAGTTCTTCTTTCAGAAAATGGTTTGAGGGAATAAACATTTCTTCCCATCAGCAGGTGAGTGTGCAATGGACCAATTCAGAATAACATGAGTAAATGCACATCAAAGAAGATGAAAAACAAACCTGTTTTAGATAGCATATGACACCAACATTAACCAACGACCCAACATCATCCTCAGTACTCTGTGAAAGCTTCTCACCATCTACCCACCCTGTGGTAAGAACTTTCCTGGACGTATATTCAGGGTACGTCTTTGGTACAACAACCTGAAAAAAGGTTGTTGAATAAATTCAGAAGTTAACAGCCTGAAAGTGAAGCTACCAAGCATATCTGTAATAAATATTGAATGGGAAATTCCAAGTTTCCAACAGTACAAAACTGTATCATTCAGTAAAAAGGGTCTCATTGCACTGCTGCTACCAGACTACCAAAGCAATTTACCTGAGGAAGATCTTCTCTCATCATTTCAGCGAAGCGGGTGCCATTTTCCCCCTCGTTGACATAATCAAGTTCTTCAAAAAATCGGGCAGCCCACTCATCTACTAGGCCAACAACATCAAGGGCGATCTGGGAGTATTCAGCAATTTCAGCGTGAGCTAATGAAGACAGTTTCTCTGTCATTTTTCATCAAGAAGAGGGAAACACTCACCTGTGGAAATCTCTTGAGAACCAACCCCAAATTTCTAATGATGAATAGATCTATGGTGACAGTCTCAAGCACAAATGGCCTCTGCACTTTCACAGCCACCAGTTCTCCAGTGTCTTTCAACCGGCCTTTGTACACCTGTCCCAGAGATGCTGCAGCACAATACGCAATTAGTTCAGACTTAACTGATCAGCGCAGCAAGCGGCTAATACCAAGATTTCTAGTATAATTATTACCTGCGGCGATTGGTGAGGGAGACAGTTCCGAGTATATGTCTTGCCATGGCCGGCCAAGCTCTTCTTCCAGGAGAGCCATCGCGATATCGTCAGGAAACGAAGGAACCTTGCCGCAGCAGCGCACAGCCCAGTTAGTAAACTTGAGCTACACTGGGCTTTGAACAATTGCCTAAGCTCTGCGTGGTAACACAAGGCCAACAACTATGTATGTAACAGCAGTGCTCACCTTGTCGCATAGCTTCTGCAGCTCGGTCATCGCCGCAGGGGACAGAATGTCGGGCCGGATGCTCAGCGCCTGGCCGAGCTTGATGTAGGCAGGGCCCAGAGACGTGACGATCTCCCTCAGCTCGATCGCGCGCGTCACTTCGTTCTGTCCAGAAGAGAAGGTTCGTCGGTCAGCAGATGGATTTCACGGGTTCTGAAGATGAATGACAGCATGGGTGCTGCATGAATGGATTGGGGGCACTACCTCCTTGATTTTGTCGGTGATGAGGTCTGATATGATGTGGGAGATGAAACCACCGGCCACGGACAGGAGCTGCACGGCTCGGGTGGCGACGGCGCCCGGGCGTTTGCCCCAGTAGGCCGAAATGATCTCGGGGCTGTACACCAGAGGCAGCCCTTCGGTGTTGGTCACCTAGAACCACACGCACAAAGAATTCAGACGACATCCAAACTCAGTAGTAGGAGAGCAGCCGACTAAAGTGTCCAATTCATTCGATGGGTGTGGTGATTGGTGAATGGATGGAGCTATGTGGAAATGGAATTCCGTGGAGTGGAAGTGATTTGTGGTGGAGGCGGGGGAAGGGATCGGTACCTCGACGAGGCGCATGGTGACGTCTTTGTCGGCGAACTGGTCGTCGCGGAGGTTCTGGCCGCGGAGGCCGCGCATGAGGGAGGCCAGCTGCTCGTCCTCCTCCATCTGCTTCCGCACCCGCTTTATCTCCTTAGAGACATCGCCGAACCTCTGCATAGCATATCCATGTCCATCCAAAGGAGCAGAGAACGCAGTCAGTCAGTCAGCGGGATCATCGTCGTCGTCAGAGGTGAGGTGATTAATCAAGAAGGCGGAGCGGAGGGGGCTTACGGTGGACTGGACGGTGTTGGCCCTGGTCCTGCCGGTGCGCGGGGCCGGCGGCGAGGGCGGCGGGGGCCTGGGCTCGGTGGCGACGGCGAGCACGCGGCGGAGGCGGCGCTGGTGCTGCTTCCCGGAGCGGCGCGGGAGCGGGGAGACGAGCCCGGCCACGACGCGGCCCCGGCCGAACCCCCCGCACTGCAGCAGGCGCGGCGCCGACGCCGACGCGGCGGCCTCCATGGTAAAAGGAAGGAAGGTTCGATCAAGATAGTGTAACGGAGGAGGGAGACGCCGATACTACGTGGAGGTAGGGAGCGAGTGGTAAGTAACCGAGGAGGTTGGGGAAAAAGTTTGGCCCGGCCGCGGTGGTGGAAGAAAGAATAGGGCGGTGAGCCCAGTCGTGGCTCCTCCCTCCACTCTTTGTGCTTGTGCCCGCGGAGGCGGAGGGAGTGGGTGTGGGTGGGCGGGGGCGCGTCCACGCGCGCGGCCGGCGCTTGTGGCTGTCCCGCCCCCTCCCACGGCGAACGCATGGACGGACGGCGCCCGCCCCACCACCCACTCACCCGACCGCACGGACAGGTAAACCGTGCGCGCGCGCGCGATGTGTCCGCGCCTGATTCGAACGTTTCAGGCAGGCACCAAACCAAGGGCAGTCCTGTCCACGGCAGCCCAACAGAGGCCGCCAAAATCGACAACAGTGATGTAGCTTTCACATGGCCACTCATCTGTCTTACAGCAAAGTTGAGCCCGTCTCCTTTTGTTCCAGCGCCCAAAACCATCAACGCAGCACCACCCAGCGATTCACCATTGTTAAACTCCATTCGTTTCGTCTCCAACATATCAGTATGTGTTACAGGTGATCTTACAGGCACGGCAGAACGTCGTGCGGCTAAGCTACGGTCCCTTCAACGGACCGATGAGCATCGTTATTTACGCGCCGTGGCAACCCCGGGGGGCTAAGCAGCAGCAGCAGCAGGAGGAGGAGGAGAAGAATACCAGTGCCCCCCACCCTTGTGTTCTGGAACGCTTGTAGTACCCGTGTATGCTTCATGGTGTCTTTGCGCCGGGCATCATCCCGTCCTTCTCAATCGCCCGCTGCCTCGCCCGCTCCATCTTCCGCTTGCGCCACTCCTCCAGAGCTGCACATGTTTGTGCAGAAGTAATCAGTTTCTACAGATTGCCAAATAAGAAGGCACAGAAGCATTCGGTTGCTGTATAATGTCTCTATCAGAATGCAGAAAGCAGTCCATGGCTTACAAACCACATAGCACTAGTGCGCAAGAATGCGCATCTTGGGAAGCAAAATATTACTTCCTGCGGAGAACCATGTAAATGTATGCATAATTTTGCATCAATCATGTTTACATGTGTCGTCTGCCTTTGCAGCCGTGGACATGCTATAATGGAATGACGGAGCACAAAAGGCCAGCCTAGTATTAATGATAGTTAAGCATTGCAAACACTAAAATTAATGTTTCACACTGTCGACAGTGCTGTGATGAAGCGCTCTAAGTATCTGCAGATTCAGTCTGGCTGACAATTCTACTGTGCAACAAGTCTTCTATTCTACTCCATAGAGTGTGGATGTCACGCCGAGCCACAATGATGGCCAGCAAACGTAAACAGAGAAAATTCGTTATCCCGCAGATCCAGTGCCTTGTTAAATCAACAAGATTATTCTTAAAACATGTGAGCTTCCAGGAAGCTGCTGAGCCAATATGGGTAGACAGCTATATAATGCCATTTCAAAGCAGTTACTTGTAAAACCATGTACCAAAGCGTCAAGGTTCAAACAATATAGATTATTCTGCCGACTGTTCAGTGTGCCCCCTAAATATGCAGCAAAGACAAGAGACTGAGATGGGTCAAATAACCTTTTTGGCTGCTGCCGTCATTCCCTTGCCGTAAATCTTTCAACCTTTTCGATAAGTCAACGGCAGCCGTCCCTTCTTGCGTTGCTGACATGCCAGGCTCTCCGTAAGCTTCTTGCTCAATTTCCTTCACCTATGTCATAATGTTGTAATCAATGAGAATTACGAACAGAGGATATTTCTTCTTTTGGTTTAGCAATGCAGTGAATATTCTTTCTTTCTTCATGTCATGAGAAATGAAGGAACAAACTTTACATTTACTTACCCTCCTAATCAAATCCACAGGCTCCATAGCACGACGCAACTCTTCAGACTCCCATATATACCGTAGCTGAGCTGCCAAAGAGTAGCACCCGGGTTTTCCCACTCAGTTGAGTTACCAAGGAATAGTGAAGTAGAGCCTTGCAACTACATGATCTAATTTCTACTACTCCCTCCGTTCCAAATTACTCGTCGCTGAAATGAATGTATATAGAACTAAAATACATCTAGATACATCCATACGTGCGACAAGTAATTCGGAACGGAGGGAGTACAAAGGAAGCTATCACCCATGATTTGAATCTATCATTTCTAGTGGAAGAAATGGGATAAACCAGCTAATTCTATTATAAAAGGGTCTAATCTTTCCCGGTGCTCGTGTTTGCAACGAGCAGACCCACATTTCGTTTTGCTTAGGGTTAATCCAAAGTTCATGCCTACAGTTACTTGGACTGAAGAGAAATGTTCGCGGTTTGCCTAGATTTACTGCGCCTGGTGGCCACTGAATCGCGCTAAATTTGATACCAAATCGACCGGATTTCTCGACCCTGGCGGTTCCAGCGGCGCAGGAGGTACTCCGACGGTGTAAAATCATCTGGGGATCACGAACCCGTACCTGAATCGAACCGGTGGCCGCCGGCGATCCGCGGCCAGGACGAGAAGTGGCTGCGGAGGAGGAGCGCCACCGCGAGGACGTTGATGGCGCACAGGGCGACGGTGGCGTTCTTGTAGGACAGCCTCGAGGCCACCGTCATCCCGCCGACGGCGGGGGCGGGGGCGGTGGCGCAGAGCTCGCCGGAGAAGACCGGAGGAGGAGCAGGGAGCAGACGAGGAGGCCCACCCCACCAACCGGAGGACGGTGGTTCGCTTTAGAGTGCGGGTCACATAACGGGCCGAAGCCCTGTAAAAATGCAACGCCGCGGGGCCCATGCGGCCCAACTGCGTCGAGATCAGTTGGGCCAGCAACAACTAGATTCCAACCCGACCCAGCCTACGTCCGTCTCTCTCACCACACACCACAGCTCTCGGCCTCCCCTCCCCTCCCCTCCTCCGACTCCGACGACCACCACCGACGGCGGCGACGATGCAGGCGGCGGCGGCGGCGGCGCGGCGCCACCTCCTCGACCAGCACCACCTCTCCCCGGCCTCCTCGGCCGCCATCGCCGCCTTCAGATCCGCCGCCCAGCCGGCGCTCGCGCCCCAAGGTAACGCACGCATCGGCCGAGATGCGCGCGGCCCAGGGAGGGATCTCCCCGAGGCCGCCCGCCAGCCTCGCCGCGCGCGACATGGGAGGGCGGATCTCACCGGTGGTTCCGTTTGGATTGCAGGGCTGGGCGGGGCGGATGGCGCGAGGTACATGTCCGCCAGGGCGCCGGCCGTCAAGGGGGCCGGGCATCTCGTCCGCAAGGGCACCGGAGGGAGGTCGTCGGTGAGGTGAGAAAGCTTAACCATTTCTCCTCGGAACTCTGATTGACTCTGTTGGGTATTCCATTGTTGTACCGGTTGTAGGCGTTTGACGCGCTAGGTTTGGCCTGGCGATTTCATTTCTGTGTTTGTTGGATTACGTTGATGTTGCGATCTCTTCGTGCGGCCGTAGTAGAGAGGTGGTGCGCAATGCGGTGATGCCATGACCGCAGCCTTGATGCTTAGTTTTTCAGATCATGTATCTCGCATGTTGCATTTGCCTACTGGTGTCTAATTAAGTTGTCCGAATGATCGATGCCCTGCCTACTGGTCGTACTGTGCAACTCGACGTCTTAAACATTTAGTGATTATAAGGATTCAAAGAGCACTCATGGGTTGTTTACTCACGGACCTTTGTGAATCGGCGCATCCCAACTTTTAGTCCAGCCTCTACCGATGCAACCCTGTTGTGACCTGTACACAGCTTGTCCTGAAAATCTCTGAAAGTGCGGTTTTAGCTAAGTTGAGGTGAATTAGTGTTTTGCACACCGTAGTTGGTAAAGTAGTGACCACTATCTCTATGTGTAGGTATTAACACTGAAAGGCATGGTGTTGAGCAAGAATACAATATATGAACCTTTGCAAATGTTGTTCGTTATTCATCCATGCTACAGCACCATTTCCTTTCTTGTCCTGATATGTGGCAAACATGTGAAATTTGGCACCTGATATTGTAGTGTGTGGTGTGCAATGTGCCGATGTTTTCTGACCCATCATGTTCATTGCATCTAAATCGGCTGATGACTTAATTTGTTAGGATAGCCTTACCCTGTCAGTGTTGCCCAGGTCTAACACGAGAAACCATTGTGGCTTTTCTTGACAGTGGAATCGTCGCTACGGTGTTTGGAGCTACTGGATTTCTCGGACGCTATGTCGTTCAACAACTTGGTGAGATGATGAGACTTGTGCTATATCTACTTAGTTGTCACTTAAAGAGTAATTTTGTAGAGAGAGTACCAGAGTGGTTTAGAAGGATTACTCAAAAATGTTATTTTTATTCAGCGAAGATGGGATCTCAGGTTCTTGTCCCATTCAGAGGTTGTGAGGATTCTCACCGCCACCTGAAATTAATGGGTGACTTGGGTCAGGTACAAGAACTGTTAACAAATAGTGTTCATCATTAACCCCATTTCCTCTTTCCCTCTTATGTATTTTCATCTTTCTGGCAGATTGTTCCAATGAACTACAACCCAAGAGATGTGAATTCTATTAAGACTGCCGTGGCCAAGTCAAATGTGGTCATTAACCTCATTGGTATCTTTTCCTGAGACACATTATATTCATATTCATATCACATTCTGCTTATATCGACTCAATTTCGACAGGACGGGAGTATGAAACAAGAAACTATGGGTTTGAAGAAGTAAACCATCAAATGGCTGAACAACTTGCAATGGTATGTCTTGTGTACACGTCAATTTTTCTTCCTGCTGCATGCTTGCTATCCAACTATGTAGACTATTGCTGCAAGGGCCATTGAGTATTAGGAGTAGATCCCTTCCAACCATAGGAACTAACTTGAATTCTTCTCCTCTATACTCTGGCCGACATATCCGACCTGAGATCTCATTCATACACGAGGCAACTGTTCTGCTGGTTTGTTGCATATGAGTGTTACCTTTAGCTTGGCATAATAAATGTGGTCTGGCAAGAGTATGGCATCCATAATGAATGCTGGTTATTCCAAACTGTAGATGTTCAGATTGACCTTGGCTTGGTTTCATCCAGCATTGCTCCAGAGCACAAGATAGTCTAACTTGCTACTCTGGCATGTGGTCTGGCCAAAGATATTCTGTTAAATTCTACTTTATGTAACATGTGATCTCACATTAATAATTTTATATAGCGGCCAGCTACTAACAAGTTCTAGATTTTATGCAGATATCCAAGGAGCATGGGGGTATCGTGAGATTTATCCAGGTTTCTGCTTTAGGGGCATCAGCCTCTTCACCTTCTAGATTGCTTAGGGCGAAGGCTGCTGGAGAGGAATCTGTGTTGAAAGAATTTCCTGAAGTAATAATCTTTTCTCGACTTCAATAACTATAGCTGGCAATGATAATTCTTGTTTCTGTACTACCTGAAGTTAGCAGTTGAATATTTTTTCCATTTATGTAATCAATGACTGCAATGCAATTTTTTCTTTTATCCATCAACAGGCTACAATTATGAGGCCTGCAACCCTTATTGGCACAGAAGATCGGATTTTGAACAGATGGGCGATGTATGCCAAAAATTGGGGTTTCCTTCCACTGTTTGGCGGTGGATCTACAAAGTAATTTGTTAGCATCTTCACTTCTATCATATTTAATTGGCTTTAAAATTGAGCCTAGAGCATGAAATGATGTGCTCCTATATATATCTTAGATGCTTTCACCAGCAGCTGAATTACTTGATGCAACATTTTGCAGGTTTCAGCCTGTTTATGTTGTGGATGTTGCGGCTGCCATTGTCAACTCCCTCAAGGATGATGGCACCAGCATGGGAAAGACCTATGAGCTTGGTGGACCAGATATTTACACTGTTCATGACCTGGTAATTATCAAACACAACTGCTATGCAACAATAAATACTAAAATTGTATAAGCAAAGGTGATGATTTTGTTGGATGTTACAGGCTGAAATGATGTTTGAAACAATACGCGAATATCCAAGATACGTGAATCTTCCTTTCCCTATTGCAAAGGTATGTATATAAATAGCAGCCCTATTAGGTTAAGACAACCTGAGGATGTGGTGGCCTACATATTGACTTCTTGTTTTGCAGGCTATGGCTTCTCCAAGGGAAATGCTGCTAAACAAAGTGCCTTTTCCTCTGCCGACTCCCTCCATTTTCAATCTTGATCAGATCAAGGCACTCACTGTAGACAACCTAGTGTCTGAGAATGGTAAGCATACCGCCCACAAGTAATACAACGGTCGGTCTTGTTGGTCATTACTCTTGGCTTTGGCTCACATTGTTTCCTGAAACTCGGTGCAGCTCTCAGTTTTGCGGACCTGGAAATCAAGCCTCACAAGTTGAAGGGTTACCCTACTGAGTTCCTTGTCTGCTACAGGAAGGGCGGGCCGTCTTTTGGTTCTACTGTCAGTGAGAAGATGGGCAGTGCGGATGTGGCCCCCCGGTTCTGAAGACGCTGTAGAATTAATGGTCATTTAGTTTTGAAGATAAAATTGTTGTTGTGTTTTGTTTTCTTGCCATCTGCTGCTGATGCCAGATGCCTCACCCCTGGACAGGACCAGATTTGATGCAAACCCTGCCCTTATTTCCCCTATCAATAAGAAAAGGCACGATGTATTGTGAACTTTCTTGGGTTGGAAATGCAAAGTAAATCGGATCGTTGCTAGGGTGACAACAATTGCAGAACATAAATCTCATCGCTCATGTGGCTGAGCAATAAAATTGTTCCAAATTCTGTTGAAAGGTTTTGTTTCCTGCTGAGTATTCTAGATTGATAAATTAGATCAAGGCCTGAGGTGACGTCTTGACAAAGGTCAAATATCCAGCAGACCTTGATGCCACTTTTTTTCGAACCAGGCTACCCTATTTCCATTTACTTGCATAACGGAAATACAAAGTTCCTCAAACCGCCAGAGATAGGAAAAGACATGAAAAGAGAAGTAGCGAGCTCGGAGCAACACCAGAAAACCCACTACCTGTGTCTGCCATCACAACACTGGTCATGGGGCAAAAACCTGGTGTCACCCAACCTACCCACTAAGGGCATCTTCAATGCTGACCCTCAAACCGCTCGCATATGTCCATTCAGATCCCGAAGCCATCCATAACACCGGAAGTGGTCTTCGGATCCCCAGATAACTTCCGAAGTGAGGAGTTAATCTTTGATATCGTCCCTTTCCATAGTGGCTATCATGCACTGCTTGGACGAACCGCATTCGCTCGATTCAATGCGGTATCACACTATGCATACCTCAAGCTCAAGATGCCATGACCTCGCGGGGTTATAACAGTCAATGGAAACACAGACTGCTCTCTCCGTACAGAAGAGCACACTGTAGCCCTCGCGGCAGAAGTACAAAGCAGTCTTCTCCGGCAGACCGCCAATTCAGCGACAACAATCCTGAAAACCGTCAAGCAAGTCCGGAGCACTCTGCAACAGGATCGTCAGGCACGCCAAGAGCGCGACTAGCAGTCCGGCCTCTGCCCTAGCCCCATTCCGGCAGCATTTGTGCCGCGCGTACACAATTACGCACTCAAAATACCATGGGCATAGGCGGAGGCGCAACAGTGATACGGTCCACAGTGCGGTTCAACCGCCACAAGACCCGCATACTTTAATAACCTTCTTTCTCTTTCACGACCCTACTTTCGGGCAGCCCCTTTAGAGAACCGGATCATCGGACTTATCACAGGAGGGAAAACCAAGGAGGCAAAAGGCTTTGCGCACAAAGGGAATACCCAGGTGGTATCTGTCAATGATCATTATACCTGTTTTACATACCCGCATGCGGCCCGCCCTTGGATAGGACATGTCAAATAGTCCTATTTGCTTCTTCTTAACGCATTAATTGTACACATACGCTTGGACGTATTATTTAAATAACAACGGGAAATAATATATAGCGTCAGCTCATTATTCCTATCTTCACATTTTCCCTAAAAATGTTTATTTAATATTGCATCCATACACTTTGGTACGTTCAGTTTGCCAGGGGCTTCTTATGGTGCCCCATAATACGACAAGATAAGTCCGAACACTTTCGATAGTGCGGCACCCCGAACTTATAGCATTATATGCATCAGCTCCGAATCATGTCTTGGGTCAATAGTTGGGTTTGTCCGGCTCCCTTGTTTTGGTACCTTACATTCCATTATATCGGCTAAGGTAGCGCAGGGAGAACTACTGCGATTGTGTCCCGGTTCTTCCGTACGAGCGCCTCAGTAGAGAAAGCCGAAAACTGACTGTCATGATGCGGCGAGAGCTGGTCGATGTTCGAGAGGTCTTAAATCCTTAAAGATTTTTTCCGCTTCAGGCGAGGAATCGGCCTTGTCCGATTTAGGCGTGTATAGCACCCCAATTCGGCTTTCCGAATTCTAGGGGCTTCGCAAAATTGTAGACTTCTATGGCTAAGTGAGAGTTATAAAGTCGCATAGTCCGATTGCCTTGTTCGCTGCGCTAAACGCCTCCTTAAAGGACCAAAAATTTGGATAAAGAGTGTTTGGGTTTTCCACGAACACCCCAGTACTAGTTACGTGGGGGCGGAAGCCAACGACTGGCCTACTTTCAGAATTTTATAAACAGACGCACAGAAGGTAATATTTTAAATCAACAAAGCGCCATATAGCGCAAACAAACTCGTTTTCATATTACAAAGACGACATGAGTATATTCACTCAAAGATTATGTCCTTGGTACATTCATCGGCCACGAGGCGAGCGACTTTCATAACGCCATCATAATATTTCTCGGGGTAGCGATGCGCCTTGCCCTCCGGCGGTCCATCTTTCACCAGCTTCTCTGCATCCAGCTTGGCCCAATGCATCTTCACACGGGCAAAGGCCCGGCGGGCACCCTCAATACAAACGGATTGCTTGATAACTTCAAGCCGCGGACAGGCATTTACCATCCGCTTTATAAGGCCGAAGTAGCTGTCGGGCAGGGGCTCACCAGGCCACATCCGGACTATGAGGTCCTTCATGGCCAGTTCGGCCGCCCTGTGGAGTTCGACCAATTGCTTCAGTTGGTCACTCGGAGGCATTGGGTGTTCGGCTCCAGTATACTGGGACCAGAACAGCTTCTCTGTCGAGCTCCCCTCTTTGGCACGGTAGAACTCCGTGGCATCTGATATGCTGCGTGGTAGATCTGCGAATGCCCCTGGAGAGCTCCGAATTCGGGTAAGTAAAAGAAATGTCTCCTCCACATGCTTGCTTTGCATAATGAATGCCTTACCCGCCGCTATCTTCTTGGCCGTCTGGATTTCCTGTTGGGCCCTTTGGGCTTCGGCCTTGGCGTCTTTCATGCTCTGAAGGGCCTTTGCAAGCTCAGACTCTTGCGTCTTGAAGTCACGCTCCAAGGACTCAAACTTCTTGCCGAGCTCCTGGAGCTCTTGCTGTACCTCGCCCACCCTAGCATCTTGCTTTTCACGCTCAATACGCTCCGTGGCCGCCTTGTCTTAGGCCTCGGATAGCGCTTTCTTTAGGGCCGCCACTTCGGTCGTGGCCCTTATTAAAAAATCATGATGCTTTTTGTTAGTGTCACCAATTTTTTCTCCTATATATGACACATGGCCGGGGTATCACTCACCTTTGTTCTCTTCGAGCTGCCTCTTCGTGAGGCTGAGCTCCTCTTCGGCCCGCTTCAGGTCCCGTTCGAGTCCGGCGACCTCCGCTCTGTGGGCAGCAGCGGCAAGCAGCACCGCCTGCTTATTCACATAGACACATACTATTAGACTCCTGCGATTTAGAGTTAACCCTCCGTTTGGCTTCTTTTCTGAACACCAAATAGAGTATCAGGGGCTACTGTCTATTGGGTGATAATTTCTCACATTTTTGATTACTTACCTCAAAGCCTGTTAGGAGGCTGGTGCAGGCTTCGGTCAATCCACTTTTGGCGGACCAAACCTTCTGAATCACCGTACTCATAAGAGTACGATGCTCTTCATCAATTGAAGCGCCGCGAAGCACTTCCAACAGACTATCCGCCGCCCCCGGCGTGACGGAGGTCATCGGCACGGCCGGCTCGCCCTCCCTAGCGAGGGGTTGCCTACCCGAGTCCGAAACCTTTGGAGGTTCCGGTGCAGTGTCCGGCTGGGAGCCAAACTTGCAGCGGCTCTCGTCAGCATAATTTATGGGGATCTTACCCCCCATGTGCCCGGCGTCTGGAATTTCGCCTTGGGGCATCTCCAAAACTGCCGTCCCCTGCTCTGGTATCCTTTGGGACAACACCTCGGTGTCATCCGCAGGCCGAGGGGAGGTGGCCGTCGGGAGCGAATTCATTGCCGAATCACTCAGAGACCCATCCGAAGAGGATACCTCGGGATGGGACCTGGCCGGACTGCATATGCATGTTCTGCCTTATTACAAACTATGAAGTTAAGTCGCACGAAAAGTATTACAGAGTGCGAATACTTACGATCTCGCCAGGGGCTTGCCCCTAGGCAGCCACTCCTCCTCGCTGTAAGCGACCGTGGTGGAGTGATCCGAAAGGGACGCCTTCCCCTTCTTTGGCGTCCTAGCCTCCCCCTGTGGGGCGGCTTTTCTTTTCTTCTCCTCCCCAATGCGGGGAGGGGGAATTTCTTCATGTTTCCCCCCGTCTCCGTGGGAGGAATCTGCCTCGCCGTCCTCAGACGACGAGTCTATTACGGCCTTGCACCGAAGACCCTTCCTGGTCCCCGCGGCCGCCTTCTTATACCCTTCGGCCTCCCCAGATGGGGCGGCCCTCTTCTTCTTCTCCTCCCCTTCATGGGAGGAGCGCGCCTCATCGTCTTCGGACGAGGCGTCCGGTGCGACCTTGCGCCGGAGACCCTTCTTGGTCCTCGTGGCCTTCTTTCCGGCCTTCTTTTTCGGCGCCTTGTAAGGCGCTGGAACTAGCATCTCCGTCAGGAGTGCGGTTGCTGGATCTTCCGGCAGCGGAGCCGGACAGTCGATCCGCTCCACCATCACCACGTAATCCTGATTCGATAAACATGGTGACTTAAAATCCTCCCATGAATATGCTAGGAAAGGTACATCTAGTGATGATTAGAAAACTTACCGGACTGGCAAGCCGCGTGGCGCGGAGTCCGCGGTTCTCGGATGTGGGAGGAGGTACTTCGGTGGCCTTGAACAGCACCTTCCAGATGTCCTTATGCCTCGTGCCGAAAAGCTCTTGCAACATCTGGTGTTCGGCCGGATCGAACTCCCACAGATTGAATGCCCGTCTTTGCACGGAAGGATTCGGCGGAAGAGCATAACCTGGACCACGTTGACAAGCTTGATCTTCTTGTCCATCATGTTTTTGATGCAGTTCTGAAGTCTTGTCAGCTCCGTCGCCCCAGGCCAGGCCCTTCTTTTCCCAGGAGGTGTGCCGCATGGGGATTCCGGATCGGAATTCGGGGGCCGCCGCCCAGTTGGCGTCGCGCGGCTCGGTGATGTAGAACCACCCCGATTGCCACCCTTTCACGGTCTCCACAAAGGAGCCATCAAGCCAGGTAACGTTGGGCATCCTGCCCACCATGGCGCCTCCGCACTCCGCTTGCTGGCCACTCACGATCTTCGACTTCACGCAGAAGATTCGTAGCTACAGACCGAAGTGGGGCTTGATGCGGAGGAAGGCCTCGCACACGACGATAAATGCCGAGATGTTGAGGACGAAATTTGGGGCTAGATCATGGAAGTCCAGTGTCGGGGAACGTAGTGATTTCAAAAAATTTCCTACGCACACGCAAGATCATGGTGATGCATAGCAACGAGAGGGGAGAGTGATGTCCACGTACCCTCGTAGACCGTAAGCGGAAGCGTTATGACAACGCGGTTGATGTAGTCGTATGAACGAGGTGGAATATGGTGGAGGGGGCATCGCACACGGCTAAGGAACAATCACGAAGATCAACTTGTCTGTCTATGGGGTGCCCCCTGCCCCCGTATATAAAGGAGTGGAGGAGGGGAGGGCCGGCCCTCTCTATGGCGCGCCCTAGGGGAGTCCTACTCCCACCGGGAGTAGGATTCCCCCTTTCCTAGTCCAACTAGGAGTCCTTCCAAGTAGTAGGAGTAGGAGACAAGGAAGGGGAAGAGAGAAAGGAAGGAAGGAGGGGTGCGGCCCCTCCCCCTAGTCCAATTCGGACTAGGCCATGAAGCGCGCGCCTGCCCTAGGCAGCCCCTCTCTCTTTCCCGTATGGCCCAATAAGGCCCAATACTTCTCCCTGGCGAATTCCCGTAACTCTCCGGTACTCCGAAAAATACCCGAATCACTCGGAACCTTTCCGAACTCCGAATATAGTCGTCCAATATATCGATCTTAACGTCTCGACCATTTCGAGACTCCTCGTCATGTCCCGATCTCATCCGAGACTCCGAACTCCTTCGGTACATCAAAACTCATAAACTCATAATATAACTGTCATCGAAACCTTAAGCGTGCGGACCCTACGGGTTCGAGAACTATGTAGACATGACCGAGACACGTTTCCGATCAATAACCAATAGTGGAACCTGGATGTTCATATTGGCTCCTACATATTCTACGAAGATCTTTATCGGTCAAACCGCATAACAACATACGTTGTTCCCTTTTGTCATCGGTATGTTACTTGCCCGAGATTCGATCGTCGGTATCCAATACCTAGTTCAATCTCGTTACCGGCAAGTCTCTTTACTCGTTCCGTAATACATCATCCCGTAACTAACTCATTAGTTACAATGCTTGCAAGGCTTAAGTGATGTGCATTACCGAGAGGGCCCAGAGATACCTCTCCGACAATCGGAGTGACAAAACCTAATCTCGAAATACGCTGACCCAACATGTACCTTCCAAGACACCTGTAGAGCACCTTTATAATCACCCGATTACGCCAGACGTTTGGTAGCACACAAAGTGTTCCTCCGTAAACAGGAGTTGCATAATCTCATAGTTGTAGGAACTTTGTATAAGTCATGAAGAAAGCAATAGCAACATACTAAACGATCAAGTGCTAGGCTAACGGAATGGGTCAAGTCAATCACATCATTCTCCTAATGATGTGATCCCGTTAATCAAATGACAACTCATGTCTATGGTTAGGAAACTTAACCATCTTTGATTAACGAGCTAGTCAAGTAGAGGCATACTAGTGACACTATGTTTGTCTATGTATTCACACATGTATTATGTTTCCGGTTAATACAATTCTAGCATGAATAATAAACATTTATCATGATATAAGGAAATAAATAATAACTTTATTATTACCTCTAGGGCATATTTCCTTCAGTCTCCCACTTGCACTAGAGTCAATAATCTAGTTCACATCACCATGTGATTTAACACCAATAGTTCACATCACCATGTGATTAACACCCATAGTTCACATCGTCATGTGATCAACACTCGAGTCAATAATCTAGTTCACATCGCTATGTGATTAACACCCAAAGAGTACTAAGGTATGATCATGTTTTGCTTGTGAGAGAAGTTTAGTCAACGGGTCTGTCATATTCAGAGCCGTATGTATTTTGCAAATATTCTATGTCCACAATGCTCTGCACGGAGCTACTCTAGCTATTTGCTCCCACTTTCAATATGTATCCAGATTGAGACTTAGAGTCATCTGGATTGGTGTAAAAGCTTGTATCGACGTAACCCTTTATGATGAACCTTTTGTCACCTCCATAATCGAGAAACATATCCATATTTCACTAAGGATAATTTTGACCGATGTCCAGTGATCTACTCCTAGATCACTATTGTACTCCCTTTCCAAAATCAGTTTAGGGTATACAATAGATCTGGTACATAGCATGGCATACTTTATAGAACCTATAGCTGAGGCATAGGGAATGACTTTCATTCTCTTCCTATCTTCTGCCGCGGTCGGGCTTTGAGTCTTACTCAATTTCACACCTTGTAACACAGGCAAGAAACTCTTTCTTTGACTGTTCCATTTTGAACTACTTCAAAATCTTGTCAAGGTATGTACTCATTGAAAATCTTATCAAGCGTCTTGATCTATCTCAATAAATCTTGATGCTCAATATGTAAGTAGCTTTACTGAGGTTTTTATTTTAAAGAACTCCTTTCAAACACTCCTTTATGCTTTGCAGAATAATTCTACATTATTTCCGATCAACAATATGTCATTCACATATACTTGTCAGAAATGTTGTAGTGCTCCCACTCACTTTCTTGTAAATACAGAGGCTTCACCATAAGTGCATACAAAACTATATGCTTTGATCAACTCATCAAAGCGTATATTCCAACTCCGAGATGCTTGCACCAGTCCATAGATGGATCATTGGAGCATGCACATTTTGTTAGTACCTTTAGGATTGACAAAACCTTACGGTTGCATCATATACAACTCTTCTTTGAGAAAACCATTAAGGAATGCAGTTTTGACATCCATTTGCCAGATTTCATAAATTGTGGCAATTGCTAACATGATTCGGACAGACTTAAGCATCGCTACAATTGAGAAAATCTCATTGTAGTCAACACCTTGAAATTGTCAAAAACCTTTTTGCGACAAGTCGAGCTTTGTAGATAGTAACACTACTATCAACGTCCGTCTTCCTCTTGAAGATCCATTTATACAATATGGCTTGCCGATCATCGGGCAACTCCACCAAAGTCCACACTTTGTTCTCATACATGGATCCCATCTCAGATTTCATGGCCTTAAGCCATTTTATGAATCTGGGCTCATCATCGCTTCCTCATAGTTCGTAGGTTCATCATGGTCTAGTAACATGACTTCCGAACAGGATTACCGTACCACTCTGGTGTGGACCGTGACTGGAAGACCTACGAGGTTCTGTAGTAACTTGATCTGAAGTTTCATGATCATCATCATTAGCTTCCTCACTAATTGGTGTAGAAATCACTAGAGCTGATTTCAGTGATGAACAATTTTCCAATTCGGGAGAAGGTACAGTTACCTCATCAAGTTCTACTTCCTCCCACTCACTCCTTTCGAGAGAAACTCCTTCTCTAGAAAGGATACATTTTTAGCAACGAATATCTTGCCTTCAGATCTGTGATAGAGGGTGTACCCAATAATTTCCTTTAGATCTGTGATGCTCAATGTTTAAGTAGCTTCACCGAGGTCTTTTTTTTTGAGAAACTCTTATTCAAGTATCCTTTTATGCTTTCCAAAAAAATTCTACATTATTTTCGATCAACAATATGTTATTCACATATACTTATCAGAAATGCTGTTGTGCTCCCACTCACTTTCTTGTAAATACAGGCTTCTCCAAAAGTCTGTATAAAACCATGTGGTTTGATCAACTCATCAAAGCGTATATTCCAACTCCGAGATGCTTGCACCAGTCCATAAATGGATCGCTGGAGCTTGCACACCTTGTTAGCACCTTTAGGATTGACAAAACCTTCTGGTTGCATCACATACAACTCTTCTTTAATAAATCCATTAAGAAATGTAGTTTTGACATCCATTTTCCAGATTTCATAAAATGTGGCAATTGCTAACATGATTCGGACAGACTTAAGCATCGCTACGAGTGAGAAAATCTCATTGTAGTCAACACCTTGAACTTTGTCAAAAACCTTTTTCGACAAGTCTAGCTTTGTAGATAGTAACACTACTTATCAGCGTCTGTCTTCCTCTGGAAGATCCATTTATACAACATGGCTTGCCGATCATCGGGCAACTCCACCAAAGTCCACACTTTGTTCTCATACATGGATCCCGTCTCAGATTTCATGGACTCAAGCCATTTCATGGAATCTGAGCTCATCATTGCTTCCTCATAGTTTGTAGGTTTATCATGGTCTAGTAACATGACTTCCAGAATAGGATTACCGTACCACTCTAGTGTGGAACGTACTCTGAAAGACCTACGAGGTTCTGTAGTAACTTGTTTGAAGTTTCATGATCATCATCATTAGCTTCCTCACTAATTGGTGTAGGCATCACTGGAACTGATTTCAGTGATGAACTAGTTTCCAATTCAGGAGAAGGTACTATTACCTCATCAAGTTTCTACTTTTCTCCCACTCACTTCTTTCGAGAGAAACTCCTTCTCTAGAAAGGATACATTCTTAGCAATGAATATTTTGCCTTCGGATCTGTGATTAGAAGGTGTACCCAACAGTCTCCTTTGGGTATCCTATGAAGATGCATTTCTCCGATTTGGGTTCGAGCTTATCAGGATGAAACTTTTTCACATAAGCATCGCAACCCCAAACTTTAAGAAACGACAACTTGGGTTTCTTACTAAACCACAGTTCATATGGTGTCGTCTCAACGGATTTAGATGGTGCCCTTTTAACGTGAATGCAGCTGTCTCTAATGCATAACCCAAAAACAATAGTGGTAAATCAGTAAGAGACATCATAGATCGCACTATATCCAATAAAGTGCGGTTACGATGTTCGGACACACCATAACATTGTGGTGTTCCAGGTGGCGTGAGCTGTGAAACTATTCCACATTGTTTTAATTGAAGACCAAACTCAGAACTCAAATATTCGTCTCGCGATCAGATCGCGAAACTTTATTTTCTTGTTACGATGATTTTTCCACTTCACTCTGAAATTCTTTGAACCTTTCAACTATTTCAGACTTATGTTTCATCAAGTAGATATACCCATATCTGCTCAAATCATCTTGTGAAGGTTAGAAAATAACGATACTTGCCACGAGCATCAACACTCATTGGATCGCATACATCGGTATGTATTATTTCCAATAAGTCAGTAGCTTGTTCCATTGTTCCGGAGAACGGAGTTTTAGTCATCTTGCACAAAAGGCATGGTTCGCAAGCATCAAATGATTCATAACCAAGTGATTCCAAAAATCCATCTTTATGGAGTTTCTTCATGCGCTTTACACCGATATGACCAAAATGGCAGTGCCACAAATAAGTTGCACTATCATTATTAACTTTGCATCTTTTGGCATGAATATTATGAATATGTGTATCACTACGATCGAGATCCAACAAACTATTTTCATTGGGTGTATGACAATTGAAGGTTTTAGGTTTTATTCATGTAAACAGAACAACAATTATTCCCTGACTTTAAATGAATAACTGTATTGCAATAAACATGATCAAATCATATTCATGCTCAACGCAAACGCCAAATAACATTTATTTAGATTTCACACTAATCCCGAAAAGTATAGGGAGTGTGCGATGATGATCATATCAATCTTGGAACTACTTCCAACACTCATCGTCACTTCCCCTTCAACTAGTCTCTGTTTATTACGTCAGAACTCTGTTCGAGTTACTAATCTTAGCAACCGAAAAAGTATCAAATACTCAGGGGCTACTATAAACACTAGTAAGGCACATATCAATAACCTGTATATCAAATATACCCTTGTTCCATTTGCCATCCTTCTTATCCACCAAATATTCAGGGCTTCTCCGCTTCCAGTGACCATTTCCTTTGCAGTGTAATCACTCAGTTTTAGGCTTTGGTCCAGCTTTGGGCTTCTTCGCGGGAGTGACAACTTGCCTGTCATTCTACTTGAAGTTCCGTTTCTTTCCCTTTGCCCTTTTTCTTGAAACTAGTGGTCTTGTCAATCATCAACACTTGATGCTCTTTCTTGATTTCTACCTTCATTGATTTCAACATCGCGAAGAGCTCGGGAATCATTTTTGTCATCCTTTGCATACTATAGTTCATCATGAAGTTCTACTAACTTGGTGATGGTGACTAAAGAACTCTGTCAATCACTATCTTATCTGGAAGATTAACTCCCAGTTGATTCAAGCGATTGAAGTACCCAGACAATCTGAGCACATGCTCACTAGTTGAGTGATTCTCCTCCATCTTTTAGCTATAGAACTTGTTGGAGACTTCATATCTCTCAACTCGGGTATTTGCTGGAAATATTAACTTCAACTCCTGGAACATCTCATATGGTCCATGACGTTCAAAACGTCTTTGAAGTCCCGATTCTAAGCCGTTAAGCATGGTGCACTAAACTATCAAGTAGTCATCATATTGAGCTAGCCAAACGTTCATAACGTCTGCATCTGCTCCTGCAATATGTCTGTCACCTAGCGGTGCATTAAGGAACATAATTCTTCTGTGTAGCAATGAGGATAAACCTCAGATCACGGATCCAATCCGCATCATTGCTACTAACATCTTTCAATACATTTTTCTCTAGGAACATATCAAAATAAACATATGAAAGCAACAACGCAAGCTATTGATCTTACAACATAATTTGCAAAATACTACCAGGACTAAGTTCATGATAAGTTTAAGTTCAATTAATCATATTACTTCAGAACTCCCACTTAGACAGACATCTCTCTAGTCATCTAAGTGATCACGTGATCCAAATCAACTAAACCATAACCGATCATCACGTGAGATGGAGTAGTTTTCAATGGTGAACATCACTATGTTGATCATATCTACTATATGATTCACACTCGACATTTCGGTCTCCGTGCTCCGAGGCCATATCTGCATATGCTAGGCTCGTCAAGTTTAACTTGAGTATTCCGCGTGTGCAAAACTGGCTTGCACCCGTTGTAGATGGACGCAGAGCTTATCACACCCGATCATCACGTGGTGTCCAGGCACGATTTAACTTTGGCAACGGTGCATACTCGGGAGAACACTTCTTGATAATTAGTGAGAGATCATCTTAAAATGCTACCGTCAATCAAAGCAAGAATAAGATGTATAATAGATAAACATCATATGCAATCAAAATATGTGACATGATATGGCCATGATCATCTTGCGCCTTTGATCTCCATCTCCAAAGTACTGTCATGATCTCTATCGTCACCGGCACGACACCATGATCTTCATCATCTTGATCTATATCAATGTGTCATCAGATGGTTGTCTCACCAACTATTGCTCTTGCAACTATTGCTATCGTATAGCGATAAAGTAAAGCAATTATTTGGCACTTGCATCTTATGCAACAAAGAGACATCCATAGGGCTTCTGCCAGTTGCCGATAACTTCAACAAAACATGATCATCTCATACAACAACTTATATATTATCATGTCTTGACCATATCACATTACAACATGCCCTGCAAAAACAAGTTAGACGTCCTCTATTTTGTTGTTGCAAATTTTACGTGGCTACTACGGGCTGAGCAAGAACCGTTCTTACCTACGCATCAAAACCACAACGATAGTTCGTAAAGTTAGTGCTGTTTTAACCTTCGCAAGGACCGGGCGTAGCCACACTTGGTTCAACTAAAGTTGGAGAAACTGACACCCGCCAGCCACCTGTGTGCAAAGCACGTCGGTAGAACCAGTCTCGCGTAAGCGTACGCGTAATGTTGGTCCGAGCCGCTTCATCCAACAATACCGCTGAACCAAAGTATGACATGCTGGTAAGCAGTATGACTTGTATCGCCCACAACTCACTTCTGTTCTACTCGTGCATATAACATCAACGCATAAAACCTAGGCTCGGATGCCACTGTTGGGGAACGTAGTAATTTCAAAAAATTTCCTACGCACACGCAAGATCATGGTGATGCATAGCAACGAGAGGGGAGAGTGATGTCCACGTACCCTCGTAGACCGTAAGAGGAAGCGTCATGACAACGCGGTTGATGTAGTCGTACGTCTTCACGATCCGACCGATCCAAGCACCGAACGTACGTCACCTCCGTGTTCGCACACGCTCAGCTCGATGACGATCCCGGACTCCGATCCAGCAGGTGTCGGGATGAGTTCTGTCAAGACGACGGCGTCGTGGACGATGATGATGTTCTATCGACGCAGGCTTCGCCTAAGCACCGCAACGATATGACCGAGGTGGAATATGGTGGAGGGGGGCACCGCACACGGCTAAGGAACGATCACGAAGATCAACTCGTGTGTCTATGGGGTGCCCCCTGCCCCCGTATATAAAGGAGTGGAGGAGGGGAGGGCCGGCCCTCTCTATGGCGCGCCCTAGGGGAGTCCTACTCCCACCGGGAGTAGGATTCCCCCTTTCCTAGTCCAACTAGGAGTCCTTCCAAGTAGTAGGAGTAGGAGACAAGGAAGGGGAAGAGAGAAGGGAAGGAAGGAGGGGGTGCGGCCCCTCCCGCTAGTCCAATTCGGACTAGGCCATGGGGGGGCACGCGGCCTTCCCTAGGCAGCCCCTCTCTCTTTCCGTATGGCCCATTAAGGCCCAATACTTCTCCCCGGCGAATTCCCGTAACTCTCCGGTACTCCAAAAAATACCCGAATCACTTGGAACCTTTCCGAACTCCGAATATAGTCGTCCAATATATCGATCTTTATGTCTCGACCATTTCGAGACTCCTCGTCATGTCCACAATCTCATCGGAGACTCCGAACTCCTTCGGTACATCAAAACTCATAAACTCATAATATAACTGTCATCGAAACCTTAAGCGTGCGGACCCTACGGGTTCGAGAACTATGTATACATGACCGAGACACGTTTTCGGTCAATAACCGATAGTGGAACCTGGATGTTCATATTGGCTCCTACATATTCTACGAAGATCTTTATCGGTCAAACCACATAACAACATACGTTGTTCCCTTTTGTCATCGGTATGTTACTTGCCCGAGATTTGATCGTCGGTATCCAATACCTAGTTCAATCTCGTTACCGGCAAGTCTCTTTACTCGTTCCGTAATACATCATCCCATAACTAACCCATTAGTTACAATGCCTGCAAGGCTTAAGTGATGTGCATTACCGAGAGGGCCCAGAGATACCTCTCCGACAATCGGAGTGACAAAACCTAATCTCGAAATACGCTAACCCAACATGTACCTTCGAAGACACCTGTAGAGCACCTTTATAATCACCCAATTACATTGTGACGTTTGGTAGCACACAAAGTGTTCCTCTTGTAAATGGGAGTTGCATAATCTCATAGTTGTAGGAACTTTGTATAAGTCATGAAGAAAACAATAGCAACATACTAAACGATCAAGTGCTAGGCTAACGGAATGGGTCAAGTCAATCACATCATTCTCCTAATGATGTGATCCCGTTAATCAAATGACAACTCATGTCTATGGTTAGGAAACTTAACCATCTTTGATTAACAAGCTAGTCAAGTAGAGGCATACTAGTGACACTATGTTTGTCTATGTATTCACACATGTATTATGTTTCCGGTTATTACAATTCTAGCCTGAATAATAAACATTTATCATGATATAAGGAAATAAATAATAACTTTATTATTACCTCTAGGGCATATTTCCTTCATCCAGCCCATAGTAAAACATGAGCCCGTGGACAAAGGGGTGAAGTGGAAATCCTAGTCCGCGGATGAAATGAGAGAGGAACACTACTCTTTCCCGAGACTTTGGAGTGGTGGTGATCTGTCCCTCCGCTGGAAGCCTGTGCGCGATGTTTGTGGCCAGGTATCCGGCCGCCCGAAGCTTGGTAATGTCCTCCTCCATGACGGAGGAGGCCATCCACTTGCCTCCCGCTCCGGACATGCTGCGAATGGTCCTACGGAGAAGGTGAGAACTTGGGCGCTGGGGCTCGAGAGTGCGAGAATGGATGAGCAAAGAAGGAAGAAGGCGTGGGTAAAAATGGGAGATCCTTATCCCTTTATAGAGGTGGTGAAAACTGTGCGCCTCCCCGCTTGCCTGATGAAATCGCTTATTTTCCAAGCGCCACGTTAAATAGCACGGTTGGGTTACCCGTACCCAGGGGACATGATCTCTGCTTCGACAAAACGTGCCGAGGAAACCACCTCGCAATATGTGCGGTGGCTGGTTGGGGGAAAACGGTTCGAATAATGACTCGGCCATGGTGTGATGTCACGTCATCTAAAGTTGTCAGCAGATTATATTTGTGGAATATTGTTCTCTCTACGGTGGTATGTGAAAATCGTCTTGCAGAGCGGAACACGATTTAAGTGTTCAAGATTTACTTTGGAGTATTCGGAGATGGAACCCGCCTTGCAATGTCGAAGACAATCTGCGCGCCAGACTCATCGTCATTGAAGCCTGGTTCAGGGGCTACTGAGGGAGTCCCGGATTAGGGGGTATCCGGACAGCCGAACTATATATACTTTGGCTGGACTGTTGGACTATGAAGATACAAGACTCAAGACTTCGTCTCGTGTCCGAATGGGACTCTCCTTTGCGTGGAAGGCAAGCTTGGCGATTCGGATGTTAGATCTCCTTCTCTGTAATCGACTCTATGTAACCCTAGCCTCCTCCAGTGTCTATATAAACCGGAGGGTTTAGTCCGTAGAACTAGGACAATCAAAATCATAGGCTAGCTCCTAGGGTTTAGCCTCTACGATCTCGTGGTAGATCAACTCTTGCAATACTCATATCATCAAGATCAATCAAGCAGGAAGTAGGGTATTACCTCCATCGAGAGGGCCCGAACCTGGGTAAAACATCGTGTCCCCTGCCTCCTGTTACCATTAGCCTTAGACGCATAGTTCGGGACCCCCTACCCGAGATCCGCCGGTTTTGACACCGACAGCGATCGCGCCACTCCACCCACTGGCCCCAGCTGCCTCGCCACAAGCACCAGCTACTGGAATCGAAGGTTCGAGGCTGTGACACCGCCGCCACGTGATCTCAAACAGAGACTATGAGAAAGGGGCGACAGGGAACTCCCAAAAGGGGCTACAAGTATTTCGTTGTTCCGTATGAGCATTTGTCTGTAATGGTATACTACCTAAACACTGAAACGATCCAACAAACACATGATGAAATGACAACTTTAAATCACAACACCCATTTTCACAAAGTCACGCGCAAACACTCACGACGAGAAGGACGAGCTGAATTCACATGATGCCATTAGTTTAATTTATACTCTAATAATACACTAGAACCACTATTATTCAAAAAAATGTAAAATCCAATTTGCACTCTAAATTCATATATACATTTTTGGTAAAAACATCATGCCGGTAGTTTAACTTATTCTCTAGAACTTCTTACAATTTTTCTTAGCTAATAATACACTAGAACCACTATTAAGATATTTGATAGTCTAGACTTTTTACAAATATCTAAAATAATATCAAAGGATGATACTTAAAATGCACATGCACACATACATACAAATACACATATTCACTATGTTATTCATGCAATTGTCAAATATAAACTAAAAAGGGCATGCAAGTTTATTCATTTTTATTCTCCATTTAGTCAGAGAAGTAAAGAAACAAAATAAATCTTAAGTGTAGCACAATTTAAGTCTACTTTTCAATGATATGTATTAAAATAAAAATAGCAGTACAAATGATTATTTGCATCATTTTTATGTGTTAGCTATGCTAACTAAGAATTGGAAATATATATACTCACTAAAATGTAGCATGATAAAAAAATATATAAAATATAAAAGTTCAATATAAGCTATATTGGTAACGGTGTGGCACATAAGCAAAAGTAGCACACACCTCCTTTGTTTCCTCTAATTACATGCATTAGGATGGCTTACACTTCTTCCACGTATATTTCTTTTGGCTGAACTTGGTCAAATTTTTCTGGTGAAATGAACCATGTGAGTTATGGGCTGCTAGGATACATCAAAGGGCAGTAGACAATCAAAGAGAAAAACAATGATGATCGGAAGCGGGCCATGGAAGAGCTTGCTATGTAATGGGAGCAAATGAAAATCGACTGGAATAGGCGCAAGAGAGATAAGGAAGATCGCTTTAATTGATTCTCCATACGAGCACCCAATAGTTAGGTGTATTGCATGATTCATTTTTGTATGCATGATGAAGAATATGGGTCTGAGTGGGAAGAATTTTGTAAGTCCCAGAGGCTTGCTGCGATTCTTGCTCGTGCCATAAGGAATCAAGAGAGGAATGAGGAGGAGGAGAAAAAGAGAGGCGCATGGACCAAAGTCTAGCTGAGATTCATGCTAGAGCAATAAGCGATGTGGACAAAAGGGAGGAGGAGGAGGAGAAGAATAAGAGGGAGGAGGAGAATAAGAAGAGGGAGGAGGAGGAGGAGGAGAAGAAGAAGTGAGAGAAGGAAATGTGATGTGAAGGAGGAGTAAGACTATTAGTGAAATCCTGTGTGTGTATACTATGAGATGAGCCCACGTAATGTGACATGCATGGATTTGTTTTTAATTTAATACATGTTGGACATGGTGGTATTAGTATTGTGACTTTGCTCTCTCATGCATGTCAACTTCATTTTCACCTTACTTCTGCTTAGTGGAAATTTAAACTGAATGGCAACTTTATCTTTGATATATTGGTTAATATTTTCCTTCAGCTATGCAAATTCCTCATGTGCTATTGTTTAACAATTGATGATCCGAATTGGCAAAAGATTGAGCACATTCTAAATAAAAAGTTTTCCATTTGGATGCAACTGCAACTATTAGCCGTCAAGATTGCTGCTATGTTTCTGATTTGTTTGCCAACTGTCAGTTGGGCGCTCTACTGAACGAGATCGAGTCAAAACAGTTACGCTTGCCGCCAAATAAACAATATGTACTTCCCTTTGTCTGGTTTTAGCTACTTGGTTTGTTGATTCCTGCATGTTTGTGTTGGAAGTGATGTTGCGTTCATCTCTATAAATGGATTTGGTCGTCTACTATGGTGGTATGTAATAGACGTGGCGCCTTTATTCTTAGGAACGTACATAAACTTAGGATTCTTATTAAGAGGAGTTTTGTCAATAGTTTTAATAGAAGCAAAAATAGAACCCAAATTATTAATGATTTATTCCAAGTTGTCAATTCTAATGCGGCTTTGTTCTACTCTTTCAATAATTCTTAGATCTTTCGCTTTTAAGATATTTAATATGGTTCCTACCTTTGAGCTAAATTGAATAACTTGATTATGGAACCTCTTATCTAGACTCTCAATATGTTCAATAGTGGCCATTTTATTTTCAATAACTTTTAATCTGCGCATAACATGTTCCGAAGTCAATGTCGTTCCATCTATAGTAATAGGTGATGATCCTACTAAATTTCCCAAGCATTTAAAGCATCATAAGGGTTACTACTCAAGAATTTCCCTCCGGTAATAGTGTCAAACACAAATCTATACCAAGTAGTAACACCCACATAAAAATTACGAAGAAGAACGGTAGTGGATTGCTTACGAGTTGATTTATTTTGAGCATTGCAAATCCTATACCAAGCAACTTTTAAACTTTCTTCCCCCTTTGTTTAAAATTAAGTACTTCATTCTCGGGGGTACAAGCAACAAGCGAAGTACTAGCCATATTGGTAAAGCAAGCAAGCACAAGTAAACTATTTTTTTTGTTTTTTGTTTTTTTAGAGAAGTGGAGGGAGATAAAAAAGAGAGGCAAATAAAAGGAAAATAAAAAGTGGAGAAAGTAATTGATAATTTGAGTGAAGGTACTTATAGAGTCTTAATGAAAGCTCCCCAGCAACGGCGCTAGAAATTCTTCCTGCTACTTGTAAACTGCGTTGGGATTTTTCCCGAAGAGGAGGGGGTGAAGCAGTACAGTAGAGATAAGTATTTCTCTTAGTGAGAGCCAAGGTTACCGAACCAATAGGAGCACCAAGCAAAACCTAGTCAAGCAGCACTTGCACCCACAAGAGCAAATGCTTGCACTCAACATGGGCAAGAGGGTTGTTAATCCCCTTGGACTCGTTAGTTGCAAGGTTTAAATCTGATAGTTATAGATAGATAAATTGTAACAGAAAATAAAAGTAGATAAGTTACAGCAAATTATTTTTGGTTTAATCAATATGATGAAGGTAGACCCATTGGTTATAGTTTTCACTAGAGTCTTCTCTGTCGAAACAAATAGCATACGGTGGGTAGACAAATTATTGTTGGGCAATTAATAAAAAATCACATACTTAAGATGTTATTAGTAGAACACATGTGCATTGCTACGGGCTGCAATGCATATAAATGAATCAAATAATGATCAACCACACAATATATCCTACGTGTTCTTAGAATGCCATAATTTTTTTAACTAACATGGTTTTAACTACGCTTTTTAATACATAAAATTTTATAAATAAAAATTAAATAAAATAATGTCAAATTTTACACATAATTTAAATCAAAATACCACTTTTTATAATATGTAAGAGTAAACATTTAATAATGAAAGTTTCATAGAAAAATAAGTTTTCTAAGAAGGGATGAATTAGTGGCATTGTTATTACCCTTAAAGAAGAAACAAAATAAAATAAAAGCTAAAATAAAATCAAAATAATAAAGTTTCATTAGGAACGATGAATTAGTGGCACTGATATTATTCTTAAAGAAGAACAAAAATGAAATAAAACTCAATCAAAAAAATATATTATAAGAAACAATGAATTAGTGGCATTAATATTACCCTTAAGGAAGAAAGAAAATAAAAAAGTAACTGAACTAAATTAAAAAGGAATATATATGCCCCGTTGCAACGCACGACCAATTAGCTAGTAAGCATATAATAGTGCAATTTTCACAAAAAATGAAATTTCCTGAAAAGGAATGAAACTGTGGCAATTGTATTACCATTAAAGAAGAAGAAAATGAAAAAAAAACAAAAAATATACTACATTTTTCCAAGAAAGAATAGATTAGTGGCTTTGGTATTACCCTTTGAGAAGAAAGATAATGAAATAAAACTTAAAAAATATCAAAATTATGAGGTTTTCTAAGGAAGAATGAACTAGTAGCATTGGTCTTACCATTATAGAAGACAAAAAACAAAAACAATTTCTAAGAAATAATGAGTTATCTGCTATGGTATTACCCTTTAATTAAAGAGGAAGAAAATGAAGTAAAAACTAAAACAAAATTAAAATAATGAATTTTTCTGAGAAACAATTTATTAGTGGCATTGATGCTACCCTTTAAAAAGAATGAAAATTTAAAAACCAAAACCAAGAAATGAAACAATTTGCACGCAATTCACTCAGAAATTGAGCTTTTTATAATATGCGAGAATAAGCATATAATAGTGAAATTTGGCAACAAAAAGTTTTCTAAGAAGAATTGATTAGTGGCATTGTTATTAACCTTAAACAATAAAGAAAATCAAACGAAAATTTAAGCAATTAAAAATAATGATGTTTTGTAAGAAACGAGAGCGGTGTTTTGGCTCCTAGGTGCATATGCACCCATTGTCGAAATACACATTTCGAAAAGTTGGAAAATTCGGAACAAAAATCCCACGTGTATATTCGGACATTTTATGTGCGTTCACAAGGTTTCGGTGAAAAACGACGTTTTTTGTGGCTTGTGTAAAAAAGATAAAGAAATGCCTCGTGAATAGTTAGAATGAAGCATCAGAAATTGTCTTTTTTACACAAGCCACAAAAAACGTCGTTTTTCACTGAAACCTTGTGCACACACATAAAATGTCCGGATAAACACGCGGGATTTTTGTTCCGAATTTTTCAACTTTTCAAAATGTGTATTTCGACAATGGGTGCATATGCACCTAGGAGCCAAAGGCATTTACCGGTAAGAAACAATGAACTAGTGGCGTTGGTATTATCCTTTAAGAAAAACAAAAATAAATAAAACTAAAAGAAGTAAAAATAATTATGTTTTTAAGAAGAAGGAATTATTGACATTGGTATTACCCTTTAAGAAGTAAAAAAAGAAAATTGAAATCAAACAATGACACATTTCACAAAATAAACAAAAAATTGCACTATTTTCAAATATGCAAGAATAAATATATAATGGCGAAATTTTTGCAAAAAAAGTTTTCTAAGAAGGAATGAATATGTGACATTGATATTACCCTCAAAGAAGAAAGAAATTAAATATTTTGTATAAGGAACAATGAACTCCGGCATTGGTATTACACTTTAAGAAGAAGGAGAAAAATGTTTTTTAATAAAGACTTGCACAACTTTGCATTGAAATTACAGTTTTTTATAGTGCGCAAAGAATATTAATATAATAATGTAGTTTTTCATACATTTACACACACCTAACATCCCAGAAATGCCTAGAAACTAAATGAAAAATTGACTAATAAAGAAAAATCAAAAACAAAAACAAAATAACAAACCGAGAAAGGCGAGGGCTGGTCGCACTGGTAATGGCTTTAGCCCATTTAGGAATTAACCGGCCAAATATTTGGTGGTCAGCCGAAATACCCTAGCCCAGAACAACTGACATAATAGAATAGAAAAAGGAGCATGAATCTCAAAGCAGCAATCAACGGCCAAAAAACGACTGACCGGAAATCAATTTTTGGGCGACTTGCATATAGCTAAAATGGTGTTAAAAATACTCATGCATAAAATACCCATGTAAAAAAAAGAAAAACCGACCGAAAATATAAAGATAAGTAAAAGAAAAACGCATACAAACAAACAAAACATGCAATTCGTAACGGGCTTGAAATCCAATAGAGAAATTGTGTTACCCCAAACAATGGCGAGTCAAAAAGATCGGCCTAAGAAAAAATCGAATTACCCCAAACAAGGGCTAGTAAAAAACCCAACCTAAAGAAAAATTGACTTGCCCCATATAGGGGCATGCCAAAAATCAACCTATGAAAAAATTGACTTGCCTCAAACAAGGGCAAGTCAAAAATCATGCTAAGAAGCCATGAAACAACACAAGACAAAAAAAAAAAACAGCACAAATCTTGACAAATGAATCAACAGTCAGAAAAATAACTTGCCTAAATTTAAAAATCAGGCAACTTAGATATAGCTAAATGTTATTGTTACCGGTACACACCTCGTGCCAACCTGATGCCCAAGCTAACGTAGTCTACCCATCTTCTCCCCCGCAAAAAAGAATTAAAAAAATAATCTACCCATCTTCTCACTTTTTCCACGTAAAGGAAATGATTAGACTTTTCAAAAGAAACAAACAGAAGAAACAACCTGATGCACAGCAAAGGTTTCGAGCTGCGAGCGGCTCAGCGGTCAGTGGGACAATTTTCTTTCTTGACTGCTTTCTTTTGGGGGACAGCACTAGTCAGCGCACGTATACCGGCTTGAGTATCTCAAAATAAAAAACGCATACTGGCTTGACAAACGTGCATGGTTTAAAGGAAAATGCATGGTTTAAACTCCTCGTCGACATTGATGGCGTATGGTTCAGAGAGAACGTGCTGCTGCAGGAGTTTTTAAGGTGTCTGAATGTTCATGTTTTTTTTCCTTTAAGAAGAAGGAGAAGAACAAATGAATGTTTGTTGTTCTTTACCCGGTGGATTTCATCTGTTTGTTTCACCATCTGTGTGCTCACTGCTGAGAGGTATAGAATACGATACAGGGCAGGGTCAGGGATTCAGGATGCACACATGAGGAGAGTACGGTACACTGCAGACAAGCCAAGGTGTACGTACGTGCATTTTTTAAGGTCTTGCAAAAATGCTCCTATGCAAATTTTAACCAGCCTAGCTCAACGAGGGCCTTGCCCACTACTGAACTTGCCGTGAGCATATGTGGTTCATACGAAATTCTGAGTTTCAGGTTGCTTCAGATCCTAGCACAATGTTTGGATTTTCTATATGGTACGTGTTTGCAAGTCCTAGACGATTGAAAACCAACTAGGACTCTGGGTCCATGAACTTCTGCTTTCACGATTCAGACTTCTAGGGAGATAAAAGAAAAAAAAAACGGCGTTGCAAGAAGATGAACTAAACTAGAATCTACAAAAGTGACTGGAAATGAATGAAACCTCGTGGATGAGCCATGAGGTCGTCGTGTGACAGTCGATCGAATCACAAGCTGCAAAATCGAACTAGGAAAATAACCATAAGTAAAACTGACACAAGTGCCCATTGTATGGCTTCTACGCAGTCTTGGCTGTACAATAGAAGGCGACTTAACTGAGTCGTATTTGCCGCCAACAAAAAGAGCACCTATTTGCCAGCTGCCGCTGCTGCGGCAGATAATTCAGCAGGAGCACTGGCGTCACTCCTCCTGCTAGCTCTCCCATTTTCTTTTCTTTTTTCATCATTTTTTATGATTTTGATTTTCCAATATATTTCTCTGGTTTGCCTCATTTTTCACATGATTTTGTTTCTCCATAAATTTTCTTTTACAAAAATATAGTTTTTTCCTCATTGTATAAACATTTTTTTTGAAATGTCGGAAGATAAAAAAATGCTTGAATATTTTATTATAATGCAAGAAAACTCTTTTAGAAATACATAATTTTGTTTTTCAAGAATTATAAAATAACCATGAAAGAAAATGTTAAATTAAAGATATGAGTGCATTTTAGAAATTTACATGGAGTTTAAAAAATCCTTATGATTTTGAAAATAGTAATAAATTATAAGATGTTAAACAGGGAAGTTACAAAAAAGAAAAAATATATAAAAATGAAAGAAGAAAAAAGCTATAGAAACCAAGTAAAAGAAGAGGAAATAGTAAAAATGGGAAAATAGTTAGCTGCAAAAAAACTTTTTGAGGGGAAAGTCAGCTGCAAATGGGTCAACGCACTGCCCATGCCAGTGTGCGTTTAGTCGCCAAATTGATGTGGTGAGCGTCGTATGGGAAATTCCGCTTGTAGCGGCACATAGCACACAGTCGCCGACTTGGGTCATGGCTAGTAAAGGACATCACGTTGTCCAGGTTTCTTTGCGGCTAGGTCTGATTTGCTTGCCCGACTTTTGTGGGTAAGCGTGTGGGCTTGTTTTTTTGCGAGTTTTTGGTGTGTTTTTCCTTTTTATTTTTTTACTATTTCCTTTTCTTCCTGTTTTTCATATACCTGTTTTTAGCTTTAAACAGCAGGAGAGGCTTCTATTGTTGCTACATTAAGAAAACACAGATAGTTATATTTACAATAGGAAGAGGAAAGGAATTCCCTAAAAAAAACCATATAGAGAGCTAAATCAGGATCAATAGTTAGTTACAATTTTCAAGAAAAAAGAGACAGTGATATAATCACTAAGCTCTGGGGAAATCATATATTTGGGCCAAGTCAAATCACCCTTGTCCTTTCTGCCCAAGTCCTGATTATAGGTGCGACTTGCTTAAATATTAAGTTGTTCCTCTCTTTCCAAATATTCCAGGCTGCAGTGCTGAATGTTTCAAAGAAAAGTCTGCCAGTGTAGTGTTGCTTGGCCCATTGCATAGCTTCAACCCGTGTGTGATTCAAACGTCATATACTTTTTTATTTTCCCTTTTCTCTTTCACTTTTCAAAAACATGGTTTTCAAAATTGCATTAACATTTTTAAAAGTTGCGAATGAGTATTTCAAAAAAGTATAGGATGACTCTTTTTAAAACTACACAACCATTCTCTAAATACGCAAAACACATTTTTAGTTATATTAAGATTTCTAAAATATATGGACATTTAATTACAAAAAGGAGAGAACAGTTTTTAAAATTACAGTATTTTTTTAATCCTGTGAATCTTTTTTGAAATGTTCGAACATTTATTTAAAAATCTGAACAATTTTTAAATGGCACGATCACATTTTGAAAAAATACAGACAAATTTAAAATCAGAAATCTTATCTGACGGACTTTCGTGGGAAAGGGGTGGCAAACAAACTCCTTTCGATAGCAGTTTTGGTTCTATGATGAGTTCAAACGGGGGGTAGTTTTAAACGAAAAATTGTCTTCTCTCACAGAAACTGCCATGTCACACTGAATGAAGTGCCATCCCTCACAACTAAATATGCCAGCGAAATCGTTCGTAAATGCCACCCCTTCTGGTGAACGTTCTCCAGCTAAGGTTATCCTTTTAAATACATCGACATTTTTTAACGGGTTAAAAGATTTCAAAATTACATGGATCTTGTAAAAAGGCACACACATTTTTAAGTACACAAACTTTGTATTGAAATACAGGAGCTTCATTAAATACGTAAGCACCTTTTCATATTGTATGAACTCTTTTAAAAATGACATTTTCAAAAATATTTCATTTTTTAAATTTATGAAACGTTTTTTAAAATTGCACAACGTAGTTTTTGGTTATGTGAACATATATTTAAAACATAAGTGACCTAAGAAAGTAATAGAAAAAAAACTCTCGCGAGCACAACACTCTCGCTGGTTGGTGGTCTATTCATGGGAGGGCGGCCAGGTGAGCGGGCAATCGCCGCATATCAACACCTATGTGGAGTGCGGGTTTTTGGAGGTTGAGCTCCATGGAGCTCGTTTTGAAAAACGATTTCCATGGCGTGATTTCTTTGAACTTTCTTGTAAACACTCACACACATGTGTACTACATATGTGCAAATATTCATAACCATATACTTTCACACTTGGGAAGACAAAAATCTATTTCTAAAATAGGCCAATTTTTTTGTTGGGCTGGAATTTTGTTTTTTTTGTACAGCCTACAAATCAGAAAGTTTTCAAATGAGTTTTCACACGCGTGTGTGTAGAAAACTTGTAAGTTTTCATGGACTTTTTTTTGATTTGTTTGAAACTTTGATATATGATTTTTTATTTTCTTTTTCAAAATACTGAGCTCCCTGGAGCTCGGCCTCGATTGGCATTTTCCGAACCCATGTGGCTTTTCTTTCTCCCCTCAAAAGAAATGTGGGCTCTCTTTCATTTAATCCTTTAAGAACTAAATGGCAAAATCACAAATTAAATGGTATCTTTTGAAGAGGTTACTAATTAAGGGGCACCATTTGCGGTAACTCACCTTGCAATACATAAGCAGTGAGGGAACGCCTCTCATTTTGATCTCCAGGATGACCAACAATCTATCCCGGATTTTCAACCCTTTAATCAAATATCAAGACATATTTTCCTGTGCCACGAAGGTACACGAGGATCCACTCTACAACTTTCTAGTGCTCTTTGCTTGGCCTGGACATAAAACGTCACACCACGCGAACTGCATGGGCAACATTAGGACCCGTGCAAACAATAACATACATCAAAGTACCAATTGCACAAGCATAAGGAACTTTACACATATACTCTTCCTCTTGTTTATTTGAAAGCACAATGAAGTAGACAATCTGAAATGTGATGCCAAAGGAGTAGAAACTGACTTTTCCTATGACATAAGAAAGTGATGTAGAACCTTTTCAATATACTCGCTATCTGAGAGATAAAGTCTACCTAAAGACCTATCACAGTGAATATCCATGCCCAATAATTGGTTGTACACAAATTCTTCATCTGAAACTCACCCTTTAAGCATGACCTTCACTTCATCAATAGCAGAATAACTCTTTCTTGCAATAAGGATGTCATCAACATGAAGCAACATATACACCCTGGAGCCATGTACAAGTATCTACGGAAACACACAAGCATCATATGGACTCCTCTCAAATCCATGACTACTAACATAAGTGTCAAACATGTGGTGCCAACCTTGAGGATTGTTTTAAGCCATACAATGACTTCTTTAACAAACAAACACGATCTTCTTTTCCTTCAGCCAAAATTACTACTTATTGCTCGTTACAAATTACCTTGCTATCAAACTATTTATTACTGATAATTTTAGTGCTTGCAGAAAATATCTTGCTGAAAACTGCTTGTCATTTCTTTCTGCTCCTCGTTGGGTTCGACATTCTTACTTATCGAAAGGACTACGATTGATCCCCTATACTTGTGGGTCATCACCTGCCGATTCCCACAAGATGGCTGGAACTGCTGAAGTTTTCTTCCATTGAACAAAACAGAGAATTTTACTGAGCTTACCATTCCCATGACTATTGAGGGAGTCCTGGATTAGGGGGTCCTCGGGTGTCTGGACTACTAGATGTGGGCCGGACTAATGGGCCGTGAAGATACAAAGCAGTAGGCTTTCCCCCGTGTCCGGGTAGGACTCTCCTATGCGTGGATGGAAAGATTGGTGTCCGGATATGTAATTTCCTTCCTCTACAAACCGACTCTGTACAACCCTAGGCCCCTTCGGTGTGTATATAAACCGGAGGGTTTAGTCCGTAGAGGCTATCAGAATTCATACAGGCTAGACATCTAGGGTTTAGCCATTACGATCTCGGGGTAGATCAACACTTTTAACCCCTATACTCATCAAATACAATCAAGCAGGACGTAGGGTTTTACCTCCATTAAGAGGGCCCGAACCTGGGTAAACATCATGTTCCCCCTGTCCCTTGTTACCTTCGATCCTCAGACGCACAGTTCGAGATCCCCGACCCGAGATCGTCCGGTTTTGACACCGACATTGGTGCTTTCATTGAGAGTTCATTTGTGTTGTCGACAGAAGGATCGATGGCTCGCCTTGTCATTAATGATGACATTACTTCTGGAAGGACCCTAACTCCAGGACAGGTCCTCCAGCTCGGCAATTTTACCATGGGTGCTCGCTCGGCCGTTAAGTCAACGGCGACCCCCACAATCGCCAAACATCATCTCTGCATCGGCCTCAAACACTCCGAAAAGATCGACCCAACAGATGTCTCATCCTTAAACGAGCTGCTAGATCGCATCGCCTCCCCGGGGGTCGCAACAGACTATGATCGGCTTGGGCTTAAACCCTATCAGAGGGAGATCAAATCCCCACCTATCACCCATCTGGTAGCGGTCGTTGAGGAACGAGCCGATAACACTTCTTCTCCTAAGTTAAGAACTAGCTATGTTTGGATTTCCGAGCCCTGCGAGCCGGATACCCATCCTCGGGGAGAGACTTCATGTCCTCCAAACATGGGATCAGGCATTGAGCCCGAAAGTCACCAGGACCCTCCTGATCCTGAACTAGTGACCTCGGAGATTCTTCACGCTCTGGATTCAATCGTGGGCCAGGATTTGGATTTTATCCACCCACCCACCACGATCAATATTCCCCAAGTAATTCAGGCCCTCCAGACATATGTGACCTAATGTATGTACGACAACAACCTCATCAAATACAATCAAGCAGGACGTAGGGTTTTACCTCCATTAAGAGGGCCCGAACCTGGGTAAACACCGTGTTCCCCATGTCCCTTGTTACCTTCGATCCTCAGATGCACAGTTCGGGACCCCCTACCCAAGATCAGTCGGTTTTGACACCGACAACTATTTCCACCCACTTCTTTGTGAAGCCCAGTTTTAGCATTATAGCTTTCAAGTAAGCCCATTCCACTTTGTTATAAGCCTTCATCATATCCTACTTTAATGCACAATGTTGGTTTTTATTTACCTTGTGTCCTTTTCATGAAGTGGAGGCACTCATAGGGAGTAATGATATTATTAGTATTTAGTCTACCTGGCACAAAAGCTGATTGTTCTTCTAAGATAATATCAGGCAATACCAACTTCAAATGATTTGAAATAACCTTCGATGCTATATTATACAAGACATTGCATAGACTAATAGGACGAAAATGTGACAGAAGAGTTGGGTTCTTTACCTTAGGGATTAGAACCAAGGTCATCTCATTAATGCATTCAACTGATTCAGTACCCTCGACAATTCTCAACACAACTCTTGTTACCTCCTCACCACATACCTCCTATTGTCGTCGAAAAAAGTGTGCAGAAAATCCATTCGGACCAGGAGCATTTGTTGGGTACATCTGAAATAGGGCCACCTTCACTTCCTTCTGACTATAGGATGCATTAAGTTGTTCATTCATATCCATTGTTACCTTGCATCGGACAGTATCAAGCACATGATGCATATTTTGCACCCCATTAGATGTGTATAACTCTGTGTAAAAAGATGTAGTGAGCACTTCCATCTCAGCCGTATCTTCTGCCATCTGTCCATCCTGGGCCCTGACCTGGTTTTTCCTCCTCCTTCGTTTGGCCCTCAAGTGAAAATTATAAGTATTTTTATTTCCTTGTTGTAGCCACTCCAGCTGAGCTCGCTGCCTCCAATGAATTTCTTCCCTATGGTACAATTCGACAAGTCTATCAATGATCTTAATCTCCAAATGATTAGGTGCAGATCCTCCCCGAGAAGAACACAATCGGTCCCGTTTCGTTTTTAAATGCCCAATCTCTAATATCACCGAACCAAAATGGGTTCGATCCTAAGAAGCAAGATTCCCTGACATGCCCTTTAATTTATCCCGGACTTCCGCTACTGTGCTCCCTGCGCTCTCTTTCCATCCGTGCCAATGAAGTTGAAAAGGTCTGGGTCCCACTCCCACATCAGCTCGTATCAGAATGCCCTCGGGATTTTATTGCATGCATGCACATCGGAATAGTGGAGCAAGATTGGGATATGGTCGGATTTAGCAGCAGTTTTATGCTCAATTACCGGCATTCGGAAAGCCAGGCACCATGCTGGACTCGCCAAGCATCTGTCAAAGTGCACTCTCATGTTCGTCCCTCCTGCTACTTTCTTCTCGAAAGTCCAGAAGTTTCTTTACCCAATGTTAGTGGGACCACACGTGTCCATAGCATCACGGAAAGCATCCATCTGGGCTTGGCTACACTGACCAACTCCATCATGTTCATGTGCATGTAATACCTCATTGAAATCTCCTATGACAGTCCACGGGAAGTTGCTGATGCCTGCTATCCCTCTCAACATATCCCGTGTTTTGTACTGTCCTGGACTTGCGCTTCACCGTAGACAAAAGTGACTCGGGTTCTGGACTCAACCATATCATCTATCAACACATCAATGTGATACCTGGTGTAGCCAATAACCTCAACCTTTATTGAATTATTCCAAAATACCAACTCCTCCACTCCTACCACTGTTGTTCAGAACAAAGCTACTACCAAAGCCTATGGTACTTGCTAAATTTTCAACTCTCGATCCCTCTATCTGAGTTTCAACAATACATAGCACAGAGGGGGCAAACTGCTTCGTCATATCATGAAGCTCACGAACTGTCGCGGGTTGCCTGCACCACGACAGTTCCAAATTATAAAACTCATTGTGCCCGACGGTACTCCTTGGGGGATCCCGCCGATGGTGCATCATTGGTTTGTGTAGTTTCTGAGACTGAGCCGCCTCCGCTAGAGGCATCATTCCCTTCCATCTTTCCATTCTCTTCCTTCCCTTGCCAATGTTTGTATCTCTTATGCCGTTTTCATGACGAGACATAAACTGCTGGCATCGGGGGCATAGCCAGCAAGGTCGCTGCCACCACCATCACCAGCGGGTTCTCCCCATGATCACTTGCGTCAGCGTTCATCGCTGAGCTAGAGCTCGACATGTTTTCAACAGAGGGGTGCTTGTTTGAAGCCCACGTACAATTCTTCGCCAGCACCAAAGCATTCCCCTTTGTGTCTGAATCAGTGGCATTCTCCTTCCCCTTTTCATCTGCCCTCCTTTCCCCTGTGTACACCTGGTTCTGTTTCTGGGAGTTGAAACGCCATCTTTGGTTGGGCCGGGTTGTAAGTGCCTCCCCCCTTTCCTCTACCTCCAAAACTCCACCCATAACAGCACGTCCTCTCTAGGGTCTAGCTACCCCTCATCCAATATGGCTAGCCCTAAAGGAATCAGCTAGAACAAATTCCCCCCAATTCAAAGGCTAATCCATCATGCTATCCATCACCACATTCTTCATATGCCCAAACTCCCCACAGTTGAAGAAGAAGGTGGGAAGTTTCTCATACTTCACTTGATATCTAACTCTCTCATCTCCCTTCTTCCCTGTCACAAACTGTTTTATCTTGGCATTGATGTCAATATTGATCTTGACCCGAACAAATTCTTTGAAGAAGCCCACCGGCAGCCTTAACTAGACCTCCTCTACCTCTCTTATACACGAGGCCATCCCTTGAACTGCTGGTTCTATTAGGGAGTTGTTTGGAAGACACACCCAGACTGTTAATCTGGCCAACAGGATGGATTCAGGTTTCTTGAAGCCATCATTGTAACGCCCTCGATGCGGCTATATCTCCCACGTGTCGAAGCACGACTTAGAGGCATAACCGCATTGAAAGCAATGTCGCAAGTGAGGTAATCTTCACACAACCCAAGTAATACATAAGGGAAAGAGAGACATAGTTGGCTTACAATCGCCACTTCACACAATTACATGAATAAAGCATTACATCATCCAGATACAATCAAGGTCCGACTACGGAACCAAAATAAAAGAAGAACCCCAAATGCGATAAAAGGTCCACGATCGACCCTAACTGGGCTCCACTATCGATCTACTAGAACAAAACAACACAAAGGGCAAGATCTTCATCGAGCTCCTCCTTGAGCTTGATTGCAGCACCGCCGGCAACATAGGCACCGCAAACTGGTTTTGAAGTATCCGTGAGCCACGAGGACTCAAGAATCCCATTACCATGGGTATCAAGACTAGCAAAGCTTAATGGGAAAGGAAGGGGTAAAGTGGTGAGGTTGCAGCAGCGACTAAGCAAGTATGGTGGCTAACCAACGCAAATAAGAGCGAGAAGAGAACAAGCGAACGGTCGTCAACTAGCAATGATCAAGAGGTGATCCCGAACACCTACTTACGCCAAACATAACACGAAACCGTGTTCACTTCCGGACCGCCGAGAAGAGACCATCACGGCTACACACTCGGTTGATGTGTTTTAATTCGGATCAAGTGTCAAGTTGTCTACAACCGGACATTAACAAATTCCCATCTGCCACATAACCGCGGCACGGCTTTGAAAGTTTATACCTGCAGGGTGTCCCAACTTAGCCCATGACAAGCTCTCGCGATCATCGGGAATAGACCTTCACCGAGACTCTCCGATCGACTCGAATCCGGTACATCAAGACATTTCGACAATGGTAAAACAAGACCAGCAAAGCCTCCGGCGTGCCGACATCCCGATAGTAGCCGCACAGATCTCGCCTCGAGCCACGACCGGATGAGCAAGACGTATAACTAAAACCAGCCCTCAAGTTTCCCGAGGTGGCGCCGCAAGTGGCTCTAGTTTGGACCAACGCTAGACAAGCAATCGCCCGGGGCTATAAAAGATGACCCTTGGGTTAATTACTCCCAAGGGAAAAGTAGGTGGTGGTGAGGCAAATGGTAAAAGGCAATGTTGGGCCTTCTTTGGACAAGTTTTATTCAAAGCGAACTGTCGGGGGTCCCATAAATCACCCGACCGCGTAAGGGACGCAAAATCCGGGAACATAACACCGGTATGACGGAAACTAGGGCGGCAAGAGTGGAACAAAACACTGCATAAGGCCGAGCCTTCCACCCTTTACCAAGTATATAGATGCATTAATAATATAAGAGATATTGTGATATCCCAACCAAAATCCTGTCCGCCATGGAGAAATCTTCAACTTCACCTGCAACTAGCAACGCTATAAGAAGGGCTGAGCAAAGCGGTAACATAGCCAAACAACGGTTTTCTAGGAATGGTGTCAAAGGTTAGAGGTTCATGGCAATATGGGATGGCTGGACAAACAGGTAATAGGTAGCGCAGCATAGCGAAAGAACGAGGCAACTAGCATAGCAATGATAGTAATGAGATCCAGGGTAGCGGTCATCTTGCCTGAAATCCCGCAAGGAAGAAGAACGAGTCCATGAAGAAGATGAAACCACGAAGACGAACCACACGCAGACGAACGCATCCTCACGATCGCAACGAAACGGGAACTATCGAAAGAAGCACACAACAAAGGTAAAACACCACACATGAACATGACATGATGCACAACAAGCATGATGCATGACCAAGCTACATGAAGCTACTCATGGCAGGAGATGATGCAAACAAGAACAACACATCAAGGCAAGTTTAAATGAGGCCGGGAACAACATATAACAATTCCGGTAAGTCCTCATATGCATATTTCGAAATTGGTCCAGAACTGAATAACCATTAAGTTGAAGTTGTTAAACAGCAAGTTAAAGATCACCAAGATGATCTACACGAAATTATAGTCAAGTTACATATAAAGTTCATTAGATTCGGAGCTACGGGCTAGAAGATATGAGCAAAACAAGTTAAACATGGCATTGATGCAAAATGCACCCAAACATCAAGCAAACACACCAAAACAAGGATGCAACATGATAATATGAAGCTACATGCAAAAACAAGCAAGTTTCATATATAGCACACTCAAAACGGAGCAACGGGGCAACACCTGCACACTATACAAGTCATAGCAACAATCTGCCCAAAACAGGTACTAGGCATCTTGCAAGCATCAAAACAATATGCTACAGCACCCCAACATCATAACAAAAGGCATGGGCATGAAGTACATGTAAAGCATTACAAAACATGAGCACTGAGCTATTTCCAGAAAAGACTAGAACATGCTCAAAAAGACATGGAGATATTGCAAGTAATAACAATTTCAGACTTTAGCAGAAATAACATCAGGTTGCAATGTTGAGAGCTATCAAACAACATGTTACAGGAACTTATCATGGCAAACAAAGGCATGGCATGAAACTACTCAAAGCATATATCAATAGTCCCTTACTGACCATAAGCCAAAAAGGCACGGAAAATATGATGGCACCCATGTAAACATGGCAAGTTTTATTACAGATTTGAACATGGCAGAAACAACGATTAGTAGGCATGTTCGTGAGCTCGAACCACTCACTACAGAGCAATACATGGCATGGCAAGGCAACCAACAGTAAGAAGGCATGTTTATGAAGCTAAGCATGGCAAGAGCAAGGTCATAGCATACACGGATCAACTACAACGACCTCGTGAAAATTGAATCTCATGCAAACAATCTGTCAGGAAACATTTTCAAGCAACTTTGGAGCAAGAAATGAACATGTTCCAGCAGGCTATAATTGCAACTAAGAGCATGAATGGATAGAGCAAGACATGTATGTCAAAACATGTTTATAGAGCATCTCCAGATTATGCATAGAATGATTACTAGAAGCATGTTAACATGGCATCAAATATAACAGAATCTGTCAAGCAAAACAACAACAGCAACTACCCTACTTTACAAGCTTGATACACTCAGCACACAACTCACAAAAATACATGGTCAACACCCCTGGAAAGATGGCATTGCATAGTCCAACATTCATGTAGAGCTCATACTCATAGGATGCACACATAAATCATGGCAAAATGACAAAAGAGCTCGAGCTGATAAGATTCTGAAACTAACGGTCTGAAGCCTTCTTCCAACAGCATTTCGGGCATCAAGATGAACTCAAATGAAAATGATGCAATGGAATGAAATGATGTACTCGTCGAGACGAACAATTTGACATATTATACGCGCAAAACGGAGCTACGGATGCAGAGATGCGACATGATGAAAATGACATGAAATGACAAAATTCTGGGACTTAGGAAAATTCGGGGGCAACCTCAGATCTGCACGGATTACGAGGCGAGGCGGATCTCGCCGGAGACATCGCCGGAAATGAAGAAGATGCGGCCGGAGCTGTCGGGGAGGACGCCGGAGGAGGGGCCGGAGCGCTGGAAGCCGGATCAATGGCCTCGCCGGATCCAAGACGGCGTGAGGCGGCGGCGGAGGAGAGGCGGCTGGCTCGGCCGGCCGGCTGGCGGCGACCGAGCCGAGCGCGGCGGCGCAGCACTGGGCGACGGCGCGATGAGGAGGCGGCGGCATGGGAAAAGGGTGGAAGGCATGATCTGGGGCGGGCATGGGCACGGGCGCCGGCGTGGAATGGCGAGGAGGCCGGGCGGCGGCGGCGCGAAAGCCGGCGTGGTTTGAGCTTCGCCGGCGGAGTGTTTCAGCGCTGGGCTTGGTGGCGAAGCGGCGGCGGGCGTGGGGCGGGCGGGCCCCACGCTGGCAGGCGGGCAGCTGGCGACGCGGGCGGCGGACGAACCCAGCGGCGACACGTGGCGGCGGCGGGGCGAGGCGGACGTGTCCGGCTGCGGCCGGACGTGTCCGGTGGCGGCGGAAGGGAAAATTTTAGGGTTTCGGGGGAAATGATCCGAAAATGGAGAGGGGGAGATGTTTTTATAGGCATAGGGAGCTAGGAGAGTCCAAATGAGGAGCGGTTTTCGGCCACGCGATCGTGATCGAACGACCGAGAGCATGGAGAGGAGTTTGGTGGGTTTTGGGCCACTTTGGAAGGGGTGTTGGGCTGCAACAAAAGAGGCTTTCACGGTTACCGGTTAACTGTTGAGTACCAAACGACCTCCAAATGGCACGAAACTTGACAGCGGTTCACGGTGCTACACCAAGGCCGCTTGGCAAATCTCGGCCATTCCGAGAAAGTTTAATACCCGCACACAACAGAGAGAAGAAGGGACGCCGGGAACATAGGAGCGCCGGATTGCAAAACAGACAACGGGAAAAAGCTCGGATGCATGAGACGAACACGTATGCAACATGAAATGCACATGATGACATGATAAAATGCAAATGATGACATGACAAATGCAACACGCAAGCAAATGACATGGCAACGAAGACGAATAACTGGCAGACACCTGGCGCATCGGATCCGGGGTGTTACAACACTCCACCACTACGAGAGGATCTCGTCCCGAGATCTAGGATGGCACCGGAGGGAAAAGGAAGAGGAAGATAAGAGGTAAACTAAGTTGCTTCTTTGACCAACGAGTGAAACCATGAACCTTGAGAGGTTGGGCAATTTAAAAGAAAGAGTACAACAGAGATGAACGAGATTACAAACAATCCGGTAGAAAAGAGGAACAAGGAGTATTACGAGAATTTGAAGGTTGCAAGGACATGAATCAAAAGTTTCACGAACGAAAAGGATATGACCACCTCGATATAATGAGATAGTCAAGGAACAAGAATGACAGAATTTGGACAGCACTCCGGTAGAAACGAGAAGAAAACTTGATAAGATGAAAAGCACTTGAAGAGATGACACAACACTCCGGTTAAATGGATAAGCAAGAAAAGAACATGATCCTCACAATTCGAGATGATGAGTGAAGAGCACAACATCACAATGCCTCTGTAACGAAAGAATATGAGTTAGAGCGTTGGGATAAAGGGACGGAGGAGAAAATGACAACTTTTGCCACAAATGAACTTGGAAAGCATCCTTGCAAAGAAGAATTGAACGGAGTTGTTGGAAAACCAACAACGAAAAGAATAAGATTGAAGTGGGCTTATGGAAACATCTCAAAATTATGAAGTGGCAACCGGCCACTAACGGAAACCATTGATTTGATTGAGAGCACCAAAGAGATGAAAAACTGCTTTCACCAAGAGGATAGGAGATAACTTGGATCATTGATAAACACCATAATAGCAACATTCCTTAGGAAAGGCTTTAGGTGAAATCTTTACCAAGATAACTCCAATGAAGAGATTGACGGATTTAAAATACCTCATTCTTGACAACATGTGAATCACGAAGGGAAATTGTCAAGAGTGACATAACACCACCTCAAAAGATAAGGTAGAAAGAATTGCACTTCGGGATGCAAGATGAAGATTACTTGAGCTTCTCAGAATAAAACATGTGTTGAGCACCCTGTTTAATTTTGAGTATAACTTGGCGGATCATAACTTCAAGAGAAATCTTGAAGAACAATTGAAGAATGAAAAGAAACCTTGACGAAGCACCATGTAGAGCCTCCCTGAAGAACTCCGGGAAAAGAAAAGATGAAAGAAATGAAACCGAGAATTTTAAGGGCCTCCGGAATAAAGAATTAATCACTTGGATGAAACAAGAACAAGAATTATGTTAAGCTTATCCTTCACCAATTAAATTGATGACAATCAACGGATTTGGCATACTACTTATTCTCGTAGAAAGGATTAAAAGAGATATATCGAAACTTGAGAAGGTCTTGATGGAACCACCGGTGGGATTAAAAGAACAAATATTTGATATGATAACGAAGGAAGAGAAATCTTGAACGAACCACCGGTAAGAATTGAAAATGAAAGTAGCAAAGGCACAATTCACCGGGAAGAATTGGAAAACGAATGAAGATATTTGAAGGGATTTTAGATACATGAGAACGAAGAGAACCTGAACTGATTAGAGGATATTTGAACGATTCACCGGTAAGATTTGGAGAATGATAGCTACACGCTGAGAATAAAGAATTATGACATGATGGACTTCGGAGGAAAGAAATGGAAACAACTCAAGAAATGCTCCGGGTGGTAAGAAAAGAATTGTCACAATCAAAACAATTATGAGGATAGCATGAAGCTAGAACCATTAATCTTGAAGAGAATAGAGCAAGATTAAAGAGAAACTCTTTCTTCGGTCTTTAAATGTTGAGAATGACAACGAGAAACACCACCAAGAATTATTGAGGCACACCGGAAGAATCAAAAGCGGAGAGGTTGAGCCAACTATGAGAAGAATTTGAAAGATCTTAAAGAAAAGCATTGGACTGATGACAACTCATTCTTACGTCAAACTTGAAGAAGAATTTAGGATAGCTCTGGGAAAATAGAAGAGTCAGGTAAGATCCTGGGAAAAAACCTGTGGGTTAGGGCCCACTCAAAAGAAAATACCATTGAAAAGATTTAAAAGAGATGTTGCACCGGTTGAATTAAATGACTTGAATGAGATACCAATCTCGAAAGAGCTTGAACGAATGCAGAGTGGAAACACGAATCTTCGAGATATCTTGAGCATTCCGGAATAACAAATAGCGAGAAGTAGAATGATAATGATGTGCACCGGTATGAGAAGACATTGAAATGAGGAAAAAGGAATATGATCAACACTGAAAGGTTGAATTGGATCCACCAGAGAAGAAACAACAATGAAGGATGATGAACTTGAAGCTGTTGAGCATCTTCATGGGAAATCACCGGATAAGAATATTGATGGAAAAGAATGGAGAAACTTCACATGAATAAATGGATACTCGATTAAGAAATCTTAGTCCTTGAGGAAAAAGGGGTGGGAGGGCGGGGAAAAACAAAGACAACTTGGGATGACCGAAACAAGCACCGTTGAGCAAACTTAGAAATGATCTTGCGGATGGGGAGAATGATCGAATCCATTTGAAGAGAAACACACCGGTAGGAAAAGAATTAACATGACAACCACAATGATCAAAAAGGATTGGTATTCACATCGGAGTATGAGAACACCGTTTAGGAAAGGTATGGATTCAACATTTGACTTCGAAGCAACTCGAATACCACAACTCAAAACAAAAACAAAGGACTGGCTTGCAGAATAAGCCGGAACAGACATATGATAGAGATTTCGTCCAAGTTTTCGTGGTGGGGCCTACGGGCTCAATCAGACAGCACCATCATGTGCAAGGCAAGGCACATGACATACGGTGTCCCCAGTCGGCATAGCCAAGGACTCTTTAAGACACAACGAGACCATCTGTAAAACCAACCGTGAATAGGCGGACCACTAGACGTCGAACCCCAATTTCATATCATACATCCGTCGGAAAGATATCCTAAGAGCTACTTGAATTCCCACCTATAAAACTCCCGAAATTTTCTCGGTTATGCAATCTGGTGTTGGGGATACAGGGAGCAATATATCTCACTCAAACTAACAATCCCTACATCCATTTGTCAGATCCATCCGTCAACACATAACCAAGAAACCTTCGAAATCGTCTACCTCAACCTTCAAAAGCATCCGTTATACAAGTCATGGCAATACTCCGTACTCACCTCAAGATCTTGGGTTAGCGGGTTATCTCACCAACAACTGCATAAAAGAGATTTTCGATGTCGGCGATTAAACTCGGTATTCCGAATCTGCAACGATAAAATTATGACGACAACACCTCGGAGCTCAACTCCCCGGACACCGCCACAACCCCTAAATGACAGGAGGCACCAAGACAATGTTGTCATCATAAAACCATCGAACGATTCTAAGATACCCAGCGTGATCCTAAAAAAATTTTTAGTGAAATTTGAGAAGAGAAGAGTCAAAACTCTACGTCAGATACCTCACCGAAGGTCAAGGACTGGGGAGTAAAAAGAATTCCTAAACTCTCCGATATATATAATCCTAAATGACTCAAAACATTTTTCTAGACACAACTCGGCCACTAAAAACGATCAAGCAGTGGGGCTCCTAAGGTCGGGGATGGCTCTGATTACCAACTTGTAACGCCCTCGATGCGGCTATATCTCCCACGTGTCGAAGCACAACTTAGAGGCATAACCGCATTGAAAGCAATGTCGCAAGTGAGGTAATCTTCACACAACCCAAGTAATACATAAGGGAAAGAGAGACATAGTTGGCTTACAATCGCCACTTCACACAATTACATGAATAAAGCATTACATCATCCAGATACAATCAAGGTCCGACTACGGAACCAAAATAAAAGAAGAACCCCAAATGCGACAAAAAGGTCCACGATCGACCCCAACTGGGCTCCACTACTGATCTACTAGAACAAAACAACACAAAGGGCAAGATCTTCATCGAGATCCTCCTTGAGCTTGATTGCAGCACCTGCTCGGCAACATAGGCACCTGCAAACTGGTTTTGGAAGTATCTGGTGAGCCACGAGGACTCAGCAATCCCATTACCATGGGTATCAAGACTAGCAAAGCTTAATGGGAAAGGAAGGGGTAAAGTGGTGAGGTTGCAGCAGCGACTAAGCAAGTATGGTGGCTAACCAACGCAAATAAGAGCGAGAAGAGAACAAGCAGAACGGTCGTCAACTAGCAATGATCAAGAGGTGATCCTGAACACCTACTTACGCCAAACATAACACGAAACCGTGTTCACTTCCGGACTCGCCGAGAAGAGACCATCACGGCTACACACTCGGTTGATGTGTTTTAATTCGGATCAAGTGTCAAGTTGTCTACAACCGACATTAACAAATTCCCATCTGCCACATAACCGCGGCACGGCTTTCGAAAGTTTATACCCTGCGGGGTGTCCCAACTTAGCCCATGACAAGCTCTCGCGATCATCGCGAATAGACCTTCACCCGAGACTCTCCGATCGACTCGGAATCCGGTACATCAAGACATTTCGACAATGGTAAAACAAGACCAGCAAAGCCCCCGGCGTGCCGACATCCCGATAGTAGCCGCACAGATCTCGCCTCGAGCCACGACCGGATGAGCAAGACGCATAACTAAAACCAGCCCTCAAGTTTCCCGAGGTGGCGCTGCAAGTGGCTCTAGTTTGGACCAACGCTAGACAAGCACCGCCGGGGGCTATAAAAGATGACCCTTGGGTTAATTACTCCCAAGGGAAAAGTAGGTGGTGGTGAGGCAAATGGTAAAAGGCAATGTTGGGCCTTGCTGGACAAGTTTTATTCAAAGCGAACTGTCAGGGGGGTCCCATAAATCACCCGACCGCGTAAGGGACGCAAAATCCGGGAACATAACACCGGTATGACGGAAACTAGGGCGGCAAGAGTGGAACAAAACACCAGGCATAAGGCCGAGCCTTCCACCCTTTACCAAGTATATAGATGCATTAATAATATAAGAGATATTGTGATATCCCAACCAAAATCCTGTCCGCCATGGAGAAATCTTCAACTTCACCTGCAACTAGCAACGCTATAAGAAGGGCTGAGCAAAGCGGTAACATAGCCAAACAACGGTTTGCTAGGAATGGTGTCAAAGGTTAGAGGTTCATGGCAATATGGGATGGCTGGACAAACAGGTAATAGGTAGCGCAGCATAGCGAAAGAACGAGGCAACTAGCATAGCAATGATAGTAATGAGATCCAGGGTAGCGGTCATCTTGCCTGAAATCCCGCAAGGAAGAAGAACGAGTCCATGAAGAAGATGAAACCACGAAGACGAACCACACGCAGACGAACGCATCCTCACGATCGCAACGAAACGGGAACTATCGAAAGAAGCACACAACAAAGGTAAAAACACCACACATGAACATGACATGATGCACAACAAGCATGATGCATGACCAAGCTACATGAAGCTACTCATGGCAGGAGATGATGCAAACAAGAACAACACATCAAGGCAAGTTTAAATGAGGCCGGGAACAACATATAACAATTCCGGTAAGTCCTCATATGCATATTTCGAAATTGGTCCAGAACTGAATAACCATTAAGTTGAAGTTGTTAAACAGCAAGTTAAAGATCACCAAGATGATCTACACGAAATTATAGTCAAGTTACATATAAAGTTCATTAGATTCGGAGCTACGGGCTAGAAGATGAGCAAAACAAGTTAAACATGGCATTGATGCAAAATGCACCCAAACATCAAGCAAACACACCAAAACAAGGATGCAACATGATAATATGAAGCTACATGCAAAAACAAGCAAGTTTCATATATAGCACACTCAAACGGAGCAACGGGCAACACGCACACTATACAAGTCATAGCAACAATCTGCCCAAAACAGGTACTAGGCATCTTGCAAGCATCAAAACAATATGCTACAGCACCCCAACATCATAACAAAAGGCATGGGCATGAAGTACATGTAAAGCATTACAAAACATGAGCACTGAGCTATTTCCAGAAAAGACTAGAACATGCTCAAAAAGACATGGAGATATTGCAAGTAATAACAATTTCAGACTTTAGCAGAAATAACATCAGGTTGCAATGTTGAGAGCTATCAAACAACATGTTACAGGAACTTATCATGGCAAACAAAGGCATGGCATGAAACTACTCAAAGCATATATCAATAGTCCCTTACTGACCATAAGCCAAAAGGCACGGAAAATATGATGGCACCCATGTAAACATGGCAAGTTTTATTACAGATTTGAACATGGCAGAAACAACGATTAGTAGGCATGTTCGTGAGCTCGAACCACTCACTACAGAGCAATACATGGCATGGCAAGGCAACCAACAGTAAGAAGGCATGTTTATGAAGCTAAGCATGGCAAGAGCAAGGTCATAGCATACACGGATCAACTACAATGACCTCGTGAAAATTGAATCTCATGCAAACAATCTGTCAGGAAACATTTTCAAGCAACTTTGGAGCAAGAAATGAACATGTTCCAGCAGGCTATAATTGCAACTAAGAGCATGAATGGATAGAGCAAGACATGTATGTCAAAACATGTTTATAGAGCATCTCCAGATTATGCATAGAATGATTACTAGAAGCATGTTAACATGGCATCAAATATAACAGAATCTGTCAAGCAAAACAACAACAGCAACTACCCTACTTTACAAGCTTGATACACTCAGCACACAACTCACAAAAATACATGGTCAACACCCCTGGAAAGATGGCATTGCATAGTCCAACATTCATGTAGAGCTCATACTCATAGGATGCACACATAAATCATGGCAAAAATGACAAAAGAGCTCGAGCTGATAAGATTCTGAAACTAACGGTCTGAAGCCTTCTTCCAACAGCATTTCGGGCATCAAGATGAACTCAAATGAAAATGATGCAATGGAATGAAATGATGTACTCGTCGAGACGAACAATTTGACATATTATACGCGCAAAACGGAGCTACGGATGCAGAGATGCGACATGATGAAAATGACATGAAATGACAAAATTCTGGGACTTAGGAAAATTCGGGGGCAACCTCAGATCTGCACGGATTACGAGGCGAGGCGGATCTCGCCGGAGACATCGCCGGAAATGAAGAAGATGCGGCCGGAGCTGTCGGGGAGGACGCCGGAGGAGGGGCCGGAGCGCGGGGAAGCCGGATCCAGCCGGCCCCTCGCCGGATCCCAAGACGGGCGGAGGCCGGGCGGAGGGAGGAGGCCTTGGCTGGCTGGCCAGGCCATGGCGGCGGCGACGCGAGCCGAGGGGCGGCGCGGCACTGGCGGGCGACGGCGAGGAGGAGGCGGCGGCATGCGGGGGAGGCGGAATGGCGGATTGGCGGAAGGCCATGGCCGCCGGCTGGAAATGGCGAGGTGGCCGGGCGGCGGCGCGAAAGCACCGGCGGTTTGAGTCACGTGGGAGGTGGTTTCAGCGCTGGGCGCTGGCGGCGAAGGGCGGCGGGCTGGGGTGGCGGGTTCTGCTGGCAGGCGGGCGGGTTGCGGCGACGGCGGGCGCGACGAACCCAAGGGCGACACGTGGCGGCGGCGGATGAGGCGGACGTGTCCGGCATGCGGGACGTGTCCGATGGCGCGGAAGGAAAATTTTAGGGTTTCGGGGAAATGATCCAAAATGGAGAGGGAGATGTTTTATAGGCATAGGGAGCTAGGAGAGTCCAAATGAGGAGCGGTTTTTGCCACGCGATCGTGATCGAACGACCGAGAGCATGGAGAGGAGTTTGGTGGGTTTTGGGCCACTTTGGAAGGGTGTTGGGCTGCAACAAAGAGGCTTTCACGGTTACCTGTTAACTGTTGAGTACCAAACGACCTCCAAATGGCACGAAACTTGACAGCGGTTCACGGTGCTACACCAAGGCCGCATGGCAAATCTCGGCCATTCCGAGAAAGTTTAATACCCGCACACAACAGGAGAGAAGAAGGGGACGCCGGGGAACATAGGAGCGCCGGATTGCAAAACGGACAACGGGGAAAAAGCTCGGATGCATGAGACGAACACGTATGCAACATGAAATGCACATGATGACATGATAAAATGCAAATGATGACATGGCAAATGCAACACGCAAGCAAATGACATGGCAACGAAGACGAATAACTGGCAGACACCTGGCGCATCGGATCCGGGGTGTTACAATCATATCCTTCATTATCACCGCCTGTCCTCTGAAGAACCATGGACCTTCAAACATTGCCATACTCCAATCCGCTAAGCATCCAAACTGCATTGTGAAAAGGTTGGCATTGACCCTCCTCCAGACTAGTCTAGTTGGGTTGCACGCCGCGCGCATATCGCCATATAGTACACTCGGACTAAAGGTCTTGGGAGTATGAACCCTAGCAATGGCCACCCACTTGGCCGGCGTCATCAGGTCCTGGAGCTCCTGCTCCCACACAAAGTCGTCATCTTCTTCTCCCTGCGGATTCAGTCGTGCCAATAGGTCATCCGTGCTCTCCTTGGGCCCCTCCTATGTGTTCCAAAGTATTCATCTGCCATAGCCCTCAGATCAAATAGCCTAGCACCAAACCCTAGCGCTTCCCATCACGTGACACCCCCGATCTCTCTCACAGCCAAGGCTGGGTAGGATCACAAAGGACACTCCTTGATCAGCCTGAGTCGAAGCACAGAAACGGCGGAGGTCCGGCGCGGTGTCGAGGTAAATTCCGGAGGTGTCGCCAGAAGTGAGAGAAACCCTAGCTTTTCGCTAGGGGGGAGAAAACCGCCCTTGCGTTGGTTCGTTGCTGCTGCTGGTGCTGGCTGATGCACCTAGGTGCATTGCTGAAGTTATTAAAAATTAACAAAAAAGGACAAAAGACAACATGGGCTTCACGCCTGGCCTGGGGCACGCAGTCATATTCTTAAAAGTGTCGAAGTAGCGCAAAGCCATAGATTCATTACAGCTCGCAAGCGGAGCAAAGAATACATAAAAAACTCAATACCACAACCGGTATGTATAATAGGACAAGATCCCTAGACTCCTATCCTATTATGAGACTGCCATCCAAACCGGTATGTATAATAGGACAAGATCCCTAGACTCCTATCCTATTATGAGACTGCCATCCAAACCGGTTAAAAATAACCTGAGCTACCATCTTCCACTAGTTGCATCCAGTAACCAAAGGCTCCTTGGAGTCCATAGGAGTGAGTAAGGACCATGTACGGATCCATGCCGTAGCTCTAAAGATGACCTGCAAGAAGGTTAAAATATGTTATTTGTTAAAAATCATATCGTTCCATAGCCCAAATAAGCGCACATATTCCAATCCGAATATGAGATGTAGTGGTATGTTCTACTCCAGCTAACCACGTCCCAAATAATGATTCAATGCCAACCGGAGGAATAATGTTAAAGGCTATATATATGAATCGTTCGCCAAAGTAATTTCGTGAGAGGGCAGTCTATGAAAAGGTGTTGTATTGTTTCGTCATGATAAAAAAACATCGTGTACTGCCTACCCGACGTTGCGTTAGTAAATTATCTTTGGTGAGAATCACTTGCTTGTGGACAAATCACATGAAGATTTTAATACGCAAGGGAACCTTAACTTTTCAAATATGTATCAATCTCGGGATATGAAGGAGAATGAATATGCTTGCTGTGTTGTATGAGTAGAATGAATATGCTTGCTGTGTTGTATGAGTGCAAATGATACATCTATAATCTATAATACCTAAATAGTTGATCCCCACTATCCTAATTCTCATGACATGCAGCCTATCCACCTCATCACCCTTGCCACCTCAGCATTTTTCAACCAATGGTGTGATTCAAATCTGGTAAAAAATTGAGATATTAAACTCTGGTGATTAATCGAACTAGGCCTCCTCCGTCTTCCATCACTGATGAGTCCGCGTAAAACCTATTAAAGAGAAGCCCATCAGTCATCTCTCCCATCCCTCGATTCAGCCGAGCCCATCTACCCCCTTTTTCATCGGCGTCGAGATCCCATCTCACCCCAGGCGGCAGGACCGCCCGCTCGGCTCCCCTCTGCCTTTCTCACCGGATCCTCAGGCTATGTTCCCCTTCTCAGTACCAGGCGAGCATCAAGCCAGGCCCAGCCACGCGGGTGCCCGCGTCCGTGGTATCATGGTCCTCTTCACTTCTTCAGCTGCCGGTCCAAAACTGTGGTGCCATGGTCTGGAGTTGTTGGCGATGGCGGCCTCAGCCGTGGGCTGGACGCGTGTGGTGGATCCAGCTCCCTGATCGGTTGACTAGAATCCTCAGCCTTGGGGGCGGCGACGGAGCAAGACGTGCGGCCTAGCAGGGGCCGGCGCGGCAGCGGCGCACGGTGAAGAACCTGTGGTCGCTCTCCTTCGAGGATCTGTCACGGACGCTGGCGATGACGAACATGGACTCCTTCACCCTGTACGAGCTCAAGTCCGTCACAAATCCACCTCCAAGTTCCTCGATGAGGTCGGCTTCAGCTTCGGCCCCATCTACAGGGACTGCGTTGACGGCGGCCTCCGCCCGGCCTCGCCCCGCAGCAGGTCGTCGTCAAGTACCTCGACCTCGAGAACAACGGCATCCAGGTGTACCATGATTTGTTGGTACATCGCTCTTCTTCGGTGCCACTGAGTCCAGTCATCAACCACAGTTCGTTGGTTGGTTCATTGTTCGGTGATGACCGATTGATTTATTTTGTTTGGTCGAACAGGGAGAGATGATGTATCTGGGGATGATGAGCAACCTGCACGGCTGCACCTCCAGGCTCCATATGACTAGGATGTCTTGCTGCTGTGTGTCCGTCATGGGTTCACGGCAACGGCGGCGAACTTCCGATTACATCGACAGGTTCTGTAATCTGTACTCTGTTCTTCGGGATTTTTTCTGTCTTCAGCATTTCCTTATGAAAAAAGGTCACATTCAACGTACACAACCGATCGAAATCATCCCTCTTGTGCATTTCTTCCAGAGACGTAACCCGACTGATCGAGCCAAAAGGATCCTACCAGTGCGTGCTACTGCTACACCAGTTTCTCACACCTCCCCCACATTATGGATTTTAATAACCACAAGTGCATACAGGAATCCAAGTAAATAGTAACGGCAATTATTAACAGGTTACATATGTTTTCGCTTCGTCTCCCTCCTACCTTGATCTCAAACAGCACTCCACCACTATTAAATCACTCTACTGAAACGGCTCTACGTCCTCAAAAAAAAAAAGAAGAAGAAGAAGAAGAAAGAAACGGCTCTACAGGTCCATCGTTTCAGCTTCAGGTTCAACCATCTCTTTAAATTGCCACCATGGCTGGGGAGGCGTGTATACTGCCCCTGGCCATCAATTCGTAGTTGGAAACATGTATATAGTACGATCATCATCCGATACGCCCGCCTGCTCAAGTCGTTGTCTCTGCCACCGCCGTGCACTCTGTAATAGTTGTTTGCTCCCAGTTTTCATCCTCACATGCTTCCTCTTATCCCTAGGCTTATGGCTTTAAATTTGTCAGGTTACGCTCTACCTTGAAAGTTGCTCGAGGTTTTGTCAGCAAGGGCCACCACTGCTATTTCTTAGGTATCTTGCTATTTGCACTCATCCCTTAATTTCCTTATTTACACTGAATGAGCACATGCATCTTTGAGTCTTCTGTTAAGTTAATTTAGTTTTTCGCATGAAACTCCCGTCTCTGAAATTTAAGTTGCTCCTACATTGGATAAGCATGAAACTTATGCTTGGAGTAGATAACATAACAAGCTGCTCCCATGCATTCTTGCATGCAATGTATTTCTTTTAAAAAAGTTAGATATAAACTAAAACAACAATCACTGCTTCCTGTAAGGCAATTTCCCTTTGTACGATTCGCAAAGATGGTTAGAGCTGATTTTTTTTTTTGAGCCATCCTTTTAGTCCTTTAGTCTCAGGTTTCGTTTCTCACTAGGCTAATTGTACAATTTTAACCTTTGCAATAATGTTGTTTCGGTCTGTCTAGGCACATGCACATCTAAGTGATTCAATCAAACATAAAAAGGAAAAAAAGAAAAAAAATACTTGCACGAATCTCCATATAGAATCAATAACATAGGACTTGGATGTGCAATACTTAGGGCTCATCTAGATGTGCTTCAGGAAAACCAAATTTTTTTTGCCACACGTAGGACAGTATTAACCGCACATGCAAAAATCCCATGAACTACTCTAACTTCCTAGGATTAGGTGCACTGTTGCTAAAATCACTCATTTTTTATCAATAGGCTGATCAAGTTAAACTTTAGCCAAGAACACTCACAATCCATGATGCTCCAATTCAAATATCTGCATTAATAAAAATGTCTCTTTCGGATAGTTTATATTGTGCTGATTTATTGTCTTTTTTAAGAATTTTTTTATACCAAAGTCAGAAGGACACAAGACACTATACCATCCAGCCACTCCATGTACTACGAGATCCGCCTAATGGTGAAGCTACATTTGGACTTGGTTATACATTTATGGGCTAAGATACGTAGGGACTTGGCTTTACAAATGTACTCTTTCTCTTTTTTCTTGGCAAAACTTTGGAGTACCTATGTGCGATTCACATGTATAGAACAATATACATTAAAGCAAATAGAAACATGAGCAAGATTATAAATCTTGGTACTATACAATATTGTTTGGATGTTGGATCCGCTACCATTCCTATATGATGAGACTGTGGAGGTCTATTGTTTGCATGTATTCAAATTTTATTTTCGATAACTTTATTACTGAAAATTCCCGCAGCAACGCGCGGGGTATTGTCTAGTTCATTTAGTATCACCTCCATTTTTTTGTAGTTGTGGGACGTCAGTATTTTCAAACTAAACATACTTTTTAGCTTCAAATGGAACCCATTCTTCGTATTTCTTTATTTGTAAAAATATATTTATAGCAATGTGACAATTTTCCTAATTAGCTTTTAATGGTTCATACCTTTTTTCAAGCATACATCGGGCAACAACGCGCAGGGTGTTATCTAGTATATACTAGAAACTACTATTAATATATTTGTCCGTATATATGATTTAGAAATATCTACCATGTCATTCCGGAAACTAGGGCGGCAAGAGTGGAACAAAACACTGCATAAGGCCGAGCCTTCCACCCTTTACCAAGTATATAGATGCATTAATAATATAAGAGATATTGTGATATCCCAACCAAAATCCTGTCCGCCATGGAGAAATCTTCAACTTCACCGCAACTAGCAACGCTTATAAGAAGGGCTGAGCAAAGCGGTAACATAGCCAAACAACGGTTTTCTAGGAATGGTGTCAAAGGTTAGAGGTTCATGGCAATATGGGATGGCTGGACAAACAGTAATAGGTAGCAGAAGATAGCGAAGAACGAGGCAACTAGCATAGCAATGATAGTAATGAGATCAGTGGTAGCGTCATCTTCGAATCCCGCAAGGAAGAAGAACGAGTCCATGAAGAAGATGAAACCACGGCTAACCACACGCATTTAACGATCCTCACGATCGCAGAACTAAACGGAACCAAAGAAGCACACAACAAAGGTAAAAACACCACACATGAACATGACATGATGCACAACAAGCATGATGCATGACCAAGCTACATGAAGCTACTCATGGCAGGAGATGATGCAAACAAGAACAACACATCAAGGCAAGTTTAAATGAGGCCGAACAACATATAACAATTCCGTAAGTCCTCATATGCATATTTCGAAATTGGTCCAGAACTGAATAACCATTAAGTTGAAGTTGTTAAACAGCGTTAAAGATCACCAAGATGATCTACACGAAATTATAGTCAAGTTACATATAAAGTTCATTAGATTCGAGCTACTGCTAAGATATGAGCAAACAAGTTAAACATGGCATTGATGCAAATGCACCCAAACATCAAGCAAACACACCAAAACAAGGATGCAACATGATAATATGAAGCTACATGCAAAACAAGCAAGTTTCATATATAGAGCACACTCAAACGGAGCAACGGGCAACACTGCACACTATACAAGTCATAGCAACATCGCTTCCAAAAACAGTACTAGGCATCTTGCAAGCATCAAAACAATATGCTACAGCACCCCAACATATAACAAAAGGCATGGGCATGAAGTACAGGAAGCATTACAAAACATGAACACTGAGCTATTCCAGAAAAGACTAGAACATGCTCAAAAAGACATGGAGATATTGCAGTATAACATTTCAGACTTTAGCGTAAATAACATCAAAGGCAATGTTTAGAGCTATCAAACAACATGTTACAGGAACTTATCATGGCAAACAAAGGCATGGCATGAAACTACTCAAAGCATATCAATAGTCCCACTGACCATAAGCCAAAAAGGCACGGAAATATGATGGCACCCATGTAAACATGGCAAGTTTTATTACAGATTTGAACATGGCAGAAACAACGATTAGTAGGCATGTTCGTGAGCTCGAACCACTCACTACAGAGCAATACATGGCATGGCAAGGCAACCAACAGTAAGAAGGCATGTTTATGAAGCTAAGCATGGCAAGAGCAAGGTCATAGCATACACGGATCAACTACAACGACCTCGTGAAAATTGAATCTCATGCAAACAATCTGTCAGAAACATTTTCAAGCAACTTTGGAGCAAGAAATGAACATGTTCCAGCAGGCTATAATTGCAACTAAGAGCATGAATGGATAGAGCAAGACATGTATATCAAAACATGTTTATAGAGCATCTCCAGATTATGCATAGAATGATTACTAGAAGCATGTTAACATGGCATCAAATATAACAGAATCTGTCAGCAAAACAACAACAGCAACTACCCTACTTTACAAGCTTGATACACTCAGCACACAACTCACAAAAATACATGGTCAACACCTGGAAAGATGGCATGCATAGTCCAACATTCATGTAGAGCTCATACTCATAGGATGCACACATAAATCATGGCAAAATGACAAAAGAGCTCGAGCTGATAAGATTCTGAAACTAACGATCTGAAGCCTTCTTCCAACAGCATTTCGGGCATCAAGATGAGCTCAAATGAAAATGATGCAATGGAATGAAATGATGTACTGTCGACGAACAATTTGACATATTATACGCAAAACGGAGCTACGGATGAGATGCGATGATGAAAATGACATGAAATGACAAAATTCTGGGACTTAGGAAAATTCGGGGGCAACCTCAGATCTGCGACGGATTATGAGGCGAGGCGGATCTCACGGAGACATCGCTGAAATGAAGAAGATGCGGCCGAGCTGTCGGGAGGACGCCGGAGGAGGGCCGAGCGCGGGAAGCCGGATTCAATGGCCATGGATCCGGCGATCGGCGAGTTTTACGGCGAGAGGCGGCAAGCTCGGCGAGCAATGGGCGTAGCGGCGACTGGAGCGGGCGGGCGGCGCTAAGATCATGGGCGATGGCGCGGCGAGGCGGCGTCATGGGGCGGGCGTATGAGCGGGCGATTTCGGGTAGGCGGCTGGGCGGCTACGGCTGGCGAGGTCACGGGCGGCGGCGTGGCGCGAGATCATGGCGATTGCTGGCGGTATACTGGGCGCGGGCGAAGCGGCGGGCGGGCGCGGGTCGGGTGGCTCACGCGTCGCGGCTGCTGGCGACGGCTGGCGGCGACGAACCTGGCAAGCATATCGCGGGCGAAGGCGATGGTGCGGACGTGTTCGCTGGCAAGCGACGTGGCGGCGGCAAAGGAAAATTTTAGGTTTCGGGAAATGATCCAAATGGAGAGGAGATGTTTTATAGGCATAGAGCTAGGAGAGTCCAAATGAGGAGCGAGCTGCCACGCGATCGGATCGAACGCATCGAGAGCATGGAGAGAGTTTGTGGGTTTTGGCCACTTTGAAGGGGTGGGGCTGCAACAAAAGAGGCTTTCTACTGTTATCTTAACTGCTGAGTACCAAACGACCTCCAAATGGCACGAAACTTGACAGCGGTTCACGTGCTATACCAAGGTCGCTGGCAAACCTCGGCCATTCCGAGAAAGTTTAATACCCGCACACAACAAGAGAGAAGAAGGGACGCCGGGAACATAGGAGCCGGATTGCAAAACGGACAACGGGAAAAAGCTCGATGCATGAGACGAACACGTATGCAAAATGAAATGCACATGATGACATGATAAAATGCAAATGATGACATGGCAAATGCAACACGCAAGCAAATGACATGGCAACGAAGACGAATAATCGGCAGACACCGCGACGGATCCGGTGTTACAACACTCCACCACTACAGAGGATCTCGCCCCGAGATCTAGGATGGCACCGAGGGAAAGGAAGAGGAAGAGAAGAGGTAAACTAAGTTGCTTCACCAACGAGTGAAACCATGAACCTTGAGAGGTTGAGCAATTTAAAAGAAAGAGTACAACAGAGATGAACGAGATTACAAACAATCCAGAGAAAAGAGGAACAAGGAGACATGAGAATTGAAGGTTGCAAGGACATGAATCAAAAGTTTCACGAAAAAGGATATGACCATTCGAGATAATGAGATAGTCAAGGAACAAGAATGACATTGGACAGACTCCAGAGAAAAGAGAAGAAAACTTGATAAGATGAAAAGCACTTGAAGAGATGACACAACACTCCTAAGAAATGGATAAGCAAGAAAAGAACATGATCCTCACAATTCGAGATGATGAGTGAAGAGCACAACATCACAATGCCTCCGAAGAAAGAATAGATAGATCGCTGGATAAAGGGACGGAGAAGAAAATGACAACTTTGCCACAATGAACTTGGAAAGCATCCTTGCAAAGAAGAATTGAACGGAGTTGTGGAAAACCAACAACGAAAAGAATAAGCTTGAAGGGCTTATGGAAACATCTCAAAATTATGAGGTGCAACCGCCACTAACGGAAACCATTGATTGATTGAGAGCACCAAAGAGATGAAAACTGCTTTCACAAGAGGATAGAGATAACTTGGATCATTGATAAACACCATAATAGCAACATTCCTTAGGAAAGGCTTTAGGTGAAATCTTACCAAGATAACTCCAATGAAGAGATTGATGGATTTAAAATACCTCATTCTTGACAACATGTGAATCACGAATGAAATTGTCAAGAGTGACATAACACCACCTCAAAAGATAAGGTAGAAAGAATTGCACGATGCAAGATGAAGAATACTTGAGCTTCAAACAAAAACATGTTGAGCACCCTGTTTAATTTTTGAGTATAACTTGGCGGATCATAACTTCAAGAGAAATTTGAAGAACAATTGAAGAATGAAAAGAAACTTTGACTGCAATTATGTAGAGCCTCCTCAAGAAGAACTCCGGAAAGAAAAGATGAAAGAAATGAAACCGAGAATTTTAAGGGCCTCCTAATAAAGAATTAATCACTTGGATGAAACAAGAACAAGAATTATGTTATGCTTATCCTTCACCAATTAAATTGATGACAATCAACGGATTTGGCATACTACTTATTCTCGAGAAAGGATTAAAAGAGATATATCGAAACTTGAGAAGGTCTTGATGGAACCACCGTAGGATTAAAAGAACAAATGAATTGATATGATAACAAGGAAGAGAAATCTTGAACGAACCACCGTAAGAATTGAAAATGGTAAAAGGCACAATTCACCGGAAGAATTGGAAACGAATGAAGATATTTGAAGGATTTAGATACATGAGAACGAAGAGAACATGAACTGATTAGAGGATATTTGAACGATGCACCGAAGATTTGGAGAATGATAGCTACACACTGAGAATGAAGAATTATGACATGATGGACTTCGGAGGAAAGAAATGGAAACAACTCAAGAAATGCTCCGATGGTAAGAAAAGAATTCTCACAATCAAAACAATTATGAGGATGGCATGAGCTAGAACCATGAATCTTGAAGAGAATAGAGCAAGATTAAAGAGAAACTTTTCTCGGTCTTCAAATGATGAGAATGACAACGAGAAACACCACCAAGAATTATTGAGGCACACCGAAGAATCAAAAGCAAGAGGTTGAGCCAACTATGAAAAGAATTTGAAAGATCTTGGAGAAAAGCATTGACTCGATGATAACTCATTCTTACGCCAAACTTGAAGAATTTAGGATAGCTCGAAAATAGAAGAGTCGTAAGATCCTCGAAAAACCCGTGGGTTAGGCCCACTCAAAGAAAAACACCATTGAAAAGATTTAAAAGAGATGTTGCACCGTTGAATTAAATGACTTGAATGAGATACCAATCTCAAAGAGCTTGAACGAATGCAGAGTGGAAACACAATCTTCGAGATATCTTGAGCATTCCGAATAACAAATAGGAGAAGTAGAATGATAATGAGGTGCACCGGTATGAGAAGACATTGAAATGAGGAAAAGGAATATGATCAACATCGAAGCTTGAATTGGATCCACCGGAGAAGAAACAACAATGAAGGATGATGAACTTGAAGTCGTTGAGCATCTTCATGGGAAATCACCGATAAGAATATTGATGGAAAAGAATGGAGAAACTTCACATGAATAAATGGATACTTGATTAAGAAATCTTAGTCCTTGAGGAAAAAGGTGGGAGGGCGGGAAAACAAAGACAACTTGGGATGATAAACAAACACCGCTGAGAAACTTAGAAATGATCTTATGATGGGGAGAATGATGATCCATTTGAAGAGAAACACACCGTTGAAAAGAATTAACATGACAACCTCAATGATCAAAAGGATTGGTATTCACATCGAGTATGAGAACACCGCTTAGGAAAGGTATGGATTCAACATTTGACTTAAGCAACTCGAATACCACAACTCAAAACAAAACAAAGGATGGCTTGGTAAGTTTAACAAACATATGATAGAGATTTCGTCCGTTTTCGTGGGGCCTACACGGGCTCAATCAGACAGCACCATCATGTACAAGGCAAGCACATGACATACGGTGTCCCCGAGTCGCATAGCCAAGGACTCTAAGACACAACGAGACCACTGTGAAACCAACCGTGAATAGGCGGACCACTAGACGCCGAACCCCAATTTCATATCATACATCCGCCGGAAAGATATCCTAAGAGCTACTTGAATTTCACCTATAAACTCCCAAATTTTCTCGTTATGCAACTGGTGTTGGGGATAGGGAGCAATATATCTCACCCAAACTAACAATCCCTACATCCAGTCAGTCCATCCACAACACATAACCAAGAAACCTTCGAAATCGCCTACCTCAACCTTCAAAAGCATCCGTTATACAAGTCATGGCAATACTCCGACTCACCTCAAGATCGGGTTAGGGTTATCTCACCAACAATCGTGATAAAAGAGATTTTCGATGTCGGCGATTAAACTCAGTATTCCGAATCTGAACGATAAAATTATGACGACAACACCTCGAGCTCAACTCCCGGACACCGCCACAACCCCTAAATGACAGGAGGCACCAAGACAATGTTGTCATCATAAAACCATCGAACGATTCTAAGATACCCGCGTGATCCTAAAAAATTTTAGTGAAATTTGAGAAGAGAAGAGTCAAAACTCTACGTCAGATACCTCACCCAAGGTCAAGGACCGAGTAAAAGAATTTAAACTCTCCGATATATATAATCCTAAATGACTCAAAACATTTTTCTAGACACAACTCGCCACTAAAAACGATCAAAGGGGGTCCTAAGGTTGGATCTGACACAACTTAACGCCGACATGGCTATATCTCCCACGTGTCGGCAACACTTAGAGGCATAACCGCATTGAAAGCAATGTCGCAAGTGAGGTAATCTTCACACAACCCAAGTAATACATAAGGAAAGAGATACATAGTTGGCTTACAATCGCCACTTCACACAATTACATGAATAAAGCATTACATCATCCAGATACAATCAAGGTCCCGACACGGAACCAAAATAAAAGAAGAACCCCAAATGCATAAAGGTCCCCGATCGACCCCAACCGGGCTCCACTATCGATCAACTAGAACAAAACAACACAAAGGGCAAGATCTTCATCGATCCTCCTTGAGCTTGATTGCGCACCCGCCGCAGAACATAGGCACCGCAAACTGGTTTTGAAGTATCCGTGAGCCACGAGGACTCAAAGAATCCCATTACCATGGGTATCAAGACTAGCAAAGCTTAATGGGAAAGGAAGGGTAAAGTGGTGAGGTTGCGCAGTTTATACAAGTATATGGTGGCTAACAACGCAAATGAGAGCGAGAAGAGAAAGCAGAACGGTCGTCAACTAGCAATGATCAAGAGGTGATCCTGAACACCTACTTACGCCAAACATAACACGAACCGTGTTCACTTCCTGACCACGAGAAGAGACCATCACGCTACACACCGGTTGATGTGTTTTAATTCGGATCAATGTCAAGTTGTCTACAACCGACATTAACAAATTCCCATCCGCCACATAAATCAAGGCACGGCTTTCAAAGTTTATACCCGCAGGGTGTCCCAACTTAGCCCATGACAAGCTCGCGATCATCGGCGAATAGACCTTCACCCGAGACTCTCCGATCGCACTGAATCCCTGACATCAAGACATTTCGACAATGGTAAAACAAGACCAGAAAGCCTCCCGGCGGCCGACATCCCGGAGTAGCTGCACATATCTCGCCTCGTGGCACACCGGATGAGCAAGACGACAACTAAAACCAGCCCTCAAGTTTCTGAGGTGGCGCTGCAAGGGTTCTAGTTTGACCAACACTAGACAAGCAATCGCCCGGGCTAAAAAAGATGACCCTTGGTTAATTACTCCTAAGGAAAAAAGTAGGTGGTGAGGCAAATGGTAAAAGGCAATGTTGGGCCTTGCTGACAAGTTTTATTCAAAGCGAACCGTCGTGGGGTCCCATAAATCACCCGACCGTAAGGGACGAAAATCCGGGAACATAACACCGTATGACGGAAACTAGGGCGGCAAGAGGAACAAAACACCTGCATAAGGCCGAGCCTTCCACCCTTTACCAAGTATATAGATGCATTAATAATATAAGAGATATTGTGATATCCCAACAAAATCCTGTCCACCATGGAGAAATCTTCAACTTCACTCGCAACTAGCAACTTATAAGAGGGCTGAGCAAAGCGGTAACATAGCCAAACAACGGTTTGCTAGGAATGGTGTCAAAGGTTAGAGGTTCATGGCAAATGGGATGGTGGACAAATGTAATAGGTAGCGAGCATAGCGAAAGAACGAGGCAACTAGCATAGCAATGATAGTAGTGAGATCCAGGGTAGCGGTCATCTTGCCCGAAATCCCGCAAGGAAGAAGAACGAGTCCATGAAGAAGATGAAACCACGAAGACGAACCACACGCAGATTTAACGGATCCTCACGATGCAACTAAACGGAACTATCGAAGAAGCACACAACAAAGGTAAAAACACCACACATGAACATGACATGATGCACAACAAGCATGATGCATGACCAAGCTACATGAAGCTACTCATGGCAGGAGATGATGCAAACAAGAACAACACATCAAGGCAAGTTTAAATGAGGCCGAACAACATATAACACCTATGAAGTCCTCATATGCATTTCAAATTGGTCCAGAACTGAATAACTATTGTTGAAGTTGTTAAACAGCAAGTTAAAGATCACCAAGATGATCTACACGAAATTATAGTCAAGTTACATATAAAGTTCATTAGATCTTGAGCTACGGCTGAAGATGAGCAAAACAAGTTAAACATGGCATTGATGCAAAATGCACCCAAACATCAAGCAAACACACCAAAACAAGGATGCAACATGATAATATGAAGCTACATGCAAAACAAGCAAGTTTCATATATAGCACACTCAAACGGAGCAACGGGCAACACACACACTATACAAGTCATAGCAACAACTGCCCAAAACAGTACTAGGCATCTTGCAAGCATCAAAACAATATGCTACAGCACCCCAACATCATAACAAAAGGCATGGGCATGAAGTACATGTAAAGCATTACAAAACATGAACACTGAGCTATTTTAAAAGACTAGAACATGCTCAAAAAGACATGGAGATATTGTAAGTAATAACAGCATTTTAGGTAAATAACATCAAAGTTGCAATGTTTAGAGCTATCAAACAACATGTTAGGAACTTATCATGGCAAACAAAGGCATGGCATGAAACTACTCAGCATATATCAATAGTCCCTTACTGACCATAAGCCAAAAAAGGCACGGAAAATATGATGGCACCCATGTAAACATGGCAAGTTTTATTACAGATTTGAACATGGCAGAAACAACGATTAGTAGGCATGTTCGTGAGCTCGAACCACTCACTACAGAGCAATACATGGCATGGCAAGGCAACCAACAGTAAGAAGGCATGTTTATGAAGCTAAGCATGGCAAGAGCAAGGTCATAGCATACACGGATCAACTACAACGACCTCGTGAAAATTGAATCTCATGCAAACAATCTGTCAGAAACATTTTCAAGCAACTTTGGAGCAAGAAATGAACATGTTCCAGCAGGCTATAATTGCAACTAAGAGCATGAATGGATAGAGCAAGACATGTATATCAAAACATGTTTATAGAGCATCTCCAGATTATGCATAGAATGATTACTAGAAGCATGTTAACATGGCATCAAATATAACAGAATCTGTCAAGCAAAACAACAACAGCAACTACCCTACTTTACAAGCTTGATACACTCAGCACACAACTCACAAAAATACATGGTCAACACCCCTGAAAGATGGCATTGCATAGTCCAACATTCATGTAGAGCTATACTCATAGGATGCACACATAAATCATGGCAAAATGACAAAAGAGCTCGAGCTGATAAGATTCTGAAACTAACGGTCTGAAGCCTCTTCCAACAGCATTTCGGGCATCAAGATGAACTCAAATGAAAATGATGCAATGGAATGAAATGATGTACTCTGTCGAGACGAACAATTTGACATATTATACGCGCAAACGGAGCTACGGATGCAGAGATGCACATGATGAAAATGACATGAAATGACAAAATTCTGGGACTTAGGAAAATTGGGCAACTCAGATCTGCGACGGATTACGAGGCGAGGCGGATCTCGCCGAGACATCGCCGAAATGAAGAAGATGCGCCGAGCTGCCGGGAGGACGCCGAGGAGGCCGAGCTGGGAAGCCGGATCAACGGGCCACGGGATTCAAGACGCGAGGTTGGCGGGTGAGAGGCGCGCGCGTTGGCTGCTGGCCATGGCGGCGATCGAGCGAGGGCGGGCGGCAAGGCGATTAAGGGCGACGGGCGCGAGGCGGCGGCATGTGGGCGGGCGGCGGAATGGCGATTGGCGGAAAGGCGGCGGCGGCGCTGGCGGAAATGGGCGAAGCTGGCTGGCGGCGGCGGGCGTAGCACTGGCGGTCGGAGTCACGCGGGAGGCGTTTCAGGCTGGCGCTGGGCGGGCGAAGCGGCGGGCGGGGCGCGGGAAAGCCGGAGGGTTTCGCTACGGGTGCCCGGGCAATATGGCGACGGCGGCGCGGATGACCTTAAGGGCGGCGACGGGCGGCGGGCGGGCTTAGGGCGGACGGTTCATACGGACGTGTCCGGCGGCGGGAAATTTTAGGGTTTCGGGGAAATGATCCAAAATGGAGAGGAGATGTTTTTATAGGCATAGGGAGCTAGGAGAGTCCAAATGAGGAGCGGAGCTGCCACGATCGTGATCGAACATCGAGAGCATGGAGAGGAGTTTGTGGGTTTTGGCCACTTTGGAAGGGTTGGGCTGCAACAAAGAGGCTTTCACGTTACCCTGCTAACTGCTGAGTACCAAACGACCTCCAAATGGCACGAAACTTGAAAGCGGTTCACGGTGCTACACCAAGGTCATGGCAAATCCGGCCATTCCGAGAAAGTTTAATACCCCGACACAAAGAGAGAAGAAGGACGCCGGGAACATAGGAGCGCCGGATTGCAAAACGGACAACGGAAAAAGTCTTGATGCATGAGATTAACACGATGCAACATGAAATGCACATGATGACATGATAAAATGCAATGATGACATGGCAAATGCAACACGCAAGCAAATGACATGGCAACGAAGACGAATAATCGGCAGACACTCGCGACGGATCCGGGTGTTACAATCATATCCTTCATTATCACCGCCGCCCCTCAAGAACCATGGACCTTCAAACATTGCCATACTCCAATCCGCTAAGCATCCAAACTGCATTGTGAAAAGGTTGGCATTGACCCTCCTCCGACATTAGTCTAGTTGGGTTGCACGCCGCAAGATATCGCCATATAGTACACTCGACTAAAGGTCTTGGGAGTATGAACCCTAGCAATGGCCACCCACTGCCGGGCGCATCGTGTCCCGAGCTCCTCGCTCCCACACAAAGTCGCTATCTTTCTCTCAGGATTCAGTCGTGCCAATAGGTCATCCGTGCTCTCCTTGGGCCTCCTATGTGTTCCAAAGTATTCATCTCGCCATAGCCCTCGATCAAATAGCTAGCACCAAACCCTAGCGCTTCCCATCACGTGACACCCCGATCTCTCTCACAAGGGTAGATCACAAAGGACACTCCTTGATCGCCTGAGTCGAAGCACAGAACGGCGGAGGTCCGGCGCGTGTCGAGGTAAATTCGAGGTGTCATGAAAGAGAAACCCTAGCTTTTCGCTAGAGAAACCGCCTTGCGTTGGTTCGTCATTGCTGGTGCCGGGCTGATGCACCTAGGTGCATTGCTGAAGTTATTAAAATTAACAAAAAGGACAAAAGACAACATGGGCTTCACGCCCGGCCCGCACGCAATTCATATTCTTAAAAGTGTCAAGTAGCGCAAAGCCATAGATTCATTACAGCTCGCAGCGGAGCAAAGAATACATAAAAACTCAATACCACAACCGTATGTATAATAGGACAAGATCCCTAGACTCCTATCCTATTATGAGATGCCATCCAAACGGTATGTATAATAGGACAAGATCCCTAGACTCCTATCCTATTATGAGATCGCCATCCAAACCGTTAAAAATAACCTGAGCTACCATCTTCCACTAGTTGCATCCAAGACCAAAGGCTCCTTGGAGTCCATAGGAGAGTAAGGACCATGTACGGATCCATGCCGTAGCTCTAAAGATGACCTGCAAGAAGGTTAAAATATGTTATTTGTTAAAAATCATATCGCTCCATAGCCCAAATAAGCGCACATATTCCAATCCAATATGAGATGTAGTGGTATGTTCTACTCCAGCTAACCACGCCCCAAATAATGATTCAATGCCAACCGGAGGAATAATGTTAAAGGCTATATATATGAATCGCTCACAAAGTAATTTCGAGAGGGCAGTCTATGAAAAGGTGTTGTATTGTTTCATTATGATAAAAAAACATCGTACTGCCTACCCGACGCTTGCGTTAGTAAATTATCTTTGGTGAGAATCACTTGCTTGTGGACAAATCACATGAAGATTTTAATACGCTAAGGAACCTTAACTTTTCAAATATGTATCAATCTCGGATATGAAGGAGAATGAATATGCTTTTGTGTTGTATGAGTAGAATGAATATGCTTGCTGTGTTGTATGAGTGCAAATGATACATCTATAATCTATAATACCTAAATAGTTGATCCCCACTATCCTAATTCTCATGACATGCAGCCTATCCACCTCATCACCCTTGCCACCTCAGCATTTTTCAACCAATGGTGTGATTCAAATCTGGTAAAAATTGAGATATTAAACTCTGGTGATTAATCGAACTAGGCCTCCTCCGCCTTCCATCACCGATGAGTCCGCTAGAAACCTATTAAAGAGAAGCCCATCAGTCATCTCCCATCCTCGATTCAGCCGAGCCCATCTACCCCTTTTTCATCGGCCGAGATCCCATCTCACCCCCAGGCAGGACCCCGCCGCTCCTCTCTCGCTTTCTCACGGATCCTCGTGCTATGTTCCCTTCTCAGTACCAAAGCAGCATCGCCAGGCCCAGCCACGGGTGCCCGCGTCCGTGGTATCATGGTCCTCTTCACTTCTTCAGCTGCCGGTCCAAAACTGTGGTGCCATGGTCCGGAGTTGTTGGCGATGGCGGCCTCAGCCGTGGGCTGGACGCGGTGGTGGATCCAGCCCTGATCGGTTGACTAGAATCTCAGCCTTTGGGGCGGCGACGAGCAAGACGCCCTAGCAGGGGCCGAGGCAGCGCGCACGGTGAAGAAGAACCTGTGGTCGCTTCCTTCGAGGATCTGTCACGACGCCGGCGATGATTTAACATGGACTCCTTCACCCTGTACGAGCTCAAGTCCGCTACAAATCCACCTCCAAGTTCCTCGATGAGGTCGGCTTCAGCCGCCCCATCTACAGGGACTGCGTTGACGGCGTTCTCCGCCTCGCCTCGCCCGCAGCAGGTCGTCGCCAAGCACCTCGACCTCGAGAACAACGGCATCCAGGTGTACCATGATTTGTTGGTACATCGCCTTCTTCGGTGCCACTGAGTCCAGTCATCAACCACAGTTCGTTGGTTGGTTCATTGTTCGGTGATGACCGATTGATTTATTTTGTTTGGTCGAACAGGAGAGATGATGTATCTGGGGATGATGAGCAACCTGCACGGCTGCACCTCCAGGCTCCATATGACTAGGATGTCTTGCTGCTGTGTGTCCGTCATGGGTTCACGGCAACGGCGGCGAACTTCCGATTACATCGACAGGTTCTGTAATCTGTACTCTGTTCTTCGATTTTTTCTGTCTTCAGCATTTCCTTATGAAAAAGGTCACATTCAACGACACAACCGATCGAAATCATCCCTCTTGTGCATTTCTTCCAGAGACGTAACCCGACTGATCGAGCCAAAAGGATCCTACCAGTGCGTGCTACTGCTACACCAGTTTCTCACACCTCCCCCACATTATGGATTTTAATAACCACAAGTGCATACAGGAATCCAAGTAAATAGTAACGGCAATTATTAACAGGTTACATATGTTTTCATTTCCTCCTACTACCTTGATCTCAAACAGCACTCCACCACTATTAAATCACTCTACTGAAACGGCTCTACGTCCTCAAAAAAAAAGAAGAAGAAGAAGAAAGAAGAAACGGCTCTACAGGTCCATCGTTTCAGCTTCAGGTTCAACCATCTTTAAATTGCCACCATGGCTGGGGAGGCGTGTATACTGCCCCCCATCAATTCAGTAGTTGGAAACATGTATATAGTATCATCATCCGACACGCCTACCGCTCAAGTCGTTGTCTCTGCCACCGCTGCACTCTGTAATAGTTGTTTGCTCCCAGTTTTCATCCTCACATGCTTCCTCTTATCCCTAGGCTTATGGCTTTAAATTTGTCAGGTTACGCTTACCTTGAAAGTTGCTCGAGGTTTTGTCAGCAAGGGCCACCACTGCTATTTCTTAGGTATCTTGCTATTTGCACTCATCCCTTAATTTTTATTTACACTGAATGAGCACATGCATCTTTGAGTCTTCTGTTAAGTTAATTTAGTTTTTCGCATGAAACTCCCGTCTCTGAAATTTAAGTTGTCCTACATTGATAAGCATGAAACTTATGCTTGAGTAGATAACATAACAAGCTGCTCCCATGCATTCTTGCATGCAATGTATTTTTAAAAAGTTAGATATAAACTAAAACAACAATCACTGCTTCCTGTAAGGCAATTTCCCTTGTACGATTCGCAAAGATGGTTAGAGCTGATTTTTTTTTGAGCCATCCTTTTAGTCCTTTAGTCTCAGGTTTCGCTTTCACTAGGCTAATTGTACAATTTTAACCTTTGCAATAATGTTGTTTCGTCTGTCTAGGCACATGCACATCTAAGTGATTCAATCAAACATAAAAGGAAAAAAGAAAAAAATACTTGCACGAATCTCCATATAGAATCAATAACATAGGACTTGGATGTGCAATACTTAGGGCTCATCTAGATGTGCTTCAGGAAAACCAAATTTTTTTGCCACACGTAGGACAGTATTAACTGCACATGCAAAAATCCCATGAACTACTCTAACTTCCTAGGATTAGGTGCACTGTTGCAAATCACTCATTTTTATCAATAGGCTGATCAAGTTAAACTTTAGCCAAGAACACTCACAATCCATGATGCTCCAATTCAAATATCTGCATTAATAAAAATGTCTCTTTCGGATAGTTTATATTGTGCTGATTTATTGTCTTCTACCAAGTGGCACCAGTGCATGTGGGCTTGGGACAGACTAGGCCTGATGCACGGTGTACCAAGTGGCACCCGGATGGTGGGCTTGGGAACCCTGCTCACATCGCTTGGGGCCGTGAGCGACACCCGGCCGGATCTCCTTGCGGATGGAACCCGAATAGGCGATAAACCCGGACGAGAGACTTGTGTGTTTAGGTAGGCGTGGCGACTCCTCGCCCGGCTTCCGCTTGAAGGTTGCCGAGGTACATGACGTGTCTGTAGGCGATAAGTGGCGAGAGCGTGTGAAGAAGTACACCCTGCAGGTTATCATTATCTATTGAATAGCCGGATTCCTCGGATATGGAAACTTGGACCCTTGCATAGTTCATAGACAAGTGAAAGTGGATACTCTAAAATGCGCAAGATAGCGTGAGTGCTATGGATGGCGTTCTCGTAGGGAGACGGAGCGGATCCATAGTGGTGTATTGATATGGTGAATATGTGGACTCGTAGCGCCACCTCAAAAGAGTTACTTGCAGTCGTAGTTTAGGATAGCCACCGAGTCAAAGCTGGCTTGCTGCAGTTAAACTCCACCACCCCCTTTGTTGATAATGATGCATATGTAGTTAGTTCTGATGTAAGTCTTGCTGGGTACATTTGTACTCACGTTTGCCTATTTTATGTTTTTGCAGAGAGACTTCCGTCTCGCTAGTAGTTCCGCTTGGACTTCGACGTTTAGCTTGTTACCTCAGCTACGATCTTGTGCCCTCGGCAGGATCTGGTAGATAGTCAGGCTTCTCAGCCTTTTTCATTTGTAGATGTCTGTACTCAGACATGTTGAGCTTCCGCTTGTGCTTTGACTTGTATGCTCTGAATGTTGGGTCATAAGACCCCTGTTTGTAATATCTCGCTCCTCGGAGCCTAATGAATACATACTTGAGTCATAGAGTCATGTTGTGATGCCATGTTGTATTTGCACATATCGAGCATATTGTGTGTATGTTATTGAAATGCTTTGTATGTGTGGGATCTGACTATCTAGTTGTTTATCCTTAGTAGCCCCTCTTACCGGGAAATGTCTCCTAGTGTTTCCACCGAGCCATGGTAGCTTGCTACTGCTCCGGAACACTTAGGCTGGCCGGCATGTGTCCTTCTTCGCTCTCGTGGTTCATCCCTTCGGGAAATGTCACGCGATGAATACCGGAGTCCTGTTAGCCCGCTACAGCCCGGTTCACCGGAGTCCTGCTAGCCCAGTGCTACAGCCTGGATTCACTCGCTGATGACCGACACGTTCGATGCTGGGTCAGGGATGCCTGTCCCTGTAAGTCTTGTGCCACTTTGGGTTTACGACTAGCCATGTCAGCCCGGGCTCCTTATCATATGGATGCTAGCGTCACTATCATATACGTGTGCCAAAAGGCGCAAACGGTCCCGGGCAAAGGTAAGGCGACACCCGTGGGAATACCGTGCGTGAGGCCGCAAAGTGATATGAGGTGTTATATGCTAGATCGATGTGGCATTGAGTCGGGGTCCTGACATGGAGCACGAACGGCGGCGGTGAAGGGCCGCAGCATGACGCGAGGCCGCCGGGTCAGGACGACTGGCGGGCAGACGCGCAGACGACGTGCGAGGCCGCCGGGTCGGTGAAGAAGCCGACCGATCATGCCGGGGTTGGAGTAGAGGCGCACGGGGTCGAGGGCGGCGGTGTGCAACGCAAACCGATCAAGATTAGATCGGAAAACCAAAAAGAAACCGCCGGCGCGGCTGGAGGTCGTCGGCGCGCCGGTGCGTGGAGCTGCGGGGACGGCGAGCGGCTGGTGCGGGCGGTCATGGCGGCGGGCGGATTTGGCGTGGCGGCAGGGGCGACGAGGCGTAGGCGTCGGTGGCGGGCTCCGGTGGCTGGGCGGCTCTCGCTTGGCGCTGAGGTGGTGCGGGTCGCGGGCGACATGGATCTATGGGCGGCCGCCCCTGCCCTGGCTTCGAGCGGGTGGGGGTGACGGCGCAGTGGTGGCGGCTGGCGGGGCGTGTTGGTCGAGTCTGCGTCAGATCCTCCCTGGTCTGGCGCTCATACATCGACGGACGGCGCAAGGAGGCATCTCTGGTGAGCTTCCATGGCTGCAGCAGCGGGTTGATTTGGTCTCCCTCGTCGGCGGGCTCGCGGTTGCCGATGGCCTCGCGGAGATGTGTGTCACCTACCATGGTGGGGCGACATGGGGGTCCTCCTTCTCCCCCTTTCCCCGTGTTCGGCGGGAAGCTTGGTTGGAGGGATGGGTGGCCTCGATGCGGTCGCGTCACCTGTCGCCGGCACGATTTGCCGGTCCGGATTCGTCTGGCCCTTTCTCCCCTTTCTCGGCCGTGGGCGGGTTGGCACAGTTTACCAATGAGCGTCGGCGGGTGGTTCCGTCGGTCGAGGGCCATCGGTTGGTCCAAAGTTGGGGCCTTGGTGTTGGTCTCGGGTTGTCTGGTTGCGGTGGCGGCGGCTCGGGCGGCGGAGGCGCGACGTTAAATGGGCGGAGCGCGCGTCTCAAAGGGCAGGCAAACATGGCGCGTGGGTGGCGTGGTTGCGGGCGGACGACGGAGTTCAGGTTCATCGGTGGGGTGTGAGTGCTGGGGTACACCACTTGTCCAGTCCTTTGACTGGCCGACGGTGGCGGTGGCCGTTGCCGCCGTACCCTTCCTGAAGGCTCCGTCGCGGCATTCACACTCTTGTCTCCTTGCTCCGGGTGAAAACCTGATCTCCGCTGATCGGGCGGTGGCGGCTACCCATGGTCGTATCCTTGGAGGCACCGCTTTGGAGGCCTGGCTTCGTTTTGGTCCGGTTCACCTCTCTATTGGTTGTCGGTGGGGTGGTGTGTCGGTGCCTGGCACCTTTGTATCTTGCCTTGGGTGTGTGCGGTGTGTGCGTTGTTCGGTATCTCGGCTGTACTCGGTGATGTTTGCTTTATAATATAAAGCGGGGGAAACCATTTTTCGGCAAAAGAAACCACCGATCGAGATGACCGGCGGGAGAGAGAAAACCCCGGAGCAAGGGCTCGGGAAAAAGACTCTCTAGGGCAGCCGGTCAACACGACCGACGGACGAACCCTAGGTACGGGCGGCACGGCCCCTGGCAGCGGTCATGGAGGCCGACTGCCCCGGGGACGGCGCGCAGGTGCGGAAGCGGCGGCGGCTAGGGTTTAGGATCGACTTGAGATAGATACCATATTGGAAGGGAAGAGGGATTGATTGAAAAGTCGTTGTATTGCTTGAGACTCATGGACATATATATAGGAGTACACGATCATATTGAAGTACAAGGTAAGGTAGAATAATATCCTAAGCTATCCTACCTTTTCTAATAATCACGATACTCAACCATCGCGAAGCCACCGGAGGTGACGGACGCGCCCTTGCTGTCTGAGGGAGCAGGTCGAGTACGCCTGCATCGACGCGCGCCTACGTCTCCTTCGAGATCGGTCGCCGGCTGCTCACTCGTAATTACTAATTAGTAGTACTGCTACCTGACTACGTCGGCTATGCAACTAGCATATGAGATCAGACTTGCCAATTAAGTAGTTGATCCATTATTTTCCAGAAAGATAGCTGAGACTTAAGTCAACTATGAATAAGATGTTTTTCTTTTGATGATTTAATACTACCCCGTTTCTAAATATAAGACGTTTTGGCAATATAAATTGAATGGCCAAAACCTCTTATATTTAGAGCCAGAGAGAGTATAAGTTATTTTTATCCCTTGAGATGCAAGTTATTATTCATTCGTGCCATCTATAGGCCATACGATCGAGTAGGTGCTTAGGGCATCACCAATGTTTATTTCTTAAATATAAGTTGGTCTTAAGCCCAAATCTTTTCGGTTGCGGGTTCGCTAGAATTTGAGAAACTGCCCAGAGAATGAAGAATCCTAAGAATCCGCGGTCCAACTTTTTCTAGCTGCTACGGTATGAGTTGTATGTTGTCTTTAATACCCCAAGTGTACTTGTGCTGGTTAGTTGAAATTAACTTGTGGTGGTTTTGGATAACTCTAACCGTAAATATGGTGGTTTATGCTATTGGGTCTGTCTAGGACACATCTAGTGTTATGTCACATCTAACCTATGTTCACTATGTTTGTGGTCTATTTTTTGCCCCGGCTTTTTTTTATTCTTTGTTGCTGCGTTATTTGTGGGAGTTTAGATGTGACATCCTTAAAAAATATCTAGATGTGAATTAGACGAACTGTATGTTATTTACCACCCCCACCCCCTCGCTATCGATAAGCAATCCGATGCAATGACCAAACATAAAAACACTGCACGAGAGCATCTGATGCATGCAGTGCGAAACTCCATGGAATTGTAGGCCCATAACTTTCGTAGGGCTGGCCTCAATCACCCAAGAAGCCTTGGTTTTACTGCACTAGGACCCAAACAAGGAGGAAGCTTCTAGTTGATGCTCAATGTGCCATTTTGTCGAGCAATCAAATGCACTCGTCGGGTGGCCCATGTAGCACACAACACTATGTGTGAGCGCTTTGTCTTTTCACTTTTTTTTCTCTGTTCTATTGGTTTTTTTATTTTGATTTAGTATTTATTGATTTTTCCAAAAATGGAAAATTTAGAACGCATGAGCTCCAATCCACCAACTGTTAGACTAACTAAATGAAAATATAGTAAACAAATTATCATACCCAGATTTTAATTATCATTGTTGCTCACAGTCACGTTGACAGATTTAGAGTTATGCCCGTCTTCTTAAACTTGTATAGGCACTAGTTGGCCAGTGACCGTAGTCACCACAAATAAAGCAACCATATTTCTTAGGGGCTGTTTGGATAATGCCCCAGTCAGCCCCGCCAAAATTGGCATGCTAAAGATTTGGCGCGGGATTTTGCTGCCGGGATGTCGCCAACGCACGGGCGTAGGAACTGAATGGGGCGACGAAAAAATTGCCTGGTTCCCATTCTCTGGCGCTGATCCAAACGGAGCCCCTGGTGGCAATCAACGAGCAAAAAGTTGGTCAGGCGAGCCGCGCCTGCAATCCAAACAACCCCTTATGATTTTCCTGTTCTTCTTACCTTTTTTTCTTGAAGTTGCTATTGTGTTGGACCCTGTTCTTTTGCTAAGCTTGTGGACATTGTTATGTACCATATTGGCGGTAGAAATCATCTCGGCTCCTTTACCATGTGAGTGCTTTGATCTCGAATTCTCTTCAACACTCAGATGACCGACAACATCCTGTACAAAGAATCCATGTCTCTGATGTTTCAGAGTAGTGGCAAAGCTCCTCCGAGAGGTTTCGCAATTATGCATCCTGCAACAAACTTGTCTGGTAACTCACACTTAAGTAGTTCGAGCTTCTCAACGAAGCATTGTATCTCATGAGCACGTTCCACTATAGGGAGGTTCTCAACCGTCCAATAATCATTGAATTTCTCCATGGCACACATCTCGCTCTACTATCTGCCAAACATATATAGCTTCGACTGCATCCCACAAGTCCTTGGAGTTCTGCATATGTAGATATGTGTCAAGTAGCTTGTCTCCGATCACACTCAGAACGATTCCGATAAAATGTTGGTGGCCACTTTAAACACCTTCTCCTTTTGAGTAGTAATCGTTCCTTAAGTAGTGGCACCGGCGACCTAAAGCACGTTAATCATTGTAAGCTACAAGATGTATTGGCTCACAGCAATGAAGGTGTTCTGGGTCGCTGGTGCGTCACTCAAGAAGGAACGATTGCTCATGTACATGAGAAGGTTTGTTTAAGAAGGCCACCATCGCCTTTTCCATAGCCATTCTGAGTATAATAGAAGACAAACTAGTTGATGCATGTCTCCCTATGAGGTTGACAAGGACTTGTGGGATGTGCTCGAAGCTATGTTCGGTGCAACTAATGCTGGAAGCGAGATATATATCATGGAGGTTGAGAACCATCTTGTACTGAAATAGGATCATGAGATATAGTGCATCATTAAGGAGATCAAACTACTTCAGTGTGAGTAACCGGAAAAGTTTGTCGCGGTATACGTAATTGCGAAATTGCCTCCATCTTGGAGGAGCTTTGCTGCTACTCTGAAACATCAGAGACATGAATTCTTAGTATAGGATGCCATCCCTCATCCGAACGTTGAAGAGAATTTGTACTCACAGGGTAAAGGGCGAAGGAACTTCTACCACCAATATGGTACATAGTTTAAGGGAAAGATGTGATCTAGTAGAATACCAAATTTAAGAAGAAGAGTACACTACTAGCTAGGGAAAACCCTCGTAGTAGCATGGGGAAATGGCCTAGCAGTGGCGCGGGCCCGGGTGCTATTGAACTAGTAGAAAACAGAGCTATATTACCGGTTCGTAAGGGCGTTTAGTGCCGGTTCTGCAACGGCACTAAAGGGTGGAAACTAAAGCCCCCCCCCCCTTTAGTATCGGTTCGGCACGAACCGCCACTAAAGGCCCACCACATGACGTGAGCTCGCGCCGTGGTATGGGGGACCTTTAGTACCGGTTGGTAACACCAACCAGTACAAAAGGTTTTTTTTAATTTATTTTTTGAAATTTTTGGAAAAAAAATTGATTTTTTATTTTATTTTCAATTTTCTGAATTATTTGATGATTTAGTCTCTAATCACCCCTCTTGACTGCTCAAGTGTGGATCACTCATTCCAAATCGTCTAACTTCCCGGCCGGTCACCCATCCTCTCACTACCCCAGCCTGAGCATGCATAACTTCGGAGTTTTATTCCCCTACTTCCCAAGTCTACACTTCTTGTTTTCCTGACAAATGTAAGCTATCAATCCTATTAACCCTCATGAGTATAGCTTGAGCATTAGGTCACACGTTTCACCGTTTGAGTTTAAAACTATTATTCTAAAAAATAGTAATTATTTACTAACACTAATATTTCATGAATAAGTAGTTTGACCATAGTTCGACCACAATTTGACCATAGTTTGACCAGATTTGACCAAAATTCAAAGAACTGAAATAATTATTTAGTAACACTAATTTTCTTGAATAATTATTTAGTAACACTAATATTTCTTGAATAAGTAGTTTGACCAAAATTCAAAAAAGCTTAAATTTGAGCATATCTTTTTTCTTTTTAGAATTTGAGGATTCTAAAAAATTGCAAACAGGCCGTAGGCCGTCAGAATCGGTTGCGGATTTTTTTGCTGTTTTTTATATATTATGCGTTTTTTCGACATCGTATGCAAAAGATATGGCCGTTTTACATTTTCATAACACTTTTTATTTTGCAAAACATGTCCAAATTTAAGTTTTTTAATTTTCCTAACTAGTAGATGTAGTAACATAACTACATCTCGAAGGATTTTAATTTTTGAAGTTTTTATCATTTTCTTTTGCTTTTTACAAAACTGAAAAGGCAATGGGGGGGGGAGGGGGTAGAGTTTGAAAATGGGCCCTTTAGTCCCGGTTTGTGTCTCCAACCGGGACTATAGGTCAGACCCCTTTAGTCTCGATTCGTGGCACAAACCGGTACTAAAGGTTAGCCCTGTAGTACCGGTTTGTACCACGAAGCGGGACTAAAGGGGCTCGTGGGGCCCCGGCCTGACGCCATCCTGCCACCACTCCTTTAGTACCGGTTCGTGACACGAACCGGTACTAAAGGTTCAACACGAACCGACATTAATGCATAGCCGTTCGAACTAGGACTAATTGTACCATTAGTACCGGGCCAAATTAAATTGAACCGAGACTAATGTGTCTCACATTAGGTCTTTTTTCTACTAGTGTTGCTATGGCGCTATAGCTAATATTTAGTAGCAGCGCCTGTTAGGCACACACTACTGATAAGTCAGTTAGCAGTAGCACATTCCAGAGAACACGCTACTGTTAGTTACCAGCAGCGCGTCCTTAGCCCATGCTACTACTTCCTCCGTCCGGAAATACTTGTCATTGAAATGGATGTATCTAGATGTATTTTAGTTCTAGATACATCCATTTTCATCCATTTTGATGACAAGTAATTCCGGACGGAGGGAGTACTATTTTTACCTATTCCATTTCTATTTTATATCTGATTTATGCACCATTATACAAGTTTACATACAATAGCAATTTAGAGATTGTTATACCATTATGATCATAATGACTTATTACATCCACTTGGTCAAGTTGAATTAGTATGCTAATCCAACTTGGTCACTTTGGATCCATCCACTTGAATCTAATCCGCGGTAATTTCACCCAATGATATAATAACTCATCATCATCATCATCATCATCATCATCATCATCATAATATTAATAACTTACCATCATTAATACATCATAGTCATATAACAACTCATCATCATCATTATCGTCCATGAGTCATATAACAACTTGGCCACTAGTTATGATCACAACTCATCATCATCGTCATCATAGTAGTCATAATCACAACTCCTCCTCCTTATCATCGTCAACTCTAACACATTGTAGCACATAATAACAACACCTCATCGTCATCATAGTCATAATCAACACTAACTAATTGTTCTTAATACCTATGACCTACTCCTCTCTCCTAGGTAAAATAGTATAAAACAGGTAAACCGGTCCATCTCCAAAATGGACAATGGAGATCCACATAGGGCCCAGAAGACGTTCCCACCTACAGCATGTAGCCAACTCTTTTCTGCCCACTATTGCCTCGGGTATTTGCATTTACAAGAGATATATGAATACATAGTATAGGAAAATGTGTAAAGGCTTAACAACACTCAATAGAATTATCAAACCACCCTCTAAACTGGGAAGAAGGGAGTGATAAACAAAAGAGGTGATGTTGTACTTCTTCCAATAGCTTCAGGCCCATCATCACCAAATACCAAAAGTTTTGATCTGGTTGGCGAGCTCGGATTCTCTACAGGGAGGCAAGCTAGTGCTTCTCTCTCACATATGATAGGCTATCTTGTTATTGAATTCTCCCAAAAACAATTGACAGGAGAAATTTTCTTAATTATATCTATGTTTGTGGTTCATAATTTGTTTGTGCTCATGATGATTCTCATGGAAGTTAATTGTTCAGTTTGCTTTCAATACTTACAATTATTATGAGAGAGGAAAGAATAACAACTACAAGAGCCCTCTCTATGTTCCTAACACGCTACGATTGTAAGAAACTTCTTTATCGTGCATTGGTCTTCAATGTATGTTAATGAACTATTCTTGTATGCCATGCCAATGCATAGGAGACATGTTAGACTTCGATACTATATGTTTTATATGACTTGATGCTCTCTATATAGACATGCAACCATGCCCGTGTCATTTTTTGTCTTAGATGCAACTCCATCCTTTGACATGTGTAAGTGTGCCTAGCCTATTTTTTATCCCAGTTGCAGGTCTATCGTGGTGTTGCTGCTCCAACTAGTAGATATGCTAGGGTTTTAGTCCTTGCATTAGCGGCGCTCAGACCGATGGTGGTGCTTCTTCTTCGAGTCCGTCTTTCGGTTTTCGATCCTTCTCAAGTTTGTCCGTCGGGACAAATTAGATGAAGCTCCAGCGTAGATTCATGGGGTGAAATTTTGTGTCAGGTTGTATAGACCGATTCAAAGGTTCAACGGCGACGACTGCAGCTCCAGGGTGCTGGTCCTTAGAGACACGTGCACGAATACTTCCGGACCGTCATCCACAAGGTCAGATCGGCTTCGATATGGAATCAGTGACAGCGGCGCGTCAACGTCTCGTTCGGGCAGGCAAACATTGGATGCTCGATGGTCTAGGGACCTTGTTGTGATTTCTATTATGTTTGGGGTGCTTTCTACTTCCTCCGTCCCAAAATAAGTGACTCAACTTTGTACTAATTTTGTACTAGCACTTGTGCTGAACATTTATAAAAGATCTTATTTCTTTAAAAATCAAAAAGAAGTTTTTTTAAGGAAAAACATGATTCAAACACATAAACATGGCTAGGGCCTAGAAGTCCTTAAGAAAAAAAAACAGATTTTTTTAAATAGTTAAATAGTCTAATTCAATTTCTTTTTTCATTGCGCCCATTTAGTTTCAATCAGTTCAAAATAAAGAAAAATCAAATACAATTCTTGGCCAAAGAACCAATGGAAGGAAAGAAAAATAATAATGCCTCTGGTCCATAATAAGTGAAGCGGTTTTAAACTAACTCTAATTCAAAACGCGACACTTATTTTGGATCGGAGGTAGTGCAACAATAAGAATAGATGTAAGCAACAAAAAGTTGATGAAAAAAAATAGATTATAGTAAAAGGTAAAGGAAAAAAGGGCGAACCTTTCATGCTTAAATATCCCAGGTGATGCTTCAAAAGAGCATAAAAAATATTCTGAAAATTAAAAAGTACAAAAGAAATAAAAAAAATGTGTGATATGCTTTGAATAGTTCGTGGAAGAGCCCCACCTGCCCATACCTGCCGGCCAAATGCATGGAAAGTCCGCGGTGTGTGGACCTTTCTTGGCTACACATCGCAGCAGCAACGACCAACGTTCAAGCGAGTCAACCTGTGGTCGGATGGTTAGAGAAACTGTTCTATCCTCAGTCCATCAGGGTTTAAATCCTGGTGCTCACATTTATTCCTTGATTTATTTCAGGATTTTCGGCGATGCGCATTCAGTGGAGGAGATGTTCCCGTTGATGACGATGTGCCTACAGTGACTTCGTAAATTTCAAGATGATATGCCGGCTCAGGCTTTCGGAGGTGTTCATAGGGGTAAGGTGTGCGTTTGTGCGATCATAGGGATGAGTGTATGCGCGTGTATATGAGCGCTTGTATCTGTGATGTGTTAAAAAAAACCAACGTCCAACTGTACGTACGAGAGTTGAACTTCGCCCCTACCTCTCCTTCAACCAACTAGCCACTTACTTGCGCACACACATTGCCGTTTCAGGCATGCGCACACACAGGTTATTGTGGCATTTCTTTGACCCCAGTTTTGTGCCCAGCTCGGACAAAGCTACACCAACTCGAGTTGACAATGCATGCACCCAGAGTGATCAATCAATGGTGTATGCGTCTCGTGTGTGACGCGACAGCCGCGATTTGGGACTCGGCGAGCGGAAACCGGAGCGATCGACTTTGCTGGCCAGATTTGAGCTCAACACATGACATGATCGAGCTCCAAATGCATGGCTTGGCCGGCCGGACGAGACTGCGCTGGAAATGTTTGTCAAATCAAGTCGGCGCGAGTGTTGATCTTTTTCGTGGTTGTGGCTAGTTACTAGTACTCCACTCCACATATATAGGCATGGAATGAAACCGACGGATGGAAGAGTCACTCACGTCGCTCCTGTTCCTGTCTATCCTCGGGTGATCTACTAGGCCCGCCTCAATGCTTGACTCGACTAGCTTGCTCCGGACGTACGTACGTAACGGAATCCATGCATGCTATGCATGCTCTCACAGTCATGTTTGCACTACTAGTAGTAGTACTCTCTCAGCTCTCTCAGTTTGTAAATATTTGTTTTTTTAGAGATTTCAACTTGGCCTATGGCTGCCACCTGGCAAATGGCGATGATGGCAATGTCATGCATCATCGTGACTTTTGCCTATACACGCCACTTCTATATTTCCACGAGTCACACATGTACGTAGGTTGGTGTTCCACAACGTACGGCAGTTGCACTAGTATATATATATATATATGTGGACCTGAAGACTTCTGAGCGATTTTTGTGCAGCTTTCTGGACTCCCTCGTTGACATTCACCAGAACCCTAGTGCAGATCCGGTAAAAGGAAAGGGCTATATCACGTATGATCATTTGAAAGCTCAGCCACAAGCGATAAGGGACCAAAGTACATGCCCAGGTGGTCGTTATCGACAGATGGATGGGCGAAACCAGACACTAATTAACGGCCCTATTTCGTTAGGTGGTAGTGCGGGTGAAGGCATGATTCTCCGAGACATCACGGGCTCCGTTGTATTCTCATCGTGCCACCACTTATTCTCTTGTAGTGATGCTCTGGAGGCCGAATTTATGTGCGTGCATGGAGGGGGTTTCCCTATCTCTTTAGTGGTCCAATCTGCCAATGGCGATTGAAGTTGATTCTCCTGAAGTGGTGACTATGATCCAAAGCAGCGACAAGAATAAATCGGTTTACTCTTCCCTAATTGGTGAAATTATAACTCTATTAGGGAACAAGATTGCTTTGATTGAGACTTAAAGAAGCCACGGTCGATGCTATATTCATGAGATCTTACATGGGATCTGTGCAGAAGTTTCCTTTATCTTTTCTTTTTTAGTATATGTTATGTCACTTGACTGAGACTTGGTTGAGTCTGAAATCTCTCGTCATATTACTCATCTTTCGATAACTATTAACGGGATTGCTAAATCTTAGTCGTCTGAGACTTAAAATCAAGTCTCGGTCGATGTTGTATTTGTAAGATCTCACATGGAAATCCGTGGAAAAAAAATCTTTTAGACTTTTTCTTCTTCTTTTTTACATGTTCCCTTGCTTGACTGAGACTTGATTCTCAGTCGACTGAGATCTAGCATACCCAATTATTAAGTTCATGACCTCCTTGAAAGCTCTTAAGTAAGTTTCTGCTTTTTCTTTTTTGAGCTAAGCTACTAGGTGATCTTGTGACATATCCTCTTGAACTCCTCAAGGTGATTGTGAAAGAGGGCCACGTAGGCCTCCATGCTGCCGTCTCCCAGGGTGGACGGCACCAGGAACAGACTGCCTTCCATGGGGTAGTACGTCGGCATGACGCGGAAGGGGCTGCCGCCGCCGAAGTCCAGGCCATGGAAGTTGATCCCCAGCCACGCGTCCACCTCCAGGTCCGGGCACAGCACCGCCTGCTCGCTGTCCGCTGTTGGGACGAGCCCCACCGACTCAACGGCGCCGGATGAGGAGGCGAAGTCCACGAAGGACCGGAAATAGGCATCGTCCACTTTCACCACGGCGCGGTAGACGAGCTCCGCCGCGTGGCCCACCGACCGGGACACGAGCTCGCCGGCGTCCGAGCGCGGGAACGCCCACAGGACGACGTTGCCGAAGTAGTCGCGCGGCACCGGCGGGCGCATGCGCGTCCGACCGTTCACGGAGATGCGGACCTTCGTTGTCACGCCGGCGCCCAGGCGCCGCGCCATGGTGATCGCGCGCCAGAGGTGCGCCACCACGCTCTGGAACGTCGTGTAGCCGTGCCGCGAGGTCGGGAGCCCCGACGAGGCCTGCGCCTTGAGCCGCGCCACGAACTCCTTACTCAGGTGCATCCGGTGCACCTTGACCTTGTTCTGCGCCACCGCGCCGAAGCCGAACTCCTCCTGCTCCTTGTCCATGGCGTCGCCGTCCTTGTTCGGTGCCGGCGTCCTGTACTCCACCTCCTGGTGCGGGAACAACACGACCGGCGGCTCGCGCGGCGAGAACCGGGTGCCGCGGTCGCAGACTGGGGCCGGCGACACAGGGAGCCGCCGCGTAGCGAGGCCCCACGCCGCCAGGAAGTTGGCCGTGGCTTGCCCGTCGGCGATCTGGTGGTGCCCCGCGAAGCCCACGGCCAGCGAGCCGCAGGAGAAGCGAGTCAGCTGCACCTGCACCAGCTCCACGGGGCTGCCGTCGATCCTCGGGTGCAGCAACCTCACCTCCGGTGACGGCCCGGACGGCATCGACACCGCCATCGGCGCGTCCACCATGGCCTCCACGAAGCGCGCCCCGGCGTCGTTGAGCAGCACCGACCGGCGCCCGTCGCGGATCCGTCCGGCCCACTCCCGGTACACGGCGAGCGCCTTGGCCAGGCCCAGCTCGACCTCGCTGTTGGGCGGGTTGGGCGGCCGGAACGCGAAGATGAGGGCGACGTGCTCCCCGTAGGTCACCTTGTCGAACACGGAGAGCGGCACCCGCTGCGCATGCGCCGGCGCCTCGCCGTCCTCGTACGACGGCTTGACGATCTTGGAGCTCTCGATCTTAACCTTCATGGTGCCAACTAGCTAGCTGTCGTACGTCTCTGTGAGCCTCTCAAGCTCTCTGTTTTTGCTTGCACCAGTGTGCACGTACGTGCGTCTGAGTCTGAGGTGCCTACGTGCTTCACTGCTTTGTGTCCGTGTCTGTGTCACTGGCTAGCTAGCTGTGAGCTCTCTACTACTTATATCGTAGAGCTTATACAACAGTCAACAGATATCTGCTTATAGCTATACTCATATATGAAACGGAAGCCTCTTTTGCAATGGTCAACACTGGTGTGATATTTTTTGACGAAAACCTCGTCAGAAGGCGGGGAGCTCCCGCATTTACACATAGAAGAAGAGAGTTGGTCCGGTTAACAAGAGAAATCGGGCCAAAAACCATACATGCATCGGTTAATTAACGGAAACTGGCGAAGACCACACACACCGGACTAGCACTCAAGTGACGTTGTCCGAGAACACAGGTGTGATATCCCGTACGTAGACACGTTGCTTTTGATGACATGAACTGGCCCAGCTCGTCTACGTATTCGGAGCTTCACATATTGATCAACCCATAGTGTACATCGGGTCTTTCTCCTCTCACTAGTTAGCTTGGTATATATACTCCAAGACAGCGACAGAGTTTAGTGCATGTAATTACATTTCATATGCAGAGTAGAACCATTGTTAATACTGTATTAAACGGCCTAATTTGTTTGCACGGAGTGTTAGATTGATCTCTCCACCAATGGGCCCAACGGCTCATTGGGCCCTTGACCCACGTCCTGATCGGGGGCGTCCAGCCCAAGAAAGGCTGGTGGGCCCCTGTCGCGCAGTGCTATAAAGAGGAGGTGGGGACCAGGGGCGCTGGGTACGAGGTTCGTCGCCGCCACTGTTCCCCACTCCTAACCCTAATCCGATCCAGAGGAGGCACTGAAGCGACGGGAAGCTCCACCACAGCCACTGCCTCATCACCGCTGTCACCACATCACCACGACCTCCCGCTCAAGCTCGTCAGGTCAAGGAGAAGGTAATACTCTACGCCCCACTACCGGAAATCACTGACCCATACGATCTAGTGGCCTAACAATGGTATCAGATGCCACTGGGTTAAGCTTTTTCGGTAGAAAAGAAACACGGAAAACAGAAATCCCCTCCCCAAAGAACCCCAATTGACAGGGCAAAGAAAGTTTCCTCACTGGAGAAAGCAGCGCCGCCGCAAGGCCGCGCCGTTCCTCTCGATCCGGACGGGCATCGGCAAGCCGAGCCGTCCGGAAGAAGAACACGACCCCTTCGGGGGCAAAGGGCACCACCACCGAGCCGCTTGACGGCGGTGCGTTCACCCTAGGGTGCTCGCGCACGCAGGCAAAAGGGTCGGCAGGGGCGCCGCCTTCAGACGCACGCCAGCACAGGGTAGCAGCGGGAGCCGTTGCGGCTCTCTCTCTCTCACTGAACAGTACGCGGTGGTGGATGGAGAAAGAAAGAAGGGGAGGAAGAGAAAGCGCGGCGCGGTGGCCGCCGCCCGTGCCGCCGGGCGGCTGGGCGGGCGCTGCTGATGGGTCGGCGACGGGATCGAGGAAGGTTCGACCGGACCTCTCTCTCTCTGTGTGTGTTGCTAAGAGGAGAAAAGGAAAGGAGACGCTCGCCGCGCCGGGGAGCCTCGCCGTCGGCGGCTGGGCTCGGCAGGGTCGCCCGGCGACCGGGGCAGGCGACCGGGGTTCCGCTGTCTGCCTGAGAGATCGACGAAGGGAACAGGATCGAGTCGAATGGAGGCTAGGGTTCGGGTCGGGGTCTCTCCCCGTGTTTTGTTCGAGCGAGAAGATCGCTGCATCGTTCGATGCAATCGAACGGTCCAGAAAGATAACCTAGCCCTGCCGTGGGCCCTTTGGGCTGAAAGCAGTTGGTGGAACAGGCTGCTGGGCTGGGCCCATTTTGGTCAGCCGCCAGGACACAGTCGCTCGACCAACAGGCCGTGGGCTGCGCGCGGGCGCGCGTTGGGGGCCGTTTGGTCTGCTCGCGTTTTTATTCTTTTCTGTCCAGTTTTGGGCAAACTTAAATACAGTTTTTCTATCCAAAATATTCAGAGAAATTTTTGTTTAGAAAATAGAAAAGTGGAAGTAATGCTTCTAAAAAAAAAGTTCATGAATTTTTAATTCATGTTTCCCGCTGCAAATAAATTAAAGTGCTCTTTAAAAAGAATAGAACTAAAGTAAAAGATTAAATTTGTGCTTCTCTAATGCAATTTTGAACAACCAGTTAAAATTGCTTAGAGAGTAAAAGAGTACAGAATTGTTTCTGAATAGAATATTGTAAAGTTTCCGCTGCAAATAAAAAGTTTTATCCTCCAATTAAATTGGAACCATCGGAAAAGTTAATTGAAAGAATTGTTCTTGGGAATGTTTTTCCCTTGTGTGTAAAATAAGATGAAAATAGTTTCCGCTATGACAAAAGAAAGATATTTGTTTTAAAGTTAAAATATGGTATTGTTATTTTCTGACCAACGTTGATGGTAACAGTATTATAATTTTATGAGTCTTATGTTCAAAGCTTAAATCTCTGATAAATTTTGTATCAAAGTGATCAATTTTTAGAGAACAGATAAAGATCAAGAAATGCTCTTGAGCTAGAGAAATGTATATTTCTCGTTTCCGCTGCAACAAAGTTGTTGATGGTGATGATTCCTTAGCAAAGTTGTTCAATAGAAATACTATCATCACATTGTTTATGAGTTATATGCATTATTTTCATTTCTGCCCAACGGTGATATGGACTTAATGTAGAAGGATGATGTTTTATTCTAATTCTGCCCAACGGTGATTTAGAATATAAAAGAAAGTTTTAAAAGTTTAATGTGCATATTTTTTTAACCAGACCAATGTAGGGTTATTTTTATGCTCATTATTGTTGATTATTGGCTAAGTTTTCTCAAACTAAAAGTTTTCCATGCTCTCATTCGTGAAAGCAAAAAGCTGGGTATTTGTGTCCCAAAAGATTATAAGAAAGGTCATAATGTGAGGGAGTATGTTCTCTCTAAAGAATGGCTTCAAAGAAGCCAATTTTGGATATTAATCCAAGAAAGAGATATATCATTGAGAGTCTTGCTCGACGAATGTCTTCATGTACTCTCCAAGGAAAATAATTCTCATCTTCTATGAGATGCAATAAGTGATATGCGTGATTAATTTGACCAACGTCGGATTAAGCATGTGTATTAAAGAATATTTGGATTTATTCCTAAATTTGATGAGTGAATATGCAGTCAAAAGAGCCAATTCTGGCATTTATGTCCCTTACGGGGAATTACCCGCATGGTGGGAAAAGATGATTATGATAAAACCAGCATGGCAGGAAAAGTCTGGGAAAATCCCTGTGTAACCCGTATGGCGGCAGGAATTTTCTCAGACTTATCCTGTATGACAGGAGAAAGACATGATGACTCATGTGATTTTAATGTGTCCCACTCTGGGAGAAAAGTATGGAGTAGCTATTATGCTTTCCTAGTATCGACCGTACATCTTATGTGTAACGGTCATTAAGCAGTCAATAACTTCGAAGAGAATAAAAGTTACAGACGAACCTAAAGATAAGAATGATATGCAAGTGTGACTTGCAAAGGTACTAATGATAAAAACTCTGTTGAGTTTCTGAAATGGAATAAGGAAAAAGTACTCCCGTACCAGTTAACAGATAACGTCATTACGTATGAAGTAATCAGATAAATGAAGTAGATACTCAAAGTTTCCTCAATTCACAAGAGTTGTGAATGGTTTTTCGAAATTGTGGCAGAAAAGTTCTTGCCACATTTCGAGGGGGAGAAAGAAATATAAGATACCCATTAATGAAGAATGTGATCGTCCAGGGGAGTACGATGATTATAATAGTACCCCTAAAGAAAAGAAGACTAAGGAATACTAAGACGGTGCTTAAAGTGCCATAAAGAAGAAAGTTTTAACAGAATAAACCCAAATAATAAAGTTTAAAGATACGCCATTCTTAGTGAAGATGGAGTAATCTGGGGGAGCATGGTATGAAGATACCTAAGACTCAAATAGAATGTATCTGGGGGAGCACGTTGTATGACCTATACAACACCCATTGTTAGCTCTATAAAGGAGGAATGATTTAACATGGATCTTATGATAAAGGTTCCTGTAAAACCTATTGCCTCTTGAAAGTGAAAGTCTATACAATTAATTTGCCTCTTGGCAATGACAGAGCAACAACAGCCCCATATGAAAGAAGTGCCAGTACCTGAGACACAGATGGTCTCAAGGAATGAGAAAACCAAATACTTCTGATTACTATAAAGTCTATGTTAGTGAAATTCAAATGGAGGTTGATCCCACCTCATTTAAAGCGCTCAATTGAGCTTTGGGAAGTGTCTGCTTATCTAAATGATAAGAGACTATGTGAGATGAAATGAAATTGGTGAATTCTGACGATGTTCGGGACTCATGAGTAATTTCCAATGGAGCCAAAACAGTAGGCTGTAAAGAGTCTACAAGGTCAATGTGACTCCAAAGGAAATATGTAAAGGTGTAAAACACGACTAAAATCGAAAGGTTTTTGCGCATTTTACACTGAATAGATTACAATGAGTGTTGGCAGCACATCATGATCTAAGTTACATCAGATGAAAGATATTATGATATGAGTTATATCAGATGAAAGTAAAGAACACAAGGGATACTGCCTGAAGAAGTCTTTTATGGACTAAAGCAATCAAATGTTGTTTTGGGTTAAAGAAAATGCAAGGACAATCGTGTTTGTATAAAGTTCTAGAATGGGAATTTCTTTTCCTATATCTCGTACATGTGGATAACATTCTACTTGTTAGTAGTGATGTTAATTCGACTGCAGGAGGAAAAGAAGTTCTTTTCCTCAAAGTTAAAAAAAAGGCCTCTCGTTATAAGGATCGAGATTCACCGAGAAAAGAATAAAAGGGGTATTAGGAGTGTCGCATTGGCATGCTAAGGAAAGTTTCTAAAGTATGCATGCGAGAAAACCTACGCCTGTTCTTATAGTAAAGGGTAATGATTTTGGGAATTTTAGTGTTCCAAAAGTCAATACGAAATAGACCAGATGAATATGGTACCATATGCTTCAGCTGTTGGAAGCTTAATGAATGCAAAAGTATAACATTACCGTGACACAGTTCACGTAACCGGGTTGTTTTGGTAATGTCCAGTCCAGATATAGATCACTGGAATCTAGTCAAGGATATCGGCCTCATGCTGAAAGAAATAAGTGCTCTCAAAAGATTGTGAGTACAAAGACAGGACTCGTGAAATATACAGCGAAATCCACAATTGTCGCTGACTTTCACTCTTGGAGTTTTTGTGTGGAAAAACTCTAAAGAATGAATCAATTATCGTTAATATGATGTAAAGATAATGTACAACATGATATGAGGCTGAGGGACAGGCAAAAAGGTTAAAGAAACATGTACTCGGAATTGATAATGGTTGACAACAGCGATAACCATTTTAAGTTTTTTGCTCCTATGACAACGAGTCAAGTGTTGATGCCAAACACATTGACGCAGAGTTATGCGTTGTAAAGGAGAAAGTCCGGAATTATGTAGAAATGCTTGAAGCATAAAAGCAACAGACAAGTGTTTGCAGATTTGCTTATTAAAGGCTTACCGCCCAGTGTGTTCGGAGAACACACAGTCGACATGGGTTTTATGGTATAATCTAAGATTTCCGGACAATAAAAGGGCCCAAGGTTAAAGAATCTGTTTCAAAATAGAGGAGTGTGTTGTAGGTGTTGATTCTATCGGGAATGAACCGTGATGATGAGACATGCTCTACATGCAAATCTGTGATGGAATGAGTACTTTGAAAAGAGTTATTTCAAAGTATAAAGTTAAAAGTATATGATGAGATCAAGGGGGAGAATGTTAGATTGATCTCTCCACCAATGGGCCCAACGGCTCATTGGGCCCTTGACCCACGTCCTGATCGGGGGCGTCCAGCCCAAGAAAGGCTGGTGGGCCCCTGTCGCGCAGTGCTATAAAGAGGAGGTGGGGACCAGGGGCGCTGGGTACGAGGTTCGTCGCCGCCACTGTTCCCCACTCCTAACCCTAATCCGATCCAGAGGAGGCACTGAAGCGACGGGAAGCTCCACCACAGCCACTGCCTCATCACCGCTGTCACCACATCACCACGACCTCCCGCTCAAGCTCGTCAGGTCAAGGAGAAGGTAATACTCTACGCCCCACTACCGGAAATCACTGACCCATACGATCTAGTGGCCTAACACGGAGTACCCCAGGTTGGCTAGCTAGCCCGCGTTAGATGAGAGGGGCGATCCGGATGAATTTTCCAGGTGCGCATTGGAGGGAAACAACGAGACGGACCAACTAGCTAGATAGTGGAGTACATTAGAGCATCTCCAACAAATGCTTCCCTCAAAAAAAAAAAAAATCTCCAACAAATGCCCCAGAACAGCTGTCGTGCAAAACAAAACAAAAATGCCGCTTGATGCATTTTGGACCCAAGAAAAACAGCTCTAGCAGATGTCTTATATCTATATTTGATGTCCAAAATAAAATGCAACTGCCTTAAATTTTTTGGGATGCATGGGCCAATCCTTCCTAGAGTGCAACTGCCGTACGTTGTGGAACACCGACCTACGTACCGTATACGTGTGTGGCTCATGAAAATAGAGAAGTGACGTGTATATAGGCAAAAGCCAGCAACGATGCATGGTGCATGCATGACATTGCCAGGCTCAGGCGGAGTCGATCGATCCTACGCAGCAGGGCCGACACACAGACGATCCAGCTAGCTAGGTAGTGCAAACTGTGAGATGAAGAGTAGAGCCGGAGCAGCAGCCAAACTTTGAGCACAGCAAGTCAAGCATTGTGGCCTAGCTACAGCTAGGTAGTCGAGGATACAAACATACAGGAACAAGAAGATGAACAGTCACGTCGCGCCGCGCCGACTTGATTTGACCTGCAGCCAAATACTACTGCGTGCTACTCTACATATTTCTGGCAAACATTTGGCAGCAAGGTCTCTGCTCGATCGCCGAGTCCCGAATGGAAGCTGTTGCGTCACACTGCACCGGACCAGACGCTGCACATGTGCACCATTGATCAACCTACTAGCTTGGTGCATTGTCAACTCGAATTGGTGTAGCTAGCTTTGTCCGAGCTGGGCACAAAACTGCATGCATGGGGTCAAAGAACTGGGGCCACCGCCGCCGGTACGTGTCCACTGAGCACTACGTGCTTACTACTGACTCTCCACGTATGTGATCTGGTGGTCAGTGCGCGCATGCCTGAAAATCTGAAATGAAATGCGTCTGCATCTGCGTGAGTGCGTGCAAGTCAAAGTCTCAAGTGACTGGCTGGCTGAAGTCCTGAAGAAGAGGTAGGCGTGAACTTGAACTCTGGTACGTATCCTTGGTCCTTGTTGCTGTGATGCGTGGCCAAGAAAGGTCCACAACCCTGAGCCCTCAGACTTTGCAAGCTTTTTGGCAGGCATGGCAGGCCGGACGAGCAAAGAGAACCTAGGGCATCTCCAACGTTGATATGTAAATTTGCTTCCGTATTCGTTCGTCGACAGGGGAAACCAGTCCGTGGATATGGATGCGGAAACCGGCCATCCAACACTGTCCGCATATATTTTAAATCGGGTTTCAACTAAGCAGACAAAATTCATGCAGATACGGAGGATTTTCATATAACCCGGACGGAATTCATTACATTTCAAACATTTCCCATTAAAAAAATCGATCAGACTTTATTCTGCATCGGCGATCACGTCCTCCATCTATCGTCTTCATGCATGGCGCGGGGTTTAAAGGCCCGTGAAGTGGAGGTGCAGTGACGTGTTAGCCTTGAAGGGTTTACCGTTGGATATGCCCTAAGCCCCCTCTCTCTCCCATTCGCAACGACAAGGATATGCCCTAAGCCCCCTCTCTTTCCCATTCACAACGACGACGCAACCCACATGCACCGTGTGCTGGAGCTAGCGGCTATACAATGGCATTCCAAGAATGATTCTTTTTCCATGGCTAGGTTTATGTGGGACTTCGCCTACGGCAACGTGGCGAACAAACTAGTACATGGTGTTTGGCCGGTTGTCGGAATAGGAATCATGCGAGACACTCTAAAATTTGAATCGTTGCCATAGACAAAACCTCTTATAGTACTAGTAAGCATGCACGTGTAACACACGTAAACTCACACTATGATTGTTCATAGTTCTTACCTTTTTTTGCGACTGTCATAGTTCTCACAGGTTGAACCACAATTTTTCCCAATAATCACTATCGAATTTTACTCAGATTTGATGGAAACGGTGCCCAAATTGATATTACCTTAGAGATAACATGTGTTCGGCCAGGTTCACTCCCTGCTTGAACATACCAATGGTCATCAATTGAAACAAAATACAATAGTATAAACCATAGCACTATTGCCTAGCCTGAAACTGATTTGTAATTAAGTAACAAAGCGATCAACCAGTTAGATATAAAGCAGAGAAGATAGTTATGTACGCACCATGTTGGCACCATGAATGTTAATATATATACCATTGGTGAGCACTTGTTAAAAGGTATATTTTGACAAGAAACCATAAAATATTTTCCCTTAACTTAGGAGCTACAAATATTGCATCCCATGGAAGTGATATAACATGTAAATACTTCATTCGTGATTGTGGACCTATTGTCCTGCTGTTTGCACTTTGCATACGGAACAAAGCAGGCGTGCTTACGATTACGCGGTGAGAGATGGAGTAATATGTTAATAATGCCTCTGCAAAATAAAATAAGTTATGTTTTCATGGCTACTGTTGGAGAAACCAAAGACTGTTCATCTTCATCTACATCATGTCTATTATATGCTTGAGGCATAAGAGATTCAGAGGATCTGCAGGTCCAGTTCAGATGCACCCGCCGACCGGATCAGGAGGTGCTCCAACCTTCTATCGCTCCGCGCTTCTCCGTGTGTCAATGCAATGGCGAGGTGTAGTGAGACGGGTTGTTGGTGGAACTCCAATTGATGTCTCTATAGTTTTTGAGTTGCCCTGTTCCCGAGCCACAACCGTTCTTCGCTGTAGGGCAGCTCTTGGTGGAACTCCAGTTGAGGTCTCTATAGGTTTCAACAGCAAAGTAGCTCCCCCGTCAAATCTCCCGCTTCTGTATATAACCTTCCTATGACATGAAGAGACGTGCACAAGATCAATTTGGCAAATTTTATTGTGCCAATCGAGCCACATGACCTCTTAATGCCATATATCCTGTAGCACTATGCGGGGACTGCCCCATGGCATGTCAAACAGTGGTCATCCCCTGTGCCGCTGGACCCCCTACCCCGACATCGCGCCATCCGCCTCCCCTGGCTCGCCCCTACCCCCTCTGTGCTCCCTGATATTATCCCCTGGATCTCCCTTGTGCTTGGGGTATCACCTGATCAACATGCATGGATAGCAACTCACTGCGCTCATTCGTTGCTGACATGGTGCCAGATGACTTCTAGAGTGCTTTGAGAGGTAGACGGGACTGCCGCAAGAAGATGATGCAGATGGACCAAGGTCGACCTTTATCATCAGTAGTTTAAGTATGCGTGTCGAATCTTTTTCGGTATGTGAAGTTGGTTTCAACCGTTTATTTTGGGTGTGCTGTCGAACAAGCCATGACTATGCTTGTTAGAGACATGTCGCTTAAGAAGTACCTTAAATTCAGGGCATCGGTGGCTTATATTAGCCTTCATGAAGTTAGCAACTTACGATGTCAAAACTTTATGTAATGAATCAGATCTACCTATCGTTGCAATGCTTGTATTATCCATTGTCTTACTTAGTGTTTGGCCATATTGAATATAACCGCTACTTTTCATAAGTATTTTCCTCAAAATAAGTAGGACAGGTAGTGGCGGAGCTAGCTAGCCGAAAATCCATGGGAAGGGGGGGGGTGCTAAAATTTCCCAATCTAAGCCCTATTTAAATTTTTTTTGTTCAGAAAATGATCCAAGGCTGGCAGGGCAGCGCCCCGGCCTCAACATAGGTATGCCACTGAGGACAGCCATGGTAACTTTTAGTCAGAATACATACCTTTGATATGAAGATGCGATCACTTACTTTCTGGAGCAACAATAACTCCGTTGTCATCAGAAAAATCATCAATAACCCCTTTTCATATGAAGATGCAGTCACTTAATTTCTTCAGCAACAGTCAACTATCCCAGAAGCATATGGGCTTTTCATATTGCATCACGAATATTAGCATATCTTTTTCCTAATTACTTAAAAATGCAGCTGCGCTTTTTCATCGTCTTGAGCGCACACTCATGTCCGACAATCTCCTTCCCCACATGTGGCTAATACAAAGTGCAATTAATTGAACCCAATCATGGGGTCCACAGAGAGGATTAGCACGCATGGAAAGCACCTGTTCACCGACGTATCCGCGTGCCCTCCCATCCCATGACTTTCTACGACGTGCATGCATTAATGTGTGTTTCAATTTTTTAAAAGCTATAATTTTTTAACCGAGTATCAAAATTAAGATCCGCTTTCACTGCTAGGTTCCTGGCGACGAGCTCTTCAGAACTAGATCTCATATGATTACTTTTTGACTAACTTTTTTTCGAGAGCAACTTTGAATACTACAGAAGCAACTTTAGTGCTATAGAAAAGTAACTTCTAGTTAGTCTGTGTAGTATGAATGCCTATCATCAGAAAAAAAAATCAAGTTGATTACCATACTACCAGGTTAACTAGCTTCACCTCTAAGTTTTCTACCATAACTAGCAAGTATTCTACCATAACTAGTTTCGCCTCCAAGTTGATACTATTATACGCAACTTAGTTTCCGAGGTAGATTACCAATATCCTAAGTTGCTTGCCATGACACTAATAGAGAAAAGCTTATTAGTGGCGCTGGTTTTTTTACATACCAGTAGCGCGGGCACCCGCGCTACTGTTAGGGCGCTACAGCTATTATTTAACAGTAGCGCGTTTCTGAACAAGCGCTGCAGCTAAAATACTTATTAGTAGTGCTTCTTCCTCCACCAGCGCTACTACTATCATCACGTAGTAGTAGCGTCCTATTTTCTCCCAACGCTACAACTAGGCAAATAGAAATTAAAAAAAAAGCAGTCAGGTGCAATATTCATGGAAATCAAGATAAGTGCAGTGCAAATAAACTAAGTTCACAGAACCATCTCACAAACATTAACGACAGTACCACATTTAATATAACCACACAATCTCACAAACTCATATAGTAGTCAACAATGCATGGATAGATCATAGTAGATAAGTCTACTAGGTAGTCATACTAGCATATATATGGTTCAACAGCCACACGCATGCATATGAAGTTCTAGATGATGTCGATAATGACCATCATCTTCAAGCCTGGGTGGTGGGTGTTCCTGATAGTAATTAGGATTGCCTGTCCAACATGAAGATTCTTGCCGACGAGGAAGCTCTTCCACCCAACCGAGTTGAAGTGTGTGCGACCGTCCGTGTCCACGCCGTACGCACAAGTGGTGACGGAGCCCCTTGCGGTAAGGCGTATTCCAGCAGAGCCTTCTTCATCAGGCTTGATACCACAACTCTCAGATAGGCTCTTTGGCAATTTCTGAATAAGAAAAACATATCAATTAATAAGTAGCCTCACACATTCTACACGAAGCATATATATCATCGGACTCTACACTAAGCATATATATCATCGGACTCTACACTAAGTATATATATGATCAGACTCTACACTAAGTATAACAATAAAGCATATAAGATTCACTAAGCATATAAGATTCACTAAGCACATATATCATCGGACTCTACACTAAGTATAACAATAAAGCATATAAGATTCAGTAAGCATAGATTCACTAAGCATATAAGATTCAGTAAGCATATAAGATTCACTAAGCATATATATGATCGGACTCTACACTAAAGTATAACAATAAAGCATATAAGATTCACTATGCATATATATCATCGGACTCTACACTAAGTATATATATCATCGGACTCTACACTAAGTATAACAATAAAGCATATAAGATTCACTAAGCATATAAGATTCACTAAGCATATATATCATCGGACTCTACACTAAGTATAACAATAAAGCATATAAGATTCACTAAGCATAGATTCACTAAGCATATAAGATTCAGTAAGCATATAAAATTCACTAAGCATATATATGATCGGATTCTACACTAAAGTATAACAATAAAGCATATAAGATTCACTATGCATATATATCATCGGACTCTACACTAAGTATAACAATAAAGCATATCATCAAATTACTCTAAAAACTACAGTAAATGCAACATACCATCATATGCCGATCAATCATGGTACTTGTCAGGTGGGTCACGAATGGCACTCCGACGAAGTCAGCACGTGGCGGAATGATGTCCCATAGGTTGCACACCTCCTCCTTGCTCAAGTTCATTCTTTGAGCTACGATGGCATCACCGAGTGGGTCGTCATCATCCTCATCATCCTCATAATCTTCTGCTTTGCTGATATAAATCATGGTCAGCTTTGGTCTTTCAGCTCTGAAGGAGAAGCTGATCAACTCAACACCGGTGATACGCATGTTGTCGATGAAATGGACCCATCCATCTCCTCCCACCCGCGTCATCTTTCGTCCTTTCTCGATCTCCATAGTGTAGGGGCCCCCAGGAGCCTCAAATGTCATAGGAGTCTCTAGTCACATTGTTGAATTCTGACCTCACATTGCATGGGACGATCTGTGTACAAAAAGCAAAATGATATATACATGATGCATTAATGCCAATAGCACTAAAAACAAAATACTAGTTACTAGTTTCATATAATTTATTACCGTCGCATGAAGAAAACCAGACTCGAAGTAGATGCCAAACAGCGTGCCAGTTGCAAGGCTGCTGGCGCACCTTGACTTGCACCGTCGACATGGTGGTGGTGGTGGTGGTGGCGCCATTTCCCTAAAGCAATATGATTAAAGGATTAACGATCCAAAAAGTAAACATAAAGTTTTCATAGCTAGAGTTCACATGGCAAGCAAAATAGCAACTAAAAAGTAAACATAAAGTTCAGTCCAACAATCACAAATTGCAAAAGTAGAGTGATTGTATGATAAAACACAAGAGTTTCATGCGCACCTCAAATCTGTGTCAAACTTATTCTGTCGCGGACTCAAACAAAATTACGATCATGTCAGCAAATTGCCAACGAAGCAAACCAAGAAAGCTAGCAATCTAGTAAACTAATGTCCCCAACTCTTCAGATGAAGCGTCGCTATCAGCATGAAATTTGCACTAAACACAAGGTTAAACAATACCAGTAGCTCAATAATCTAGAGATGTAACAAACAAATTGAAGGAAAAATGCCCTAGAGGCAATAATAAAGTTATTATTTATTTCCTTATATCATGATAAATGTTTATTATTCATGCTAGAATTGTATTAACCAAAAACATAATACATGTGTGAATACATAGACCAACATAACGTCACTAGTATGCCTCTACTTGACTAGCTCATTAATCAAAGATGGTTATGTTTCCTAACCATAGACATGTGTTGTCATTTGATTAATGGGACCACATCATTAGGAGAATGATGTGATTGACTTGACCCATTCCATTAGCCTAGCACTTGATCGTTTAGTATATTGCTATTGCCTTCTTCATGACTTATACATGTTCCTGTAACTATGAGATTATGCAACTTCCGTTTACCGGAGGAACACTTTGGGTACTACCAAACGTCACAACGTAACTGGGTGATTATAAAGGAGTACTACAGGTGTCTCCGAAGGTACATGTTGAGTTGGCGTATTTCGAGATTATGTTTTGTCACTCCAATTGTCTGAGAGGTATCTCTGGGCCCTCTCGGTAATGCACATCACTATAAGCCTTGCAAGCAATGTGACCAATGAGTTGGTTACGGAATGATGCATTACGTAATGAGTAAAGAGACTTGTCGGTAATGAGATTGAACTAGGTATTGGATACCGACGATCAAATCTCGGGCAAGTAACATACCGATGACAAAGGGAACAACGTATGTTGTTATGCGGTTTGACCGATAAAGATCTTCGTAGAATATGTAGGAACCAATATGGGCATCCAGGTTCCGCTATTGGTTATTGACCGAGAATAGTTCTAGGTCATGTCCACATAGTTCTCGAACCCGTAGGGTCCGCACGCTTAACGTTACGATGACAATTTTATTATGAGTTTATAAGTTTTGATGTACCGAAGTTTGTTCGGAGCACCGGATGTGATCACGGACATGACGAGGAGTTTCGAAATGGTCGAGACATAAAGATTGACATATTGGACGACTATATTAGGACACCGGAAGTGTTCCGGACGTTTTCGGAGAAAACTGGAGTGCCGGAGGGTTACCGAACCCCCCGAGAGATAATGGGCCACATGGGCCTTGATGAAAAGAGAGAGGGGCGGCCAGGGTGGGCCGCACGCCCCCTCACCCTCTGGTCCGAATTGGACTAGGAGGGGGGGGGCGGCGCCCCCCTCTTTCCTTCCCCCCTCTCCCCCTTCCTTCCCTCTCCTAGTAGGAGTAGGAAAGGGGGAGTGCTACTCCTACTAGGAGGAGGACTCCTCCTCCTTGGAGCGCCCACAAGGACCGGCCGGCCTCCCCCCTCCCTCCTTTATATACGGGGGCAGGGGGGCACCCCATGACACACAGGTTGATCTACGGATCGTTCCTTAGCCGTGTGCGGTGCCCCCCTCCACCATATTCCACCTCGGTCATATCGTCGCGGAGTTTAGGCGAAGCCCTGCGCCGGTAGAGCATCATCATCGTCACCACGCCATCGTGCTGACAGAACTCATCCCCGAAGCTTTGCTGGATCGGAGCCCGGGGGTCGTCATCGAGCTGAACGTGTGCTGAACTCGGAGGTGTCGTACGTTCGGTACTTGGATCGGTTGGATCGTGAAGACGTACGACTACATCAACCGTGTTGTCATAACGCTTCCGCTTATGGTCTATGAGGGTACGTGGACAACACTCTCCCCTCTCGTTGCTATGCCATCACCATGATCTTGCATGTGCGTAGGAAATTTTTTGAAATTACTACGTTACCCAACAGTGGGATGCGAGCCAGGTTTTATGCGTAGATGTCATATGCACGAGTAGAACACAAGTGAGTTGTGGGCGATACAAGTCATACTGCTTACCAGCATGTCATACTTTGGTTCAGCGGTATTGTGAGATGAAGCGACCCGGACCGACATTACGCGTACGCTTACGCGAGACTGGTTTCACCGTTACGAGCACTTGTGCTTAAAGGTGGCTGGCAGGTGTCTGTCTCTTTCACTTTAGCTGAATCGAGTGTGGCTACGCCCGGTCCTTGCGAAGGTTAAAACAGCACTAACTTGACGAACTATCGTTGTGGCTTTGATGCGTAGGTAAGAACGGTTCTTACTAAGCCCGTAGCAGCCACGTAAAATTTGCAACAACAAAGTAGAGGACGTCTAACTTGTTTTTGCAGGGCATGTTGTGATGTGATATGGTCAAGACGTGATGCTATATTTTATTGTATGAGATGATCATGTTTTGTAACCGAAGTTATCGGCAATTGGCAGGAGCCATATGGTTGTCACTTTATTGTATGAAATGCAAACGCCCTGTAATTGCTTTACTTTATCACTAAGCGGTAGCGATAGTCGTAGAAGCAATAGATGGCGTAACGACAACGATGCTACGATGGAGATCAAGGTGTCGCACCGGTGACGATGGTGATCATGGCGGTGCTTCAAGATGGAGATCACAAGCACAAGATGATGATGGCCATATCATATCACTTATATTGATTGCATGTGATGTTTATCCTTTATGCATCTTATCTTGCTTTGATTGACGGTAGCATTTTAAGATGATCTCTCACTAATTATCAAGAAGTGTTCTCCCTGAGTATGCACCGTTGCGAAAGTTCTTCGTGCTGAGACACCACGTGATGATCGGGTGTGATAGGCTCTACGTTCAAATACAACGGGTGCAAAACAGTTGCACACGTGGAATACTCGGGTTAAACTTGACGAGCCTAGCATATACAGATATGGCCTCAGAACACGGAGACCGAAAGGTCGAGCGTGAATCATATAGTAGATATGATCAACATAATGATGTTCACCATTGAAACTACTCCATCTCACGTGATGATCGGACATGGTTTAGTTGATTTGGATCACGTGATCACTTAGATGACTAGCGAGATGTCTGTCTAAGTGGGAGTTCTTAAGTAATATGATTAATTGAACATAAATTTATCATGAACTTAGTCCTGGTAGTATTTTGCAAATTATGTTGTAGATCAATAGCTCGCGTTGTTGCTTTCATATGTTTATTTTGATATGTTCCTAGAGATAATTTTGTTGAAAGATGTTAGTAGCAATGGTGCGGATTGGATCCGTGATATGAGGTTTATCCTCATTGCTGCACAAAAGAATTATGTCCTTAATGCACAGCTAGATGACAGACCTATTGCAGGAGCAGATGCAGACGTTATGAACGTTTGGCTAGCTCAATATGATGACTACTTGATAGTTTAGTGCACCATGCTTAACGGCTTAGAATCGGGACTTCAAAGACGTTTTGAACGTCATGGACCATATGAGATGTTCCAGGAGTTGAAGTTAATATTTCCAGCAAATACCCGAGTTGAGAGATATGAAGTCTCCAACAAGTTCTATAGCTAAAAGATGGAGGAGAATCGCTCAACTAGTGAGCATGTGCTCAGATTGTCTGGGTACTTCAATCGCTTGAATCAAGTGGGAGTTAATCTTCCAGATAAGATAGTGATTGACAGAATTCTCTAGTCACCATCACCAAGTTACCGGAACTTCGTGATGAACTATAATGCAAGGGATGACAAAAACAATTCCCGAGCTCTTCGTGATGCTGAAATCGACGAAGGTAGAAATCAACAAAAGAGCATCAAGTGTTGATGATTGACAATACCACTAGTTTCAAGAAAAGGGCAAAGGAAAAGAAAGGGAAACTTCAAGTAGAATAGCAAACAAGTTGTCACTCCCGTGAAGAAGACCAAAGCTGGACCAAAGCCTGAAACTGAGTGCTAACACTGCAAAGGAAATGGTCACTAGAAGCGGAAATGCCCTGAATATTTGGTGGATAAGAAGGATGGCAAAGTGAACAAAAGTATATTTGATATACATGTTATTGATGTGTACTTTACTTGTGTTTATAGTAGCCCCTGAGTATTTGATACTTGTTCGGTTGCTAAATATTAGTAACTCGAAACAGGAGCTACAAAATAAACAGAGACTAGTTGAGGGTGAAGTGACGATGTGTGTTGGAAGTAGTTCCAAGATTGTTATGATCATCATCACACTCTCCCTACACTTTCGAGATTAGTGTAGAACCTAAATAAATGTTATTTGGCGTTAGCGTTGAGCATGAATATGATTTGATCATGTTTATTGCAATACGGTTATTCATTTAAAGTCAAAGAATAATTGTTGTTCTGTTTACATGAATAAAACCTTCGATGGTCATACACCCAATGAAAATAGTTTGTTGGATCTCGATCGTAGTGATACATATTCATAATATTGATGCCAAAAGATGCAAAGTTAATAATGATAGTGCAACTTATTTGTGGCACTGCCGTTTGGGTCATATCGGTGTAAAGCGCATGAAGAAACTCCATAAAGATGGATTTTTGGATCACTTGGTTATGAATCATTTGATGCTTGCGAACCGTGCCTTATGGGCAAGATGACTAAAACTCCGTTCTCCGGAACAATGGAACGAGCTAGTGACTTATTGGAAATAATACATACTGATGTATGCGATCCAATGAGTATTGATGCTCGTGGCGAGTATCGTTATTTTCTGACATTCACAGATGATTTGAGCAGATATGGGTATATCTACTTAATGAAGCACACGTCTGAAACATTTTGAAAATTTCAAAAGAATTTCAGAGTGAAGTGGAGAATCATTGTAACAAGAAAATAAATTTTCTACGATATGATCGTGGAGGAGAATATTTGAGTTATGAGTTTGGCCTTCATATAAAACAATGTGGAATAGTTTCACAGCTCACGCCACATGGAACACCACAGCTTAATGGTGTGTCTGAACGTCATAACAGTACTTTATTAGATATGGTGCGATCTATGATGTCTCTTATCGGTTTTACCACTATCATTTTGGGGTTGTGCATTAGAGACAGCTGCATTCACGTTTAATAGTGCACCATCTAAATCCGTTGAGACGACACCGTATGAACTATGGTTTAGCAGTAAACCTAAGTTGTCATTTCTTAAAGTTTGGAGTTGCGATGCTTATATGGAAAAGGTTTTCAAACTGATAAACTCGAACCCAAATCGGAGAAGTGCGTCTTCATAGAATACCCAAAAGAAACTGTTGGTACACCTTCTATCATAGATCTAAGGGCAAGATTTTCGTTGCTAAATTCGGATCCTCTCTAGAGAAGGAGTTTCTCTCGAAAGAAGTGAGTGGGAGGAAAGTAGAGCTTGATAAGGTAATTGTACCTTCTCCCGAATTGGAAAGTAGTTCATCACAAAAATCAGTTCCTGTGATTCCTACACCAATTAGTGAGGAAGCTATAGATGATGATCATGAAGCTTCAGATCAAGTTACTACCGAACCTCGTAGGTCTTTCAGATTAAGATCCGCACCAGAGTGGTATGGTAATCTTATTCTGGAAATCATGTTACTAGACCATGATGAACCTACGAACTATGAGGAAGCGATGATGAGCCCAGATTCCGCAAAATGGTTTGAGACCATGAAATCTGAGATGGGATCCATGTAAGAGAACAAAGTGTGGACTTTGGTGGACTTGCCCGATGATCGTCAAGCCATAGAAAATAAATGGATCTTCAAAAGGAAGACGGACGCTGATAGTAGTGTTACTATCTACAAAGCTAGACTTGTCGAAAAAGGTTTTTGACAAAGTTCAAGATGTTGAATACAATGAGATTTTCTCACTTGTATCGATGCTTAAAAGTCTGTCCGAATCATGTTAGCAATTGCCACATTTTATGAAATTTGGCAAATGGATGTCAAAACTACATTCCTTAATAGATTTATTAAAGAAGAAATGTATATGATACAACCAGAAGGTTTTGTCAATCCTAAAGGTGCTAACAAAATGTGCAAGCTCCAGCGATCCATCAATGGACTGGTGCAAGCATCTCGGAGTTGGAATATACGCTTTGATGAGTTGATCAAAGCATATGGTTTTATATAGACTTGCGGTGAAGTCTGTATTTACAAGAAAGTGAGTGGGAGCTCTGTAGCATTTCTGATATTATATGTGCAAGACATATTGTTGATTGGAAATGATATAGAATTTCTGGATAGCATAAAAGGATACTTGAATAAAAGGTTTTTCAATGAAAGACCTCGGTGAAGCTGCTTACATATTGAGTATCAAGATCTATTGAGATTGATCAAGACGCTTGATAAGTTTTTCAATAATTACATACCTTGTCAAGATTTTGAAATAGTTCAAAATGGAATAGTCAAAGAAAGAGTTCTTGCCTGTGTTGCAAAGGTATGAAATTGAGTAAGACTCAAGACCCGACCACGGCAGAAAATAGAAAGAGAATGAAAGTCATTCCCTATGCATCAGTCATAGGTTCTATAAAAGTATGCCATGCTATGGACCAGACCTATTGTATACTCTGCCCTGGTTTGGCAAGGGAGTACAATAGTGATCTAGGAGTAGATCACTGGACATTGGTCAAAATTATCCTTAGTAGAATAAGGATATGTTTCTCGATTATGGAGGTGATAAAAGAGTTCGTCGTAAAGAGTTACATCGATGCAAGCTTTTACACCGATCCAGATGACTCTAAGTCTCAATCTGGATACATATTAAAAGTGGGAGCAATTAGCTAGAGTAGCTCCGTGCAAAGCATTGTAGACACAGAATATTTGCAAAATACATACGACTCTGTAATATGATAGACCCGTTGACTAAACTTCTCTCACGAGCAAAACATGATCATACCTTAGTACTCTTTGGGTGTTAATCACATAGCGATGTGAACTAGATTATTGACTCTAGTAAACCCTTTGGGTGTTGATCACATGACGATGTGAACTATGGGTATTAATCACATACATATGTGAATATTGGTGTTGAATCACATGCTGATGTGAACTAGATTATTGACTCTAGTGCAAGTGGGAGACTGAAGGAAAAATGCCCTAGAGGCAATAATAAAGTTATTATTTATTTCCTTATATCATGATAAATGTTTATTATTCATGCTAGAATTGTATTAACCGGAAACATAATACAAGTGTGAATACATAGACCAACATAACGTCACTAGTATGCCTCTACTTGACTAGCTCATTAATCAAAGATGGTTATGTTTCCTAACCATAGACATGTGTTGTCATTTGATTAATGGGATCACATCATTAGGAGAATGATGTGATTGACTTGACCCATTCCGTTAGCCTAGCACTTGATCGTTTAGTATATTGCTACTGCTTTCTTCATGACTTATACATGTTCCTGTAACTATGAGATTATGCAACTCCCGTTTACCGGAGGAACACTTTGGGTACTACCAAACATCACAACGTAACTGGGTGATTATAAAGGAGTACTACAGGTGTCTCCGAAGGTACATGTTGGGTTGGCGTAATTCGAGATTAGGTTTTGTCACTCCGATTGTCGGAGAGGTATCCCTGGGCCCTCTCGGTAATGCACATCACTATAAGCCTTGCAAGCAATGTGACCAGTGAGTTGGTTACGGAATGATGCATTACGTAACGACTAAAGAGACTTGTCGTTAACGAGATTGAACTAGGTATTGGATACCGACGATCAAATCTCGGGCAAGTAACATACCGATGACAAAGGGAACAACATATATTGTTATGCGGTTTTACCGATAAAGATCTTCGTAGAATATGTAGGAACCAATATGGGAATCCAGGTTCCGCTATTGGTTATTGACCGAGAATAGTTCTAGATCATGTCTACATAGTTCTCGAATCCGTAGGGTCCGCACGCTTAACGTTACGATGACAGTTTTATTATGAGTATATAAGTTTTGATGTACCGAAGTTTGTTCGGAGTCCCGGATGTGTTCACGAACATGACGAGGAGTCTCGAAATGGTCGAGACATAAAGATTGATATATTAGACGACTATATTAGGACACCGGAAGTGTTCCGGACGTTTTCGGAGAAAACCGGAGTGCCAAAGGGTTACCGGAACCCCCCCGGGAGAGATAATGGGCCACATGGGCCTTGGTGAAAAGAGAGAGGGGCGGCCAGGGTGGGCCGCATGTCCCCTCTCCCTCTTGTCCGAATTGGACTAGGAGGGGGGCGGCGCCCCCCTCTTTCCTTCCCCCCTCTTCCCCTTCCTTCCCCCTCCTAGTAGGAGTAGGAAAGGGGGAGTCCTACTCCTACTAGGAGGAGGACTCCTCCTCCTTGGCGCGCTCACAAGGGCCGGCCGGCCTCCCCCCTCCCTCCTTTATATACGTGGGCAGGGGGGCACCCCATGACACACAAGTTGATCTACGGATCGTTCCTTAGCCATGTGCGGTGCCCCCTCCACCATATTCCACCTCGGTCATATCGTCGCGGAGTTTAGGCGAAGCCCTGCGCCGGTAGAGCATCATCATCGTCACCACGCCGTCGTGCCGACGGAACTCATCCCCGAAGCTTTGCTGGATCGGAGCCCGGGGATCGTCATCGAGCTGAACGTGTGCTGAACTCGGAGGTGTCGTACGTTCGGTACTTGGATCGGTCGGATCGTGAAGACGTATGACTACATCAACCGCGTTGTCATAACGCTTCCGCTTACGTTCTACGAGGGTACGTGGACAACACTCTCCCCTCTCGTTGTTATGCCATCACCATGATCTTGCGTGTGCGTAGGAATTTTTTTGAAATTACTACGTTACCCAACACAAATATATGGCAAAACATAACAATACTTTGATCTCATCTCATCTTCGTTAATCACAACAAAGCACACTAAATAAACTACCCCCTTCTCATATCAGTAATCCTAAATCTTGATGATTTCTGAGTATAGCACTTACAAACTAACTATTTTTCTATGATAGGAACATGAGCTTGTAGCTTTGTCTCTCACATGAACAACACCTAGTGGCCCAGCCCATACTTTTTTTGCCATGAACATCACCTCAAAAAAATCTACATTTGTCAACCAAACCGAACACTAACCCATCTGACCATCAATATTCATTAGGGTTAATTTGAGAAACAACATGGCGAGGCGCCGCGGCAAATCGATTGGAGCCCCTATGACGAACCCTAACCGAGAGATCGAGAGGAGCTACTGTAGCGCGCGCAGGGAGGAGGAGATCGAGAGAGGGACTTACGGGGCTAGAGCGTCGGAGGAGGCGAGAGGCGACCGCGTGTGGTGGCGATGCACAGCACCGTCGACGGGGGTGAGGCGGCCAAGGACAAACCCTAACCGCGGCATCGTCGTCGTCGGGCGGAGGGGATCGATTATGAGAGGAGGGGGTGCAGGGATCGGGCCGGTTTTGTTTAGCTATAGTAGTAGCGCTGGCTGGAGCACCACGCTACTGCTAAGCCCACCAGCTGTAGCGCCCTTTCAGAACAAACGCTACAGCTAAGTGGGCTACTGATTCTGCCCTGCGGTTCATATAACAGTAGCGCGGCCCAAGCAAACAAATGCTCTTGTTATATGTTAGTAGTAGCGTGTTTTATACACAGCGCTACTGGTAATTACTAGTAGCGTGGGGTCACAAAAACTCGCTACTGGTAAACTTCTATCTATAAGCATTTTCCTAGTAGTGTGACTAACAAGTAGCTTAACATCATCCTAAGTTCCCAATATATGGAAAGGTTCATCTACTATAGTATGTTGATCTTTCACGAACTCGTCCGACCAACCATATGAACCCAACGATGACATAACATGCATTACTTTCAGTACAAGAAAAATCCAAAAGGCTATAACTTTGAAACCGCGTGTTGGAATTATGATTTGTTTTCATCGTTGGGTTCTTCGTGATGAACTCTTCGAAAGTAGATCCCATATGAATATGTTTTGATACTTCCTAAAAGAAACTTTGATGCTAGATGAGGCAACTTTAGTGCTAAACTGGAGCAACTTTGATGCTACATGAAGTGCATTGTGTGTATTAGTGATTCACCTACTAGCCTACTAATAGTTGTGTGCAATAGTCTAATAGATGGTTACCATGGTTTCTAAGTTGCATACATCAAAAACTAAGTTGTCGATAGTTTAGTTGCCCACTATAATGTGAAAGTTGCTTACTGCAGAGTGGAAAGTTGTCTAACATGGCTTCTAAGTTGCGTGCCTCAAGAATCAAGTTGTCTATATTGCTACGAAGTTGCCTACACACCCCAATTGCCTAAAATAGTATGAAAGTTGTCCATCAAGGGACCTAAGTTGCCTACAATGTTGAAAAGTTTTTGTGGGATGTAAGTTGTCTATCATGATTCCAAATTTTGAAACTATGTGGGGATGGATGGTGTGATAGCCTTATTCTTTCCATTTCTAGGGGAGTCTGTCGGCCAATGCTACTGGCGTGTGGGTGTTGACTGGTTGCATACGTAGGGACAGATGATAAGTTGCGTAGGGGGTGAAGAGAAGTTTCATAGGGCCGGGGGCAGATCAGACAGTTGCCCACAAGCCTACACAAGTTGTTAAGATTTTTTGCACGAGTTGCCTGTGAAAATCATTGAAATCTCCAGATATAATGATGGAAAACACACATGAGTTGCTTGTTGAATGCACTGGAGTTGCACAAAAACACCCCAAAAGTTGCTAACTTTTTTTGTGTGATACTCGATTGCATAATGATCTTTAAATGCCAGTCACCTGAGCATCACCGACAGGTAACTTCATAGTGTTTTAGGCAACTAAGGAAAACACAATGATAAGCATCTTCATAATTGTAGGCAAATAATTTGCAAAGTCAGACAACTAAGGAGTAATGATATGTACCTATTTATCAATAGCAGGTAACTGGACATCAATGGTAGGTCAATTTCATAGTATTATAGGCAACTGAGCATCACTGATAGGCAACTGAATATCCATGGTAGACAACTGAGCAACCATGGTAGGCCAGTTGTGATCATTTTAGCAAAATTCATTGATACACATAGTGCAATGAAGTTACTTATATGTAGCACCAAACATGCCTCATATTTTTGTGTGATTTTCTCAATTTTACACAAACCAACCTAATAGACAATTCTACTAGGCAAAAAAATAAAGTTGCTTTCCTATAGCACTAAAGTTGCCTCTATTGTACCCAATGTTGCCTTGAAAAAAAGTTCGACGAAACCTATCTATATGAGATCTAGTTTTGAAGAACTCGTCACGAGAAACCCAGCTGTGAAGCGAAATTAGATTTCGATGCTTAAATTAAAGTTGTAACTTTTTAAACTTTTTGTACCTTCAAATAAATGCACGTGGCCAGCATCTCTTTCCATATTTGAAAGAGCGCTCGACCCCCCAACGGGCGCTCGGGCGCCTGCTAGCTACGTCCATCTTTTTTTACGTACTATGTCCGGCTGCAAGCACAATACTACTTTGGTTAAACAAACAGATGTGCAACATTTCAAAAAAGGAACATGGTGAATGGAAGATAGGTGCAGATTATCATCATGAGTCAAATAACAAAACATATATAGACATAAATGGATTTCCTAGGAACAGAACACCATGCAACAAATTTATTAGGGAGCTGCTAAATCTCAGTCGACTGAGACTTCGCAAAGTCTCAGTCAGTCTCAGTCGATGAGTGACCTGTTGGATCAAACATTGCTTTAGGATTTAGCACTGCTTTTCCCATGTAGTATCGGCCCAATGTCGTGTTTCCCCCCTTCTTTTGGGCACGGATGCACCATGGACTGAGCGTGAGGGAGGGTCTCTTCTCTATTGGGTCTTTTTCGTGGATCCGTAAAAGATCTTGTGTCCGAGCTGTACGTTTCTCTTAAAAAAAAGTTAATCTATTGTTTATTCAGTTTGGTGGTTCATTTCAGTTCTATTAGTGTTCCACTCAAGATCAAACTAGGTATTCTTACTACTTCTAATTAATAAGGCAAGTTGTAAAAAAGACCGGGATATCTTCATTTTCCCTTTTTTATTGATGTTCCTTATTTTGTCCCTTTTATTTTCATGTAGAGACTCTCCTCCGACACTTAGTAGGTCCTTTTTTGTCCCTTTTTAATGTTCATGTCCTTCTTTGTCATTTGTCATTTTTCCCCTTTTTATGTTCATGTCCTTTTTTGTTTTTTATGTTCATTTTTTATTTTTATTTTGTTAATTTTTCCTTTCCCCTTTATTTGCTCTTATTTCTGTGTGTATTTTAGGTTTGAATTTTTTTCATTTTCTGATTAAGGGTGTCCTTTTTTTCAAACCCGTCATCAAGTTGTACGCCAGTCTCCCACACACAACCACCAGGTGTAAAACATGTGTGCAACTAGGGCATCTACAGTGCTAGGCGCTTGTGAAGGCGCTAACCGGGAAAAGAATAAATATTATAGAATTAGAAAGGGAAGTGTTTAGGAACGGCGTGCCGGCCGAACCGTTCCGCCGGTCCCGTGCGGGCCACTCGATCGAAGCGAGGCGAAGCGCATCGTACGCCTCGCGCTCCTCCCGATCCCCTTCTTCCTCCTTCAGATCCCGCCCCCGGCTAGCCCTAACCCCGCGCAGGTCACCTCCATCCTTCAGACCCCCTTCTTTCCCGCTGGCCACCCTCCCCCCCACCCCCACCCCTCCACCCCTGGCTGCAGGTTCCTTCCGCGCCCGGCGAGCCGGAGTTGGAAGCCGCCATGGATTATACCACCCGCGAGCTGCTGTTCGTACGACCGTTCATACGAAAAGCTTCAGCCGGACACCATGCACTGAAAAAAGCTACAACCGTTCATATGAAAAGCTGCAAACATAGTTTGAAAAGTTGCAAACGACGGAATAGAGAAGTTTCATCGGACCACCATGAAACAAAAAATCCACACCCGTCATTTTTTGAGAAAGCTTCAACCGTTGAATTGAAAAGCTTCAACCGGTTTTATAAAAAGCTTCAACCATAGTTTGAAAAGCTGCAAACGACGGAATAGAGAAGTTTCATCGGACCACTATAAAACAAAAATCCACACCCGTCATTTTTTTGAAAGCTTCAACCGTTGAATTGAAAAGCTTCAACCGGTTTTATAAAAAGCTTCAACTGGCTTTATAGGATGCTTCAACTCGCGAGTACACAACAAAAAAGTTGCAACCGTTGACGTGAAAAGCTTCAACCATACTTTTAAAAAGCTTCAACCTGGCGACAAAAAGCTGGACTGGCACCTCACCATTGATGCAATGGCTTCACGGCGGAGCTGCAGCGGCGACGAACTCGAGGGACCGGCGGTGAACTACGTACTGGCGGCTTTGCGCGGAGACGCGGCCATTGGTGGTGAGCGGCGTTGCTACAAGCTGGACGGGGCGGCACTCCTTCGTCGGAGCTGCGAGCTTTGCCGGCAGGAGCTGCATCCGGCGGAGCTGGCGAGAGCCACGGCGGAGCGGGGGCGGGCCAGGCGGGCAACGGTGACGCTGGAGAGGAGCCGGCAGCCTGGAGGACGCGCAGGCCCGAGGGCGGTGCTCGCGCTGCCGCGGAAGGAAAGGGGTAGGAGGAAGACAACGGCCCAGATCGGACGGCTAGGGCTCGCGCATCGGACGGTTGGTGCTGGACCGGCCCAACAGTTGGGCCGGCGCACCGGCGCAGATCAGCGCCCAATTAGAAAAGTGTCTAAGCGCCTTAGGTGGTGTTTGTTTCTCTAGTCCTAGGACTTTTTCTAGTCCCTAGGACTTTTTGAAAAAGACTCTCAAGGAGGTGCTTCTAAGGACTTTTAGCAAAAAGTCCCAAAAAAGTCCCACCCTGTTTGGTTTGCTAGGGACTTTTTCTAGTCCCTACACCAAAAAGTCCCTGGAAACAAACACCCCCTTACTTTTCAACGGCAAGCGCTAATTACATGAACCAAACTGAACTACTGGGCGCCACACCTAAAACTAGGATTCAAGTGCTAACTGCTCTATTAGCCAGGAATCTAATCCTGGCGCCCGTGCTAAGCACCGGATATTGGAGAGGGTAGGTGCATAGGTGGCCGGTCGGCATATTTATATTTTTTCCACATAAAAATAGGTATATTTATTATTTTAGTTTTTTCCTTGGTTTATTTTTAATTCATTTTGCACAATCGTTGGTCACTCGTCGTATGTGTGCAACTAAGTTGTTTTTTTCTACGAAAACATCACCTATGGTTGAAGATGAGATGGATGCGTGTAGTTGCATGTCTTTCACATGTGTGCAACCAAATTTGTTATTATTTTTATTTTTTCATTTCTTTTCTTTTGTTGACGGTTATTTTCTTTCCTATTTTTTCTTTTTCTACATTTGTTATTATCTTTTCATATTTTCATATTTTCCTTTCTATTTTCATCTTTTATTTGTTATTATCTTTTGTTTTGTTTTGGTTTTTTGTATATTTTTTTTTTATTTGCCACCTAGTTGCATGTTTGCCCTGGATGTGCAACTGTGCTATTATACCCTGCATACAACTGCAAGTGTCTCACCTAACTGCAATCGGAACTGCAACTCAGTGATGTTTTGTTTTATTTAAGTGGGGTAGTTGTATGCCTGCTACTAGTGATGCAACTTCAAGTATTGCCTCCGGACTGCAATTGTGTGTCTTCAACACTGCGGTAACTCTGTGTTTTTTTACCAGGACGGGGGGATTCAATGGTGTTTTTGTCCAAGGAAGGGGGTAGTAGCATGTTAGCCACTAGGTACACAACTGCAAGTGTCCCCTTTGGTCGTGACTTTCTGTTGTTTTGTTGGAGGAGGGAAGTTGAATGTCTACCAATAGGCATGCAACTTCAAGTGTCTTCTCTGACTGCAGCCACAACTCAATGATGTTTTGTTTCATGGAAGCGCGGTAGTTACATGGCTGTTGTACTAGTCACACAACAACAATTGCCGTCCCCTGCTGCAACTGCATGTCTTCAATGCGGCTGCAATTCTATGTTGTTTTATCGACAAGGGAGGTAAGTTGCATGTCTTCCAATGGGCCCACAACTACAAGTGTGCCCCGCGACTGCAACCACAACTCAATGTTATTTTTGTTCAAGGGAGGGGCAGTTGCATGTTTGCTACTAGACATGCAACTGCAAGTGTCGCCTCCGACTATAACTTTTTTTTGTTTTGTTGCGGAGGAGGGCAATTGCATGTCTGTGAATAGGCACACAACTACAAGTGTGCCCCTAACCGTAATTGCAACTCATTGTTTTTTGTTCAGGGGAGCGAGATAGTTACATGTCTCCTACTAGTCGCGCAACTACAAGTCTCGCCCTTGACTGCAACTGCATGTCTTCAACTCGGCTGCAACTCCGTGTTGTTTTATCAGGAAGGAAGATGGGATGCATGTCTTCCAATAGGCACGCAACTGCGAGTGTGTCCCTGGCTGCAACTGCAACTCAATGGTGTTTTGTCAGAGGGGGAAAAGTTGCAGTATGCTACTAGGCACGCAACTGCAAGCATTTCCCCGATTCCAATTGCATGTATTCCAACAAACACGCAATTGCAAATGTGCCTCCTAATTGCAACTCAACTCAGTGGTGTTTTCTTCGGGGGAAGGGAGGCAATTGCAGTTTTCTACTAGGCATGCAACTACAAGTTTTACCCGACTGCAATTGCATGTCTTCAAGGCGAGTGCAACTCTATTTTGTCATGGAGGAGGAAGTTGCATATCCATTAGCCAACCGCAATTGCATGTCCGTCGTTCATGTAAAAACTATTTTTTCTATTTTTTTTACTCTTAGTCAGCAAATTTAATTGTTTTTCCTTTTTCAAAATATTTGCAATTAGGTGGCACACACATCAGCCACATGCAGTTACTTGTCCGTCTACCCAGTCGCACAGATGTCGGCCGCATGCAATTGCATGTCCTCCATCGCACACAGTTACATGTGGTTCGCATGCAACTTACTTTTTTCCCTTTCAAAATAATTTTGATACCCAATTGCACATAAGTCGGCTGCACATAGTTGCTAATCTATCGGTCACAGATAATTAAATTGTCTTCTTCTTTTCATTTTTTTGTGTTTCTATTTTTTTACACTAAAGATTGCTTTTGTCATTTAAAAATACAAAATAATTTTTGAAAGTATTGATAAAAGGAAAAAATAACAAGATGACACGAAAAGAAAGAGAGCATTAAAAAGGCCAGCGCAAAATTAAGAGCTACAATGTACTGTGCAGCAATACAACAAACGAAACAATCTTCTACCAATGTAGTAAAAAACAACCACAAAAAAAAACAAAAAAAAACAGGCACATCAAATGGACGATGACAATACAGCCGAACACCAGCCCATGTGGCAAGCCAACGCAGGCCAACACAGAACGAACACGAAAACCAAACTCCACACACGCGAACAGAGTTAAACATGCAATCAATTTATATATGACGTCGGTTGATTTGAAGTCTAAGTCGACTGAGATCTAGACAAATCCAATTTATTATGGGTCCCGATAACGTCCACAGGGGTGGGCGTTAAAGGGTTTGGCCACACGTTTCGTGTGGTATCTAAGAGAACCAGTCAACAAGTAATGTACACACATCCGGTCTTTTGCCTCGCGGTCCCTCCAACACGCCTATGTGTGGGAAAAATAGATAACGCCCACATGCCCGTACGTCCGGCCTCCTATCTCACGGTCCCGCATGCCCCGCGTGGTAGTCACCATGCGTTCCCGCAGTTGCCATGGTCCGGACTCTCTTTCATGTTCGTTTAACTGCAGTTGCCATGTTGTTGAACTACAGTTGTCAAGTCTGACAACTACAGTTGCCATGGTTGCTCAACTGCAGTTTCCATCTCAGGTCAAGTGCCAGATGTCATTTTCGGACAACTACAGTTGTTGCCATGTATTGTCTTGTCTACTACAGTTGCCATGATTTGAAAATTTTAGAAGTTGTCACATACTAACACTAGGCAGTTGCCATGTAGCACTACAAAAAGACATGGCAAAATAACATGTTCGGGTAAAGAGAGAGTTGACGTCTGCTTACAAGCACACTAGGGTAGTTGGCATGTACCCCTGCAAAACACATGGCAACTGACAGCTTTGGGTGTGAGAGAGGAGACTGGCGTATGGGCGAACTGATAAACTCCCATACACCAGCCCCTCTGCGTGCGTGAAAACTGGCGTGTGAGTGAACTGCTAAATGCCGATACACCAGCCCCTCTGCATGATGAAATGAACGTGTGGGCGACCGGATGAATGCCCACACACCAGTCCAGTCCTACGCGGCATAAAAAATCTGGCAAAACATGCCAAAATTCGTGCAAACATAAACGGACGTTGATCAATGTGTGTAAACAGATTCAGATGCCCACACGTGTGGGGTTATCTTTTTCGTTTATTATATGGCATACCTTAGGTAGTTTTCTTGGTTTTTTCTCGTATGCGTGGGGCATCGGCTTTCATCGGGAAAAATCGGTGGGAGGGATGGCTATCGAGTATCGACGGGGGCTGGTGGAGTACGAACGAACGATGTAACTCGCAAATCGCGTCCTTTCCTTGATTATCTCAACCGTAGATGCATGCATGCGAATGGTGCGAAATTTGAGACTTATCCAAACGACTCCACCACTATATATACGAACCCCAAACCCTAGTCCTATCGCGCCATCTTGTGGAGAAAGGAAGCTAATAAAGTCCTCGATCAACCTGATCTAATGGCGGAAGGATACAACAGCAACGTCGTTATGGGCGACGGCACCATGATCCACACCACCGTGACGTCCTCGTCCTATGCCGTACATCTCTTCATCCATGAGGTGCAGGGGTCCCAGATCCGCATCGCCGGCCTCGACGCCGAGTGGCGCCCCAACCGGAGCCACCTCCAGCTCTGCGTCGGCACCGCTGCCTCGTCTACCAGATCATCCACGGCACCGGCATCCCCATCTCGCTGTGCAGCTTCCTCTACCTCTCTGGCTTCACCTTTGTCGGCGTCGGGATCGCCGACGACACGAAACGCCTGCGTAAGGAGTACAGCCTCGAGGTGTCCAACGCGGTCCACCTGAGGGAGCGGGCGGCGAACTCGTCACATCGGCCGCGGCCAGAGCTGCGGCGGGCCGGGCTGAAAGACTTGGCGCTCGCGGTGATGGGGGACGCTCATCGCGAAGCCGCCAGAGGTGACGATGAGCGACTGGGAGGCGTCGTCGATGTCCAGGGAGCAGGTCGAGTACTCCTGCATCACCGGGAATTAGTAAGTACTACTACTACTCTACTACTACTCTACTACTACCTGTTGATCAAATCCAGTCGCTGCATGGAGACTTTCTTGGATGAAGGCTTTGTAGCATGTAGGCTTTATGTGGGCAAAAGGCTACTATAGAGAACTAACTAAGTAGTACCCCCTCCTCCGAAAATACTTGTCATCAAAATGGATAAAAAGGGATGTATCTAGAACTAAAATACGTCTAGATGCATCCCTTTTTATCCATTATGATGACAAGTATTTCCGAAGGGAGGGAGTAGTTGGCTTTCTCTAGTAAAAAGCCTGAGGAGAGTAGTAGTAGACTTTACCTGGCTCAAAAGATTAAACGTGTGTGTGCAAGTACACAGCTTGTGTGTGTTGTGTGCACGTCCAGCCCAGCCTATAAAAGGACCCGGCTCCTTCACTTGTAATTAGGCCATTCCAGTGCAATATCAGTCAGCCTCAAGAGCTCTCCCATGTGCGTGTTCAGTGTAGAAGCATTGTTCAGCCACTAGTACTAGTAGTCTAGTACGTGAGCTCCGCTCCAACTCGATTGTGTGCGTGTAGCACCCAGTTCGTGTCCTCCTGTGCTAGTATAGCTAGACATTCCGCAGTAGTTCATCTCTAGTCTGTACTTGGGCTAACAATTGACATCAGAGTCTTAGGTTATGCCAAAGCATATGCCGAGCAGAGCTCGGCTGAGGAGACCCGTGCGCTCGCGCTGCGAGGTAGGGCGGGAGGTGAGCTGGGTGCGCCACGCTCCGTGCGAGACGTGGGCATGTCCAGTGCCTCCTTCCCTCCCCTCACGCGGACCAAGTACTCCAGTTGGTCCGTCCTGATGAAAGTCATCATGGAGGCGCGGCATATGTGGAAAGCCGTGGAAACCGGCGATGTCGAGTATGAGGAGGACCAATTGGCGATGGAGGCGATCTTGCGCTCCGTCCCACCGGAGATGGTGCTCACCCTTGGCACCAAGGAGATGGCCAAGAAAGCATGGGACACCATCAAGACTCTGCGCATCGGCGTGGAGCGCATACGGGAGTCGAAGGCCCAGACCTTGCGCCTCCAGTATGAGGAGATGCGGTTCAAGGCCGGTGAACAAGTCGACGACTTTGCCTTGCGGCTGCAAGGTCTCGTCACCGAGCTCGCAACGCTCGGAGATCCCATCGACAACAAGATGGTGATTCTCAAGTTTCTCCGCGTCTTCCCCGGGCAGTACAAGCAACTGGCCTGGTCCATCGAGAGCATGTTGGATCTCTCCACCATGACGATCGAGAAGCTGGTAGGGCAACTCAAGGTCGTTGAGGAGCGTGGAGACGAAGCCAACAACTGCGCTGGCAGCGAACTACTGCTCACCTGGGAGCAGTGGGATGCACGCCTTCAGTAGCGTGGCCACGACGCCTCTTCCGGCAGTGGGGGAGGCGCCCCCACGGGAAGCAGAGGTCGCGGCAGAGGCGGAGTCCGTACCCAGAGAGGTGACAGCAACCGCAGTCGCAAGCCAAGCCGGGCAGGGCGAGGTGTCGGAAACAGTGGCAAGTGCCGCTACTGCGACATGCCGGGTCACTGGATCTGGGATTGCCACAAGAGGAAAGCCGATGAGGCAGCCGTGGCAACGACAAACCTCGTCCAGGCTGACGTGGACGGCGGGCCGGCAATGATGCTGGCAAGAGTCGAGCCCATGCAGGAGAGCTCAGCGTCTCTCGTGACCATGGCCCCGACAACCACCCATTCCGTGCAGGAGGCACGGTGCCTGTCCACGGGAACCATCACTCCAGTGATAGGCCACACCTTGACAACGACGTTCTCGGGGCCTGTCGGCTGGGAGGCGATGAAGGCTCGGGTGTGGGGGAGCCACACCCCGGCGACGGCGTCCCCGATGACCTCCGGGCCTGACGAGGTCGTGCAAGTTGGTGCGACAACGACGCATATGGCGGACCATGCTCCGACCATGATGCTGGCAACCATCGACTCTGTGCAGGAGCGCACAGACACTCAGGTAAGCCACACCCCGACAACAAAGTGTTCGGGGTCCACCGTGTTGACGGGAGATGGCTTCCTGACAACGGTGTGTGTGTGTGCGGCTACGTCTTCCTCAACGAGGAGTGAGCCGTGACCACACCCATGCTTGCAGGCGGCAAGCAAAGTGAGGGTTCGTTCCTCGACATCGACGCCATGAACCACATGACTGGTTCGGTCGACGCGTTCGCGGAGCTGGACCGCTCAATCACCAGGAAGGTGCGGTTCACGGACGGATCTGTGGTGGAGATCCACGGGCGCGGGACTGTCGTCTTCGCCGACAAAGGGGGTGATCACAGGGCGTTGGGAAATTTCTTAGCATCATTTTCATCCCTCAAAAAAAGTCGCTTGAAATTCATGATCTGGATTCTAAGGGAAATAATTTTTGTGGGAGGAACATACTTAGTGATAAACGCATCTTTGCACTTATTTCAAGAATCGATACTATTACAAGGCAAAGAAGAGGACCAATTTTTTGCGGAATCACGCAAGGAAAACGGAAATAATTTCAGCTTGACCATATCATTGTCCACATTTTTTTCTTTTGCATATCGCATAGTTCCACGAAGGTATTAAGATGGGACGCGGCATCCTCATTAGGAGTATCGGAAAATTGGTGTTTCATAACAAGATTAAGCAAAGCGGTATTAATATCAAAAGTCTCCGCACTAGTGGTGGGAGGAGCAAGCGGAGTGCCAATAAAGTCATTGTTGTTGGTATTTGAGAAGTCACATAGTTTGGTGTTCTCTTGAGTCATGATGACCACACAACAAGATTTACACTCAAAAGCAGATCCGGCAAGAAAATGGTGAACGGAAAAAGAGAGGCGAATAAAATGACAACTTTTTGTGAAGTGGGGGAGAAGAAAACAAGAGGAAAATAATGTAAATTGCAAGGAGATGAGATTTGTGATTAGAAATCTTTTATATATATATCGCATATGTTGGTGGAAAACCATGTACATTGTTGTCTATAGAAACATGTTCTTAGATAATCAAACCAAACTAGGTGCAATCCATTGTTCTAGATGGAGAACTTCTGCTTAAATTTTGTACACATATAAAATCTAATCCGCGAAACGAAGGGTTTTAAGATCAATTTCTACATTACTTATGTGGTAAAAATGAACATGTATGTTTTTTCGATAGCCAAAAGAAAGAACATATATGCTACAGTTGGGGCACCTAATCATATACCTTTTTGAAGCTTATATATCACGGATACATGATACATGATACATGATACATGATACATGAAACAACATTTGTATTTTTAAACATGATGTCTACCAACAAAACAATAAGAAGCAAGAATAACATGTTCATATTACTGCCCAACATTTCTAATCTTACCCACTTTTGCCATATTTTAATACTACAGAAGTGCTAGCTAGTGCAGGTGCATGGGTTGATGACTAGTGATTATATAATGATTATAAAACATCTAAGATTGAAAATAAAATAACATGGAATGATCAAAAATTATAGATACCTTGAAAACGTATTAGGGGGTAGTTATTTCGGCGGTAGGCCAAAAATTTTGAAATATGGAGGCAAACTTTGCGCGCGGTGCCGCCGGACACCGTTCACTTTAAACAATAGTGTACATCGCAAACGATTCTTCTGCTTTACACACATGAGACGAGCTTGATAATTCAAATTTCAGTGAAAATTTCCCTGGGTACGTCATTGCATAATTTAACATCCCTTGCTAATTTTGGCACACAGAAGAGCGTACAGCACACAGACCACACTTACTAAATCGAGCAATTTTAGTAATTAAATAGAGCCAGTTGACCTAAACATTGATCTAACAAAATACCAGCATTAAAAATAAAGCCTAAGTACGCATAATTTTAACAAATCCGCCAGCGCGCCGGCCTATGCGTCGCCGGTGTGAGATGAGACGTCGATTACTTGTCCTGGCGACATGCCGCCGTTGGTGGACTCCGCGTCCCCCTGCTGAAGTCGACCGCGTCCTTGTCCTCATCCTCGGCGCCGCCCTCAAGGTTTTAGTACTCGTAGTAGTGGCTGCGCCAGAGCTCGTGTTGGTACTCCATCGCCGATTCATCGACGGACTGACTCTTCTCTAACTCGACCTGGGCCATGCGCAACTCCTCCTCCCGGCACTCCTCGATCTCTGCTGCCTCCTTCATCTCCAGCTCCCGCTCAAAAACCTCATGAGGAAGCAGGTGCTCCATGGCCACTGCCGCCTCTTCGGATGTGGGTTGCATGCTGGATTCCGAGGTGGCCTAGAATATCTTAGCGTGGATGGCCTCGACCCGGGCCAGGGCGACATCGGTGGCACGGGCGGCAGCTCAAGCGCTCTCGGCGTTTGCAGCTGCCGTCGCAGCAGTAGCTGCAGCCGTCTCAGCTGCTGCAGCTGCCCTGTCGACTACCGCAGACGCCCTCTCGGCGGAAGCTGCTGTGCTCAATGTGGATGCGGCGGCTCTCTCGGCGTAGGCGGCCGCGCTCTCAGCGCAAGCAGCGGCGCTCGGGGGGACGCGGCCATCGGGTGGCAGAGTTTTTAGCTACATAAGCGCTCAAATTGCTGAATACTATGGGCCTTCACGAAGCGTTTCCACGGCGTCATCTTTGCAAGAAGGGGGTGCGGGAATGGGGATCGGGATTTGTGGATTCGGGGGTTGCCTGCACTGGAGCAAACAGGCTGGCGAAGCTTAAGGAGGAAGACTTAAATAGACCAAGGAATTTTCATCGCAAACGCTTCCTACAAAACAACTGTGTGTGTGATATTGTAGATATCTTTTATTAGCTGTGAAATATGAATTTGTAGTAAAGTGGAAACGGATGGTGTTTTAAATGTAAGAGAAAAAATTGTAGTACTAATACAACTGTCATGTCAAATTTTGAAAAAATTTAGGGGTCATTTGACCTTTTAAGACATTTAAGTGATTTTCTAGCCATTTAATGACCGTAATTCAAATTAGAACTACATCTACCTGCAACGGCTAACCATAATGGTTTGAAAAATCATATGTGTGTACTTGTGTGCGAGTTAATTTCATGTGCAGTAAACTAAAAGGAATTTTCAAACATATTGGTCTCACGGCATGGACACATGCATGGTGTGCCATGGCATTTTAATTCCAAAAAATTCAAAAATGATCAGAAAAACATGAAACCTTACTTGATGTAATGTCATGCCACCAAGATGATGTGGTAAAAAAATTGTGTTGTTTGACGAAAGTTTGGACACACACCCCTCATAAACCGGAGCAACTCAATAGAAGGCTCGTGGTTCCGAGAGGGAACAATGCATGTTTGATGACGAACGGGAGATAGCTTCCTCTTACGGCCTTCAAAATATTTTCAACATATAACGCGCACTAATACAACTGTCATGTAAAAATTTGGAAAATTTCAAGGGCCATTTGACCTTTTGAAGACATTTAAGTGATTTCCTAGCCATTTAATGACCGTAATTCAAATTTGAACTACATCTACATGCAACGGTTAACCATAACGGTTTGAAAAATCATATTTGTGTACTTATGTGCGAGTTAATTCCATGTGCAGTAAATTAGAAGGAATTTTCAAACATATTGGTCTCATGGCATGGACACGTTCATGGAGTGCCATGGCATTTTAATTTCAAAAAATTAAAAAATAATCAGAAAAACATGAAACCTTGCTTGATGTAATGTCATGCCACCAAGATGATATGGTAAAAAAATTGGCCTATTTGACAAAAAAGTTTGGACACACACACACCCCTCACAAACCGAAGCAACTCACTAAAAGGCTCGTGGTTCCGAGAGGGAACAATGCATGTTTGATGACGAACGGAAGATAACTTTCTCTTAGCGCCTTCAAAAAAATTCTACGTGTAACGTGCACTAATACAACTATCATGTGAAAAATAATACAACTATCATGTGAAAATTTAGAAAATTTCAGGGGTCATTTGACCTTTTGAAGACATTTAAGTGATTTTCTAGCCATTCAATGACCGTAATTCAAATTTCAAATACATCTACATGCAACGGCTAACCATAACATTTTGAAAAATCATATTTGTGTACTTGTGTGCGAGTTAATTCTATGTGCAGCAAATAAGAAGGGATTTTCAAACATATTGATCTCACAACATGGACACATGCATGGAGTGCCATGGCATTTTCATTCCAGAAAAATAAAAATGATCAAAAAACATGAAACCTTGCTTGATATAATGTCATGCCACCAAGTTGATCTGGTTAAAAAATTGGCTTGTTTGATTAAAGTTTGGACACACACCCCTCACAAACCGGAGCAACTCACTAGAAGGCTCGTGGTTCCGAGAGGGAACAATGCATGTTTGATGACGAACGGGAGATAGCTTCCTCTTACGGCCTTTAATTTTTTTCTACATGTAACGTGCACTAATACAACTGTCATGTGAAATTTGAAAAAATTTAGGGGTCATTTGTCCTTTTGAAGACATTAAAGTGATTTTCTAGCCATTTAATGACCGTAATTCAAATTTGAACTACATCTACATGCAACGGCTAACCATAACGGTTTGAAAAATCATATTTGTGTACTTGTGTGCGAGTTAATTCCATGTGCAATAAATTAGAAGGAATTTTAAAACATATTGGTCTCACGACATGGACACATGCATGGAGTGCCATGGCATTTTAATTCCAAAAATAAAAAAATGATCTGAAAAATATGAAACCTTGTTTGATGTAATGTTATGCCACCAAGATGATGTGGTAAAAAATTGGCCTGTTTGATGAAAGTTTGAACACACCCCTCACAAACCGTAGCAACTCACTAGAAGGCTCGTGGTTTCGAGAGGGAACAATGCATATTTGATGACGAACGGGAGATAGTTTCCTCTTGCAGCCTTCAATTTTTTCTTTGTGTAACGTGCACTAATACAACTGTCATGTGAAAATTTTCAAAATTTAAGGGGTCATTTGACCTTTTGAAGACATTTAAGTGATTTTCTAGCCATTTTATGATCGTAATTTAAATTTGAACTACATCTACATGCAGCGGCTAACCATAAGGGTTTGCAAAATCATATTTGTGTACTTGTGTGCAAGTTAAAAAATCATCAGACGATGTAAATATATGATGTTCAAAAAACAAAATGTAAAATCTGGCAAGACAACCGGCCCCCACACAATTGGCACTGTATTTCGTGCCTCGAGGTTTGGAAGGTGAGTGGCAGGAGTTATTAATCAGACACGGTTCTGCATTGGGAACCGTCAGCTATTATGTTCACACACGGATTTTGCTGCAGGAATCGTGTGTAACTCAAACTACAGTGCTCGTAAATTTTGACGACCAGCGTATGTACTGTTCCCGTCGATCTAGATTTTGGCCGCCCATAAATACTATCTTGCTCACATCATCCCGCCTGCATTATCATCTACATCCTCCCCTTGCTCACCCTCTCTCTCTCTCTCTGTCTCTTTCAAATCTCTGCCATGGAGCCGCCGGTATGCCCACACGTCGACGAGGAGTCGCCGCCCCCTGAGGACGCTCACTCAAAGAGCAACGACGAGGACCCCTACGCGCCGCCGGATGAGGTTGCGCCGGCCCCCTAACTTTGGATTGGTTTTGGGCCAGTATGATCTTTGTCTTTGGAACTCATTGCCGCCGGCTGAGAAAGCCAGGCAAGTGGCTTTCAAGAAGGAGATGGCGGAGGAGGATGCCAGGTACCGGGCGGCCTGTGAAGCCCGTGATGACGCCTGGAAAAAAAGGCGGTGGAGCTTTGGGGGCTGATGCGTCGTCGTGCGGAGGAGGTGTACGAAGACAGGTACTTCGCAAGGAAGGCCAAAGGCGCTAGGCGCCTCATCACTGCGTGGAGGTGGGCCGATAAAATCCAGCGTGCCACCGACGAGGAGCTCCAATGGGCGTCCAACGAAATGGCAAGATCGTTCGCGCTCGTCCGCCTGCAAGAGGCAGATCGGTACGTCAAGCGCTCCGAGGCGGAGGAGGCAGAGTACTGCCTCCGTACTGAGAGGACGCCGCACACCAGGGACCTGCAGGCGAGGGGCTGCCAGAATACTTGCCATGGGAGGGATTATTAGTTTTAGTATTATTCGTTTTCAATTTTATACATTGTACCTAGTAGTTAAGTATCATCACGTATATGTGATGATATTATATATATTCTATGATGAACTAATGAACAATTAATATTATATATATTATGAATTCCATTTTCTATCTATTTTTGTAAACTAATTTGAATCTAGTTGTGATCATCCACATATACGGAATGCAAAGCGTATAAACACACATTAAAACAGAACATATAAGAATGGAAAACAGAGTACACACATTGAAGCTGAGCAATAAACAGAGCAATACTATGATTGATGTGAATACATAGCTATCCACATCGAAACGACTCAACAAAATAAAGCGCGTCCATCACGACCAGCAGCCCTTGCCTACGGTAGCTCTTGGCTCTGCTTGAACTCATGCAGGCGTTCGTCCAAGCGATCGACACGCTCGCGGTACATCTGGAGCGCGATCTCGAGCTCCAAGTTGGCTATTTCATCGGAGATCACCACCTCGAGTATGCGACGGACATGTTGCTCTACTGCACTCAGGTGGAGACCTGGGCCAAGGAGGCGGTCGAGCCTACCGACCAGCGCGTTGGCATTGAGCGGGCCGCGAACAAGGCGAACGGCGCGACCCATGCGAACGGCGCGGCGGCCGTCCGGTGCAAGTACGGCGCAGAGGGCAAGTGCCCACTCCTGGCGAGGAATGGGGGTACTGACGGGACGTGTACCCAGCTGTGATGCCCTGTCGACAGCAGGTAAGCGCCGATGGATCCACTCTTGCTGTGCGGCACGCCGCGTCTCTCGCTCTACGGCGCTCCAATGGTCTCGCCGTGCGGCGAGCCGCAGCCTATTGGTGCGGACGCGCCTAGCTTCCTCTGTGGCGCACCATTGATCATGTTGTGCGGTGAGCTGTAGCCTCTCGACGCTGACATGCCTATCTTGATCTGCGGGGCTGAAGCGCCATGCGTTAAGGGTCTGCTCAACCCTCGCGATGATGCGCATACGACGTCATCCATCATGTTTCCGGGGAGCGTCGCAGCCTCCACGGGCCGTGGCGCCTTCTGGTTTTCCTCGTCGACGAGGTTGATGGCAGAGGCGACGCTTTGGTGGGTTGGCATGCTTGGAAAATGTGGATGTGCTATAGGCTGCGCTTGTTGCCTCCGTGCGCCATGCGCCACCTAGGTTTATACGCAATCTCGTTGGGTGGCGGGAAACAGGTGAGGAAATGGCGGGAAACGGTGACATGTTCATAAAACGCCATCAATTAATGGAAACTTAGCATATATAAGACATCAAGCTAGCACAAGAAGTAGATGATGATGAGATGAACACATACCGCATTAGGGAACCCGTTGGTGATGAATTCATCAATCGCAAACAGGTGTACACTAGCAAACGTTTGTCCATAACACACACGACTTACTCTATCACAAACAGGTCGGATGAATCAATTGTATGCTACATATCGCACATTGTCAAAAAGTAATGCGGTAGACCTTCTTTAACATGTGTTAAAAAAACAATGCCCTCGAGGTTAAATTAACTCATGGGATGGCTCATATCAGTCATTTAATTTGACAGATACGACCCATCCTATCAGTTAATTTAACATCAACACAACTTTCCATCCAGTCACCCATCTGATGGTTGCTCCAGCCTGAGCACACTTAACTTGAGAGTTCTCTTACATGAGCTACTGGTGGAACAACTAGTCCTTGCTGATTTAGGATGCCTCTTCGCATTCTTATGGCTTATCCAGATGACCACCTGTCCCCCAATGGCCAATAGATGTTGTGTAGACATAGCATATCACATACCTCTTATTAGAAGCAATCGTCTGTGTTATTATCGGTCTTCATGCACATTTCTGATTACACACCTGTTTGCCGCATATCACACGCATCTTGTTATATTGAACCATTTATGTTCTCTTGTCTCAACGCAAACAATTCATCCGAGTGAACCGCATGCCGTATATCGCACACACCTTGATCTGGCTGACCGTTTCTTTTGTGTTTCCTAATCACAAACAGTTCATCTGAGTGAAGCGTATGCTGCATATCACACACACCTTCATCTGGCAGCCCATTTCTTTTTTCCTCCTCATCACAAACAGTTAATTTAACTGAACTGTATGCCCTGAATCGCGGACGCAACCAAAATCTAAACCGTGTTTGATGCATCCATCATTGCAAATGTTTTGCACCTTTTTTGACGGTTTTTTTACACCAATGTTTGCAATTATTGCATCGCACATAGTTTCGTTGAAGAGTCTCTAATTGTAGTGTCGCGTTAGCAGCATCCTGCAGTAGTGTCAGCATTCTTAGTCCCCTCATTTGTACTCCCCTGGTCCCACAATGTAAGACCTTTTTGCAAGCTATGTTAGCTTGCAAAAACATGTTATATTATGGGACGGAGAGAGTAACACATACATGATTATTTTTAAAAAGGTTGTCGAAGTTATTAGTTAATAAAAAAGGAGAAACGAAATCATGGGCTTCATGCCCATGTCTCAAATAGCGTGCACCTAGATCCAGGTCTAGGTCTAGCACAAAGAACCCCACGCGGGTGGGGTGCGACCTAGCCACTTGTCTTCAATTCCCCCCTGCTCCCAAATCCTCCAACCCGCATCTCCAATTCCCCCCAATTTGCCACCCAAAATCCTAACCCTGCCTCCGCCTCCACAACGAGGATGCAGGGCCAACCCATAGACCGGGAAAAAGGGGCGACCCCCCCGGGCCCCAAGAGGGGAGGGCCCAAGCTAAAACTTTTACTAGTAAACACTATACAAATACACATTATATCTGAAAGATTATTAAATGCATAAAATAGAGCCTCAATTTGCATAAGCGTAAGTTCACACCACATACTAATAAGTTATACCACGCAGAGGAAACCAATCCGACTGGCGAAGTTCAGTTCAAATACACTAGTCTCTCTTTACGATGGATGTCTTAGTATTATAATGACAATTATGATAACATATTTCAATGTTTAAACCAATGCACAGTTTTTAATTTGGGAAAACGGGTAGGGCATCTCATTTGCACCAAATCAAACCCAGTAAAGCTGGACAAGCATGTTAGCTAGTCAAATCATACACAAAAGTACAATCGACAATTTTTTTTATCTTCGATGATTATATTATTGGACCCCACTTGCAAGTCAAAATTTTTATGCCCTAGAAGTTTCTATTAATATGATTGCCTTATGTATACTAGAAACCACTACTAAATTGTTAGTATGTGTATGATTTACAAATCTCTACCTTGATATTCAATATTATTAGAAAATATATGTACACATGAAAATGTGTATACACTATATCATTTATGCAATATTGAAAAATAATTTTGAAAGATTGTTTTAACAACAAGGAAAAAATTGGGTACATCATACAATTTTATTTTCTAGACTCAAAATTTTAAACAATATACATTACAATTGTATACCAATGAATAATATAATTATTATTTGGAAACATTGTTATATGTCTAAGTAATCTAAACTTATATTAGTTACAATTATAATATGATACATGTAGTTTCAAATAAGTATAAAAGTGTAGTACGAAAAAAAACTGTTTTTCAACGCCCCGGGCCTAAAAATTCTTTGGATCGGCTCTGCGAGGCATCAAGGAGAACAACCAGAGGGACAAGAAAATTAAAGACCTGGGTAGAAGATTGCATTTAGTGGAGAAAGCAGATGAGGTTATGCTTCGCTAACGATGAAATAGTCGAGTAGCCCTGATCGAGTCACTAACTCCTTGAAGAAGGCGATAAGACAGTCACTTACTTCCAGCGTGATCGAGTCAAAGGTGCCCTTTTGGCTGAAGTTACCTGGTCAAATTTTCTGCTGCAATGAACCATGTGAGCTAAGGGGTGCTAGGGTACAACAAAGAGCAGAAGGCAATCAAACAGAAGCAAATTGAGGATCTGAAGAAGGCCAAGGTAGAGCTTGGTAGGGAGTGGAACATGCACAAGAGAGAGAGAGAGAGAAGGAAGATCACTATAATCGAATTGGGCCTGCAGACGAGCACCCAATAGTTAGGTGTATTGCATGGATGTATTTTTGTATGCATGATGAAGAATATGGATCTGAGTGGGCAGAATTTTGTAAGGCCCAGAGGCCTGCTGCGATTCGGGCTCGTGCCCTAAAGAATCAAGAGAGAAAAGAGGAGGAGAAGAAGAGGGAGGAGGAGGACGCAGAGAGGCGCAGGGACCAGCATCTAGCTGAGATTCGTGCGAGGGCAATAAGGAATGGGGACAAAAAGTAGGAGAATGAGAAGGAGAAGAAGTGAAAGAAGAAAATATAATGTGAGGGAGGAGTGAGATTGTGGCTGAAATCTTGTGTGTGTGTGTGTGTGTGTGTGTGTGTGTGTGTGTGTGTGTGTGTGTGTGTGTGTGTGTGTGTGTGTGTGTGTGTGTGCGTGTGTGTGGGTGCGCGCTAGATGATAAACCCACGTATCATAACATGCATGGCTTTTTTTCATTTAATACCTGTTGACATGGTGGTGTCCATGGCGTTAGTTATGTTACTCTGCTCTGTCATGCATGTCAGCTTTGTGGTACCTTACTTCTTCTTAGTAGAAATTCAAACTGAATGGCAACTTTATTTTTGATGTATTTGCGTAATAATTTCCTTCAGCTATGCAAATTCCTCATGCAAAGCTCATGTGCTATTGTTTAACAATTGATTATCCGAACTGGCAAAAGATTGAGCACATTCCAAATAAAAAGTTTTCCATTTGGATGCAACTGAAACTACTATCCACCAGGATCGCTGCTATGTTTCTGATTTTCTTTCTGACTGTCAGTTGGGTGCCTTATTGTTGAATCTTTATCTGGTTTTAGCTACTTGCTTTGCTGATTCCTGCGTGTTTGCATGGAAGTGATGCTGTGCTCATACTCTAAAAATGTGGACAACGCAAAATGGCATGGCTGCATGCAATGATGAACACTGGATTTGGCCATCTACTTTGGGGGTATGTAATAATGGGGAATGAAGGAATACTGGATTTATTTTCTTCCATGTATGATTTGTAACTCTATCAAATGATGAACATGAAGTTGTCTGATTCCTATTGTTTGTAATAAGGTGATGAAAACTGAATTTGTTTGGTTCATGTGATTTGTAACATTGTCGAATGTTGGACGTCAAACTAATTGATTGCTATAAGGTTGAGCATATCCTGTGAAGAAGTTGGGAATTCGCTTACATAAGAAGCATGTACAACACAATTGTTAATCTAAACAACCACCACATACACCGGTAACAGAACTGATCTCCACCCATAATTACAACATCAGCAGCAGACTCAAAGCATCGAAGAACGAACCATGCAACAGTTGCCAAGTACCTGCAGGAACAAAACCAACTATCACATGTGTTGCCAGCATGTTGATTTCAAGTCCGAGTTAGTACAACATAAGTGGCAATCTATACCCAAACTAACATATGCAATTTCTTCTAAGCTTAGGCACTTCCTATTGTTTTGCAGTGGGATTTAATACTCTACAATATTTTGAAGCAGACATACTTGGAAACTTCTCAAAATACCAACTGTAAACAATTGACAATCCTTTTAGCAAAAATATACATTATACCTTTGAATTTAACTATACAGATCAAGATAGATAACTCCTTAGGATCTAAGGCCCATACAACCTCCTTTTTGGTCGGACATGAGTGCAAAGAATCAAAACTCTAACAGCCAGTACCATATTCTTTAGTATCTAACAACCCCTACAACAAACCATAATAACAAAGAGTTAAATATTATATGCTTTGGCCGGATACCAAATAGCTTAGGAATGAAGTTCAGTTTCTAAACCTCTGGTCTTACAGTAACCTCATTGAAGAGTTAATAATAGGCAGGATGATATGCATTCAATACAAAAACACTTTAAACATCAAGGAGGTAAACACAATTCACTTCAACTATTATTTGTTGGACATGCTTTCTATTCTAATTCCTGCACTATTAGTAGTAGACAGATCAATACTAAAAGTTAAAAGATTTTTATGGTTTTAGTATGAACCCCGATACGTAGTGATCTAAAAGGTCTTATATTTTTTACATAGGGAGTACAAAATACAGAAGCCCAATGTAAGATTATTTTACATGAAAGCTAAATATTTGTTGGACTAAAATACAACCAAGTAAAGCAATGATTCCTAGAGCCCAAACTAATAGAGCTACCATCCTTCATGCCAAAAAGGTGCAGGCATCTAAACAAATAACATCCACCTGCACTTGATGACAATATAATGTCTTGGACAGATTGTTCTTCACTAATAGCTAAAAATCAATTAGCATTCAGCAACACTTGTTACTAGCATCTAAAACATAACAATGTAGAAGCATGCTATCTATAATTTTTTGACACTCCTGGTGAAAGTTAAACAACATAAAGTACCAACAGAAATGAACTCTACAGAGGAGAAGAACATACATGAAAATTTTGAAGTCCATATATAACTTTATATGAAGTTCAGGAAGGCTATTGATTTTTTTTCGGTATCCGTGATTTAGTAGAATAGTTCCATTTGTTAAGCTTTAGCAAGGCATGTACAATAGCACTAGTCAAATGAGCCAAACTTATCTATATGTGCTAATTACTGTATATTGAATGAAATCAATTAATGTAGATGCCCGCCAAATTGGCCAAACTTATCTCGATGCGCTAATTACTGTATATTGAATTAAATCAACTAATGTCAATTTCAAAACTCATAAGATACATTTAATGGAAATTCATTCCAGACAGAGAACTCTGCAAAAGAAGCCAAAGATTAGTAGTGAAAATGAAATAAAGTTAAAAGGCGTGAGCTGATTCACGGTAATAAAAACATTGGCAAACATCATGTAGGCATCAGCCACAATCTGAAAATGACTGAGATGTCAAGCATCACAATATGAGAGGGAGATTAAACCATCAAAAGTTTAGGCAGACCATCAATTTTCATTCTCACATATATCTCTACTTATAAAAGATACCAAGCTCTTAAAAGCCTAAGATGTTCTTATGATCAGTACTGTTCGACAATCATCATCATCATCATTGGTCTAAGGACGACATACTATTGGTCTGAAGATAACTAGAGCATATAATAGCAGTAGGAGAAAAATGATTTTAAAAAAGTAATTTTGCTAAAGTGACGAACTTTTGTTAATTAGACGAAACCAGAGAAAAAAAACAATTGCTCACACCACAGGAAGGTTGAGAAGAAGGCCATGGTCAGCGAGAATGCAACCATACAAAGAAGAAGAGGCATCCCACTAATGGTGCCACCCACCACAAAGAATCTACAATGATGGGCAACACATAATTAGAACCAAAGCTGCAAGAACATGTAAATCAAACTGAGCAAGGAAAATGTGAGAAGGGCATATTACTACACTTCAAAGAAAAATCGCATAAGCCATCCACTTTGTGGCCTCTATGGCGCTGTTGTCGCCTCGCACTGACACCTCCCGAGGCCATCCTTATCTTTTGCTCGTCAGCCTCTGCTATTAAAGCGTTCCCAAGAATTCCTGCAAGCTCCATCCTTCTCCCCTACCCCCCTCTGCAAAATCACACCAGGTCGAGCCGTTCCTCCCCGTTCCGGCGAAATTGCCGCTGCCAAATTCCACGTCCATGACGAACTCCCAACACCTCCCCGCTACAAGCCCAGCGACAACCCGTCGAGACCAAGGCCCAGCCCACAACTCAACTCTCAGCGACACGCAGCCTACATATGTGACAGAGAGAAGGTCATTCATGGGGCCCTTTGCTGTTCAGAGGTATGGCTTTGCTTGTGGATGATTATGATCGAAAAAAGATCCTACTTCGGTAGTTTTTGATGGTCTATACATCTGATCTCGTATGTATACGCACAAAAGATAAGTTTGTTTCAAAAAATATCTAAGGTAAAATACCAAAACCGAAACAAGGGGTTTGTTCCAACTAAAATTGTAGTGAGCAGCACATTCAAACAAGAAAGTCTAGCAAACACACCGAAACGAAAATTAAATGGCTATTCTGTTTGCTGAGAAAGTTCAAAATACCAAAATTTGAAATTCTACAAAATACCAAAAGTTGAAATTCTAAAGTTCGAAGCAAATAGAGAAGAAAAACTTATCCTTCTACTTGTGAACTTCATCAGCCATCAGTCACGCCATTGGGGGACAGACCAGCGACAACGCCACAAGACGCCGCCCTGTGATAGCAAAACGACAGCCACCCCGGCCGCCTCCAAGAGGCGGCCGGCGGCTGACCAGCGGATACCCTAGTCGCCCTAGGAGTCGCCTCGTACGTACAGGAGAAAAAATGCTTCAACAATTGCTCTGTTTCCTTCCTCTACCTGCCTTCCTAGTGCTAGTGGAATCGATCTCTGTAATACCTTGTCCATCGCCTTATGCAGCGAGTCAAACAGTGCTGACATGGTCGTTTGACCGCCCATCGAGGGACTTAGCCCGACCCTGGGTGACGATGTTGGGCCTATTACTCATGAAAGGAAGGGATCCCCGACTTTCTTCTCCTAAAAGAGGGAAACCAAGTGTTATAAACATTATAAGGGTATATCTTCAATGCGGACCCCAAAACGGACAAGGTATTTGCCCGCGGACGTGTCTATGGACAGTGATACGGGAGCTGGTGGTCCAACCGTCAACATGATCGCATACATTTCAAAGGGAATTTGAACGAACCAAACGATTTTCATGCAAACACATGGCCCTGCTTCATGACTACATCAACAAGAAATTGGGGCCAATCTATCAACAACTAACCATAAGTACATTGAAATCAAATCATAGTGTGAATGTGCACTCAAAATAGGCTTTCGTCCCACTTTTTATATATAAAGCACTAACCAAAACCATATCCAAACAAGTTCACAAAGTGCAAAAGAAAAAATAACAGGTCTACTAGGGCAAAACACAAGACATGCCCAGAAAATGAAAACAAAATGTCATACACAACTCCTCAAAGCTGAAAGTCTTTGTTATGAGTAACTATACAAATGGCAGACCTACGGATGGTAGCCACAAAATGATCCACCGACCCCCCCCCCCCACCGCCACCACCAATTCTCACTAATCCCTCCTGAACTTCATGCAGTCTATCGAGGAAGCATATGGGTTGTTGGTTGGGAGATAATGTGGGAGAGGGGTCACCCATGTGGGAAAAAAAATGGACATCCACCCAGAAAAGGGCATTACATTATTGATTAGCATCTTTCAGTTGTACAAATGGCAGACCTACAGATGGTGGCCATAAAATGATCTACGGGCACCCCTCCCCTACCAATTCCCACTAATCCCTCCTGAATTTCACGCGTTCTATCGGGTAAGGATATGGGTTGTCAGTTGGGAGATAATGTGGGAGAGGGGTTCACCCATGTGGGGTGGGAGCACACTCTAGGAAATAGTTGGACGCACACATGGGAAAGATCCTGGTGGGACCAACGTGCGTGTTTCTCTTTTGCAATTTATTCCTATGTCAAGTTTTCCACAATTTTAAAAGTTCAATTTTTTCGAGTGTTCATTTCTGAAAGTTGAAGTTTTTATAGTTCAAAATACCAAAAGTTGATATTCAAAAGTTCAAAATACCTAAAAGTTGAAATTTCTAAAGCTTCATTTTTTGAAAGCCGGCACTGCAACTTCTGAAGGTGCCAAAAACTTTTCACTTCTCGATTGTCAGTAATCAATCATACCCTTGTTGGCTGGCAAAACTATGTAAACTTCAAGGCCCATAACCCTGGCCAAGCTGGGTTGGGCTCCATCCAAGAAGCCTTGGTTTGGTTGCACCATGATGGAATTGATTGTCTAAAAAACCAGGATGGAATTGTTGACAAAGATTTTTTTTTTTGCATAGTAATACGTGTCTCTTTATATCATAAGGATCATAGTACAAGGCACGTACAGACCGAACTGGCAAAACTGAAAAGACAGCAAATCGCTAGCCTTTGCACAAAGGAACAACAACCAAGAAGTAAAATTACAATCAAGACCGAAGAAACCTCTGAACTTGACACCAACGCCCGTCACCAGCCTCTGGAACCACCATAGCAGCCACCAAAGGAAAAAATGATGAATCACCTTCACATCCGAGCTCGAAGCGGCTCCATCGCTGATATGCAGCTTTACGGACCTCCATGGTGGCTCACCAAAAGCGAAACCATTACTGTTGAACGAATCAGACCGAGCAACACCCCGGACACACCATCAAACTCTAGATATGACACCCCACACGACTAAGACGCCGGAGGAGAAAACCACACCTGTCATCCACAAACCACGAACCCAGCACACGATCCACCATCTTTCATATGTCGTCGATGCAGACCACAATTTGCATCCGCTCTTGGACTATCTCCCAAGCTCCACGCCGACGCTGGAGCAAACGTCGTCGCAACGGCGGAGCCCGAGGACACAGATCCACCACGAGGATGTCCGTCGTCATGCCATCCTTGTTTGAACAGACTGATTTTCAAATCCATCCCCAACCATAGACCATAGGACCGATCGCCTCGTCGGAGTAGGATCTGAACTGCTAGAGTAAAAAGCGATCCACACGCGTGGATGCGGCGGCCCCCCTCATCACCGACGACCGAGGCCGCCGGCGGAGGGGAGCCGCCGGAGGGCGGCGGCGTGGGAAACTCTTGGCGGCAAGGTCACCTTTTCTTTCTTCGAGCGGGCAAAGAGTTTGTTTCTCCTCATGCTAATCAATGTACAGTCTTTTTTTATTGAACTCATCCGTATATTGTACAATTTGTTAAGACTAGCTACAATGGAGAGTAACATACACTAGTAACATACACATATCCCTAGACTATGTTACTACCTCAATAGTGGGTGGTAACATGTAAAGCTTCATTTATTAGGTTATAGACTCATATTGCATTGGGACATATGATGTTACAGTAACTAGCTAAGTTACTAGTACTACATCTCTCCTCATTAACTCACTGCCACATAAGCAAATTTGCTGAGTTGGACTCGATGTTACTACCGAAGTTACTCCCACTGTGGCTAGTCTAACAGAACTTCCCTACCTTGATCCCTGAATGCTCGGAAATCGTCCGTCCATTCCTCCTGTTTTATCTAAAACAGTGGGATGCATGCATGAGAATGGTGCGAAATTTCAGGCTCATCTCGACGACACCAGCACTATATATACGACCGGCACAAGCAAGAGACCCCCAAACCCTACTCAAAATCCTATCGCGCCGTCTTGTGGAGAAAGGAAGCTAATAAAGTCCTCGATCAACCTGATCTAATGGTGGAAAGATACAACACCAACGTTGTTATGGGCGACGGCACCATGATCCATACCACCGTGACGTCCTCGTCCCTCGACGTCCAGCGCTTCATCGAGGAGGTGCAGGGATCCCCGATCCGTATCGCCGGCCTCGACGCCGGGTGGCGGCCCAACCGCAAGAAAGGCTCCGGCAGAACCCGATCGCCGTCCTCCAGCTCTGCGTGGGCCGCCGCTGCCTCGTGTACCAGATCATCCACGGCACCGGCATCCCCATCTCGCTGTGCAGCTTCCTCTACCTGTCCGGCTTCACCTTCGTCGGCCTCGGGATCGCCGAGGACGCGAAACGCCTGCGTGACGAGTACAGCCTTGAGGTGTCCAACATGGTCGACCTGAGGGAGGTGGCGGCGAACTCACCGCATCGGCCGCGGCCGGAGCCGCGGCGGGCCGGGCTGAAAAACTTGGCGCTCGCGGTGATGGGGGCGCACATCACGAAGCCGCCAGAGGTGACGATGAGCGACTGGGAAGCGCCGTTGCTGTCCAGGGAGCAGGTCGAGTACGCCTGCATCGACGCCTACGTCTCCTTCGAGATCGGCCGCCTGCTGCTCACCGGTAATTAGTAAGTACTACTACTACTCTACTACTACCAGACTACGTCGCCTATATATATGCAACTAGCATACGAGATGAGATCTGCTGCCAATCAACTCAAGTGCGTAGTTGATCCATTATTTTCTCCAGAAAGATAGTTCAGGCTTCGGCCCGACAGAATGTTTGTCGGCTCGCTGGCGAAGGAGCTGTTTCGCTTTTCTTGCTTTTCCATCCGACCCGCCACGCCAAAGACGAACGAACGAATCCCCCTTTGTTCTTCTTCTCTTTCCTAGTTGGATGCCCGTGCGTTGCCACAAAACACAACAATTTGTAAAGGCAATAAGCCATTAAATAGTTTTTGTATGACAAGCGCAAACGCTCAAACCGTCTCTGGCTACACGCACCGTGTCATCTTCTGTCAAACTCCGCCAAATCTTCATCGTGGTTCTCCGCATCAATGGTTACATGGAGCATTTAGTCTGTCGTACAGGTAATAGACCAAACTATAGCGACATACAACGTATCTAATAAAAGTGTGCCCGCAACACTAAGCACCTAACGTTAACATGGATAATGAAGGTTTGGACATTCGGCGGCAACGTCTATTACTTCCCTTTAAGATTTGGTAACAGGTGCCGTGATCAATCAAAAGTTGGAAATCATGCCTAGGTTCTTCCCATCAGTGTTGCTCAAACCATGAATGAATACTTCCTGTTGCGTTACTCTCTGGCGTGAGGACAGGGAACCATTGTTTACTTAATTACTTTCATTAAATGATTGCATTGCATCATGTCCATCAATCAAATATAAGACAATCGAAATTGCTTCACACACGACTGTGTGCATACGATTTGTACGATCCTTCCTGGCCGTGCCTAGAGTCCAGCCCAAACCCAAACCCGTCGTGCGTGCACGCTCGCTGCAGCGCTGCCACGTATGATCGTACAGTCATACGATGCAAATGTGTCGTATGTATAGCAGCGCCGTAAGACAATACCATGCAGCTTACCATAGAGCCATTTATTAGTTCACAAGAAGATGTCTAACAGAGATTAAGCTTAGTTATATGCAACAAAGATCATTAAACGAAATGAGTCACTGATACTATCTGACAAAATAAATAAACAAAATAAGCAAATTGCATTGCAGAATCCGGAGACGAGAAATCAACAACTTACAAGTTCATCTCAAATAGATTTGCTTTCCTCTCCGACAGAACTATCTATTAACATAAGCAGGTGCATCAACGGACGACTCTCTTCTCACGGCCACCCCACGAGCTTGCCCGAATGTTGCTCTAGTACATCTTATAGCCACAACCGTTTTTTTTTAGTAACACCAGCAACCACAACCATGTTGTTGAATGGAGGAATGTAATAGGGCAAGGTCGCAAGGACAGCATGTTGATCCCCGACGCGACGATGGCGTCCCTGAAATGATGATTGGTAGCAAACAGCAACACTGGAGCCAAATTCAATAAAAGCATAGCAGAAAAAAATCCCCTCCCTCCCGCTCGCCCCCCGCGATGCAACGGGAGGAACCCTACCGCGCCGCCGCCAGCTCCCTTTCCCGCCCCCTCCTCGTCCCTCGCCGCCACCAGAGGACGCGGCCGGGCGAAGCCTGGCCGGCGCCGGCGCCGGCGAGGCCTCCTTGTTCCCCCTCCCAGCGGGCCGACGCGGCTGGATCGGGGTGCCTCACTGTCCCAGGGCGAGGCAGCGCTGCGGCGCGGCGGCGTGGTGATGGCGCTGCGCGTGACGGTGGTGCGACTGGCTGGGCGTCGGAGGACGCACCGGTGCGTGGAGCGGTGGGGGCTGCGAGCGGCTGGTGCGGGCGGTCATGGCGGCGGGCGTATCTGGCATGGCGGCGGTTGCAACGAGGCAGGGCGTCGGTGGAGGGCTCCGGTGGCCTGGGCCGGCTCCTGGCTTGGTGCTGCGGTGGTGCGGGTCGCGGGCGACAAGGATCTGCGGGTGGCCGCCCCTGCCATGGCTTCGGGCTGGTGGGGGTGGCGGCGCAGTGGTGGTGGCTGGCGGGGCGTGTTGGTCGAGTCCGTGTCGGATCCTTCCTGGTCTGGCGCTCGGACGTCGGTGGACAACGCGAGGAGGCATCTCCGGTGAGCTTCCATGGCTGCAGCTGCGGGTTGATTTGGTCTCCCTCGTCGGCGGGCTCGCGGTTGCCGATGGCCTCGCGGAGATGTGTGTCAGCTACCATGGTGGGGCGACATGGAGGTGCTCGCGGGGGAGCTTGGTAGGAGGGATAGGTGGCCTCGATGCGGTCGCGCCACCTATTGCCGGCACGGTTTGCCGGTCCGGATGCGTCCGCTCCTCCTTCTCCCCCTTTCCCCGTGTTCGGCGGGGAGCTTGGTTGGAGGGATGGGTGGCCTCGATGCGGCCGCGTCACCTGTCGCCGGCACGGTTTGCCGGACTGGATTTGTCCGCTCCCCTTTCTCCCCCTTTCCTCGGCCGCGGGCGGGTTGGCGCAGGTTTACCAGCGGAGCGTCTGCGGGTCGTTCCGTCGGTCAAGGGCCATCGGTTGGTCCAAAGCTGGGGCCTTTGTGTAGGTCTCGGGGGTTGTCTGGTTGCAGGGCGGCGGCTCTGGCGGCGGGAGGCGCGACGTTCGTGGACGAAGCGTGTGTCTCAGGTGCGGGCAGGCAAACATGGCCGCGTGGGTGGCGTGGTTGCGGGCGGTTGACGGAGTTAAGGTTCATCGGTGGGGTGTGAGTGCCGGGGTACACCACTTGTCCAATCCTTTGACTGGCCGACGGTGGCGGTGACCGTTGCGGCCGTACCCTTCCTGAAGGCTCCGTCGCGGCGTTCACACTCTTGTCGTCTTGCTCCGGGTGAAAACCTGATCTTCGCTGATCGGGCGGTGGCGGCTATCCATGGTCGTATCCTTCTTGGGGGCACCTCTTTGGAGGCCTGGCTTCGTTTTGGTCCGGTTCACCTCTCTATTGGTAATCGGCAACGAAAAAATAGCGCGCGACAAAATATAGCGAGGCCCTTCTCAAAATGCTACACAAGTTATAGCGCGCTAATACCGTGCTATATTTCCAAATAGCGTTTGCAAAAAATGGCAAATATACCCATAAATAAAGTATTTCAGTACCTTAAGACACCATCATAGAGAGACATAATCTAGCCAAATAGCTAGATAGGAAGCACGACTTTTAAACTGAACCTCAAACTATAGTCAGTCGATTTAACATATATTAACTTTGAACATTGAGCACCTAGCCTACATCTATTGTGCAATAACCACAAAGTAAACCTGTGTTTCCCTATTTTTCTAAAAAAAAATCATCATTCGAATGCTATAACGCTACACGCTACAACGTTATAGCGCCCTGTAGCGAGCTAATTATGTGGATAGCGCCATAGTAGCTGAATGTGCTAAAATATAGCGTTTCCTTTCCGAATACGCTATAACCGCGCTATAACATCGTTATAGCACGGTGGGGTGGTGTGTCGGTGTCTGGCACCTTTGTATCTTGCCTTGGGTGTGTGTGGTGTGTGTGTCGTTCGGTATCTCGGATGTACTCGGTGATGTTTGCTTTATAATATAAAGCGGAGGAACCTTTTTCGGTAATGATGATTGGTGTCCTACAGGTGCTTCTGCCTATCAGAGCCGATCATAGCCTCTTCATGTTGTCACACGTTGGTATCCTCCATTGTGAAGAAAGCTGACCATTTGGAGAAGCTGGGCGTTCAAGGCCATGCCGCGCATGGAAGGTCGCTCATCTCTCTCTCTCTCTCTCTCTCTCTCTCTCTCTCTCTCTCTCTTGCAAATAATATTTTTTTCTTTCTGCAAAGAGGTTTGAACTGGAGACTTTAATTCAGAAATGATGAAAAAAAGTGAATATAATAGGTCTTGATGCAGGGTTTTGCTCCCGGCATGATCATGTGCTGATTCACTTTGCAATTGCCATGGTTTACTGTTGCTTGCATACTATGTAGCTCTATTGATTGGCACTTATCGATCTTGCATTCGGTTGATTAGCACCATTCCATGTTTTACTTCTGTAGCAGCATACCTCGTGGGTTAGCTATCCATTAGCAGCACCATTCCCATGCGGGTTCAAGGGCATGCCAGGAGAGGAGGGCAACGATGCAGAAACCATCATCTATCAAGTGTTTTAGTGGGCTGTAGCATCATCTTGCTTGTCTCATTCGAGATGATAGGCTAAGGTGTCTAACTTATATGTGTCCTAATGAGAGAGATACAGGCCCGCCATGTTGAACGATTTGCTAGCAGAAAACTACACCAGCATAAAAGTTGACTTATTTCAACAAGTTAGGTTCGCTTGTAGTTGTTTTTTGATGTTATGGTGTCTTAATGACTTTTGGCTATATACATCACGGGAACTGAATTGAAATAAAACCCACTACTCCCTCCGCCCCATAATATATAAGAGTGTTTTTTACACTACACTAGTGTAAAAAACGCTCATATATTATGGGACGGAGGGAGTATATATTAGATCCAAGTCACAGGTTGCAAATTAACCAAATAGATGCAAACATATGTGCTTCTTTTGATTCCGCAATGATAATTAGTGTCACGTTTCTATAGATTTAGCCCTGAAATGCTAATTTTGCTACTATTGTATCTGCTACTGATATGACTATTTGACTCCTAGGGTTCTAGTATGTGCGGAAGTGCTAGACTTGTCAATGAGCATCAACATCAGTTCTGCCCCCACGTGATGCCGGTGAGTTTGCCGCGCCGCAACCGCCTCTCGTTTGATTGTGGTTCAGGTAACTGCTTGGTCCCTGCCCTACTCTACCCCATGCCCTGTGGTGTCCGGCCATGTTGTGATCATAGCGCAGGGTTTGGCATGTGGGGTTCGTCATCTGGCCAGACATACTTTTGTGATAGTGGTTGTAGGACTAAAACTCCTTCCTCTATTCCATTAAACCGAGCATGATACTTTTTTGTTAGACTTGCCGTCGACGGAGTACATGGTCTCTTTCACCAAGTGTTGCATTTTATATAGATGGTCTCTTGCATGCAAATGTTCTCTATTAGATGGTACATCTAGATGCACGGGTACTTCAGTGAGGCCTACAACAATATGAAGTCTTGATCTGTGATGCCGATGTTTGTGCTTCTTGTTGTTGTCTTAGATTAATTGGTGTCATTGAGTATGCATCTGATATAGTTGAACAAGCTAAGTCCTATTTTCTGGGATGTTGTTGTTGTTTGCTAGGATCAATGGTAAGTGTTGTTGTTGCATAACTATGCAGTTGGATGAAATCTACATACTAGAAGCCAAAACATATATTTCTAATTTGCCAACAATCATATTAGGATCCATTTTAGTATGATTGGCATCTTAATGCTATACATGTACCTTATTTCTTACTTCCATTGCCATCTAATGAACAGGAATATTAGATTTTTGACCAAGTCTATCATCTAAATGTGACATGCCAGAAAGCATATCTAATGCCTTCCCTGTGTGGCCCAATGCAGTGCTTTGCATGTCTACTAAGCACATCTTAGTAAACTAAGTTGGTACAGTGATTGCTGCCAAACTAGCATGCATGTGTCATGTGTGCTTAAGTAGTTCTGTTTATTCATGTCAACTAATGCACCACGTGCATTGCATGTTATTTATAGTGAAGGTGCTCCAGATTCAATGTTGGAATCCTTGGGCGCTACCTGTTTTTTGGCTGCTAGGGTGGTGACCGAATAATTGTCACCGTTGTGCCCCTTCTGCTTTGACACTGGCACCAATGGGATGACAGTGGCTGCATCATAACCTTCATGTCCAGCTACCGTGGCTCCTCCTTGGCCACTACATCGGCTTCTCCACAGCACGATGATAGCGGGTTGCCTGCAACGGTGGCTGTGTTGGCTGCCTCTTCCTTGGTTCTGGTGAGTCCCTGGTCTTCTTCCTTTACCCATGTGCCTTGGGATGGCCTATGTGGCCAATTGTGGTGTTGGCCACTTGGTCAATGGTTTAGGGTTTGGTTTTGCGGTTGTGGTCTTCTGGCCACCACAATCTTGTGTTTGTGATGCTCTTTTTGTTAAAATTAGTCCATGTGTTGGTTAGGATCTTTTGTTTCTGCATGTGTTATTTGTTTAGTTTTGATACTCATTTAGGATCTTGGCATTCCTGCCCAGGATGTAGATCTTGAAATGGAAGGATTAATTTCCATAGCCCTTGTAGATTTAAACATATAGATAAACTTGAATGTTAACTAAATCTTTCTGCAAGAACCGTAAGAATGTTTGCAAAGAATTCGAGAGAAGTTTATTTCTATTCTATGAAATGCTAGCCTACACTTAATGTGTGCTCATATAGGCGTGTAAACCAAAAGCCTGTTCAGAATGCGATTTTTAAGTAGATGAGTTCCTTCTCTACACTGTTAACATGTATTTGATGGTTTAGAGTCAAGAAGATGGTTCTCGATTATTTTGATTGCTTGCTTGGCTGTTACATGTATTTCTAGAATCAAGAACATGACAGTACACTTGGTTTTACCTCTTGATTTCTAGAGTTTGAATAAGAATTAGGGACTGAAACCTTCTCTTTCATCTCGTTGCTATGGTCTACTAGACGATATGTGATTTATGCTCCTTTTTAGCAAGGCATGTGATATTGTAGGTGATATTGCTTAAGCTGTTATGGAGTTGTGCTGTTACCAAGTGTATATGTTTTGTGTTTATCTGCCCTGAACATATAGTATTCCATTATTTAGAGCCATGGACCCTTTTACTCACTTTTTTTTGTCATCATACACCCTCAACTTTTTCTTGTGTTGCATTCATTATAGAGAGACATGACTTGGTCTTTTGAGTTTTGAATAGTACAAGAGATTCCACTTTTGTCTATCCCAGTCGTGCTTGAGAACACCGCGACGACTCGGGTGCTTCTGATCCTCAACCCAGAGTACATATAGCCCTTGTCCCACGAGGACACCAGGCCTTCCCTGGATGTCGGTTCCCAATTTTCCAACTTGGATGTGAATGGGCGAGATCCACTCACCGGTCTTTGTTGAGTGTACAGACGCATACACATACCCGAGACTGTCACCATCCACGTACTTGTCGTCGTCCTCAAAGACAATAAGAGCCACAAAAAATGAGGCCAAGTTGCAGGCGCCATGGTTGCAACCTTCCGTTGCACATAGCATCGTGGCAGAATAGTCTGATCCATAGTCAGGGTTTAAGATCTCAGGATCTGTTAACTCTGTCCGGCTCCCCGACACAGGATCTCATACAACTATCTTCAGTCTCTCCTCTTTCTCTTCCTCATCCTTGTCTATCTCGTCTACAACACACGCAACAAGAACGCGGCCATGGCGGCAGTCGATGACATAAGTGTGCCGGCGATTGGGCTCATTACGAGGGCGGAAATGATTGATGGGGAAGAAGCGCTCGACGTTGTCCCTCCAGCTTTCCAGGAAGCCCAAGATCGGAGGTGTTCTGTGCACAGTGAGGTAGCGGCTTCGAAAGGCGTGGCCAGAGAGGAGGCTACACCAAGCCTTGTAGGCGAGGGAGGCGCAGATGAGGACAGCGGGCTCTTCCGACGGGATGCGGATGATGATCTCCTCCACGAGTTCTTACATATTCCACAGCTCCTGAAGAGCCGGCGGTGCCAAACTTTGCGACCATGATGGCACCGCCGGTTGTTCGGGAGTTGTGAGAGATGGAAGAACTTGTGGAGGAGATCCTCATGCGCACCCCGCCGGAAGAGCCCCCTGTCGTCATTCGCGCCTCCCTCGCCTGCAAGGCATGGTGTAGCCTTCTCTCTGGCCACGCCTTCCGCAACCGCTCCCTGATCGTGCACAAAATACCTCTGATCCCGGGCTTCCTGGAAAGCTGGAGGGACGACGTAAGTGCTTCTTCCCCATCAACAACTTCCGCCCTCAACACGAGCCCAATCGTCGGGACACTTATGTCCTCGACTGCTGCCATAGCCGCATTCTTGTTGCATGTGCTGTAGACGAGGTAGATGAGGAAGAGAAAGAGGAGAGATTGAATATGGTTGTATGGGATCCTTTGTCAGGGGCCGGACATAGTTATCAGATCCTGACATCTTAGACCCTGACTACGGATCAGACTATTCCGCCACGGTACTCTGTGCAACGGAAGGTTGCAACCATGACGTCGGGCCTCATTTTTGGTGGCTCTTATTGTCTTTGAGAACGACGACAAATACGTGGATGGCGACAATCTGGGGTATGTGTATGCGTCTGTACACTTATCACCGACCAGTGAGTGGTCCTAGCGAATTCACATCCAAGTTGGAAAATTGGAAACCCGCATCGAGGGAAGGCCTGGTGTGGTCCTCCTTTGGGTTGAGGATCAGAAACAGCCGAGTCGTTGCAGTGTTCTCAAAGCACGACTGGAGACACGACTTGGTTTCTTTTGAGTTTTGAATATTACAAGTTGATAGATCATGCATTAGGTTAAGTTGAAACAGCTGGGTTCAAAGAGATATGATGTCAGGTTTCGAGTTGTAACGTTGATTTGTCACCTCTATACTCTGAAGTCTTCTACTGTAGCGTGAGCTATTATACTCAACACTGAAGCTAGTAAAAAAATTGAGGCCCATGAAATTTCCTGCATTTCGACAAATATTTTGTTAAATTTCACACCAAAACAGGTCCCAAATTCAAGTGAAATTTCAAAGCAGTCTGAAGGAATTCATCGGAAATTTTACTGGCAGCAGAGGATACTGAACTCCGGTAATCTGCTGAACATATATCTTAATTAATTGCCTAGAACAGAAGACAGTTGTTACTTGATGCTTCGGCTAATACAGAAGTTCAGACCAATGTCGTTCATCACCTCAAAGACTTTGCGCCAGCCGCTGCGGGATGTCGCTGCTTCTCCCTCGGCGACTGCGCCACTCCACCCACTGCCCCAGCAGCGTCGCCGCAAGCAACAGCTGCCGCACCTTGTGCCGTCACCGGAATCGAAGGTGACTAGGAGAAAGGGTCAATAGGTCACCATAATGGGGACTGACGGCACGAACCCACCAACGGGAGTCACGCACGTTTCTGGGCTGGGCTCAAAACGGGAGACACTGACCTTTCCTGATGGAACTGACTGATAAAATGAGAAACCTCGCAGCAGCCGATCAGGCCCGTATGGGGAACATGTGCTGGATGTGTAACTGAAGAAAATGGAGCCCCCAAATTAGTTTTTACTTCTGTAAATGAAGAAAATAGCCAATTCACTCGGGAACACAAAGCACGAGCTGCGGAAAGTATTTACTCTGTAAATTTTCTTATACAAAATATAGTATATAACAATGTTGAGCACATGTATAATTTGGAAGACCATACATGCAGCATAAACTCCCAGAAACAATCACTGAAGTCTGCTTCCAACTTCTTTGCAAACTGAAGACAACCATCTGTCACACATAAATATGTGTATTGTTAGAACAACGATGCTATCTCTACTCATAGTATGTGGACAGGGTCAGATAGTCACTTGCAGATTGATGTCCTGATCAGTCTGAGCATAAGAATATCCGCTGAAACAACTTTGTAAATAATAGATCTCTGAGCTGCTACAGTGCTACCCATGCGTGGAAATACAGAGTTCTCCAGCCTGTCAGACCCGAGTTGCTCTGAAGATCAAGATTCAGAAAGAATAACTGAAACTCGCAAATTTAGCTACTTTATTGGACGAATTTAAGGGTTCTAGCGCGATAAAAGAAGAACCTACGGTCAACCAGGAACACTGGCGGCTAAGGGGGAAACCCTAATACAAGAGAGAGATACCGAGAGAGTTCTAGGAATGGGCTTTATGGCCTTACAACTTGGAGTAAAAAGAAGGAAAAGCAAAATGGAGTAGTTGGCTCTCTGAAGGCTTGCCGGAAAGCCAACAGCGACACGCGACACTCTCGCAGCCGTTAGGTGCTGATCGGACGCCATCTGGGTCTTCATAACTAGTGAAGCGGTACGGAGACAGGAGGAGCGTCAGAGTTGTCTTTTTCAAACTTAACTGAATCGATGATGCAGTGTTGAATTCTTCAGAGAACACATACTTGGGTCCTGACACACCCCTGCCATCTTAGCGAGTATGTGGTTGTGGTATCACCTCCTGCAATTATACCTTTATGATGAAAGATATGCTCCGTGAGTATCTGCAACACCATAAATGCATAGACAGCTAAAAAATCCTTTTCAGGTGATACATCCTCTTTTCAGATAAATGAGGAGACACTAAACAGGTGATACGCTCCATTCAGAGTTTCAGAGCTAAAAAATCCGTTTTCTTGCAAAGCTAGGGGCGCAAACGCAGGCACGATTGCACACTCAAATGCGTAGCTGGCAAACTTCTATAATTGCAGAGACCAGAAGCATTTTTAAGCAACAAGGTCCCTTTGTAAATACAGTCAGGGCCTAATGATGTTCTTCTGAAACCCAAAAGAAAAGAAAATGTGTGCTTCTTAATGTGTTGACCTGTCCATGTTTTTAACTTCTCCAGTTACATGGTCAAAGTGTCAAACAATAGGTGATGCTAATCCAATGGGAAGACCATGAGATTTTTGCATCTACTGATGTTCACAAAAGATTTGTTCATTTCAAAAAAAAAAACATCCAATGTAACAAATACCTAAACCGAAACAAGGGTTTTTTTTCTGTTCATGAACATAAAGGGACATATGGATGCACCCTTTTTTAAAGAAGCTAAAATTAAAGGAAAAAATCATTGAAATTAAATTTTTGATTTGTTTTACACAGGTCATTACATGAGCTCTTTGTCAGTACATGCCCGTCAAGGTTGTCGGTGAGTCCCTGAATCCGCCTCCCCTCTGCTTGGTGCTTAGGCGACCGATAGGAGAGAGGGGATCCTTGTGCCGCAGCTCTTGCTAGTAGTTTAGGTTAGGATTGTTGTCATCCCAGGAGCGGTGCTTGACAGATGGTTGTGCTTCATCTTGGAGCTGGCCTACTTGGTCTGGACCATCCCTGATTTCGTCCGTTGGGACGGAGTCGACGAAGCTTGGGTGTAGTTTTTTGTCATTATCTTTGGTGACGAGGTTACGGTTTCATATGCTATAGCAAGCTTTGGTGCCAGACGCTTCATATAAGTTCAGGAGTTTAGCAACAACAACAACTACTGAGCCATTAATCTTTAAGGGCACGTGATTTTTGGAATGTCGTCTACAAAGTTAAAAGCCGACTTCGGCTGAAACCAATTCATTGTTGCGGTGCACAACCCATAGTTGTCGGCCGATGGAAGTAGGGGAGCCTCTTTTGTTGCCATACCCACTTAATGTTGGGCTAATATTATTCAACAATTCCGCCCTCCACGCCTTGGCTTTTGTCCTCCCTAGGTCTAGGTGTTCCACATCAGGATTGAGACAGGAGCTTACAACATGAAATTAAAGAGATGAGTGTAAAAATTTGTGCAAAGCAGGCTATCAATTTTACGCATATGTGCTTATATATATGGCTTAATTATATGGGACATGTTTTCTATCGATCGTCAGATCATTTGCGCGCGTCAACCGTCTCTGCAACCGTTCAATCAACACTTGATCGTGCGGCACACAACACCCTCCAGTCCTCTACACATCACTATTGTTTTGCAACATTGGTTGTTTAATGAGTAATTGGGATAGCGCATTTCCAAGTCCTTTCATAAAGTATAGGCACACTCAAAGTTTTGCATACGAACACACACAATTTTAGGTAATCCTCGAATTAGAAGATTGACGGTTCTAAGATTAGAAAGCATGTCAATTTCCTCTTCATGAGTGGGGTCCAAGGGATCAAGGGGCCAGAGGGAGAGAAGAACCCTAGCCGCCGCCACACCATCCAGAACAGGAGAAGAGAGGATATGAAGAACTCTGCAGATCATCGTAGTTTTTGGTCCTTTCATCTCCATCATCATCATCACCTCTTCACTATTGTAAGAGAGATTGGAACTTGTAATCACTACTCCATCTCATCTAAGATCAAGACTACTTGAGAACCATTTCATTTCATTGTGGATCCCCTCAGTATTATCGATATGGTTTCATAGTTGTTCTCTTTGATGTGATTGATTTCCATCTTATGATGTGTGAGTAATACCCCTAGCTGTGGGAGATGTAGGTAAGTGGTAAGATTGAAATATGCCTATCCTATATGTCGTCATTTGAATTCGTAGTAGTATGATATATTTAGTACGTTATTATACTGCGGTGAACTCTATGTGTGTTGTCCAATTTAAGGGCCCAGACAACATGATCTCAAGACCTACACATGTAACACATATTGTGTAGGAACTTCGTGACCTCTGACGTGACAGGTGAAGATATCTATGGGAACCAAAGACAATATGAGATAACGGTGATCCATTGAACTTAATGCTTGGTTCCAGTCTTATGACCTTAATTATGGAAACGACCACTCTGTGGCAACAGAGATGGGACCATAGAATGAAATGTAACCCCTAGTGGAGGAGTTTCATGACTCTAGGGAGAACCGCCTACAGAAAGTTTATATCAAATACTATGAATACAATACAAGGTAACCGGTATTACTGTTGCACTCGCACAATTCATTTATTCTTACCATGAACTGAAATCTCTCCGCACCTAATCTCTTCATTGCAGAAAACACAATTTACATTTTAAGTTCTTGATATTTACTTTTATTAGCTATTTAGTAGACACCTTTAAATCCTATCTTTGCTACTATATTTAGTTTACCGTTATCTAGGGCATTAACAGTATTTGCAGAAGCTCAAGCAGCACTTCACACAAGAGACGTGACACCTTGTGTGTGACAGAAACGCCTCCATAAATAATCTCCTCCGCTCCTGTTGGGACGATTACTCACTGGGATACTTCCGTGAAAGTGATACACCACCCTGTTTGGTCTGCAGGTACCAATCACCTCTATCATCATCATCATCATCATCATCCACATCCATCTCACTGTAACATGAGGAACTTTAGTGGACCATTTGTGTGTTATGTGTGGAATCCATTCACGTTCACCTTCAACACATTATGATGTTTTTCCCTCTATGTGTGAGTAGGTTCCCCAGTTCTCGGGGATATCGATGAACCCTAGTGTGTAATAAATCATTTGGTATTGGGATTTAATATCCTCTTTGCATCTTTTATGGCAGTGGTCTTCTTGATGTTGGGTGAAATCTACCATCCAACATATGCCAACTGTGTATGGAAGGTTATTACTGTTGGCGAACCGACTGGTTGCGCGGATAGGTATACGTGACATGGTCTATCTTCCTTTGTCCCGGATCATTGCAGCAGGGGGTAAGATAGAGACCACTTATAGGCTACGTCCACGGGGACCTTTTTCCCCTTAATCACCGTTGGTTAGCTTGAGTGGAAAAGAACGATGGTGGCGTATATGAAAAGAGAACTGCACCACATCTTCAGGTCTTGGTGAAGTGGTCGTCCGCCTCTGGCGCTCCCTAAGTTTATGAACTGTTGCACGAGGGGTTATGAAACCCTATAATTTATTGCTACAGCTAGATTGTTATCTTTAATTATTCTCTTGTATTTCCGGATTCTTGCATGGAGGTATAATCATAAGTAGGTTATTTGTTATTATCCTAGGTTCCACCGCACAACAAACTAACCATAGGTTGAGCCAGATAAGTAGTACAAGCGACTTTTCCTTAGCAAAATTAAGGATTGGCCCACTTGCTGCACCTTTGCGACTCTTATCACTGTTTACTTTCTTGCGATTACTCTTGCATTCAAATAATCCATCAGACATTTTACAACTTTTACAATGATCTTTTTTAGTTTCCGCAAACCAATCCCTTCCGCCTCTCAATGGGTTCGACACTCTTACCTATCGAAAAGGCTAACTTGTGGGCTATCAGTGTCAGACTGGCAACTGGAGTTATAAAGGTGAATGTTGACGCTAGCTTCTATCTCGATGCTGGTTGTGGAAAGCGAGGGGGCATTCGTTGCATCATCATGCTCGTATAAGGAGTTCGCCATGGATGTCACTTCAGTGAAGGTGTATGCGCTGCCGGAAGGTTTGGGACTCGTCGGCGAGTTGGAAATATTCGATGGTTGTGGAATGTAATTCACCGGAAGTTGTTCATGCCAATCTGGATCTGTGTTATTTGATGATTGTCGTAAGTTGATGAGTTCTTTTGGCAGGGCGACGATTGTGCATTGCGTTGGCGAGAGTAATGTTGCTTCACACTGCCTAGCTCGACCGGGTTATAGAGAGAAACTATATGGGTTATGGTGGGAACAACCCTCAACATTCTTAATCCCCTCATATGTACTCCCTCGGTTCCACAATGTAAGACCTTTTTGCAAGCTATGTTAGCTTGCAAAAACGTGTTATATTATGGGACAGAGGGAGTAACATAGACATGATTATTGTTCAAAAAAATAAAGGTTGCCGAAGTTATTAATAAATAAAAAAGGAGAAAAGAAAACAGGGGTTTCACGCCCGTGCCTCAAACATCGACGCGTCTAGGTCCAAGTCCAGCACAAAAAATCGCATGCAGGTGGGGTGTGACCCAGCCACCTATCCACTACCCCCCCCCCCCAATTTCTCACCCAAAACCCTAACCCTGTCTCCACCTCGAGAGGACGCAGGGTTGTCCCATAGGCCGGGCAAAAGGTGCGACCGCCCGGGGCCCCAAGAGGGGAGGGGCCAAACTAAAACTTATACTAGTAAGCACTATAAAAATATGCATTACATCTGAAATATTATTAAATGCATAAAATAGAGCCTCAATTCGGATAAGTGTAAGCTCACACCACATACTAATAAGTTATACCACGCAGAGGCAAGCTAATCCGACTGGTGAAGTTGAGTTAAAATACACTAGTCTCTCTTTACGATGGATGTCTTAGTATTATAATAAAAATTATGATAAAAGATTTCAATTTTTAAACTAATGCAAAAAAAAATTAATTTGGGAAACGAATAGTACATCTCATTTGCACCAAATAAACCAAGTAAATCTGGACAAGCATGTTAGCTAGTCAAATCAAACACAAAAGTACAATTGAAAGCATTTTTGGTTCCTCGATGATTCTATTGTTGAACCCAACTTGCAAGTCACATTTTTAATGCCCTAGAAGGTTCTATGAATATAACTGCCTAATATAAACTAGAAACCACTATTAAAATATTTGTTAGTCTGTGTATGATTTAGAAATCTCTACCTTGATATTCAATAATATTAAAAGACATATGTACATATGCAAATGTGTATTATGCAATATTGGAAAATAAATTTGAAAGATTGTTTTAACAATAAGGAAAAATTGGGTACATCATACAATGTTAATGTGTAGACTCAAAATTTTCAATAATATACATTACAACTGTATACCAATGAATAATATAATTATTATGTGGAAACATTGTTATATGGCTAAGTAATATAAACTTATATTAGTTACAATTATAATATGATACACTTAGTTTCAAACAAGTATAAAAGTTTAATACGAAAAAAATGTTTTTCAACGCCTTTGACTTCCACCATCAGGAGAGGAGGCTGCGGGATGACCCCCTCCGGCCAGCACCGGCTACTTGGGGTGCCTCACTAAAGGTGGATGTTCTCCTATCCGTTTGTTGCACGAGGTGGTGGCGTGCACTGGCGTGGGTACGACGCCGCCGCCGCCATCAGAGGAGGCATCGAAGAGAACATCAATAGATGTAAGAAGATTGAAGGCCTGGGTAGAAGATTGCATTTAGTGGAGAAGGCGCAGGAGGTTATGCTCCGCCAACGATGAAATGGTTGAGTAGCCATGATCGGCATCATGGGATTTGGTGGGGGACTTTGGCATATGTATGGAGATGATCTTGTGAAGAAGAGTGATAAGACAATCACTGACTTTCAGTGTGATTGAGTCAAAGGTGCCCTTTTGGCTAAAGTTACCTGGTTAAATTTTTCTGCTGCAATGAACCATGTGAACTATGGGGTGCTAGGGTACAACAAACAGCAGGAAGGAATCAAACATAAGCAAATCAAGGATCTGAACAAGGCCAAGGAAGAGTTTGCTGGGAATGTAACAGGCGTCAGAGAGAGAAGAAAGATCGCTTCAATCGAAGCAGGCCTGCAGACGAGCTCCATATAGTTAGGTGTATTGCATGGATGTAATTTTGTATGCATGATGAAGAATATGGATCTGAGTGGGCAGAATTTCATAAGGCCCAGAGGCTTGCTGCAATTTGGGCTCGTGCCATAAAGAATAAAGAGAGTAACGAGGAGGAGGAGGGGAAGAAGATGAGGGAGGAGGAGGACGGAGAGAGGCGCAAGGACTAGCATCTAGCTGAGATTCGTGCCAGGACAATAAGGAATGGGGACAAACAGAAGGAGAAGAAGTGAAAGAAGAAAATATAATGTGAAGGAGGAGTGAGACTGTTGCTGAAATCTTGTGTGTGTGTGTGTGTGTGTGTGTGTGTGTGTGTGTGTGTGTGTGTGTGTGTGTGTGTGTGTGTGTGCTGGAAGATAAACCCATGTACTGTAACATGCATGTTTTTTTAATTTAATACTTGTTGACATGGTGGTGTCCATGGTATTAGTTATGTTACTCTGCTCTATCATGCATGTCAGCTTCGTGGTACCTAACTTTTGCTTAGTAGAAATTTGAACTGAATGAAAACTTTATCTTTGATGTATTTACGTAATAATTTCCTTCAGCTATGCAAATTCCTCATGCAAAGCTCATGTGTTATTCTTTAACAACTGATTATCCAAAATGGCAAAAGATTGCGCACAATCCAAATAAAAGGTGCTGCTTCGCTTTTCTTGCTTTCGATCCGACCCGCCACGCCAAGCTACACGCATCGTGTCATCTTCTGTTAAACTCCGCCAAATCTCCGTCGTGGTTCTCCGCATCAATGGTTACATGGAGCATTTAGTCTGTCGTACAGGTAATAGATCAAACTACAGCAACATACAACACATACAGCGTGGTTAATAAAAGTGTGGCCGCAACACTAAGCACCTAACGTTAACACGGATAATGAAGGTTTAGACATTCGGCGGCAACGTCTATTACTACCCTTTGAGATTTGGTAACAGGTGCCATGATCAATCAAAATTTCGAAATCATGCCTAGGTTCTTCCCATCAGTGTTTCTCAAACCACGAATGATTACTTCCTGTTGCGTTACTCTCTGGCGTGAGAAAAGGACAGCATTATTTACTTACTAATTACTTTCATTAAATGATTGCATTGCATCATGTCCATCAATCAAATATAAGACACCATCATTGCACCATGCAGCTTACCATAGAGCCATTTATTAGTTCACAAGAAGATGTCTAACAGAGATTAAGCTTAGTTATATGCAACAAAGATCACTAAATGAAAAGGGTCACTGATACTATCCGACAAAATAAATAAGCAAAATTAGCAAATTGCATTGCAGAATCCATAGACTGGGAAATCAACAACTTACAAGTTCATCTCAAATAGATTTGCTTTCCTCTCCGACAGAACTATCTATTAACATAAGCAGGAGCATCAGCGGTGTTGTCATACATACGATTCTCTTCTCACGCCCACCCCACGAGCTTGCCCGAATGTTGCTCTAGTACATCTTATGACTTATAGCCACACCAACCTTGCTGTATCCACCAGCAACCACAACCTTTTTTTAGTAACATCAGCAACCACAATCATGCTGCTGAATGGAGGAATTTAGTAGGGCAAGGTCGCAAGGACAGCATATGTTGATCCCTGACGTGACGATGGCGTCCCTGAAATGATGATGGGTGTCCTACAGGTGCTTCTACCTATCAGAACCGAGCATAGCGTCTTCATGTTGCCACACGTCGGTATCCTCTGTTGTGTGAAGGACGCTGGCCATATGGAGAAGCTGGGCGTTCAAGGCCATGCCGCGAGAGGAGGGCCGCGTGCCTGCTCCGACGCCATGGAAGGTCTCCCATCTCTCCTCTCTCTCTCTCTCTCTCTCTCTCTCTCTCTCTCTTGCAAATAGGATTTGTTTTCTTTCTGCAAAGAGGTTTGAACTGGAGACTTTAATTCACAAACAATGAAAAAAAGTGAAGATAATAGGTCTTGATGCAGGGTTTTGCTCCTGTCATGATCATGTGTTGGACTGTTGGTTCACTTTGCAATTGCCATGGCTTACTATTGCTTGCATACTAAGTAGCTATGTTGACTGGCACTTGTTGATCTTGCATTCGGTTGATTAGCACCATTCCCGGTTTTACTTCTGTAGCAGCATACCTCGTGGGTTAGCTATCCATGAGCAGCACCATTTCCATGCGGGTTCAAGGGCATACCGGGAGAGGAGGGCAACGGTGCAGAAACCATCATATGTTTTAGTGGGCTGTAGCATCATCTTGCTTGTATCATTCGAGATGATAGGTGTGTAACTTATGTGTGTCCTAGTGAGAGAGATACATGCCCGCCATGTTGAACGATTTGCTGGCAGAAATTGTAAATTGTTTTGCCAAATATCATTCTAACTTGACACCATTTTACTTCCATGAAATGTTTCACTTTTTTCCCTAACACGAGGTTTGTTGCTAGTACTCTGTACACCAGCATAAAAGTTGACTTATTTCAACAAGTTAGGTTCGGTTGTAGTTGTTTTTTGATGTTATGGCATCTTAATGTTCTTCGGCGCTCTGAAGTTACTTAAGTTTGTATATACATCCCGGGAACTAAATTGAAATAAAACCCAGTTCTCCCTCCGTCCCATATTATAAGAGCGTTTTTTACACTACACTACACTAGCGTAAAAACCGATCCCATATCATGGTAAGTGTTGTTGTTGCATAACTAGGCAGTTGGATGAAATCTACATTATTGGAAGCCGAAACATATATTTCTAATTTGCTAACAATCATATCAGGATCCATTTTAGTATGATTGGCATCTTAAAGCTATACCTGTACCTTATTTCATACTTCCATTGCCATCTAATGAATAGGAATATTAGATTTTTGACTAAGTCTATCATCTAAATGTGACTTGCGAGAGAGCATATCTAACGCCTTCCTTTTCCATGTAATTAATTAACCTGTGTGGCCTAGCTTTGCATGTCTACAAAGCACATCTTAGTAAACTAAGTTGATATAGTGATTGCTCCCAAACTAGCATGCATGTGTCATGTGTGCTTAAGTAGTTCTATTTCTTCATGTCAACTAATGCACCATGTGCTTTGCATGTTATTTACAGTGAAGATGCTCCAGATTCAATATTGGAATCCTTGGGCGCTACACCCTTTTTTGGCTGCTAGGGATGTGACCGAATGATTGTCACCGTTGTGCCCCTTCTGCTTTGGCACTGACACCAATGGGACTGCAGTGGCTGCATCGTAATCTTCATGTCCAGCTACTATGGCTCCTCCTTGGCCACTACATCAGCTTCTCCTCAGCATGATGACAGCGGTTTGCCTGCAACGATGGTTGTGTTGGCTGCCTCTTCCTTGGTTCTGGTGAGTCCCTGGTCTTCTTCCTTTACCCCTGTGCCTTGGGATGGCCTATGTGGCCAATTGTGGTGTTTGCCACTTGGTCAATGGTTTAGGGTTTGGTTTTGCGCTTGTGGTCTTCTGGCCACCACAATCTTGTGTTTGTGATGCTCTTTTTGTCAAAATTAGTCCATGTGTTGGTTAGGATCTTTTGTTTCTGCATGTGTTATTTGTTTAGTTTTGACACTCATTTAGGATCTTGGCATTCATGCACAGGGTGTAGAATCTTGATATGAAAGGATTAATTTCCGTAGCCGTTGTATATTTAAACATATAGATAAACTTGGCTGTTAACTAAATCTTTCTGCAAGGAACGTACGAGTTTTTGCAAAGAAATCGAGAGAAATTTATATCTATTCTATGAAGTGCTAGCCCACACTATGTTCTCATATAGGCGTGTAAACCAAAAGCCTGTCCAGAATGAGATTTTTAAGTAGATGAGTTCCTTCTCTAGACTGTTTAAATGTATTTTATGGTTTAAAATCAAGAAGATGGTTCTCGATGATTTGATTGCTCGCTTGGCTGTTACACGTATTTCTAGAATCAAGTACATGACAGTACACTTGGTTTTACCTCCTGATTTCTAGAGTTTGATGAAAAATTAGGGACTGGAACCTTCTCTTTCGTCTCGTTGCTATGGTCTACTAGACGATATGTGATTTATACTCCTTTTTAGCAAGGCAGTGATATTGTAGTAAGCTATTCTGGAGTTGTGCTATTACCAAGTGTATAAGTTTTGTGTTTATCTACCCTGAATATATAGAATTACATTCTTTAGGGCCATGGACCCTTTTACTCACTTAATTTTTTGTCATCATACACCCTCAACTTTTTCTTGTGTTGCATTCATTATAGAGAGACATGACTTGGTATTTTGAGTTTTGAATAAAGAGATTCCACTACTGTCTATCCAAGTCGTGATTGAGAACACTGCAACGACACGGTTGCTTCTGATCCTCAACCCAAAGGAGGACGTAGAACCCTCGTCCCACGAGGACACCAGGCCTTCCCTGGATATGTTGGTTCCCAATTTTTCAACATGGATGTGAATGGGCGAGGTCCACTTACCGGTCGATGTTGAGTAACAGACGCATACACATACCCAAGATCGTCGCCATCCATATACTTGTCGTCGTCCTCAAAGACAATAAGAGCCACCAAAAATGGGGCCGAGTTGCAGGCACCATGGTGGCAACCTTCCGCTGCAAAGAGTACCGTGGCGGAATAGTCTGATCCATAGTCAGGGTCTAAGATGTCAGGATCTAGTAACTCTGTCCGGCTCCCTGACACGGGATCCCATACAACTATCTGCAGTCTCTCCTCTTTCTCTTCCTTATCCTTGTCTATCGCGTCTACAACACACGCAACAAGAACGCGTGAGTAAATAAAAATTAAGATTCTGTATGGTTTTGTTGACTCATAATGAACCCCATTTTATGTTTAATGATTCACTTAATGAATTTCAATTTGACATATCGTATAAATTCTGGGCAGGAGGGGGAACCCGCCCGAGGAGAAGTTTGCTTCCTTATGATACAATACTTTTTGCCTTGTTTTTTTTTCTTACGGGAGATAACCTTATTTATTAGATTCATTAGGCGAAACATATGACTCGGGATGGACAAAAGCTATATGTCTCTATGGCCTGCACGCAAAACCTTGGACCAATTAAAAAGAGTTTTCATTTTTCAAACCATTAAATTTTTATTTTTTTTTTCTTAACTTTTGTTCTGGTACTACATAGCAACAAACCTTGGACTGTCGAACCTTGTGCACCCCAGATTGCTTTATGACTTCTATTTTCCTGTCCGTCGGACCAAATTGTGGTTACTTTTTGGTTTGGAACCAATAGAGTTTGACTGTGGGCGTCTTCCGTGGGGACTGTCGGCTTTCCTACTGTTGGAAAAGGGAAACTGTGAGGCCGCATTATCGTAACCATTTTTTTATTTTTCGTTGGAAGTTTTTCGTCACCAACGTCAACTTTCTAAATAGTGCCTTTGTTTTTTTTTAAACGTTTATTTATTTTTTCAACACTCCAGGTATCTAAAGATGGTGGCCTAAGATGTTTGAGGTTAGTCGCTTTCGCGAGTTGGGTGAATGTGAATCGATTCAGTTTTTATTTTTGGGTTTGAATTCCCGGTAAAGGTGGGAACCCTTACCGTCAACTTTATTAATTGGAGGATAATTTTAAAAAAAAGTGTTAAAAAAAGGAAAAGGTTCCCAAGCGCACAAAGGGGCCCCCCCCATTCCAAACACCCGGGCGGTCCAACGAAGCGGAGGCAAAAATTAAAAATAATTAAAAACATGAACCAATCCGAACTGATTAAATCGTTAAAAATAAATTATTTAAAAAAAATATTGGATTAAAAACAAAGATAAAAAAAATAAATTTTGTCTTTACCATATTTACAGTAACAAAAACTAAATTTGTTAACTTAATAAAAATATGAAAAATTAATTTTAAAGAAAATGGATAAAATTTAATATCAAAATGAATTGAAAATTTATATTTAAAAAATTAAAAAAATTTAGCCCGGGGGCCCCGCCGATGGCAAGGTCCTTTCGGGCTGGTCGCCCCGAGAAAAATAGCGATTTGAGCGGTCAAAGTCGGGTTGGGGTTGGTAAAACATTGTAAGCCTTGAATGTAATTTTCAACAGGGGGAAAGAGAAAAAAAGAAGCAGATTGAGCGAAAATAAGCTGACTGTGATTTTAAGGGATTAGCAGTATTGGCAAAAAAAAGGGGAGGGAGGGGGGGTCGAAGAGGGAAAGAAAAAAAAAAGAGGTAATTGAACCATTTTATTATTGGCGTTTTCCTGCATTTAATTAAAAATTTTTTAAATTCTAATCAATTTTAATCAAAGAATGCACAAAAGTTTTTTCCCACACTTACCAACGTCAGTGTTCGGAAAAAGGTAAAAGAACATAGAAGTTATGGTCCTTTTGAGCAAAATAACGTTCGTTAACATTCTTCGGAAAGTTTTATTTTAATTCAAAACTCTCCTTTTAAAATATAAAAAAAAGGACAAAAAAAAATAATTACGAAAATATAATTTTCGATAAGGTGTTTTTCCCCGTCATTTCCACTGTCCACACTTTAACAAGGATTGGAGCAGAGATCCGGCAAGGCGTCACTTCACGCTAGGGCGAGTAGCCGGGCTCGCGAGCTCTCAAGTTTTTTTCTATTATAAAAAAAAAGTGTTCTTGTGTTTATGTTTATGGCTTTTGTTCTCGTTTTTCGCGTGTCCTTCGGTAGGCGGGAGAACTTTGGTTTGATCGCCTTTTGAATAATTTTCAATATCTTTTCAATTTTTTCCAGTTTCAATTTTAATGTGTTTTTTTGTATTGCATTATTCGAAATAAAACTCCCCTAGTTTTGGACATGGTGGCAGTCGAGGACATAAGTGTCCTGGTGATTGGGCTCGTAGCGAGGGCGGAAGTTGTTGACGGAGAAGAAGCGCTCCACGTCGTCCCTCCAGCTTTCCAGAAATCCTGAGATAGGACGCTACACCACGCCTTGCAGGCGAGGGAGGCGCGGATGAGTACATCGGGCTCTTCCGGCGGGATGCGGATGATGATCTCCTCCACGAGTTCTTACATCTCCCACAGCTCCCGAACAACCGGTGGCGCCATCATGGTCGCAAGGTTTTTCTGATGGAGAAATAAACCACATCGTCGATTTGTTAAACCAATGTACATGTAAGGCTGTTAAACTATATAATTTGTGGAGGAGACTTATGTCCTCGACTGCCGCCATGGCCGCGTTCTTGTTGTGTGTGTTATAGACGTTGTGGTTTAACAACCTTACATGTACATTGGTTTGTTAAACCGATGTTGTGATTTTTTTCTCCATCAGAAAAACTTTGCGACCATGATGGCACCGCCGGTTGTGGAGCTGTCGCTACTTGCTCTATGATGTGGAGCTTTCGTGCTTTTGCGGGCGCCCTTTCCTTGTCCTCTTGCCGTAGGAGCTGCACGATAGGTCGCCTCACTCTTAAGACTCTCCTAAATAATGGCCTGCATCGTGGTACTGTGGACTAAGGCGAGGTGATGGAAGCCATGGTGGCCTCAGCTCGACGATAATGGAGCTTGTGGTTATGTGCGTCTCATCGGGAGGCATCGTCCTTGGTACACCAACGGGACGAAAGGCGGTGTGGCTCTAACCACAACTGACGGTATTTGGGACAACGACCCCATCGCCTCCTTCCAAAGCGTACGGCCGCACGGCTTCCTCGATGCGTGACAGTCACGCGGCAGGCGGATGCACACGGGAGACCAGTGTATTTTTCAACAAAGGATGGATTCTATTGACTTAAAAAATATATATCAAAGGGTACAACCATAATGAGCACACATAGTCTCTGTATAATTAAGACACACACAGCCAACACTACCGCGTGCACATAAGAAAAACATATCAACAAAGAGCAAAGTCATACATGACCCAACCTATGCCTAAGAGCATCTTCAGCCGCGCCCCCAAAAACGCCCCCAAAAATGCCCCAGTCGCGTCCCCAGGACGCCGAATTCCGCCGGCTCGGCCCGTTTTTGTGTCCGGAGAATGCAGGCCGGACCCGGCGCATTGGGGGCGCTCGGGGGCTCCGGCGCAAGGGAAAAACGCTCCTGGAGCCACATTGTCAGGCGAAAAGTCAAGTCACCCGTCCAGATTCGCCTCCGACCCCCCCCCTCCCCGCGCTCGGCCGCCACCCTGCGCCACCCTGCCGATCCCAGCGCCGCCCACCGCCCACCGCAGCTAGGTAGATCATTTCCCGCCGGGAAAACGAAGCGGTTTCGCCGAGGCAGCCTCTCCGCCGCCGTCCGGGTAACTTTTCCGCCGTTCCAGCCGCGCAGGGCCTGTACATCGGCGGGTTTGCGCCCACCTCGCCCGCAAGGTGTTCGGTAATTTGCCCGGCCCGGCGATGGACTCCGAAGATGAGGAGGCGCTCGCGGCGTTGCTGGAGGAGGAAGCCGAAGCCGATGTCCAGGAGCAGGAGCATCTCATGGTGCTCGCCGCCCTCGCTGGCCTGCTCGCGAGCAGTGAAAAGCCACGACGAGGTGGCTCGGCGCCTGGGCGGGTGAAAGCAAAGAATCGACATCGTCTGGAAGGCTACTGCATGCTCTACTCAGACTACTTCGCCGATGCTCCATTGCACGGTGAGAAAACATTTCGGCGCCGTTATCAGATGAGCTGAAAGCTTTTCCTCAGGATTGTGAATTCCATCCGGGAGTTCGACAACTACTTCAAGTGCAAGATGGATTGCACCAGAACACTTGGATTTACCTCAATCTAGAAGTGCACACAGCTATGAGGTTGCTTGCATACGGAGCTCCCAACGACTATGGGCGCATGGCCGAGTCCACCACCATTGAATGTTTCTACAAGTTCTGCAGGGCAGTGGTGGCAGTGCTTGGACCGCAGTAATTGCGAACACCCAATGCAAAAGACACTGCTCGGATCCTAGCACAGAATGCAGCAAGAGAATTTCCTAGGATGCTTGGAAGGATCGACTGCATGCATTGCAAAAGGAAGAACTGTCCATTTTCTTGGCAGGGGTTGTACAAAGGCGCCAAAGGCGGTTGCAGTGTGGTACTTGAAGCAGTGGCCACACAGGATCTCTGGATTTGGCACTCTTTCTTTGGGATGCCAGGAACTCAGAATGACATCAACGTCTTGCAGTGCTCCCCTGTCTTTGCCAAGCTTGTTGAAGGTCATTCTCCTCCGGTGAACTTCGAGGTTAATGGGCGGCACTACAATAAGGGTACTATCTAGCTGATGGCATCTATCCGAGATGGTCGACATTTGTGAAGACCATCTCAAACCCTGTGCCAGGAGGCAAGAACATCTGGTTTGCGAAGGTTCAGGAGGCTTGCAGGAAGGATGTCGAGCGGGCATTTAGTGTGCTCCAATCTCGATTTGCTGTTGTCCGGTTCCCTGCTTAGACCTGGTCGAAAGATCAAATGTGGGAGATCATGACTTGTTGTGTCATCTTGCACAACATGATAATTGAGAGCGAGCAGGAAGAGCCAGTGTTTGACACTGAACTATATTACAGGCAGGGTCCTCTTGCCCAAGTTGATCACCAGCTACCGGCAACCTGGACTGACTACCTCAATATGCGTCAGGAGATCCGAGACCCACAGGTGCATCAAGAACTACAACACGATCTTGTGGAGCACCTATGGAGGCTCAAGGGCAAGGCCGGGGTGACGCGGGAATGACGTGCGATGAAACTTGAGTTTTTATTTGTTAAACTATATAATTTGTATTGAACTATTTGTTGAACTATTTGATTTATGTGATGAAACATGCCGAAACACGCCGAACCATGCCGAACTATGTTGAACTAATTGATTTCTATTTGTATGCGAAAATTCACGCCGAACCGCGCTGAATATGGGCCGATTCACGCAGATATTGGGCCTTTTTTGAATGATTGGGCCGAACAATGGGCCGAAATCGACGCCTGGGGCGACCTGGGGGCGATGGCTGGGTGCCCAACCGTCCCCAGCGCCGAGTATACCGCCGGCTCACCCCCAGGCCGCTCTTTTTCGGCGCCCTGGGGGGCCGAACGGCTGGAGATGCTTTAAGCAGCGAGGAAAAAGGAAAAAAATCTCTTAGACGATTAAAACAATTGTCACTAAACTACACCAACGACCATATCTGCACCACTATCTCTTGACACTACAAAGACAACGGAAAACATACTTTAACAGCAGCACCTTCATTACCATTTTACTTTCCCGTTTCCCCTCCCGAGCCGCTCGCATGGGCGGCTCCGGAGGCTCTAAACCCTAGCCCTGAACCACTCCTCTCTACAAGATCTCCTGCTCGCCGCTGCCGACTGTGACGACGGTGATCATGGAGGCGCCCGACGGGCGAAGGCCGCGGGCATGTTCGGCGAGACCCGATAGGCCTCCTTCGTGTGGGGTGTCATGTGGGCAACGCGGATGGGCTTCTCTAGTGAGGTGTAGTACGGCGAGGAGTGCAGTGGTGCGGCGGTGAGCGGCCAGAACCTTGCAGAGGGGATGCAGGCGGGTGGTACCGCCAGGAGGCGCCGGTGTGGGAGGCTGCGGGAGCAGTGTGGCTCGGCCTTCGTGGTGATGGCACAACAGCGCTCGGCCAGGCGAGCGGTGGAGGCCTTCTACTGGTGGTGGTCGGGTCCCTGCAGTCGTTTGAGGCGCTGTCAGTTGTTGCCCCCTGGTGGTGCCGATGCTGATGTAGGAGGATGCACGATCTGGATCTAGGGCTCGCGTGGCTGCCGATCTGGGGCTCAAGGGCTGCTATGTGGTGGACAGACGGGAGTGTGTGGGATGCTGCTGGTGTTGTGGCTCTTGGTCGTGCATGTTGTGGAGTTTCATCCGGAGCGACTGGGACATGGCGGCGCGGGAAGAGGAAGAAGGGTTGTGTGTCTTCGGCCGTGCGGGGCGTCAGTGTTGCTCAACATTCTGATCACTTTGACAAGGTGCTGCCGCGGCGGCGGAGCGATCCAACTTGGACAGTGGCCCAACCTAGTGAGCAAGGACGATGGAGGTGCCCGATGTTACGGATGAAAATCATGTCCGTCTTCTGTCGGTGATGGTGGCGATGGCGTCTGTGGGTGTCGTTCCCCTCCTTGGAGGCGTCACGGAGGTGTGTTGGCATCTCCCCTTTCTCTCTTGGGTTGTTGTCTCCGGGCAAAAGCCTAGATTCGTTTCTAGATCTGCGATGGCGACGTCTCGACGTCGTTACTCTGTTGGGAGCATCATGCAGAGAGACACGGCTTGGAGGTCTTAGTCTGTGGTTATTCGATGCTTGTCGCCGGTCCTCGTAGATCTTCATCAGCGCTATGTACGCCATTGTTCTGCTTTGGTAGAGCTAAGGACGAACAGGAGTCTTATAGACAATTGTTTGGATGTGAGTTGGGGAGCTTGCCATTCTCTTATCTTGGTATTCCCATTCACCATCGTAGGCTGATAAACAGAGAGTGGAAGTGTATTGAGGACCGATTTGAGAAGAAACTGAGTTGCTGGAAGGGTAAACTCATGTCATACGGAGGCCGACTAATCTTGATTAACTCGGTGCTCACGAGTATGCCTATGTTCCTCTTGTCGTTCTTTGAGGTCCCAGTGGGTGTGAGGAAAAGACTGGACTTCTATAGATCACGCTTCTTCTGGCAGGGTGATGAACTTAAAAGGAAATACAGGCTTGCTAAATGGGATATTATCTGTCGACCGAAAGACCAAGGAGGGCTTGGTATTGAGAATCTTGAGGTTAAGAACAGATGCCTTCTCAGTAAGTGGCTCTGGAAGCTTGCCTCTGGGACTGACGCCATGTGGGCACAGATCCTTCGTAGCAAGTACCTCCATTCTAGAACCTTGTCTCAGGTAACGGTTAGGCCGACTGACTCGCCTTTCTAGAAAGGACTCATGAAAGTCAAACAATTATTCTTTAATAGGACTAGAGTCGTACTTGGAGACGGGGTTACTACACGTTTCTGGGAGGATACTTGGCTTGGCGATTCACCCTTGGCCGTTCAATATCCGTCTTTATATCGTATTGCTCAACGACGTGAGGTGTCAGTGGCAACGGTATTTTAATCTATCCCCCTTAATATTCACTTTAGACGAGCGCTTGCGGGCAATCGGTGGGAGGTTTGGCTCCATTTAGTTAGGAGACTGATGAAGGTTCAACTTTCTGACCAACCTGATGAATTACGCTGGAAGTTGACTAGGTCTGGAATATTTACAGTAAAGTCAATGTATATTGATGTCATTAATTCGAGTTCCATTCCAACTTCCAAGAACGTCTGGGATGTCAAAGTTCCTTTGAAAATAAAAGTGTTTATGTGGTTTGTTCATAAACAAGTGATTCTAACAAAGGACAACATATTAAAGCGTAATTGGACAGGACCTACTAGGTGTAGTTTCTGTGACCAGGACAAGACGATTAAGCATCTCTTTTTTGATTGCCCGCTGGCCAAGGTTCTTTGGCGGACGATTCACATTGCTTTCAATATCACTCCACCCAATACTGTTAATGCGCTATTTGGGAGTTGGCTTAATGGGTTTGAGACTAATTTAGCAAGACATATTCGGGTTGGAGTTTGCGCTTTGTTGTGGACCATCGGCTGCGAAATGATTTGGTGTTTAACAGATCATCACGGGTTCATTTTTTGCAGGTTATTTTCCGAGCTACGGCACTGATCCGTTCGTGGTCGCCACTCACTACGATGGAGGCCAGGGAGCATTTGGTTACTGCGTGTATCCGATGGGAGACGGTAACTCGGGATATCTTCAACCGGTTTGGATGGCGGTCATGTAATAGGATAGGAAATTAGTTTACCTGTCTTATTTTAGCCAGCCGGTTGTGGCACGTTGTTCTTGGCTAGTCTGTGTTCCTAGCCTTTTGCACTCTGTGTGAGCTGCCTTTTATTTCCAGATTTAAGACTTTGGAACCTTGTGGACACCTGTTTAGTTAATAAAGAGGGCCGTATGCATCACCCTAGATGCAGAGGCCGGGGAACCCCCCTTTTCGAAAAAAAATGTACGCCATTGTTAGGGACGATGGCTTTCTGAGGAATAACCGATTCCCGTCAGCCACTCGCCATCTCCTATTAGTAATTCAAGGGAGGTTGGTGTGTTGGCAAGGATGGTCCGGTTGCAGTTGTTGCTCTTCGTGGTCACCGGTGTTGGTCGAGCCGCGGCTTTGTTGTTCTGTTTAGGGCAGGTTCCTTGTGTTGTGTTGCAATGTGTACAGTGCGCAATCTTTGGATTTGCCTGGGTGTGTGCTACATTTGCTATTCACGGCGAGAGGTAGTCTCTATCGTAACTCTCTTCAACCTTCTGTAAAAATATGATACACCGTGGCGTACTCTTGAAACAAAAACGTTTTCAAAAAGAAAACAACGCTCAGACATCGCAGTCACTAGATCCAATCACCAAAGGTCTGACTCTAGGTTTTCGCTCTGAAGAACAACTCCGAACACATCAAAGCAATGCCGTCAACAAGGTAACTACGTAAAAACTTGTCATTGTCAGGTATAACCAATTCGGGTCAAGCTTGGAATTTTCACCCTGGAACTCGAGACACAATACTCGAGAAGCACCGCCAAATCAAAGTCATCATGTGTTGTCTGCATCATTTTCCGTGATCTCAGCAGCTACAAGCATGGCCAGTCTTGATGTGGCAGCACGACTGCCGCTGTTGCAAAACATAATCCTCTGTGTCAGGCCGTTGTTCGTAGTATTCTTCTCAATGCTGAATGCAGACTGGCCGGAGTGTGAGAGCATCTCCTGCCGTTAGCCCCCCAGGTGGCTCCAAAAATCGCCGCCTAGGGGCGAACCGGCGCTAAAATCGGCCTGGGGGCGATCGGGTTCCCAGCCGACGCCCCCAGGGTCGGCCCCAGGCGCGTGTTTTAAACTTTTTTGAACATTACTTCGACTAAAATTCGGCGAACGGGACAAATATTCGGCGAAACAGTGTACTTCGGCGAACTGAAATATATTTTACATAGATAAAATACTTAGAAAAAAACACAAGAGGCCGCGACTACAGGTCGAATAATGCGTTGAGAGAGGCGAAGTCGCCGCCGCCGCCATTGTCCTCACCGTCCTTCTCCTCCTTCACGCGGCCGCCCCTGCTGGACCCCTGCCCGGGGTCACCCTGGCGGACCGGTGGCGGCGCGTCATCGTCGAGGACGACGACGCCTCCCTCATCGCGGCCACGGCGCCGAGCGGCAAACTGCTCTAGGGCGAGGCGTTGGCGCTCCAGGTCCGTCCGCGCCCACTCTTCGCGCGCCCACTTCAACACCGCCGCGTCGTCAAGCCCTGGCTCTATCTTCATGCCGGCGAGCCCTGGCTCTATCTTCATGCCAGCGAGCCCTGGTTCCGTCTTCACGGCGGCGAGACCTGGCCCTGTCTTTGGCTTGACGACGCGGGGAGGAGCCAAGGAGGAGGCGCGCCCACCCTCGTTGATGACGACGCCGGGGCTGCGGGTGCGCCGACCGAGCGGCGTCGCCGCGGGCTCGGGCTCGGCCTTGACGCTGAACAGCGCCGGCGATCCGGAGGAGTGGGCGGAGGAGCGGGAGGAGGAAGAGGAGGAGCTGGACCTCCTCGGCATCCATTGACCGCTACTCCAGCGGGGGAACGGGGCGGCAGGGTACGCCAACGGCGGCTCGTTGCCGCCCTCGAGGTGCTGGAGGGCGGGGTGGAGCGTGCTGCCGGGCGCGCCCCACCACAGACGGCGGCCGTTGCTTTTCTTGGTCCCCTGCACCACTAGCGCATTGTTGCTGGAGGCCAGCCGCTCCGCCTGTCGGCGCTCGATGTACGTCGCCCAAGCCTCGTGGTCCCGGCGACGTATTGTGGGAGGGCCCGCTGCTCGTCCGTCAGCGACGCCCGCACGTGGTCGACCTCGTCGGTGAAGTAGTCGTCGCGCGCGGTGACGTTGGGCAGTGGGGGGATGGGGACGCCACCGGCGCTGAGCTTCCACCGCACCGGCGCGCACATGTCGGGACGTGCCGGGACGTTGGCCTTGAACAGCAAGTGGGCTTCCCACTCGTGCAACGAGCGGCGGCTGAAGTCATTGGCCGCCACCCCATCGTCGGGGAACCTCTCGCCCATCGTCGCGGCTGGACACGGGGAGTGAGGGGAGGAACGTCGGCGGCGGCTGCGCACGGGGAGAGAGAGGAAGAGCTCGTTGGTTGTGGGCGAGGGGAGGCACTGCTTTATATAGCGGCCGGGGGTGGGCGCCGTGTGTACGCGTGGCGGGAGGGGGGCGTCGCCGCGCCGCCCGTGAGGAATCAATTGAAGGCTGACCGGCGACAGCCTTGGCATTGATTCCCCGCGGGAAACTGAGGCGTTGTGAGGACAACGAGGCGAGGGTCGCTGACTCGGCGGGCCCGTAGTTCGTTCGCGCCAAAATCGCTTGCCCCGGCGCCCCCAGCGCGCCGGGTTCGGCCTGGGTCCGCCGGCGCCAGTTTCAGCCCAAACCGGCGAAAAACAGGCTCCTTGGGGCACGACTGGACCTATTTTTGGACGCCGATGCTAAAAAATTGCCCCATGGGCCTGTTGGGGACGCGGCTGAAGATGTTCTGAGCTGCCAAAACATCCAAAACAGAGCCACTTGCAGCAACCATCCGATCTGGACAAAATAACACTCATGAAGACCTTTGAGTGTCCGCCGCTGGAGTGGCGGGATGTGGTTGGGAAAGTAGTAAGTGGTGTTGTTTCTGTGATAAGTTGAAACGATCCAACATCTTTTTCTCAAATGCCTACTATCCAAGCTATTGTGACACACATTGCATGTGGCTTTTAATGCCAGTCCTCCAAATACCATTGCTTAAAAAAAAATACCATTGCTAGTTTATTTGGGACAAGGGTAAATGGGGTAGAGACTAAAATAATGGCGCATATTCGATTCAGAATGTGTGCATCATTTTGGGCTATATGAAACTATCGGAATGACGTGATTTTTAAAAGAAAAAACACTACAAATCTTTTTTGCAGGTCATTTACAGAGCAACTGGCTGGATCCGTACATGGTCGTTATTCAGTCGTACAGAAGTCAACAAGCATATGGCTTATGGGTGCAACCGTTGAGAGATGGTAGCCCGGGGATACCTACAACCGATTTGGATGGCGGACCAACAATAAGATGGGTGTATAGTCATCTAGTCATATTTTTGTTGGTTGTGGCAATGTTTCTTTTATTTTTTTCAACCTATTTTAAGTTCTTGTATCGAACTTTGGTTAATAATATGGCTTCATGCATTATTTTGATGCTAAGACCGGGGTAATCTTTCTTTTCTAAATAAAAAAAAGTAAGCAGGTCGATTTTGAACACCTACGATTAGTAACAGTGTTTTGGAAAGAGGTTGGCTCATGGATGTTGAGCTAGCACCGGTACTTTTGAGCGTGAAAGTACCTAGTCCGACGGATTCTCCACGGCACAGCAGGTTATGGAGCTGTTGGTACTTGCTCTATGATCTGGAGCTTTCGTGCTTTTGCGGGTGCCCTTTCAGTGTCATCTTGCCGTAGGAGCTGCAGGACAGGTCGCCTGCTTGGATTGAGTGTAAACTCTGTCTGCTCCTCGGCATTTAGCTCCAATTTGAAATTAGTTTGCGAAAATATTCAATTTTTTGGCAGCATATAAACAGCGTGCAGCTAACGGGAGCGTAGGCTAGGTGTATATAAAGGCCAGCAGTCGTTCTTCCATGCCTACCTAAAGCAAAGGTAATACCACTAGCGCGCGCAATCCAAATGGCAGCTGGTGATATGGCCTGTCCAGAGAGATTTTGTAGCTTCGAACCATCAATATGGAAAGACTTCTTCATACAATACGAGCCCGAGCCACTTGCGGTATATATAGTTCTTTCTCTTTTACAAAATTAGCTCCATATTTCATGAATGTACTTTACTAGAGCTTCCAAGTTCTAGTAGTCACAGTACTAGAATTCTATTTGTACATGATAACGCGTAGGCTCCCTCTGTTCTAAAATATAAGGTGTATTTGTTAGTATTAAAGTTATGCATGTTTGATTATTATTTTTCAATAAAAAGTAGGACGCCGATAAGTGCCACACGTGTGGGCGTTAGGGGGCCTGCCCACACATTTTGTGTGGTGTATAAGAGGAACAGCCCACACACCCACGTGTGGGCAAAAAAAGTAATGCCCATACACCTCTTTTTTCCCTCCCGATTCCTTTCACACGCGTGCGTGTGAGCGAGATAGATAACGCCCACACGCCTCGTATGTCAGGCCTCGTGCCTCGTGGTCCCGCACGCCCGCGTGACAAAATTAGCTCCATATTTCATGAATGTACTTTGCTAGAGCTTCCAAGTTCTAGTAGTCACAGTACTAGAATTCTATTAGTACACTTTATAGTATGATAACGCGTAGGCTCCCTCTGTTCTAAAATATAAGGTGTATTTGCTATTTTTAAAGTTATGCATGTTTGATTATTATTTTTCAATAAAAAGTATTAGTATCTACAATACCAAATTTGTATAATTAGACTCATCATGATTTTTTTTCCTATTTTATATATTTTATATCATAGATATAGATATTTTATTCTATATTAATTGATCAAACATACATATGTTTGACTTTCACGAAAATTGATGCATCTTATTCTCTCCAACGGAGGAGTTTAACAGCTTCATGGACCCCAAGTCCCACCTATCGTACCCATTCGGCCACACCTCTATGTTTTATTCAATATATAACCCAATTGATGTTTTACAAAGTCTGTTGACGAATTATATACACATCTAGCGAGAGGGAGTGTTTTCTTCTTCGTGAACTTCCATGTTGGATATGTATATATTGATCCTTCACATAATAGCTCTCAGTGAATGGCCTCACGGCTGACCACCATTTTATTATGACGGCTAGGATTAGAGTCATTTAGAAACGGTTACTACATTATTTTTGGTGCAGAAGGATTTGTTTTAGTTTGCAGTTACAACAACAATTTCCTTTGTGTCATGTTTCAACTATTTTTCTAGCTGCCGCGCAAAAAAACTAATTTTGTATATGTATACCTTTTGATATTGTCACTAGCCTAACTTTTTATCGTCAACCTATTTACTAGCCTGTTCACTAACCTGGTTCTGAATATCAAACTATTTTGGAGACTTCGAAGCAACAATATGGAACACATATGAGATAACTTTTTTCTGTTTGATCATATATGAGATAGTAGTAAATGTCGAGTAGGTGGTGAACAAATATGAGATATTAGACCGAGAACATCACGAAAAAAAAGGTAAGTTTGTGTTAATGTTTGTCCAAATGATTGATGAAGTGAAGATAGTAACTCGAATATTTATCGATTAACGAAGAAGCATTTAATTGATAATATACTTTTTCTGTCTACATAAAATTTCTATGGGGAATGGCTAGAAATGTTTTTTTTAACTTGGAACGGGCGGTAATTGTTGTTTACTTGGAACGGGAGGAAAAAAATTCTTGACTTGGTACAGGTGAAAATGTATGCATACCTAGTTGGCAGCTTTAATTTTATCTGGGAAGGTAGGAAAAGTAAGATTTCTTTTTGTGTAGGAAAATATATGGTACTCGAACTGTCTGGATTTTGAAGTCCAACTCGATGACAACGTTTTAGAGTTTTACACGTCCAGACTTTACCACCAAGTCTTGCACGTAGCAAGGTTTAACGACAAAGGGTTTTCCCCGCTTTATATTATAAAGAATCCATCCGATACAACCAACACACTCGGGCCGCAGCACAAACAAGGCCAAAAGGAAAACAAGAGAAAGAAAAGATAAACAAATGCCGCACCGGCAGATCAACTAAGCGACGAAGACCGGCAACCGTTGCACCCTCCGGAGAAGTACCACTGCATTCCTAGCATTCCGGAGCGTCGCAAACAACACCTTCAAGAAGGAATGCGACAGCGTCGCTGCTGTTGCCCGAATGAGTCCTAGGGTTTCCCCCGGTACGCGGAGGGCAGTGGGGAAGGGGTATACCTGCCGCCCTTCAGGAAGGTCCGGTGGTGCCTGCAGCATCACCGCGTCGGAGCCGGACGAGCCGCCAGGGATTTCTCCCGACCCAAACAACCACCACCACCCCGGACTCTCCGTAATGCACCACCCAATCTGCCGCCCACCAGCCTGTGCCACCACGGTCACCGAACCAACATCTCCGTCTCACTGGAGCCGCCAACACGAGACCTGGAGGGAGGGAAAGGAGACAACGGTCACGGGGGCAACCGCAACTCGACCGACAGGAGGGGACAACCTCCATCGCTCTCGCGGAGCCGACCGGACAAGACGACAAGGACTTGCCAGGCCCCGACGGCCCGGCCAGACCCAAATGGCCCCGGACAGTCCCTGTCCCCACACTGCAGCACGCCGGCCAACGAAGCCAGCACCGCCCGTAGATCACCGATGCCTCGCCACCACCAGGGGGCAACGCTGCCGCGCGCTGAGCCGTCGGCCCGCCCAGATCTAGGACGAGCGGGCACCACCAGCCGCCAGCGCCACCGCGCCGCCCGTGACCAACGGCGGCGTCGCCGCATCAAGAGCACCTGTGTCCCACGGGATCGCCATTGCCGAGCCACACCGCTGTCGGTCGAGCAGCACCACCGCCGTCAGGGGGGCCCCGTGCCCCCTCCCAACGTGCGCGCAGGCAAGGAACGACCCGCCGCCGCCTGCGCCGCACGAGCAGGGCCCGGCGGACCAACCGCGGGGGGGCGGAGGAGAGGGCGAAGTGGAGGGTCGCCCATCGCCTGCGGGGGGGGGGGTTGAGGGGCGAGCGAGCGAATGGGGCCGGGGGAGGGGGCGCGCACGCCTGCGGCGGTAGGAGGCTAGGGCGCCGGCGCCGGCGGGAGGGAGCGGGGGAGGGAGCCCACAGGACGTTTTATTCACCGGAGTCCGTCCGTAGCAAGGTTTCGTGCTGGGCTATACCTATGGGACTTAAATGGATTTAGAGACATGGGCTCACGGAAATACAGTAGTTTTCTAATCCAAGCAGTCAAAGTTACTTAATTATGAGGGTCCATATGATATTTTTCGTGTGAATTTCTAGCATATCGTTCTATTTTCTTCCGTGTTTTTGTTTTACTATATAATGGATGGATGGATGGTCACGTGTGTGTCTGTGTGTGTGTTTGGGGGGTCGTCCTCTACTGTAATTTTACAATTTTCTTATTTTACATTGTATCCCTTTTGCCTTTGGTTATATAACCCATCTAAGGTTCCATCAATGAATGTAGATATCTGAAGAATGCATGATGGTGAGAGCTAGAATACTTAAGGAGGACGTACACATGTTGTTTCAGACATTCAACGGTACTCTAGTAGAGAAAATGAACTTACTGGACACACTCCAACGGCTCGGAATTGATCACCTCTTTGAAGATCAAATCAACAAAGCAATAACTGAAATCCACGAGACGGAATTCAACAGTTGTAGCCTCTATGAGGTCGCTCTTCGCTTCCGCTTGCTTCGAGAGCATGGCCTTTGGGTGTCCCCAGGTACTTCGTAAAACTAGTTTCACAATCAATATTCTCCTTCACGGGCGCAACTAATTGAAATGGTAGCATCAAGTGCATGAGAACATCTTATTCCTACGAGAGAATTGTTTTTCACAATCTCCAAGTTGATATAAGAACTATAAGAAAGTCATTAGTTATTCTGGTATTATTAATGAAACAAGACTCCTGGATTGTGAACATTGCCATACATTTCACCAAAAAGGACGTTGTACCCCGGGGTTCCATGTACTCGCCACTTGTCCTTCTCAAAGTTCATGTCCTCATATATCCATTCAAGTCCTCTTTCTTGTATGTTTCCTCTGGGAAATCAGAGGTGCGACGAATTACAGTCGTCGAGGGTGTGAGAAGAATGATTATCTTTTTGATAGATTCATGTCTAACATGGCTAGGAAGTCTGTGTGTTTGGGGAATCCTCCCATAGGAATAAGTCCCCACATGCCATATATCTATTCAGATGAAGCCAACTCCTAGCTTCGACTAGGACCGACCGAAGATGAGTCCATGTGGTTTAAAGTTTTCCACATTTAGTTAAAATTACTATGTTCATCATAGAGAGGGTTTATGGCTATATACAAATTGTTGGCCACCCGCCAAGGAAGAAGTTGTCAGACATTTTACCTGGTGCACTTTCCATTTCAGAAAGTTAACGCCTAATCAACCTTTTCATTTTAGATATTGAAGAAATTGCAGCCAACAATTTAGAAAATACAGGCCCCGTTTTTGGAATTTATAATTCTAGAATATCTAAAAGAATAGTAAGTCTGAAATATTAAGACTTCAACCTTTACAAGTTTCAAACTTTCAATACTTTCAGAAATTTTGAACTTTGAGAAATTTTAAATTCTAGAAAATTTGGACTTCCAAAATATTCTAGAAAATTTTAGCATGGAGAATGAATTAATTGAATGGGCACCTGCTTGTACTGTAGAATAAATGCAAATTTCTTAAAAGATGGGAGATATATAATGAACTAATTAACTTCTATTCTTTCATACACTATAAATTTTAATCCGTATATAAGCTAATAGGTAAGATCTATTGCAATCCACTTCTATCTCACGCCACTTTGCCTTGCACAGATGTATTCAATAAATTCAAGGGGGAAGATGGGAAAATCAACGTGGATATAAACAACAAAGAATGTGGATTTTTGTACTTATACAATGCAGCTTACCTTTCGATACCCGGTGAATCAGTACTCGATGAAGCCATCACAGTTGCAAGGTGTCGTCTTGAATCCATTAAGGATAGTCTAAAGTACCCATTTTCAGAACAAGTCAAGAGAAACCTTGAGATACCATCACCAAGGACTTTGAAGAGGTTAGATGCACCATATTACATTGCAGAGTACCAACAAGAGCAAACATATATCCCATCTGTATTGGAGCTTGCAAAGCTCGACTTTAATTTTCTACAACGGCTTCACCAGCAGGAGCTTAAGGTTTTTTGCCGGTATGTGTTCGGGAGAGCTCTCTATCATGAGGGACTTACGTACAGACAAATATTTATATCTGAACTTTATATATGATTTCAACCTGAGCTTATCAAGATACATGGAAATAAGAATGACTATATCATATTGATGTTGATCTTAGGTGGGGAAATGATCTATACGAAGAAGTGGGACTAACCTACTCTCGCCATCGTATCGTTGAATGCTACTTTTGGTCCTACACAGTGTATTATGAAAAACATTATGGAGATGCACGAATAATCCTTTCCAAGTTATTTGCTCTGTCGTCACTGTTAGATGACACTTTCGATATGCATGCAACATTAGAAGAGGGTCGAAAACTCAACGAAGCAATACAAAGGTTGGTAATAGTCTCCTTTAGGTTAATTCTCTACATTTTTAAATATATTCTTATGTTAATTTCATCATCGCATCAAACCGACACAAAATGTTGGAAACAAAAGGAAAACAAAACGCATAACATGGAGGGGCTCCAGCTCATAAGCTATATGACCATCCATGAATCATGATGTAGATGCACCACCTTGCTCTTATTATGATTGCACATAGGATTTGGACGCTAATTATATTGGCCCTCCTACTATTGAACTATAGACCAAGTACAAAACCTGCCATGGAGAGGAACAGTAAGTCTTCAAAAACCATTGAATGTTGAGACCTAGCCATAACCACCAAACATAAATTCATGTCACTACAAGATTTGTGACCTAATATGCCACTAAGCTCGTCTATGAAAAATCTAACACTTTCCTTTAACAAAAGGGTTCCATGAGACACCCTTTTTCATAGTCAAAAACATCTATGGAGTATCAAGATGGAGAGGCTGGAAAATGGTAAAAAAAATCTTCCTTTTCCAAACAAAGATGGTACATACCCTTATTAAATTGTCTATTGTGATATGATTCATCTCTATGGTGGAGCAAAGTTATTTTTGCCATATAAATTTTGATTTTGCTTTGACATTGTTTTTAAAAAAGAGGGTAAACACCCACGGCCTCTACACACAACCCTCAATTGATTATTGCACATTTTACAAGATAGAAGCATAACATAATGTGGCACATGAAAGGCCACAAGAGCAAGAGAAAGAGAAAAACAATCAACAAGTACACGATATATGAGGCCTCAGGCAACACATATAATATTACTAGGCTGCCACCCTTACTGACTAAATAAACCCTAACCGATTGTCTCCCATAAGTGACACCCAAAGACCGTGGATGCCCAGTTCCCCTCCTTGAACTAAGAGGACCACCCCAAAGATGACTTTATAGATTACATGAAAATAATTGGAACTTCGTTCTGTTAAATACACATCATTACGAATATTTCATGTAATCCAGAATAAAGCACAAACTGCCACGAGGATTTGAGAATTTAGCTTAAGATAAACCCCCGCCAACTAGTTTCCAAACAATCATACTATCTATGGGTAATGTTAAGTTAAAAGCAATATGGATAGTATGGCACAATAGTTTAGCACACACAGAGTCTACTAATAAATGTTGAATCGATTCCTCATTGGACAACATTTTATGCAACCTTGTCATACCTACGATTTTTCAGGTTGTCCTTGGTAGATATCACTCTTTTGTCCATGTAGCACGTAAAGTTTTTGATCTTCAATAGGATTTTTGTTTTCCAATAATTTGTTATATAAAGGTTTGCGATCATAGATGATGTCAAAATACATAGACTTAGCCAAGAAAATATGAAAGGTGTAAATCTTCCGTCTGAAGATGTATGCTTGCTGGGATGCGGTGACCGTCATCAAATTATTAACCTAGTGCAAACAGTCAATCCATGCGTCATCCATAAGCGCCTGTCGGAAACCTATGTTCAACGGAACATGCCACAACATTGAAGCAACAAAAACATCTTTCTGCTCAATGATGTTGAATCGGCGTGTGTATTGCAAAGCTAGATCGCATTCCACAACCAAGTGTCCTCCCAAAATCTTATGGGTGTCACCATCACCCAACAACAAATCATAACCCCACAAAAATGTCACTTCTATTCTCACCAAACCTTTCTAGAGAGGCTAGTCCATCGGTTTGGTAGTTATTGGTAGCGCACTACTCAATACATCGTCCATGAATAGGCCAAAGTGCAACAAAACTCTTTGATTCCCTATCAAATATGATATATTATAACTAAGTAGTTGATCCCCACTAACATATTTATCTCAACATGTAACTAGCCACATCATCATGTAATCATGCATGAGAAAAGGACCATCTCAATATGCAACATGCATGCAAAAAAGGCTCAATTGTTTTATTTATATTATGCTATTTATATTCAATAATATTTTTTCATTACTTATATTTTAAGTTTTAGTTCTTATATTGTTAATCAAAATATTCATGTTCGTATATTAAAATCTTACCAAAATATACCGTAGGCAAATCCCGCACCAACGCACAGGTATCATCTAGTTATAGATAAATCAAAGCACCAAATGTTATATGTGGAGTACTTCCTTTGTATTAGAAATCCTCACCTAGTATATAATATACTACTTATGTATTATTCATGCTTCCCTAAGCTAATTATGCTAATCGGTGATACGTGCAGATGGGATGAGAGTGTTATTCCTATTTTACCGGAGTACTTGAGAAAGTACTTTGTCAGGTTGATAAATACATTCAAAGAGATTGAGGATGCGTTGAAGCCAGATCACAAGTACCGCGTTGCTTACTGTAGGAAAGCGGTATGTTTCTTTGTAATTGAACAAAAATTCTTAGTAATCATATTAACTAATTCTTCTAATATATGTATGCACGCAGTTCCAAACACTATGCAAGCACTACCAACAGGAATCTGAGTGGTTTCATAGCAGTCACATACCAAGTTTTCAAGATCACATCAATTGCTCGGCCATGTCTGCTGGTATTCCGATGCTATTCATTGGTTCACTTGTTGGTATGGGTGACGAAGCAACGGAGGAAGCATTTGAGTGGGCCATCGGTTGCACTGATGCTATAAAGGCTTGTGCTGAGTTGACACGTTTCATGGATGACTTGGCTTCATTTAAGGTACTCCCTCCTTCCATCTATATAGGGCCTAATGCGTTTTTTAAGACCGCCTTTTTGCATTTAAGGTATACAGTATATGTGCCTTGATGGTATCCAAATGTTCTTTGTATGACAATATAGATTGAAAAAATAATTACTTTCGTGCTTGTTTGCAGCATGGCAAGAACAAAATGGATGTGGCTAGTTCCATAGATAGCTATATCAACCAATACCATGTTACAGATGAGGTAGCTATGGCCGTGCTGGATAATTTGGTTGAAGATGCATGGAAAACGATCAATCAGACACGATTTGACAGTCGTACGCTGCTCCCACTTGTAAACCAAGTCGTCAACTTCACCAAGAGCATGACTCTTTTATTCCATGACAAAAACGATCACTACACATTCAGCGGTGGCAACAAAGACAGGATCCAACAACAGTTTGTAGACCATATCCCCCTCTAGTATCTCAACATGCATCCATGAAATCTCTCGGACACAATGAATTTACCGATATGACCCTTTTCTATGTATTTTCAGTTTGCAAATAAGCACATCTCGTATTTATCTTCTTAAAATTTATACTTGGCTTGTACTTCCAAATTCCAAATAAGCACACATGTACTTGTATGCATTATTGTGATATTTTTGATATACATACTTCAGGATACTAAATGGCTCGAATAAACTGAATCTTTCTCATAAAGCACGCTGAAGAACTTTTTTTGAGTATGGAGAAAAAGAAATCTCTATTATCTATTAAATCATTAAAATAAGAGACAAAAATTTAGTTAATCAATCAGAAATGAATACATAGAAGGATAATGTCACCTTTGATGCTAGCAAGAATTATCTTCCATACATATTCCATCAAAACAATACAAACATAATTTCATTCCAATCAATTCCAACAAAAACACAACAATTTCATCATATATTTTATTTTATTTGCAGGAAATTTTCCAATTTATTCAATTTCAAGCATGGCAGTACAATGAACACCAGAAATAATAAAAATTACAACAACGACTATAAGCACTGAAGCGAGCCAAAGACGTTGTCATAGACAGTCGAGAACTCATTGTGTTAAGTCCTCATAGGATCAGCGCAGCAGAACATCAATAGCCGCCGATGAAGAGACACATATATCAAAAAGATCCAGCCTGAAGAGACACGAACGCAGATGAACGGATATCAGTTCTGAGAATATCCACACAAGGCAACTAATGACCGAATCCTACAAGATCCATCGGTACACCTCTACATGTCCGCTGACGATGCTAGACGGGGGTTAGGCGGGGAGAACCTTATTATATCTTCAGGGAGCCGTTGTAGTCTCTCCTTCCTGAGCAGGACAGAAACCCAAATAAAACCTAAAGAAAAATCTAAAAACAGAGCTCTCTGCTGAAATTTAGTCTATTTTTTTGCCAGCCCAATAGCATTTTCAGAATTCCTAATAAATCCTAGAGGCCCACTTAGTCCATTCATGCAAAGCAAGAGGTGTGACTAAAGTTTAGTTCCATATACTACTCGCCTAGTAGCAGTTAGACCTCTTTATAAGGGAGGTTGTTTCTCCACATGTATGAGGATGAGAACAAGAGAGACATTCACGCGCTCGTCCTCCACCGCCCGCCTCGCCACGCCACGCCGTGCCGCAGGTTGCGGGAATGAGCCGAGCCGTTGTCCAAAGTTTTGCAACGCATAACTGGTATAAGAAGGTCACACGGGAGCTGAAAAGTTTTTTTGTAGTGGAGATTGAATACGAACACTGCATCCTTTGGCTGCTGCCTATTCGTTTCGTCTCCCTGTTTTGCTTCACCTCTTGGCGCTTCTCCTGTGCTTATAAAAGAGAGTTCGCTTCTCTCCAGATAGACATATCAGAACAATACCTTCCTCACACCATCGAGTTCCAGAGTACTGTGTTACTGCTACGATCTTCCCCATCCCGGCTTGCAGCGTGCACCGTAGGTGAAGACAGTAGGCCTCCGAATCCCCACCTCTTTGAGTCCTGTACAGGAGAAGGGTGATAAGATTTTTGGGGAGCGCTCTTCGCGACTACTTACCTGTTACACCCCGGACGCCGATGACTACTTCCCCAACGACGACTTCTTCCCCAACATCAACAACCTCTTCGACGACATGGGTGAAAACGTCAACGCAAACGCTACTACCGTAGCTTAGCACGTGTTCATGTTCTTTTTGTTCAAGTATCTACTACAGTTTCTTCTTCTAGTATCGGTTCTACATATGTTATGTTCTAGTTCACATGTTCAGATGCAATTTGCCTTTTCTATGTTAGATTACATGACTTGTTTCATCTATGCTAATAGTCATGTTTTATCTAGTATTTCTATGGATTAAATCATATGGTAAATTGCTCATATTTCCAACAATCCAAAAACATTGGAGCCTCACATACCAGCGCCCAACTTTGTTCTACCAAAACAGAGAACAGATTATAGTTATGCAAAATACGCATGTTTCATTGGCTTGGACTTTAAATGGAGTAAGATTTTTGACTGTGGCGGCGTGTCAACGATGGAGCCGTTCCTGAGGGAATTCTTCCCGGACGTGTACCGGCGGATGAACAGCGGCGACGGGCAGCGCGCCGTCAGCAACTACTGCAAGTTCGACAGCCAGCTCCTCACGCTTTTCACCTCGTCGCTCTACATCTCCGGGCTGCTCACCACGATGGTCCTGGCGTCCTGGGTCACGGCCAGGCGCGGCCGCCGGCCATCCATGATCATCGGAGCGGTCGCCTGCCTGGCTGGCGCCGCCGTCAGCAGCGGGGCCGTCAGCGTGTACATGACCATCGTCGGAAGGGCGCTGCTCGGCGTCGGGCTCGGATTTGCCAATCAGGTGAGCTCACCTGCAGTCACCAATAAACACCATTGTTATAATTTGTTAAGCAAATTAGTTATTAGAAAACCATGAAAAATCAAATCATTTTGCAAGTGAAAAATCAAACACTGTATCGATCTGTCAGAGATGTTGCTATGTATGAGACCAACATGATGAAACTTGCACGCAGTCCTACTGTACCTGTCTGAGATGGCCCCTGCGCGGTATCGAGGAGCATTCAGTAACGGCTTCCAGTTCAGCCTGTGTCTTGGATCTCTAGCAGCGACACTTGTCAACTTCGGCAGCCAGAAGATCACGCGAGGCTGGCGGCTCTCGCTTGCCCTGGCCGGCGTCCCCGACGTCTTCCTCGCCGTCGGTGCCTTCTTCCTGTCGGAGACGCCCAACAGCCTTGTCCAGCTAGGCAAAGACCATGCCGAGGTGAAAGCGTTGCTCCAAAAGATAAGAGGCGTCGACAGCGTCGATGACGAGCTGGATGATATCATGGCTGGGTACAGTTGGTCCTTGGGGGCCGATGAGCTGGCTGGTGCCGAGCGAGATCTTCCCGTTGGAGGTCCGATCTGCCGGGCAGAGAGTCACAGTGGCGTCAGGCTTCTTGTTCACCATCTTCATTGCGCAATGCTTTCTCGCCATGCTGTGCCGGATGAAGATGGGGCTGTTCTCCTTCGCCGGGTGGATCGTGGTGGTGACGGCATTCACATACCTCCTCTTGCCGGAGACCAAGGGGATGCCCATTGAGCAGATTGAAAAGGGGTAGGGGGGGCACTGGTTCTGGAAAAGAGTTGTGGGGGTAGAGGTACAGGACGGTGGTGACGAGCTCTGAAATCCATTCATTCTCTGGACAAGAAAATTCAGTAACTAATTGATCAGTTACTTTAAGGGCATATATATCTTGGACAAAAAGTAAAAAACCAAATCTTAAAAGTTGCAAGCAAGTATACAAGGTACTGATATACAAAATCAGGAATAAAAAAGCCTCAGTGGTTCAAAATGTTAATACCCAAACTTCTGTTTTCTGAAAGAGAGAAACTGTAGACCAACTGAATGCATGCGCCACTATGTTTTGGGAGATTAGGTTTTGCTACTCATATGGTTCAGCATTAAAAAGAACAAACTACACGAGTACACAAGGGGTACAAAACGACTTACCAGTCAGCAGTAAACTCATGCCCCTTGCCAAGAACAATCACTGCAGCTAGAGAGTCAGCTATGCCACATACTATGTAAGTCCTGAAGTCGGCTTCCAACTTCTTTGCAAACATGAAGTCAACTATCTGTCACTCATAAATACATGTGTATTATTAGAACAACGATGCTATCTCATATGCCTAAGCAAAACAAGGTCAGATAATCACTTGCAGATCAATGTCCCTGGCAGTCGAGCATAAGAATATCCGCTGAAACAACTCTGAATAATAGACTTCTGAGTTGCTACAGTGCTACCAAATACCCATGCGTGCAGCTTATACAGAGTTGCTCCAGCCTTGCCATCTTAGCGAGTATATGGTTGTGCTATCACCTCCTCCAGCGCAAAAATTATTTCTGAGTAATACCTTTATGATGAAAGACATGCACTGTGAGCATCTGCAATAACATAAATGCATAGACAGCTAAAAAATCCTTTTCAGGTGATACACTCTTTTCAGATAAATGAGGAGACAATAAACAAGTGATACGCTCTATTCAGACAGCTAAAAAGAATCCGTTTTCTTGCAAAGCAAGGGGCGCAAACGTGGGCACAACTGCACACACTCAAATGCGTAGCTGGCAGCTTCTATAATTGCAGAGACCAGAACGAATGCGTGAGTTCACCCAGAGAGTTTGACCTGACATTTTTAAGCAACAAGGTGCCTTTGTAAATCTAGTCAGGGCCTAATGATGTTCTTCTGAAACCCAAAAGAAAATAGGATGCGTGCTTCTTAATGAGCTGATCTGTCCATGTTTTTAGCTTCTCCAGTTACATGGTCAAACAATAGGTGATGCATGTCCAATGGGAAGACCATGGAATTTTCTGCACTACTGATGCTCACGTTTACCTACAATCTCATATGTATATGCACAAAAGATTGGTTCATTTAAAAAAAAAATCCATGGTAACAATACCAAAACCAAAACAACTAAAAGTATATGAGTTTGTTCTGATCCAACTAAAATTGTAGTAATCAGCACATTCAAACAAGAAAACCCAGCAGTCACATCTAAAATAAAGGTAGATGGCTAGTCTCATTATTGAGAAAGGCTAGTCTATCATGGCCCAGATGATAACAACCACAAACCAGCATTTCAAGCTTCCTAGAAATATCTCTCCTTGACTGCTTCCATGACTCCCAGAAACTTCCTGTGGAAAAAGAACCACAAATAAAATGCTTGACTGACTCTGCCTTTTCCCGGAGTTCTGATGTACCTTGCCCAAGGCAAACTCATCTGCCTCTTTGCTTCCATATCCCAGTTCCATAGTTCGCTGCAGCAATGGATCCCCTTCCGTTACACACAATCATCTGCCTTGTATGTTGGTCATTTTGGTTATTCCCGTTCTGTGCATCATCCGGCAGCCGCCTTCTTCCCGACAAGCCGCTTTCTGCTGGAAGCACCATCACCTCCGATGACGGCACTTTTGCCCTGGGGTTCTTCTCTCCGTCCAGCTATGGCACAAAACATTACTACGTCGGCATATGGTACAAGAACATACCCCAAGACAACATTGTGTGGATTGCCAACCGCGCTATGCCGATTGCCGATCCTTCTTCCGCAACACTCGCCTTCACAAACAAATTCAATCTCGCCTTGTCAGACACCAATGGCCAGCTTCTCTGGACGACAAACATCAGTGCTACAGGAAATTCATCGTCAGAGGCAACTGGTGGAGAAGCCATGCTTGATAACAATGGGAATTTTATCCTTCGGTCATCAGAAGGCATCATCTTATGGCAAAGCTTCGATTACCCAACCGACACTCTCCTTCCAGGTATGAACCTCAGGATCACCCACAGGACGCATGCACTACAACAGCTTATCTCTTGGAGAAACCCCCAGGACCCATCCCCGGGGAACTTCTCATATGGTGCAGACCCTGATGAGTTTCTGCAGCGTTTTATATGGAATGGCTCAACACCATACCGGCGAAGTCCGGTATGGAATAACTTTTTGGTAGTCGGGCAGTATATCGAGAGTATCAGGTCCACAATTTACTTTACACTGCAAACTATTGATGATGAGGTATACATTTCCTTTGGACTACCAGCACCAAGTGTCTCCTCATTGTTGCTTGTGAAGATGGACTACTCAGGCAAGATGAAGATACGAACCTGGAATAACAACGTGTCCAAATGGACTGACCTGCAGTCAGAACCTAACCAGGAATGCAACAAATTTGGTTACTGTGGTCCATTTGGTTACTGTGATAACACGCAGCCTATTGTGACATGCAAGTGTTTTGATGGCTTTGAGCCAAACAACAAACAAGAATGGACAGCCCACAGGTTTTCACAGGGATGCCATCGGATGGAAGCACTAAGATGTGGTCAAGGGGATGGCTTCTTAAATACGTCAAACATGAAGGTTCCCGACCAGTTCGTTTTTGTCAAGAATAGAAGCTTAGATGAATGCATAGCAGAATGCACCAGCAACTGCTCCTGCGCAGCATATGCTTACGCCAATATGAGCACCAAGCTTATCAATGGCGATGAAACTAGGTGCCTATTATGGTTTGGAGATTTGATTGACACAGAGAAGCTAATTGGAGAAGGGGAAAACCTCTATATCCGGGTTAATGGATTGAATGGTAAAGTTTACTATTTCTGTTTCTGTTTCTGTGCTTGCGCTAGTAGATATAGCCTCTATTTTGCGGGTCCAGTGGAGCTCCAGTAATAACCCCCTTAGTACAGATAAAAATTAGTATTTATGCCCCACCCCCCTATACATGTGTGCATTTTATAGAGCTTCTCCAGCCTTACCATCTCAATGAGTATATGGTCGAGCTTTCACCTCCATTAGTAATACATTTACAATGGAAGAAATGCACCGTGAATATCTGCAGTAACATAATGAGTAGCATGAGTAGACACTAAACAGGTGATACGCTCTTTACAGATATGTAGTTGCACACGACAGCTAAAAATTACATTTTCCTTGCAAAGCCAGGGGCGCAAATGCGGGCAGGAATGCACCCTCAACCGCGTAGCTGGCAAATCCTATAATCGCAGGGAACAGGGTTATATACATTATTCCGCCCATACTGTTTGACCTCACATCCTAATGTACTCCCTCCGTTCGGAATTACTTGTCAAGAAAATGGATGTATCTACAACTAAAATACATCTAGATACATTCATTTCTTGGACGAGTAATTCCGAACGGAGGGAGTAATTTTTAAGCTGCAAGCACATGGTTCCTTTGTACATTCGGTCAGGGTCCAATGGTGTTCTTCTGAAGCCCGAAAGAACAGAAAATGTGTGCTTCTTTATGAGGTGATATGTCCATGTTTTTAACTTATCCAGTTATAATTCACATGGTCAAACATTAGGTAAAGCAAGTCCAAAGGAAAGATCACGGAATTTCCTGCACCACTGATGTCTGACGTAAAGACCCATGATCTCATATTTATACGCGCAAAAGATAAGTTTGTTTCAAAAAACATCTAAGGTAACATACCAAAACCGAAACAAGGGGTTTGTTCCAACTAAAATTGTAGTGAGCTGTGAGATGTTGTTGAACAAGTGACAGTTGCAGTTATGGCCAGTCAAAAATGTAGCTAGCTAGTAACCTGGAAGGCTGGGATAGAAATGAGGGTTTCAAAACAAACATCTGTTCTGACTAACTGAAACTGTGACCTTTGTACTGTACACTGAGAACTTGTGACCACCAAAAAGAAAAAGGAAAAAAATGTTTCATAACAAGTGACAATTGCAGTCATGATAAGTACGTGATACGTCCGCCCACACCATTGGTCTGCTCCCATCGACCAGACCAGACCAGACCATGACATGGAGGCCCTCTCCTTTGGGTCCTGGTGCAACCGAACCAAGGCTTCTTGGATCATTCGGCGCAGCCCAGCCAGAGTCATGGGCCCGCTATTCCACGGATTTACGATTAGGGTTACCAAAAACCATCATTATACAGATCAGTCGAGCATAAGAATACCTGCTGAAACAACTATGTAAGGAATAGACCTCTGAGTTGCTACAGTGCTACAGATGTGTGCTTCTTATACAGAGTCGCTCTGGCCTTGCCATCTCAACGAGCCTATGCTTGAGCTTTCACCTTCTCCGGTGCAAAAATCATTTCAGTTATACATATATGATGGAAGAAATGCACCGTCAGCATCTGCAATAACGTAATGAGAAAGCGTGAGGAGACAAAACAGGTGATGCACTCTTTTCAGATATATTTTGTACATTGCAGCTAAATTGTCCTTGTTTCTTGAAAAGCCAGAGGTGCAAACGCAGGCACAACTGCACGCTCAAATGCTTAGCGGGTGAAATTATGCAAGTGCACAGGCCAGGGATAAATTCATAAATACGTTATTCCACCCATAATATTTTGACATGTCATCCTAATCTAATTTTTAAGTGACAACCACAAAGGGTCCCTTTGTATATCCAGTAAGGGTCTAATGATGTTCTTATGGACTCAAAACAATCAGAAAGTGGGTGCTTCTCTGATCTGTCCATGTTTTTAAACTTATCCAGTTATAACTCACATGCTTCTCTGATCTGATCTGTCCATGTTTTTAAACTTATCCACTTATAACTCACATGGTCAAACATCAGCTAAAGCAAGTTCAAAGGGAAGACCATGGAATTTCCTGCACCACTGATGTTGACATAAAGACCTGCTATCTCATATATATATGCACGAAAGATAAGCACGTTTCAGAAACTGTATTAAGGTAGTTACCAAAACTAAAACAAGGGGTTTGTTCTGTTCGTAAACATATGCAATCCAAAATTGTACTGTACTTGTAAACAGCACATTCAAACAAGAAAACCCAACATGACACACCTAAAAGAAAAGTAAATGGCTATTCTGGTTGCTGAGGAGGGCTAGTCAAACATAGTTCAGATAGTAACAACCACAACGCAACATTTTCCAACTTCCTAGCAAATACCTCTCCTTGACTACTATCAAGATTACCAGTTTCCCAGTAGCTTCCTGATGGAAAAGCACCACAAATAAAATGCTTGACTGACTCTGCCTCTCCCTAGAGTTCTCATGCGAATTGTCCAAGGCAACTCCACTTCTTTGCTTCCATATCCCAGCTCCATACCTGCTACAGCAATGGATCCCCTTCCTATACACACAATCATCTACCTTGTTTGTTGGTCATTTTGCTTATTGCCATTCTTTGCATCATCCAACAGCCGCCTTCTTCCTGACAAGCCGCTTTCTGCTGGTAGCACCATCACCTCCGGCGACGGCACTTTTGCCCTCGGGTTCTTCTCCCCTTCCAACTCTGGCACAAAACATTACTACATCGGCATATGGTACAAGAACATACCCAAAGACAATGTTGTGTGGGTTGCCAACCGCGCTATGCCGATCGTTGATCCTTCTTCAGCAACACTGGCATTCACAAATGGATCCAATCTCGCCTTGTCAGACACCAACGGCCAGCTTCTCTGGACGACAAACATCAGCGCTACAGGAAATTCATCGTCAGAGGTAACCGGTGGAGAAGCCACGCTCGATAACACTGGGAATTTTATCCTTCGGATTTTATCCTTCGGTCGTCACAGGGCATCATCTTATGGCAAAGCTTCGATGATCCGGCCGACACTCTACTTCCAGGTATGAACCTCAGGGTCACCCACAAGACGCATGCACTACAATGGCTCATCTCTTGGAGAAGCCCCCAAGACCCATCCCCGGGCAGCTTCTCATATGGTGCAGACCCTGATGAGTTTCGGCAGCGTTTTATATGGAATGGCTCAACACCATACCGGCGAAGTTCAGCATGGAATAACAATTTGTTAGCCGGGCAGTATGTCGAGAGTATCAAGTCCACAATTTATTACACACTGCAAACTATTGATGATGAGGTCTATATTTCCTTTGGACTACCAGTACCAAGTGTCTCATCAGTGCTAATAAAGATGGACTACTTAGGCAAGATAAAGACACAAGTCTGGAATAGCACTATGTCCAAATGGACTGATCTGGGGTCAGAACCTTGCCAGGAATGCAACAAATTTGGATACTGTGGTCCATTTGGTTACTGTGACAATACGCAGGCTATTGTGACATGCAAGTGTCTTGATGGCTTTGAGCCAAACAACAAAGAAGACTGGACGGCCCATAGATTTTCAAAGGGATGCCACCGGACGGAAGCACTAAGATGTGATCAAGGGGATGGCTTCTTAAATTTGCCAAACATGAAGGTTCCCGACCAGTTCTTGCATATCAAGAATAGAAGCTTAGAAGAATGCATAGCAGAATGCACCAGCAACTGCTCCTGCACGGCATATGCTTACACCAATATGAGCACCAAGGTTATCAATGGGGATGAAACTAGGTGCCTATTATGGATCGGAGATTTGATTGACACAGAGAAGTTCAATGGAGAAGGGGAAAACCTCTATATCCGGGTTAATGAATTGAGTGGTAAAGTTTACTGTTTCTATTTCTGTTTCTGATTCTCTGCTTGCTTTAGTAGACATTGCCTCTGTTTTGTGGGTCCAGTGGAGCTCCAGTAATATCCCCTTTAGTGCTATTTACAATGTCAGTACAAGTAATGTTGCAATTAGTACAGCTAAAAAAAGTTTAAATTAGTAGCAGCAGGCAAACATTAGATGATAAGACTTGATAATGTCAATATGATGAAACAGTTTAGTGGAGCATATATGCTATCTGTAAATTACTACAAAAAATTTATACGAAACCACAATAGCTTATCCAATTGGAGGGTGCAGATTAGCAGCCACTGGATGAAGAATGAAATATGAGCATGCAGGACTTGGCAATACTGCAGATTGAATTTTAAAAAGTTAGTTAGTACGAATGCACATCCATCTGAATAATTTGTCAAGGAACTGCTTCAAATACATGTTTCAGACATCTGAGGTGTCTGGAAACATTTGGCCAGCCGCCAACACAGTTGTTACAAAGTCTATTTCTATCCAATCTAAGTCAATGTATAGGAAGTGAGCCTAGCTCATAAGGGCGGGAGACTGAATGTACAAGTGCCACCATCCTGGTTTGACTCCTAATTTTGGACTTGAATTTGTGTTGCAATCTATTTCCTATTAATAGAGAATGTAGTTGCTCCTACAAGTTCATACAATCCAAGTCAATATACAAGCTACAGTCTTCTTATTGTTAAATACTACCTCCATCCCAAAATTCTTGACTTAAATTTGTCTAGATACGGATGTACCTAATACTAAAACGTGACTTGATACATCCGTATTTGGACAAATCTAAGACAAGAATTTAGAGACGGAGGGAGTATGATGGAAGCACTAAGATGTGGTCAAGGGGATGACTTCTTAAATATGTCATGCATGAAGGTTCCCGACCAGTTTGTGTATATCAAGAATAGAAGCTTGGATGAATGTATAGCAGAGTGCACCAGCAACTGCTCCTGCACAGCATATGCTTACGCCAATATGAACACCAAGGTTATCAATGGGGATGAAACTAGGTGCCTATTATGGACCAGAGATTTGATTGACACAGAGAAGCTCATTGGAGAAGGGGAAAACCTCTATATCCGGGTTAATGGATTGAATGGTACAGTTTACTGTTTCTGTTTCTCTGCTTGCACTGGTAGATATAGCCTCTATTTTGTGGGTCCAGTGACCCTTAGTGCTATCTACAATGTCAGTACAAGGAAGGTCTAGATTAGTACAGCTAAAAATTAGTAATACCCCCTGTTACGTGCGTGCATTTTAGAGTTTCTCCAGCCTTGCCATCTCAACGAGTTATGGTTGTGCTTTCACCTCCTCCAGTGCAAAAATCATTTCTGAGTTGATCATTTAACATGGAAGAAATGCACTGTGAACATCTCCAATAACATAATGAGTAGCATGAGGAGGTACTAAACAGCTGATACCACTCTTTTCAGATATGTAGTTGCACACAACAGCTAAAAAATAACCTCTATCCTGACAAAGCTAGGGGCGCAAACACGGCCACAACTGCACACTGAAACATGTAGCTGGCAAAATTCTATAAGTGCAGAGATCAGGGATAAATGCGTGATTCCACCCAATGTTTGACCTCGCATCCTAATGTAATTTTTAAGCAACAAGCACAGGGTCCCTTTGTACATCCGGTCAGGGTCTAATGATGTTCGTCTGAAACCCAAAAGAAAAGAAAATGTGTGCTTCCTAATGAGCTGACCTGTCCATGCTTTAACTTATCCAGTTATATTTTACATGGCCAAACAATAGCTGATGCAAGTCGAAAGGGAAGGCCATGGAATTTCCTGCACCAGTGATGTTAACATTTACCTGCAATCTCATATATATACGCACAAAAGATAGGTTTGTTTCAAAAAATAACCACAACCCAACATTTTCAAACTTCCTAGTAAATATCTCTACTTGACTACTTCCAAGGTTTCCGCAAAAACAAAAGCAAAAAGGTTCCCACTTTCCCAGTAGCTTCCTGCCTTCCTGTGGGAAAATGACCACAAATAAAATGCTAGACTGACTCTGCCTCTCCCAGGAGTTCTGATTTGCAATGTCCAGAGGCAATTCATCCACTGCTTTGCTTCCATTATCCCAGTCATAGTTCACTACAGCAATGGATCCCCTTTCCATGCACACAATCATCTGCCTTGTTTGTTGGTTATTTTGGCTATTGCCATTCTGTGCATCATCCGGCAGCCGTCTTCTTCCCGGCAAGCCACTTTCTGCTGGTAGCACCATCACTTCCGACAACGGCACTTTTGCCCTGGGATTCTTCTCCCCGTCCAGCTCCGGCACAAAACATTACTACGTCGGCATATGGTACAAGAACATACCCGAAGACAATGTTGTGTGGGTTGCCAACCGTGCTATGCCGATCGCTGATCCTTCTTCTGCAACACTCGCCATCAAAAATGGATTCAATCTCGCCCTGTCAGAGACCAACGGTCAGCTTCTCTGGACGACAAACATCAGTGTTGCAGGAAATTCATCGTTGGAGGCAACTGGTGGAGAAGCCACGCTCGGTAACAATGGGAATTTTATCCTTCGGTCCTCACAGGGCATCATCTTATGGCAAAGCTTCGATTACCCGACCGACACTCTCCTTCCAGGCATGAAACTCAGGGTCACCCACAAGAAGCATGCACTACAACGGCTCATCTCTTGGAGAAACTCTCAAGACCCATCCCCGGGCAACTTCTCATATGGTGCAGACACTGAAGAGTTTCTCCAGCGTTATGTATGGGATGGTTCAACACCATACCGGCGAAGTCCGGTATGGAATAACTTTTTGGTAGTCGGGCAGTATATCGAGAGTATCAAGTCCTCAGTTATCTTTACACTGCAAACTATTGATGATGAGGTATATATTTCCTTTGGACTACCAGCACCAAGTGTCGCATTGGTGCTACTGAAGATGGACTACTCAGGCAAGATAAAAATACGAACCTGGAATAGCAACATGTCCAAATGGACTGACCTGCTGTCAGACCAGGAATGCAACAAATTTGGTTACTGTGGTCCATTTGGTTACTGCGACAACACGCAGTCTATTGTGACATGCAAGTGTCTTGATGGCTTTGAGCCAAACAACAAACAAGACTGGACGGCCCACAGGTTTTCGCAGGGATGCCACCGGACAGAAGCACTAAGATGTGGTCAAGGGGATGGCTTCTTAAATATGTCAACCATGAAGGCTCCCGACCAGTTCTTGCATGTCAAGAATAGGAGCTTAGATGAATGCATAGCAGAATGCACCAGCAACTGCTCCTGCACGGCGTATGCTTACTCCAATATGAGCACCAAGGTTATCAATGGGGATGAAACTAGGTGCCTATTATGGATCGGAGATTTAATTGACACAGAGAAGCTCACTGGAGGAGGGGAAAACCTCTATATCCGGGTTAATGGATTGAGCGGTACAGTTTACTGTTTCTGTTTCTCTGCTTGCGTTAGTACATATACTCTCTATTTTGCGGGTCCAGTGGAGCTCCAGTAATATACTCCTTAAGCTATCTACAATGTCAGTACAAGTAAGGTTTAAATTGGTACTGGCAGGCAAATATTAGAGGGTAAAGACTTGATAATGTCAATATGATGGAACAGTTTGGCGCAGCATATATGCTGTCTGTGAATCACTACAATCTTTTTTATACGAAAACACAATAGCTTATCCAATTGGAGGGTGCAGATTACCAGCCACTGGATGCAGAATTAAAATATGAGCATGCAGGAGTTGGCAATACTCCAGATCAAGTTTTATAAAGTTAGTTAGTATGTAAAACACATGTTTCAGACATCTGAGGTGCGGAAACATTCGGCTAGCCGCCAAAACAGCTGTTCCGAAGTCTATACATATATCCAAAGTCAGTCAATGTATACGAAGTGAGACTAGCTCAGATGCAAGGGAGAATGAATGAACAAGATATCTATTTCCTATTAATCGAAAATGCAGTTGCTCCTTCAAAGTTCTTACAATCCAAGTCAATATATACAAGATATACATACCTATAGAAGGAAGCATTCACCTTCTAGCATAAGTTGTCTATGCCACCTGATTATATTGTATAAAAAACTTCCTGGCATAATGTTGTGCAGGATTTTAATTTTAAGTATCAAGCATAAACTTTGTATGTTCCAAACGTTACCATACTCATGATGCAATTGTTCATGTGAGAAATAGATTCCTTGAGTTCATGATTGCTTACAGACTGAATGTAGTTCATACTGTAAGAAACAATTGGCTTGTGAAACTAACTATTTAGCAAATGTTTAGATCATGATTGCTTACAGACTGAATTTTGGCAGATAAACAGCGGAAGACCACTGTTTTAAAAATCACACTGCCAGTCGCGTCAAGTTTGCTCATAATCATATGTGTTTGCCTTGTTTGGATATGCAACTTGGGAGGTACAACACGGCTACATACTTTTCTCTGTGTATTTCCCCTCAAGCATGTTTGTGCAGGCCAATGCTATTCCATATTTCTACATGCTATGTTCCTTTATAATAATGCTCGCATCAATATTCCTGATAGGCAAACAAAGAAACAAGAAAATTTGGAAGAACCTGATGTCAGGAACTTCAAGCACTTCTGTTGAACTTCGTGGCGGAAACTTAAAGTATCCATTTATTAGCTTCAAAGAAATTGTACTTGCAACAAACAACTTCTCTAACTCCAACATGCTTGGACATGGAGGTTTTGGCAATGTTTACAAGGTAACGTGAAATTTTCTCTTATAGAGCTACATAACTGTATTTCCACCATCTTGTTTGGCCTAAAAGTATCAAGTGACCAGGGGACATTAGAAGATGATACGGAAATTGCTGTCAAAAGGCTTAGTAAGGGTTCTGGCCAGGGGGTACTGGAGTTCACAAATGAAGTAATACTCATTGCGAAGTTGCAGCACCAAAACTTGGTTAGACTTCTAGGTTTCTGCATCCATGGAGATGAGAAACTATTGATATATGAATACTTACCTAACAAAAGTCTAGACGCCATGCTTTTCGGTATATTCTGCTTACGTCTTGACAAATTTCAGTAAGTAATGAAATCAACCAGAATGGCTGATATTATCCCTCAATTGATGCTATGGTAGCAGATGCCACAAGAAAATCAATGCTTGATTGGATGATGAGATTCGAGATAATCAAAGGGGTAGCTAGAGGACTTCTTTATCTTCATCAGGATTCAAGGCTGAAGATAATTCACAGGGATCTCAAAGCAAGCAACATATTATTAGATGCCGAAATGAGCCCTAAGATATCTGATTTTGGTATGGCAAGGATATTTGGTGGCAATCAGCAGCAAGAAAATACCAACCGTGTCGTTGGCACATAGTAAGAGATATACTGCATGAATTATCTTTATGCATTATTCTTGTGCTTGACCAAAATTTTGTTCTGTGTTCAAACAGCGGTTACATGTCCCCTGAATATGTTTTGAAAGGAGTGTTTTCTGTCAAGTCTGATGTATATAGCTTTGGAGTTTTACTACTGGAGATTGTGAGTGGCTCAAAGATCAGCTCTGTGCACCTAAAAGCAGACTTCAGCAGCATTATAGCCTATGTAAGTAAAATCACATGTTCGAATTTCTGCAAGTATAGAAAATACATGCATCTTGAAAAAGTAAAGAATGGATGCAGGCATGGAGCTTATGGAAGGATGGGAACACAAAGGATTTTGTTGACTCGTCAATTGTGGGGAGCTGCTCACTTAATGAAACTTTACGGTGCATCCATATCGGACTCTTATGTGTTCAAGGCAGCCCAAATGCGCGGCCACTAGTGTCATCAATCGTGTCCTTCCTGGAGAATGGAGATATATCCCTTCCAACTCCAAAAGAGCCCATGTATTTTGCAGAAGATAACTATGGTACTGATGGAGCAGCAGAAAATACTGCGAAGTCTGCAAATAACATGAGCATTACAGTACTGGAGGGACGCTAGCACCTAGCAGTCTAATTTCTGCATATTTGTTCGTACTTATTACAATTGTATACCGGATTAGAAACTGGTATTTGTATTGAAGAAGTAGAAGCTTTGCTTTAATATAGATAATGTATTTCAACTCCTCCTACGGCAAAATGGGAGGGGTCGAAATGTTCTTATTAAAGACCCTTCTCACCAAGAATTTTGGATGCATAAAAGAAGGCAAGTTAAGCAGTTATTTTTTTTATATATCCTTAAAGAAAGATAGTAGGACTATATTTCTTAATTTTGCATGCAATTTGTGTCTTGGTTACTATGGAACTTTGTTGAAGTACAAGTATGGAAGTAAGAAAAAGTCAAAGTTATCAGATACGTCACTTTATTGCATCAAAATATACACAATGCTTACCTAGAAGAAAAGACATCCTGTAGCACTGATCCAGAATGCTTAAAGTATAGTACAATATAACCCTTAGCTAAGCAAGTGCCATCGGTCCAGAAATGAGAAACTTATGTAGGAGAATGTGAACCCTTAACAATGCCAAGGTTATGTGTCGCCTCTGTTTTGGGTTTTTGATAAATACCACGAAATAAGCATTTAGGGGAGCACAGAAGCACCATAAAGATTCGTTTCAAACTTCAAAGGATAAACTGGTTTGTGAAAATTTAAAAATATGCCACTAGCATTTCCACAAACACCTTGTGCCCACTCTAGCTCACTGCTCACGGGCATCAACCGAGGACACCTCGGCCCGAGATTCCGTAACAAAGGCCAAAGGGCATAGGTTGTATGGCTCAATTGGCATGTAGAGCACGCACCTTTGAGAAGCTCTCGCTCCCGCGCTCCGCCCTTACGGACGGCCTCGCGCGCTAAGCCGCCGTCATCACGCCGCGTCTTGGTCTGCTCCCAGTCCATATCTGCCGCCCGAGCCCGTAGTGGCTCCAAATGTGACGCCGGGAAGGGGTGGGGGTGGGTGAGGAGGAAGAAGGTTGCGCCAATATTTTCTCCTCCTCCACCCGCCGGAGATGCGGCGCTCCGTCCCCCACCGTTCTGCTCCTTCCTTCCTCTCGCGCAGTTTTTTTTTTTTTTTTTGAGGCAATCCTCTTGCGCAGCGCAGCTGGACCATGGCCCAAGGGCTTTCTTTTGTGATTCGGCTCAGCTCGGCCCAACAACCTAGCCAGGGTTATGGGCCTGGCATTCCACGCAATTCTCAGGATTTCCTCAAAAAAAAAACGCAGTTCTCAGGAAAACGCAGTTGTTTCTTATATTAAAAAACGACAAATCTATCCACCAGTCGACTGGTGGTTTGCGAGATATCCGCACGACTCGGATGCCGTCCATCTCAAGATTGTGCGCTCGCGCGCGTCCGAGGCGGTAGACTTCGCGATTTGCGGATCTGCTGTTTTTTCTCCGGGTACAGCTCTCGATGGTGCGTGATTTTCTCGGGCGATCGGTTGGATCCGTTTTTTTCGGGATGTGACGATGTTTGGCAACGCCCCAGCGCCTCCTCTGATTCTTATTTTTTCGATGACTTCTAAAGTGCTAAAAAAATGAGGAGGTTGGGATTTGAACCTACAACCTCATGCTACACCACACCCATTCTTTACCACTTGAACTAGATTGAGTCCTTCGGTTTATGTTGAGGTTAGGTACTATTTCTAGATCTACTAATCTAACGTAAAGAAAACCCAAAGAAACACAACAATAGCTTATTAGCTTGTCTCCTCTTCTACGTTTGCACAACAGTTAATGCAATGTCTAATGTTTTCCGCACTTAAGTAGACTATTTTTACGAACTCATCTACAGTTGATGACACCGTGGTAATTTTGCCGACCAGGTGGGATACTCCCCGGTCACTTTTGTGTGAATATCAGGATAACTCTCATATCACAACCTGATAACTTATATAACTCAGTCCTGATAACTTTGGCGTAGGGATGGGTGTTGAAGAAATATCCCCCATATCTTTTGGTGTGAATAGCATGGTAACCCATACATCGGAGATCTGATAACTTATGCAACCCGATCATGATAACTTTGACGAATAGAGGTGATGAAATATACCCCCGATAACTTTTATGTGAATATCACGGTAACTCACACATCGCTGACCTGATGACTTATGTACCTAGATCTTGGTAAATTTGGCGACTGGGTGGAGGGAGGCACGTTGATCAATACCCTCAGTTATTTTTTGTGCGAATAATTTGATAACTCACACATCGCAGGCCTGATAATTAATGGGAGAAAAGGATGTGGAAACAAATCTTGATGCTAATGTTTCCATATTATAGCCTAAAAATTCATGCTGAAGCTAAGAATTGAACACAAGACTTCAATATTGAGATCTTAACACACTAGCCAACTCACCCACTACTTGGCTCCTGACAAGTTCAAATAAAATACCACTTTTTTACCATCCGAGGTGAAAAACTTGTTAAAATATACCACCCGATAACTTCTATGTAAATAAGATGATAACTTACGTGCAATTAACCTGATAGCTTACATATAAACGCATTGATAATTTTTCACCGTGGGCGAAAAGTTCTAGAAATATGCCCTGATAACCTAGTGCAAATAGCACGGTAATTTACGCATCAGACACCCGATAACTTACATATAACATAGTTTGATAACTCTTTACAAGTCATAGTTATCACGTTGGTCGTGCCAAAGTTACCAAGCAAAAAAAACTATTATTGCTGGTATGACAGAAAAATAAAGGTTCAAATAACCTTGCTTTTATACAATAGACAACAACTAAAGGTAGCTTAGTTGGTTATTGGCCTCAAAGTCTAATGAAAAGACCTGGGTTCGAGTCCCCTTTCTACCACTTTTATTTTCTTTTCATATTGTGTAGCCAAAAAACCAGAAAAACCACTAGGAATTTACTATTCACGTATATGGTTTTCGAGAGAAGAAGAAAAATCGGTGGAACCGATCGTGCAGGTCGCGAAAGGAAGCTGGAGTTACGGTCGTGCGGATCTGTCGCTAACGACCAGTCGACTGGTCGTTAGCACAGTCCATTAAAAAAAAAAGAGGAAAACGCAGTTTTGTACTGCATGCTCACTCGCTCTGTTTCATGCTGGCTGCTCAACTGTTTAAAAAGATCCACTAAAAAAACTGTTCAAACCTTTATTTAGAAGTTAAAAAACAGCACAATTGTTTACGCCTTCTTTTTTTCTTTTTTAAGATGTACACCCGTAGGCATAAAATACTTGTATTCAATAATAGTAACGATACAGAGATGAAACACATACATGCAACATAAAACAAGGAGGATGCAAGCGGTTGTATTGCTACATATCGCCCTTGCCGCAACTATCAAGCACCCATGACCTTCGCCGGTGTCGGAGAAGGAGAGCACCAAAAGTTGGTCCACACCTTGTGTTGTTAACGAGACACGTTAGCCGCCAACCCTGGAAAACTGGATCTAGCCCGATAAGGAACATCGGTCGGAGGAGCCTTCCGGGCCTCTTCAACGTCGGATCCGAGGTCAACTCCGGCCCACCCTTCAACAGGAGGCCGGATCTTCCACCGTCTTCCGCAAATACGTAGCCGTCATTTATCGCCGCACTCCAAGAGCAGCCCATCCCCGCCATCACGCCAAGACGCAACGCCAAATCGAAGTTGCTCCAACAGACCGGACTCCACAAGCCTCTCGTCGACGCCAGCAACACCTCCGATGAGCAGGAGCACGAGCTGGAAGACCATTATTCCTATGAGCACCATCGGCATCAGCCCCACCATGACACCGACGAAGGAAACTTGAAAACCTAGAAACCCTAGGACTACAACACACGCCCGAATGAGAAACTAGGGGCCCCCTCCTCCTTGCAACGCCAAGACGACAATTATAGAGGAAGGGGAGCGGTTAAATCATGGGCGGACGCCTTGGATTTGGAAAAACCGTCACCTCATTTCTGTCGCGAGAGGAAACGGTTACGAGAATGTTAGCCTGTTAGAGGAAGGTGAGTTTTTATGTGCTTACATCTTTCTTCTTAGACCAGCCTTAACAAAACACTACCTGCTTGTACAAAACAACTGTAAACATGGTTGAGATTTTTGTTTGACACGGTTGCTACTACAGTCCAGATCCCCTGATGTTGGTAATAATGCCAAGTGATGTGTTTATTTCTGTGCGGACTTCCATTCTGTGGTACACAAGTTTACAACTGTGGAACATTGCACCTCACGTCAGTTCACTAGCCTCATGAGAAACTTGAGCTGAATGAAAGGAGACTAGTGGTGGACACCGAAATCAGCATTCTACCAATCACATAACCACATATATATAGGAATAAAAAACAATGAAAGGTTATAAAAATAATAATGAAACATGGAAGCAACAGTGGAAGCCCATCGACATGCATATAAGAGCAAGAACAATAATAGAGCCAACTGATGGCTATATCTTGTTGCCACATTATGTATAGCCAACATCATATAGTCAAAAACTCTCGGCAAAACAAAGCATCAGTTACTCCCTATCGCACCATTTTCATTCTGAAGCTGCCAAACCCCTGCAAGAGCAACTGGGTCTGAACTGCACATGTCATTGGTAGTCATTTTGTTGTTGGTAACAAAGTTTCATTTGTTATTACCTAAACATATATACTCATGACAACTTTCTCTTGAATGAGTTGGACTTTGTTATGCTTCACCTGTTACTCTCATAGATGGCTTTATTTGTTCCGGAAAGCAAAGGAAATTTTGCGTGACAAGTTTTTTTAGTTGGCTCTGGACAGTCTAGCCAAATCTGCCTCCCCTGTAATGTAATATAGGTAGTGTAATAAATCCTCGGATCATCCCAAATCAAATAGCAGAGATTTCTTTTCCGCTGGCGCGGGTTGGCATATTGATGTGGTACAAGTTCCTGCTGGAGCTGCAATCTGCAATTTCTTCGAGGCATGCAAAAAGAAGAGTGCCATCCATCAAATACCATCTCCAGGCCTGGTTAAATCTCACATTGACAAAAATTCGCACCATGGACCTCTTGTTGTGTATCTCTGGCCGAATGTAACAATACGCTGAACCAAGCTGTAGATTACTGTCTTCCATTTTCCATGAGCATTACGACAGGCTTCCACTCATCAGATATCAAAGAGCAGAACTCGATTAATTTGCACCCTTTTCATTCAGTCACATTCCAAGCAGAGAACCCATCAAGAATTCGAATGACACCCTCCTGGGCCTGAAATGAGCATACAACATGGAGTTTGTGAGTATATAAGACTGGAAACAAAAAGGTTCACAATTTCCCTTTCCTACACCGTCATCGCAGTCCACCTTTGCTTCCATTGATTCGGTCATAGTGACGAAGACAAATTCAGAAAGCAAAGTCTACCACCAGAATGTTTCCCAAAGACCACAATCTGGGTCCAGGCAAGGCGGCAAAGACGCATTCTGAAAATAGAGAGCCTCAACAAGTCAAGAATTTTTCCTGTAAAGAAAAACAAGTCAGAATTTGAATATCCGAGGGCAAACAAATCATCATATACTAGGTAGACAAATAGGCAATTAGTTACTCGGTAAACTGAAAAAGAGAACCATGCGGCCAGATTACAGTACACACATAATTTAGCTACACCGCGAGGTCCACACCAATCAAGTATTCTTAAGCTACCAATAACTAGAAATCAGAATTACTACTGTATGTGCCTCACACAGTCATTGCTCTAGCTCCTGCAAGCCTGTGAGCGTTATGAGACTACCAGCATTCCTTGACATATCAGATAATTATCTCCACAAATGAGGATGATCCATGCGCGAGTCGCTCCTTAATCCGGCGTCTGCTAGCTTTGTCCGCCTTGGATCTGTCAAGGTTGGTGGCATTGCAGTCCCTGCATGGGAATTCATCCTGCAGCCGGATTATCAACGGCCACACAGCTCGTTCCATCACAAGCCTTACATAGTTTGTCACCTTGTCTTCATCCTCGCACCCTTGGATCGCCAGCAACTTCAAGTTTGCGTGCTTGAAATCCTTGGATGGCTCCCACACCACGTTGGTCTTCTCGGCACTGTTGTCGGGCGTCTCGATGCATGACTGTCGAGATAACTTCAAGCAAGGACATAGAAAGTAAGTAACTCATGTTAATTAAACTTGCCACCAACCCATGAAGAACAACGTGACAACAATTGCAATTAAATATAAGTATAGGCCCTAGATTTTGGAGAAATTTGCATGAATTAAATCCTAGGTAAAGTAAGACAGATGAATATGCTTCCGGGGTTCTTATGAAATTACAACTATATTCCTTGTATTTCTTTCGACCAAGATACTTTGAGTGATAAAGAATTTCCATCAAGAGGCGAGGGCTTTCCTCCTCGAGGAAAACATAGGACGAACTTTTGGAGAACTCTTAACATGAGATATCCTGCAGTTTGTTTTTTGCATGGACATTGTCTCACAGCAAAAATAGAATGTGGCTTGTATGCATTACTTTTAGTATTTGTAATAAGCTGGTGAGTAGTTGGAAATTAGATCAACTTGCTGGTACGTTTTTAATGCTGAATATCCTTAGAACATATTATTGTAAAAATGTAGAATAAGTCATGTACATGCTAAGATGTGGACTAAACTAAAAAGAAGGTTAAGTAACACTTACAGCAATACACGTTAGGCAAGGTGCAGCTTCAAGGATAAACAGTGTCCAGTTCAGATCACACTCATTGAAGATACCCCAAAGAAACACAGAGGTCAGGTTTCTGAACATAGCAGTGAGCTTCTTCGGATGTTCTGGCAGAATCCAAATCTACAGCAAGAACATAAATACACAGCTATAATTGATAGAGAAGAACATATGGTATGTAGATGCACAAGATATTTAAGTGATGCGCAGAAATTAATTGTACCATTTGTTGCTCGAAACCGAGATGAAGACTTGACAGATTGCTGGCACTCCTTGACAGGCACTCGCTCAGCGCAAATGGCCTCTGCCATGCCCTGGCTCTATAATTGATTATTACATTGCGAAGCTCAGGAACATAGCCAAAGTGCAGTGGAACATAGTTCGAGAAGCAATAATGGCACGCCACTTGCCTAAGCTTAGGGACAGAAATGAGGTCGATCTGCATGCACCCAACAAAGGTGAACTTGAGCTCCTGGATCCCAGAGTGCGGCGTATCGATCTTAAGTGCGGAGTGCCGATCAACCATTCTGCAGAGACCCAGGATGAGGCACCTGAGCCTACCACAAGCGCGAATGAGTTCGGTGATGTCAGAATTGCCAAATGCAAGGCGCTCGAGTGCAAGACTCGTGAGCCAAGAGAAGGCGACCGGGTAGGCGCGGAAGAAGGACATGAACTGCCGCCCAATCTCAGCGAGCTGCGGGACGGTGTTGCTCGGGGGCGGCACGGATATGCAAAACTCAAGGCATTCGGTCTGGCCCAAGCTCACGACGTCCTGGATGAGGCGGCCTATGGTGCTCAGGTGAGGAGGGGAAGAAGGCATGTAGAAGCGGAGGATAAGGGACTTGAGGGCGCTGCTCTCGGCGAGGGGAACCACGGCGAGCAGCGACCGCGCCGCGCCCGTGAACGCGTCCATGGCCTCAAGCGGCGTCACGCCCTGAAAGTGAGCAACGTCGAGGTCCACGCGCGAGAGGTGCTTGGGGAGGTGCCGCCACCGCGTCGAGAGCGCCCCGGCGCGGACGGCCTCGCGCAGGTCAAGGCGCTCGAGGATCTCGAGGAGGAGGTGATCGGGGAGAGTGCTGATCCGGTCCGCGCCGGCGTTGAGCTTGGGCGGCGGGGCCGGCCGATTGACTGGAACCCTAGCGGCGGCCTTCTGCTCCGAGGCCATGGCTCCTCCGGCGCTCCGCTCCCCACCTCCCGCCTGTGGCCGTCGATCTGGACCAGACGGGTAGCGCCGCCCCCTCGGCGCGACCATCTCGATCCGACTCTCCTTCGACCCCCGCCGGCAAGCCGCTGAAATCGATAGTCCCTAGCGGATCTAGGATTTGAAACCAGGGTGATCCTAAAACCAAAATTTGACAACATGTCATGTGAACGTTCGAAGTAATTATCAATAGCACATATAAATAGATCAATATGGTCTTACAATCTTAATAAAATTCTCAGTTTTGCAATAATTCTGCAATAAAAATTTACTTTCAATCAATGAGGCTAATTGGGGCAGAAATGATGTGCAAAATTATGTGTGTGTTCGGTTCGGTTCATGTACTGGATAGCATAGCATAGCAAAAAAAAAAAAAAAAAACAGACCCTAAATCAGAAATTGGGAATGGAAAATTGGGTGTCCCGGTACCTTAAATCGGGTTAACTGGGGCAGGACCGCAGGTTGCTGATTTGCTGCCGCCGGACTGGTGACTGGGCGGCTGCCGCCGGCTCTGTAGGCGGCCGGGGGTACGGGCGCAGCCGCGCAGGGCAGGGTCGCCGTAGCTCGCAGGAGGCGCAGTTGGTGCCGACGGCCGGGTGGGCGGGAAGGAGAGGCGGGAGCGGGGAGCCTCTGTGCGGCTGGTCTCCGGGAGGCGACCGGCGATGAACGACGAGGCGGCGGGGATGGGGCGGCTGAGCGGCTGGGTGTCAGGGAGATGGGGAATGCGAACCAATTTTTTTTATTTTTTTTGAGCAGTGAATGGCTGGATGCGAACCAACTGGGAAGAACTGCGTGGTGTGTGCGCTGTACTTATTTTTTTTCCCTGTCCACCCTATAGATGGCCAAACGGGCCGGCCCGGCCCGGCACGGCACGGCCCGGCCTGCTGAGGCACGATTATTATACGGGCCGTGCCGTGCCAGCCCGCGTGCTGCAGCCTGCAGCCCAGGCACGGCCCATATGCTAATCGGGCCGGCCCATCGGCCCGCTAGGCCCGCTAATCTGCCTCCTATTTTGCGCACTGGGCGTTTTTTAGCCTATTTTACCTGTTGGGCCACATTAGGATACATAAAAAAATTAAAAAAAGATAATCGGGCCGTCTTGCGTGCCGGGCCGCGTGCTCGACCTTTTCAGCCCGAGCACGGCCTGGCGTCTTGCGTCTTGGGCCCGTGTCGTCCCGGCCGTGCTACCGGGCCGGCCCAGCTATCCCGGCCCGTTTGGCCACCTATAGTCCACCCTCTGCCTCCGCCCCCGTGGTGGGAATTGGATGGGGAGAAACTTTTTTTCTTTTCCACTTTCTCTCCCGTGTAGTGTGTTGCTAATTTTTTAAAAATAATACTCCCTCCGTCCCATAATGTAAGGGAAACGTTTCAAGACGGTGCGCCGGCCGAAGCTTCGGCCGGTCGCCCGCTCCAACGTGCTCCTGCTTGGTAGGTCCTACGCGAGATAAGCCCAGCCCGGTCTTATCCTTCTTCCTGTCCACTCATTCCATACCAGCGTTAGATGCATCTCCCCCGTTTTCACTGCTGCAACCCACATCACGCCGGCGAGGCTGCCGTCTCCCCCTGCAGCTCCCCCGTTTCCACCGAGGCAAACCACATCACGCCGGCGAGGCCGCCGTCTCCCCCCACTGCAGCAAGGTCGCCGGTGAGGTCGTCGTCCACCCCACGGCCGGCGATTTTCGCACGCGCATGCCCAGCGCACTCCGGCTACTCTCCCAGTGCACTCTCAAGCTCCAGCAATTTTCCCAACTCCGGTGGACGAGCTGTATAACTACGACAGCGAAGAACACCCATGACACGGGGATGCTAGAACCAACATCTGATTTTTGCTGTCACCGGCAAATCTAGAGTTGGACCAGCATGCAGTTTTGGTGCATAGTGTTTTCTACGTCGACGTCGACGGCTGCCTCGTTTTGTTGCAAAGGACGAGGCAAAAGCTTCTATCGGCAAGATTTTTTGCTACCACGGTGACCGGCGGAAGTAGCGACCGCAAGGGCTTTTGCATTAAACGATTTTGTCCCGGCAAAGCCAGAGATGGAACCAGCTTTTGTTTTTGCTACAACTGGCAAAGCCAGAGCTGGATCCAACAACATTTTTTGCTGCATCGTCAAAGTGCTTTCTATGGTGAGAATGGTGGAGCGCATAATTTGTTGGAACTTGCAAATCCAGAGTTGGAAGCAGCATGTGTTTTTGCTGCACTCGGCTGGGGTGCTTTTCGCGGCGGCGACATTGAAGCCATGTGTTTTTGTTGCAACCGGAAACCACAGAAGCTTCTACCAGCGATGTTTCTTGCTACAACCGTCAAATTCAGAGCTGGAACCGGCATATGATTTTGCTTCATCCAGCGGAGCCGCAACCACTGTCTGTGGAGCTGCATCACTTCCAGCAAAAAAATGTATCGTTGTGCGATGTAGCAAAAAGCGACTATGGTTGTAGCTGTATGGCACGCTGGTAGTAGCAATTTTTAATGCCGGCTGTAGCATGTAGCACAAATGCATGATATCTCGCTCGCCCCGTGCGCGGTCACCACGCTTGCCGGTTGCAGCTTTTCGAGAACATGGATAAAGCTTTTCAATGTACAAACACTTTCAAACTGAAAAGGCTGCAACCGTTACCAAAAGAGCTCCAACCTTAGATGAAAAAAGCTTCAACCAAAATATGTACACAGTTTTCAATCGGCATTGCTCCACGGAAAAAGTTGCAAATGTTCATAGATAAGCTTCAATTGTAGTTGAAAAAAGCTTCAACCCACGAGTAATCCAAGCAACATTCGGCGAGGATGGAAGTCGTGGGTTTCATGCTACACGCTACAATCGGCCCTGGATTTTGTTATGACCGGTGTCGCATCCAGCTACATCTGCAGTCATGGTTTGCTGCATCGAATAGCGATGCATTTTTTTTGCCGGAAGCGAAGCTGGATTTTTTGCTGGAGGGGGGTGAGCGAGAGGTTGCAACCGCGAGGTTCGTGACCGACGAGCTGTGACTGGACGGGCATGAGCAGCGACAAGCACGCCGGCGAGCTGCAGCCATCGCCACCGAAGCTACGCTTGTCGCCGCCGAGAGCCGCAACCAGTGGTGCAACTGTTACATGGGTTGAGGCAGCGACGAGGACGGACGGCAAAGGTGAGGACCGGCGACGAGGATGGCCGGCGAGGGCAGGGACCGGCGATGGGGACGGCCAGCGAGGGTGGGGACCGGCGATGCGAACGGCCACTGGAGAGCGCGTGGGGCTGATGAGATGCGGAGGGTCCTTTTCTTGCAAGCCTGAGGGAAGAAGATGACCTGGATGGATAAGAATCTAGTGGCTTGGGAGGGGCGGATCGGGCGGCTAGGGTACGACCGGCCGAAACGTTCGGCCGATGCGCCGGCGCCTAGCGGTCGCCATAATGTAAGACGTTTTTTGACAGTGTAGTGTCAAAAAACATCTTACATTATGAGACGGAGAGAGTACATTTTTTTAATAATTTTTAAAAATAATACACTATTTAGATATATTTCACAAATAATACGGCTTCGTCTTGGGGAAAGACGACTGAAACTAATCGTCTTCCTTGTAGATGATTAGTGTCCAGTTGGCTCACAGCAGGCCGACTGGGCAGTCGACTGAAGAAGCACCTCCAGTCATCCTCCCTAAAGATGATTAGCTCCAGTCGTCCTTCCTGAAGATGATTGGAACTAATCATTTTACCGGTGGCTATTTAGTCCAGACGGATGCATGATAACCAAATTTATGAGCTAATGGAACTGTATTTCGGCCCATAATTGTATCTCAGAACCCTCGCTCGAGCCCAGCCTCCACAACACTTTGTCATAACCGTGTTCCCGGGAACCCTTTCCCACCAAACCTGTCTTTCCCACAGAGAAGGGGATTAACAGGACTGCTACTCAGGAGGCAAACCACTCAGTAGCAGTCATGTTAATCCCTTTCGTGGCGGGAAACGCAGGTTTGGCGGGAAAGGGTTCCCGGGAACACGGCCAGGCTCGAGGGAGGGTGCTGAGATACAATTATGGGCTGAAATACAGTTCCATTAGCTCATAAATTTGGTTATCATGCATCCATCTCGAACTAATTAGCCACGGGTAAGATAGGGAGGACGACTGGAGCTAATCATCTTCAGGGAGGACGACTGGAGGTGCTTCTTCAGCCGACTGCCCAGTCGGCCTGCTATGAGCCGACTGGACACTAATCATCTACAAGGAAGGCGATTAGTTTCAGTCGTCTTTCCCAAGATGAAGCCGTATTATTTGTGCAATATATCTAAACCGTGTATTATTTCTGAAAAATATTTTAAAAATGTATTATTTTAAGAAATTAGCTTGTGTGTGTGTGTGTCACGTTCCAGTTTCCACTAGGTGGAGCTTTTGCATCTTGATACAGAATATTTCAAAAAAAATAATATCTATTTTTGCACGGAAAAAATAACTATGATTTCGATAAAAATAATTGTGACTATCTATGGCCATGCCAAAAAATTGTATTTTGTTACTGTTTGTAACTAATAAGATGTTGTGCGCATTACCGAAAATATGTTCATGGTATTTAAAAACTATGTTGGAGCATTTTGTAAAATGTTCATGAAATTTTTAAAAAGATTTCCACCCTTTTGAAAAATGTTTATCTAGCTAGAAATCTGTGCTCATGTATTTTCTAAAAAGTGTTCATGGGTTTGAAAAATGTTCATATAGTTAGAAACACGTGTTGATGCATTTAAAAAATGTTCATGCAACTAAAAAAGTTATTTACAAAAAAATGTTCATGTATTTGAAGAAGAGTTCATGACTTAAAAAATGTTTACGAGTATATAATATTTCATAAGAGGAAGCCAAAACATCAATCACGCACGTGGGAATCCATACGATCAGCATGTAAAACCCACTAACATGCAAAGAGACTATCAGATTTCTCGTCAGTTGGACCACAGAAGCCAAGGTGTGTGCTATCACAACCCAATAAGGAAGGAGTCTAGCAACGCGCCAAAGATTTTGACGTGACAGCTCAAAAAGAATTGCAATGATGACTTTGGACGATTCTCTTTCCAGTCGGCTGAAGTGTTCAGCCGGGTCGAGGAGTTCGCTCTGATTAGGGATGTCAACCGGGTCCCGTTTAATCCCGTTTAAAATCCACTTATGATATGATAGTTCAAAAAAGTTTTTTGTTTGTTTGAGAAAAATGAACTATCAAGCTAGCAAAAACTAACTAAACGGGATTGCGGACACGATTTATTTGCCACTTACATCCCTAGCTCTGATTCAACTGCCAAGGCCAGTTCAGAGTCAGAATATCCATGTGTTCTGTTGAGTATCGTGATTATTAGGAAAGACGAGATAGAGTAGGATTTGTTCCGACTTGTCTTGTACTTCAAGTAGATCATCGTGTTCCTATATATATGCCCACAAGGCTCAAGCAATACAACAACTATTTCATCTAATCTCTCTCTCCCTTCTAACACGTTCAACACGATGACAATCCGAGTGCACAGCACCCAATGAAAACCGAGTGAAGTGACACTCATCAGATATTCATTCTGTGTAGAGCAAGGAGCACCCAGGGCATCCCCCGTGGCACGAGTCGTCGGGTTCCCAAGAAAAATTGAATGCATAGCTGCACAAACTTGGTTCACGAGAAAGGTATCTGATCGGCGTTCCGCACAAATGATAGTGACACGGGAAACTTGAGCCACTCAAGCCCATGCGTCGTAGATCGGCACTCGGAATTTGATGATATGCCCATAGTCCGGCCACGAGGCATCCTCTCCCGAAGAGATTAAAAAACGGGTATCACCAAGTTTTTTTTTGAATTGCTCGTCCTTAACCTCTAGGAGGTATGATCGAAAGAGTCCGCCCAGGTCTCTCGGCTACTCAACCAGTGGCTCTTTGGGTCCATCGAACGGTTAGAACTCCATGTGTCGATGTATATTCTATTTCGGGAGCAAGACATCTCTACTCCTAATGTCTCAGTTGGTAGGTCGCGTTTCGGGTTTTATTTTCGTCCCACCTCATCCGGTCTTTTTTGGTACTTCTTTGGTACTTCCTCCCACCTCCCTCCCAGCCGCGAAAACCCAAGAAAAACCCCGCGATCGAGTCCCGCACCCGCCCAACCTCCCGTCGTGGAAGAAAACCTACGAAAAAAACCTACGAAAAAAAACCAGAACTCGGACGCACGAGCGAGACTGCCCTCTCGATCCCCTCGACCTACGATCTGTGACTGCAGACGCACGAGCGAGACTGCCCTCTCGATCCCCTCGACCTACGATCTGTGACTGCAGACGCACCAGATCGCCGCCGCGGACCTCGCAGGGAAAACGCGGACGAGATCCCAAGCCGTTGCTCCTCCTCTCCCGGGATGCAGCCGCCGCCGCCGAACCAGGGAGACGCCGGCGACCGTCGCCGCCGTCGTGGATCACCAGGACGCCGCCGCCTGCACCGCCACCACCGCGCCTCGGATACGTCGCTGCGAGGCGGATCCCTGGGAGCAGGAGGAGGTAGGGGTCAGCCGCGTCGAAGCGGCGAGGTGGAGCCGTGGGGCTGGGAGTGGGTATGGGAGGATGTAGGGGGCAGCTGCGAGCGCAACGGGGTGAGGGGCGTCGATGAGATGCTCCTGGTGCCTCCCTCCGAGTGGGAGGGGAGAGGGGCGTCAGCGGTGAGCCGGACGGGGCGAGGGGCGTCGATGAGATGCCCCCGGCGCTTCCCTCCGGGCGGGAGGAGGAGAGGGGCGTCGGCGACGAGGCGGGTGTCGGCGGCGAGATGGTCTCTGACGGGCGTGATGAGGCGGGCAGCTTAGGCGTGAAGCGTGCGTTCGTGGAGGTATTCGCCAGGGCGCTCTTCTATCCGACGGTGATGCTCAACTACGGCCGCAGCTTGATCGAGCCCGAGTTCCACTGGTGGGATCGCATCGACAAGGTCAGTTCACGTCTGTATTCTTCTTCTTCATTCACGGGGAGAATTTTTGAGAGAATAGCAAGGGAAGGTACCGGATCATGAAATGGAACTGTTCAGTTTTCCGGAACACAAGTAGTGAGCACGGTAGATTCTCTGTACCTTCGCAGAAATCGTCATTGCTACTAATTACAGCAGTAATTACATCGAAATGGCTACGGTTAACTCAGTTTGAACTTATCTGGGTCCAAGACATATTGCGCACTTGAGCAGTACCTTGCCGAATACATTCATTACCTAGACATACTCAGTTAATTCACTTTGGTTTCATAAATGCCATGTTGATCTTGTGCTTGACACCAATTATTTCTTCTTCTAAAAAAAAGGAGGAAGAGGAGACCCCTGGTGGCGCGGACATCCAACGTCCCGGACATCGTCCTCCAGTGACGTCCTCCTCCAAGCCCGAATCCAGTGCCTCCTCAAGGTACGTTAGCCTGCAGCAGCAGCGTGAGCCTCTCACTGTATTTTTCCCTTTAGATCTTGCAGAACCAAATGTGACTCTGCACAAAATTTGCACATCCATTCGCTGACATTGAAATACGGCGCTTCTGATCTATTTCGTGATCCACATGAATGCATAGCTTTGTCACATTATCTCGGTCATATATGTCACTCCGGCCCATACTAGCCTCAAATATCATTCAGATTAACTTGCTTCAGAAATGGAGATAATTATAGATTTATTCCTGATTCTATCATATTAACTTGCTTCAGAAATGAAGAAGCGCCATGGTTGGCTGTTGCTTGAGGAAATGAGGAGATGCATATGTCGGCAATGTTGCTGGAGCGAGGAACACTTCCATATTCTATAAGGTCTTTCAATTTATGTGTCGAGTGTTTTCTTCTTCTATAAAGTTGGTTGTTCATGGGTGAGACAAACCGAGGAAAAAGTAGGCATATGGTCACTATTTTTAGTTTGTTAGATCAGTTGTAGAAATCAAGTGCCTTTTATGTTCACGTCATCATTTGGTTTTACATAGTTCAGGATTATATTTATCATAATTCAACCTTTGTTACATGGCAGGCCGATGCCAAGGAAGGTGAGGGTCCTGTGGCTGGCTGCTTCTAGGAATAGCAGGTAGTGGGGAAGTTTCTTTCTGATTTGAAGTGTGCAGATTGGGACAGCTCAATCGCTTTCTGTGAGCAACCACCTGAATGCTAAAATGTCATAAATGGCTATGAACAGATCGGATATGATTCGTACGTCAGGTAAATAGCATGTACCTCTTTTGATTTCACATGTGCAAAGAGCACTTGCCATATGATGTTTGTCCCTTCGGCTCAAGATATGTGGTTTTGGATTAGGGTAGGACTCAAGATATGTGACTTCCAAGGGAACTGCAAACTCAAGATATGTGATCTTGGACTAGCAAGATTTGCATCCAGTGACACCCCTACAACAGTTTTCTGGATGGTATGTTTAGATTTTAATAGATTTGATCCACGATAATTTAATTTTATTAATTATTTTTAATGAAATAGATAGCATAACGGACGCACTTCTTGCAACTTAAATCTCATTGTCTTCTCGAACATGACTTGCAGGACCATGTCACCACCTGATGGTATAGAGCTCATGAACTCTGTAATGTTCTATCATTACCAAGGTAGTTAATAAATTGCTTGCCTCGTGGTTGTGTTTTTTTCCAGCATTCTTTGCATTTGCACTACTTCCTCATTTTCATAGGTTTGTACAACTAAGAAAGATGTTAGATTTTAGCCGTATGTTCCATTTTCTTTGCCATGACTCTGAAATAATGAGCTTTCAACATCCTAGAGTATCTTGACATATCCTCTCTAGCCTCTTTCTCTCAGTTATTTTGACTATGCAGGAGTATTCACAACTTATGCCCTTGTCTCACAAATTTTCTGATATGCAGTGTTGTTAACAATTTCCGGAGGCTAACTTAGAGGAAGATAGAGGAAAGAGCAGGGCAGTTGAGGGGAAGTACATTTCTCACTGGAGGTAACTTACATTATTACATTTCTCCGGAATGTAATCGATTATATATAGGCTCTCAATTATTTTGGGCTGCCAATGACATACATAGTTTGTGTTAAAATGATTAGGAGTACCAAAAGGCATTAGTCAATTAATGTGAAGTGTTTCTGTATTTAGAAATCTTGAAATTGGCTCTTTTCATTATCATATTCATGATCCTAATGTCTATGTGAAGTATTTTTGTATTTAAAAAACTTGAAATTGTCTCTTTTGGTGAAACGGCAAGAAGCACTTTAGTGAAAAATTAAAGACGAGAAGAACATAATGTACACGTGTGGGTGGACGCAAACGTCCCCGTAGGGGGCAAACTGGGCGCAAGCATTAAAGAAGAGGCACATCGGCCAACAAACACCCCTTTCTCCGAATGTACAACCCATAAACTCGGCCATGAATTCATAGGTGTGCATCATCGTAGATCTTTTAAAACACTTGGTTCACGCTGCATTACAAAGACCTTCTTGGAGCAATTGGCTTGTGCTTGTAGATGTATGCCAATTATGGAGTGTGGAGATGAATCAAATGGAGAAATAATTTCTACTCCATCCGTCCCATAATATAAGATGTTACTACAACCAATATATGAGTATATTGGTTAGTAACATCTTATATTATAGGATGGAGGGAGTATGTGCATATCCAGTAAAAATTTGATATGATTTGTACTAACAATCTGATGTGATTTTGTAGACACTTTTTTCAGATTACTAGACATATAGGAAGAATTATGAAACTAAAATGGGATGTTACTGTTGGCATTTGATGACAAAGTGAGGCCAATATAGAAAAAAAAAACTAAGCTTTTGGTGAGTACCTTGTGATTTTGTTATGTATTTTTCTGGCTTTAGTTTGCAAATGCAGCATTAAATACTTATGTGATTGCTCTTTCCTTTTGCAGGGACTAACCACGGAATATTAGTACTATATGCTGATATTGAGAAGCCGCACTATCTTCTCCGGAGGCATGGGCAATGTGTATTATGTCGAAATGTGTGGGATTATTGATTTTATGTCTTTATTTTTACTAATATATATTTATACAAGGACGACAATCAACAAAATGTGTATTTCTCATTCAACCAGTGTCCTCGCTTGTAAAGACAAGTAATGCTTCGAGCACATGAGAAAGAAAACAGTACTTAATAATTTTCCTATGGGTGGTCATTTGATTTGCAGGATTTGTACTCTTAGGATTTTTGTGTTGAAATTTTTCAGCTTTTTTGTTTTGAAATTTTTCAGCTCTCGCCGCAATGCACAACCGCAGTTAATTTTCTTCTCATGATAGGTACCACTCCATGTTTTATTTTTAGATTCAGGACCATGCATGCTTCTCACATCAATTCAGACAAAAACAAGTGTGGTTCCTCGCACTAAGATGACCCAGCAGCGCTCTAGAGGGGTTCCTCACAGACGATGCCTCCTCGAGTTCCACTTATTTGCTGCTCCCAACTCTGGTATAGTATGAAAATCCTATGAATAAATCTGAATTTTACTCTTTGATGCTTTTGCAGACCAGTCCTGGAGGATGTTGCTTGATGCATCCGTTTAGTCGAATGATTTGTCAATACTTCTCTAAATAGGTGACAATTATATATACTGATGGATCTAATTAATACTTTGAGTGCATAGTGTTTAAACATATAACCATTCATAATGTTCAAATGATTAAGTAAGGCAAGAGCTTCTGACTAACCAAGTAGATATATTCTACAAAGAAAATGTTGATTCTATTTTTGTCACCATATTAACATTTAGCATAAATGTTGATTCTACAAAAAAATTACCACGAATCAGGCATGTGCACGCAAGGGAGGGAAGAGGAGAGAAACATTGACATTTTTCATGCTTTGGACCAACATTTATATTCATAGCTTTTTTTCGTCCCAATGCATGAGTGTGGTGCCGTCGTGGTAGATCCCGGATGAAAGATGGGTCCAGTATAGAACTAGGAGGTACTAGCACTAAGATTGGAAGGTGGTTGCAGCCCTTGTCCCTTATTATGGATCAAATACGGCGGCGGCGATCACTGGCTCACTTGGAACATGAGTTAGTGGATTTTTTGATAAGAGTGAGGGATGAGAGTGAGTGGGATGGGGGTTTGGGTTGGTCTGTTCGGTTGCGGCTGACTGAGCGGAATAATTTTTCTACTTCACAAAATGTGGTAAATTGCGCATTAAAGATAGCTTTGCAGCAAATTGTATGAGCAAGCGGTTCATATATTTTTTCATCAAGTCATACAATTTTTTAGTTACGATAGAAGGGTTAATGCATTTTTAGTTTCTTCAAGAGTTAATAATGGAAACGGTGGTGTATCTGTTGCATGTCCAACAAAAGACATCATATTTTTGTTTCGTGGTAATGCATGACATTCAACTGTATGTTACAACGTGACAATGGCCCAGGATACATACATTGGATCTGCCTTCTTGGCTCGGGGGGCGTCAAGGGCGGCGCACGCCTCCTCCCCCTTGATGGCAATGGCAGATCAACACGGACACGAGGGGAGGGGATCAGGGCGGAGAGCGGGGCGGTTGGCGGGGACTTCTCCTTGGCTGTCCATGGGGAAGTACGATGTGAAGGAGAGAGAGCAACATGGCCAAGGTGAGGTGGGTGTCATCTGGTTTTCAAGGAGAGGGCTCCAGCAAGAAATGTCCCGTACGGCAAGAAACCGAGCAGGAAGTGGACGGTTCGGCAGGAAAAGTGAAGGGTGCGTCGTGGGATGGGGTTTTTGTGTTGGGACCACGTTTGGTGATAACATGGGATAGTCTGGACAACCACATTTCTCCCCCACACATGGGTTAGATTTGGATGAGCCTGGACTGTCGACGTTGAATTCTGGGGAGGCCATTGGGCGCCCATTTGATATCCGAACACACCCGGACGTATGAGGGAGAAATGACTTTCGACCTCGGAGACGACCTTAATCACTTGTATGCCTGAAGCAACGCATGGGCGTTCTACTAACGAATTTCTTAAGTGCATCATCTAGATATTGATAGTTTTGTAATAGAAGTTTAGTTGGAACATCGCTCAGTTTGTTACATGGAGATGTCATTAACCTTTCTTTTTGTTACCAATTTACATTGAAAAATGGACTTCAATTATTCAATAATTGTGTTTGTATTATATTGTTTGTCCATTTGATATTTAATATGTAACTCTTGCAAACTATTTCAAGAACCCGTGGCAACGCACGGGCACTCTACTAGTTGACATAATCGGTGGCTACAAACAGGGTTATACCTAAGGGGTAGGCCCAAATACACATATGACCTAGATAAAGGCCCATGCGAGTCGAGAATACAGTCTAAAAGACGA